>JAZDUH010000084.1:26192500-27392500 GCA_036419115.1 Scarus forsteni
GCTGTCACAATCTCAGCCTCAGCCTCTCCCTCAGCCTGTCACTCCCTGCTGCACTCTAATTAGCCCAGACTCACCTCACCTGTGTTGCTGCTCACACCTGCACCTCATCTCCTACAATCAAGCCAGCTACTAAAGCCCCAGCTCCACACTCAACCGGCGTCAGACTGTCGTCGCACTCATGCTGAGAAGTCCAGACTTGTTTCCCGGATTGATCACCCGTTGCCGACAAGTTTCGTCCCAGACTCTGCCTCACACGCCTGACCCTCGGCTTGACTCCAAGGTATCGACTAGCTTCTGTTCTGCGTTCACCCGCCTGTCTGAATCCCTGGCTTTCGATCCTGCTTCCGTCTCCTGTTGCCGAGTCCTGTCTGCTCTTCGTTGTGAACCACGACTGGTATCTGATCCTGCTTCCGCCTCCTGTTGCCGAGTCCTGTCTGCTCTACGTTGTACCGTCCGTCTGGTATCTGACCCCCTGCCTGTCTTCGACAACGTGAGTTCGCCTGAATCACATCTCCGAGTGTTCCTGAACGCCTCAGCTCGTCTGTGTGTGAGTCCAGCCTGCATCACCTCCTTCTGTAAAGACTGTGTGAGCTTCTGTCAGTGCATCTCCTGGGTGGCTCAGTCGGTAAGGCGTCCGACCGCGGATCGAGCTGTCGTGGGTTCGACCCCCGCTCAAGCCACTGCTTGTTTTCTGTTTAAACTGTGTGGGTCTCAGTTTTGGACTCCTTCTGCGTGTTGCAATCCAAGAAGTGTCCCTCTCCTAAGTTTGCTGTTGCGGGTTGAAGCCCCGCTCAAGTCACAGCTACACCTCTGTAAAAACTGTTCAGAGAAGTGTCCCTCTCCTAAGTTTGTTGTTGCGGGTTGAAGCCCCGCTCAAGTCACAGCTACACCTCCGTAAAAGCTGTGTTCAGAAAAGTGTCCCTCTCCTAAGTTTGCTGTTGCGGGTTGAAGCCCCGCTCAAGTCACAGCTACACCTCCGTAAAAGCTGTGTTCAGAAAAGTGTCCCTCTCCTAAGTTTGCTGTTGCGGGCTGAAGCCCCGCTCAAGTCGCAGCTACACCCCTGTAAAGACTTTGTGAGCCCCGCTCAAGCCGCAGCATCTCTCCTGAAGAGGTTGAGGGAACCAGCGTCTGAACAGCTCGGGGTTAGCTCAGTCGGGAGAGCGCCCGCCTGCCAATCTCCTGGTCGCAGGAGAGCGCCCCATCCTGAACTGTTTCTGGTCTTGGTATTTAATAAAGACTATTCATTGCTCACATCATCTACTTGCTTCTGGGTCCTCACTACCACTGTTACAGTACAGTCTGACCAGAAAATGGACCCAGCGAGTGGTTCACCATCTGCAATGGACAGACTGGAGAGAGTAGAAGGAGTGTTGGCTCATCATGAGGGACTGATCGCTACAGCCACCACTCACCTACAGGGGGCGGTAGATACACTCACTCGGACTGTCACAGAACTGGCCTCCAGATTTCAAGCTCCACCACCAGCTCCAGAGCCTGTACCTGTCACTCTGCATCCTGCCTTGCCCGACGCTCCAGAGCCACGAGTGGGCTCCCCTGAACGCTACGATGGAGATCCAGAGGTCTGCGCAGCTTTCATCACCAACTGCACCCTGCTCTTCGCCCTTCAACCTCGCACCTTCTCCTCAGAAGCCGCCAAAGTGGCCTACACCATCAACCATCTGACGGGGCGTGCGAGACTCTGGGGGATTGCTGAGTGGGACCGTCAATCTCCTGCATGTTCCAGCTTCCTCACCTTCTCTGCTGAGCTTCGGAAGGTGTTCGGTCAAGATCCTGACAGAGCTGGGGTAGCTGCTGGTCTCCTGAGGCTCCAACAAGGTCGACGGTCGGTAGCGGATTACTCCATCGACTTCCGCACCCAGGCCAGTCGCAGTGGGTGGAACTCTTCGGCTCAGATCGACGCCTTTGTCCACGGCTTGGCCGATTACGTCAAGGATGGTCTGGTCCCACATGAACTCCCTTCGTCCCTGGATGACATCATCGCCCTTGCCACGAGGATTGATCTCCGCATCAGGGCCAGAAGAGGAGCCAAGAATCTGGTATCTACTCATCAGCCCGTTCTCAGTCCGCGAGCCCAGATTCCACCTCGACCGTCCTCCTCAACAACGGCAGGGGACTCCGAATCCATGCAGTTGGGTCGCACTTCTCTCACCCCAGCTGAAAGAAGACGTCGACTCTCCTCCCAGCTCTGCCTGTATTGTGGAGGACAAGGACACTTCGTCAAGCTCTGCCCAGTAAAAGAGCGAGCTCACTCGTAAGAGAGGAGATACGGGTGAGCTCTTCCCTCCAGCCTCCTCAAGTTCATCGTCCTTCTCTGCCTGCTCGTCTGCTCCTGCCTGGTGGACCTCAGACCCTGGCTACCCTCGTTGACTCCGGCTCCGACTCCAGTCTCATTAGCAAGTGCTTGGCTAAACAACTTGGACTGAGTCTACTTCCCCTGAGTCATCCCATCCCAGCCAAAGCACTGGACGGCCACAAGATGGGTATCATAACCCACCAAACCATCCCAGTCACCATGCTCATCTCAGGCAACCACAAAGAGAACATCCAATTTCTCGTCCTTGACCACCCTGAGGTTCCCCTGGTGCTTGGTTTCCCCTGGCTTCGACGACACAATCCCCAAATCGGCTGGTCCACCAACTCCATCCGCGGCTGGGGAACCGCGTGCCACCTCACCTGTTTGAAGGACGCCATGTCTCCCCTTCAGCCAGTCCACACCGAGTCTCCGCCTGAACTCTCCCGGGTACCTCCTGAGTACCATGACTTCAGTCCCGTGTTCAGTAAGGCCAAGGCTACTTCCCTGCCACCACACCGTCCATACGACTGTGCCATCGACCTCCTACCAGGTACCACTCCTCCCAAAGGCCGATTGTACTCCCTCTCTGCACCTGAGAGAAAGGCCATGGAGGAGTACATCGGCAACTCTCTGGCTGCTGGTCTCATCCGTCCTTCCTCGTCTCCTGCTGGTGCAGGGTTCTTCTTTGTTGAAAAGAAGGATCATTCCCTAAGGCCCTGCATCGACTACAGAGGACTGAACGAGATCACCGTGAAGAATCGGTATCCCCTGCCCCTGATCTCCTCCGCCTTCGAGCTACTGCAGGGCTCAGCCGTCTTCACAAAACTCGATCTCCGCAACGCCTACCACCTCGTCCGCATCAGGGAGGGGGACGAGTGGAAGACGGCGTTCAACACCCCCATCGGCCACTATGAGTATTTGGTGATGCCGTTTGGACTGACCAACGCTCCTGCAGTCTTCCAGGCGTTGGTGAACGATATGCTGAGGGACATGCTGAACCAGTTTGTCTTCGTGTACCTGGATGACATCCTGATCTTTTCCAGAAACCTCAGTGACCATGTTCACCACGTCCAGTCAGTTCTGCAGCGACTCCTCGAAAACTCCCTTTTCGTGAAGGCCGAAAAGTGTGAGTTCCACGTTTCCACCGTTTCCTTCCTGGGCTTCATCGTCTCCAAAGGCCACATCCAAATGGACCCGGCGAAGGTCACTGCTGTAACCTCGTGGCCCGTTCCTGAGTCCCGAAAACAGCTACAGCGATTCCTGGGATTCGCCAATTTCTACCGCCGTTTCATCAGGAACTACAGCACTGTTGCTGCTCCACTCACTGCCCTCACCAGCAGCAAAAGATCTTACCTCTGGTCTCCTGACGCCGAAGCTGCTTTCCAGACCCTGAAGGAGAAGTTCACCTCTGCTCGTATCCTCCGGATGCCCGACCCTGAACTTCAGTTCCTGGTGGAAGTGGACGCCTCTGATGTGGGAGTTGGAGGCGTCCTATCCCAGCGTTCTCCTTCAGACCACAAGCTCCACCCCTGTGCCTTCTTCTCTCGACGTTTGACCCCTGCCGAGAGAAACTACGACATTGGCAATCGAGAACTCCTGGCTGTGAAACTCGCGCTGGAAGAATGGCGGCACTGGCTCGAGGGAACCAAGGACCCGTTTTTGGTATGGACAGACCACAAAAACCTTGAGTACATCAAGACAGCTAAAAGGCTCAACGCCCGTCAGGCCCGGTGGTCCCTGTTCTTTTCCCGGTTCAATTTCACCTTGTCCTATCGTCCTGGTTCCCGAAATACCAAACCTGATGCCCTGTCACGCCAGTATCTCCGTGATGACGACAGTCAGGAGAAACCTGTCCCCATCTTGGCCTCTCCCTGTGTCATCGCCACCCTCACCTGGGACATCGAGGAGAAAGTCAAAGCCGCCACCCAGGATCAGCCAGGTCCCAGCTCCTGTCCTCCTCGCTGTCTCTTCGTTCCTGAGGCTCTTCGGTCGGAGGTCCTGCAATGGGCCCATGCCTCTAATCTGTCCTGCCACCCCGGTTCCCATCGTACCCAAGAGGTCCTCCTTCAGAGATTCTGGTGGCCCACACTTGAGGAGGACACGCGGGATTTCGTCAAGGCCTGTCAAACCTGTAGCCAGCACAAGTCCTCCCACCAAGCCCCGGCTGGGCTCCTCCAACCTCTGCCCATCCCTCATCGTCCTTGGTCCCACATCTCCATGGACTTTGTTACCGGCCTTCCTCCTTCTGATGGACACACAACCATTCTCACGGTAGTCGACAGGTTCTCCAAGATGGCACACTTCATCCCTCTGCTCAAACTCCCGTCCGCCAAGGAAACCGCTCAACTGGTCTTACAACACGTCTTCCGTCTACATGGTCTACCTGTGGACGTGGTGTCGGACCGTGGGCCCCAGTTCTCGTCAGCCTTCTGGAAGGAGTTCTGTCATCTCCTGGGAGCCACCGCCAGTCTGTCCTCGGGCTTCCATCCCCAGTCCAATGGGCAGACGGAAAGGATGAACCAGGAGATGGAGACGGCTCTTCGTTGCACCACATCACAGAACCCATCAACCTGGTCCCAGCAGCTCCTGTGGGTTGAGTACGCCCATAACTCCTTGGTCTCGTCATCTACTGGTCTGTCCCCATTCCAGTGCGTCTATGGTTACCAGCCTCCGTTGTTCCCAGCCCTGGACAAAGAGGTCACCTGCCCGTCTGTCATGGACTTCGCCCGTCGCTGCCGGAGAACTTGGGCCCGAGCCAGAGGGGCCCTCCAGAAGGCCGTCAGGCGATTCTCCTCCTCTGCCAATCGTCGTCGGATTCCTGCTCCAGTCTATCAGGTGGGTCAAGAAGTTTGGCTTTCTACAAAAGACCTACCTCTTAGAATTGAGAGCAGGAAGCTTGCCCCTAAGTTTGTGGGTCCTTTTCCCATCCAGAAAATCATCAATCCGACGGCGGTGAGGTTGACGCTTCCCCGGTCCATGAGGGTCCATCCCACCTTTCACGTCTCTCGGATCAAGCCTGTCCACGAGAGTCCCCTGTCTCCGGATGTGGCTCCTCCCCCTCCTCCACGGCTCATCGACGGGGGCCCGGCCTTCACCATCCGCCGTCTGCTCCGTTCCCGTCGTCGAGGAAGAGGCCTGCAGTACCTTGTGGACTGGGAGGGTTACGGTCCCGAGGAGAGATCCTGGGTACCATCCAGAGACATCCTGGACAAGGATCTCATCAGGCAGTTCCACGAAGACCACCCGGAGCAGCCGTCCTTAAGAAGGCGAGGACGCCCGTCGCTGCAGTCTCCTCCCGTCGGTTCCGTTAATTCTCCCACTGCTGAAGAGGATGAGGAGGAGTTCCCCGACCCACCTGACGTCCGTGATGACTCCGCCTCAGAAGAGTATTAGGCACTCTTCCCACCCCCCCACCCCTGTTGATGTTGTGGACGTCGGGAGCCGTCCCTTGAGGGGGGGGTTCTGTCACAATCTCAGCTTCAGCCTCAGCCTCTCCCTCAGCCTGTCACTCCCTGCTGCACTCTAATTAGCCCAGACTCACCTCACCTGTGTTGCTGCTCACACCTGCACCTCATCTCCTACAATCAAGCCAGCTACTAAAGCCCCAGCTCCACACTCAACCGGCGTCAGACTGTCGTCGCACTCATGCTGAGAAGTCCAGACTTGTTTCCCGGATTGATCACCCGTTGCCGACAAGTTTCGTCCCAGACTCTGCCTCACACGCCTGACCCTCGGCTTGACTCCAAGGTATCGACTAGCTTCTGTCCTGCGTTCACCCGTCTGTCTGAATCCCTGGCTTTCGATCCTGCTTCCGTCTCCTGTTGCCGAGTACTGTCTGCTCTTCGTTGTGAACCACGACTGGTATCTGATCCTGCTTCCGCCTCCTGTTGCCGAGTCCTGTCTGCTCTACGTTGTACCGTCCGCCTGGTATCCGACCCCCTGCCTGTGTTCGACAACGTGAGTTCGCCTGAATCACATCTCCGAGTGTTCCTGAACGCCTCAGCTCGTCTGTGTGTGAGTCCAGCCTGCATCACCTCCTTCTGTAAAGACTGTGTGAGCTTCTGTCAGTGCATCTCCTGGGTGGCTCAGTCGGTAAGGCGTCCGACCGCGGATCGAGCTGTCGCGGGTTCGACCCCCGCTCAAGCCACTGCTTGTTTTCTGTTTAAACTGTGTGGGTCTTAGTTTTGGACTCCTTCTGCGTGTTGCAATCCAAGAAGTGTCCCTCTCCTAAGTTTGCTGTTGCGGGTTGAAGCCCCGCTCAAGTCACAGCTACACCTCTGTAAAAACTGTGTTCAGAGAAGTGTCCCTCTCCTAAGTTTGTTGTTGCGGGTTGAAGCCCCGCTCAAGTCACAGCTACACCTCCGTAAAAGCTGTGTTCAGAAAAGTGTCCCTCTCCTAAGTTTGCTGTTGCGGGTTGAAGCCCCGCTCAAGTCACAGCTACACCTCCGTAAAAGCTGTGTTCAGAAAAGTGTCCCTCTCCTAAGTTTGCTGTTGCGGGCTGAAGCCCCGCTCAAGTCGCAGCTACACCCCTGTAAAGATTTTGTGAGCCCCGCTCAAGCCGCAGCATCTCCCCTGAAGAGGTTGAGGGAACCAGCGTCTGAACAGCTCGGGGTTAGCTCAGTCGGGAGAGCGCCCGCCTGCCAATCTCCTGGTCGCGGGAGAGCGCCCCGTCCTGAACTGTTTCTGGTCTTGGTATTTAATAAAGACTATTCATTGCTCACATCATCTACTTGCTTCTGGGTCCTCACTACCACTGTTACAGTACAGTCTGACCAGAAAATGGACCCAGCGAGTGGTTCACCATCTGCAATGGACAGACTGGAGAGAGTAGAAGGAGTGTTGGCTCATCATGAGGGACTGATCGCTACAGCCACCACTCACCTACAGGGGGCGGTAGATACACTCACTCGGACTGTCACAGAACTGACCTCCAGATTTCAAGCTCCACCACCAGCTCCAGAGCCTGTACCTGTCACTCTGCATCCTGCCTTGCCCGACGCTCCAGAGCCACGAGTGGGCTCCTCTGAACGCTACGATGGAGATCCAGAGGTCTGCGCAGCTTTCATCACCAACTGCACCCTGCTCTTCGCCCTTCAACCTCGCACCTTCTCCTCAGAAGCCGCCAAAGTGGCCTACACCATCAACCATCTGACGGGGCGTGCGAGACTCTGGGGGATTGCTGAGTGGGACCGTCAATCTCCTGCATGTTCCAGCTTCCTCACCTTCTCTGCTGAGCTTCGGAAGGTGTTCGGTCAAGATCCTGACAGAGCTGGGGTAGCTGCTGGTCTCCTGAGGCTCCAACAAGGTCGACGGTCGGTAGCGGATTACTCCATCGACTTCCGCACCCAGGCCAGTCGCAGTGGGTGGAACTCTTCGGCTCAGATCGACGCCTTTGTTCACGGGTTGGCCGATTACGTCAAGGATGGTCTGGTCCCACATGAACTCCCTTCGTCCCTGGATGACATCATCGCCCTTGCCACGAGGATTGATCTCCGCATCAGGGCCAGAAGAGGAGCCAAGAATCTGGTATCTACTCATCAGCCCGTTCTCAGTCCGCGAGCCCAGATTCCACCTCGACCGTCCTCCTCAACAACGGCAGGGGACTCCGAATCCATGCAGTTGGGTCGCACTTCTCTCACCCCAGCTGAAAGAAGACGTCGACTCTCCTCCCAGTGTGGGTCTCAGTTTTGGACTCCTTCTGCGTGTTGCAATCCAAGAAGTGTCCCTCTCCTAAGTTTGCTGTTGCGGGTTGAAGCCCCGCTCAAGTCACAGCTACACCTCTGTAAAAACTGTGTTCAGAGAAGTGTCCCTCTCCTAAGTTTGTTGTTGCGGGTTGAAGCCCCGCTCAAGTCACAGCTACACCTCCGTAAAAGCTGTGTTCAGAAAAGTGTCCCTCTCCTAAGTTTGCTGTTGCGGGTTGAAGCCCCGCTCAAGTCGCAGCTACACCCCTGTAAAGACTTTGTGAGCCCCGCTCAAGCCGCAGCATCTCCCCTGAAGAGGTTGAGGGAACCAGCGTCTGAACAGCTCGGGGTTAGCTCAGTCGGGAGAGCGCCCGCCTGCCAATCTCCTGGTCGCGGGATCGCGCCCCGTCCTGAACTGTTTCTGGTCTTGGTATTTAATAAATACTATTCATTGCTCACATCATCTACTTGCTTCTGGGTCCTCACTACCACTGTTACACCCGCTCTTAATACGTCATCAGTGTGGGGCGAACATGCTTCTTCTGCGTCATCAACGTGTCGTCGCAGGTAACCGCAGGCGGGAGCAGACATCACATTTCCCTGGAAGAAACTTAAATGTCGCCAATATCATGCCGAACTCTGGCAAAACACGAAGATTTGTGCGAACGCGGGCCAAAAAGATTGTTGGTGTGTGTTATATAGTGATTGGGATGCTATTACGGTTGCCACCAGTAGAGGGTGCTAGTGAGTTGTGTAGGCAGTAGGGGATACAGAAAAAGAGTGTATACTGCAGATGAAACAAAGCCTGTGATTAATTCCCCCGGTGCAACATTAAAAGCAAAGTCAAATGCTAAAGATGAGAGTGCATCTCTTCATTAATATCTGAAGATATTACATATGGCGACGAGGATAAAAAGACAAGAGTGAATGCCGTGGATGAAAGCCAAAGAAAGGAGCTGAGATAGAGAGTTGGACGACTATCTGCTACCTGACGTCGAGTGCCGTGCTGGTCAGCAGGTGAAGCTAGCCTCATCACTAACAAGCGATCAGCGTTCCGTGAGCAACAGGATGGCTACTGTCGGCTCTGTGGTTCCTTTTGACGGCAAGTCACAAACGTGGGAGGAGTACTGTGAGATCCTGGACCATTTCTTTGTGGCTAACGGCATAGATGATGCTGCTAAGAAGCGAGCTGTGTTATTGAGTGGCGTCGGTTCTCAGACCTACGCTCTCATGAGGAACCTGCTCAGCCCAGCCAAACCCGGGGAACGCTCGTATGACGAACTGGTGAGCCTGTTAAAAAGTCATTTTCATCCAAAGCCAAGTGAAATAATGCAGAGGTGGAAATTTAATTAAAGAAATAGAAAGGCGGACGAAAGTGTTGGTGATTACGTGGCGGAGCTGAGGAGGCTTGCGCAGGACTGTAATTACGGGGACACTTTGACCATGATGCTAAGGGACCGCCTGGTCTGTGGGATAAATCACGACAGGATACAACGACGGCTTCTGTCGGAGGATGGATTGACTTTTGACAAGGCGCTCAGGTTTGCACAAGCTATGGAGGCAGCAGACAGGGACGTGGTGGATTTGCATGGCATGAAAGAACAGAGTAAATGGAACCGAGTGACGGGGTTAGTTAACAAGGTCTCGGACACCCACCCAAAGCCCCAACTGGACACGAGGAAATGCTACAGGTGTGGTAGAGGAAACCACTTGGCCAATGACTGCAGGTTTGCAAATGAGAAGTGCCACAACTGTGGAAAGGTTGGTCACATAAAGAGAGCTTGCAGAATTAAGGCAGTGGGGAAAGGAAAGTACACACAGGTTAAAGAGGAAAAAATAAGGAAGGGAAAGAGAGCTAATTTCATTCAAGAGGAAGGGGAAGATGGTGATAAGGAGGAAGTTTTCACTATGTATCACATGAAAGACTGTGACATGACGATGTATAACATAAAGGAAAATGAAGTTATCGTCATCCCCAGAGAAGAGCCCATAAAAAAAGAGCTAAAAGTAAACGGAAAGAAAGTAACCTTTGAAGTGGACACTGGCTGTGGATACACTATCATGTCAAAGAGAGCATTTTACAAGTTGTTTGGTGACACTAACAAGCCAAAGCTTGCCAAGTGCATGATAAAGCTCAGGACATATGGTGGTCATAAAGTGCCAGTGATAGGTGCAGCCCAAGTGAAAGTGGAGCATGAAGGCATCACCAAGTTGTTAGTGGTGGTTGTGGTGAAAGGCACAGGGACCAGTCTAGTGGGACGGGGTTGGATTAAAGCTTTCCAATTAGACTGGCAGGAGGTACACAAAGTAGAGGACAGAGAAACCGCTCTTCACAAAGTGTTGTTGAAGCATGAGAAAGTGTTTAAAGATGAGCTAGGGATGTTGAAGGGCTTCACAGCTAAAATCCATGTAGCTAGTGATGCCAAACCCTGCTTTTACAAACCAAGATCAGTTCCTTTTGCTATGAAGAGAAGAGTGGAACAGGAGCTTGAGAGACTGTTACGGGAGAAAATCATTGAACCAGTGAAGTTTTCAGAATAGGCAGCACCTATCGTACCAGTTATCAAACCAGACTCAAGAGCAAGGATTTGTGGTGACTACAAGTTAACAGTAAACAAATGCTCAGCCATCGAACAGTACCCCATTCCCAGAATGGAGGACATGATAGCTTCTTTAACTGGAGGAGAGAAGTACACTAAGTTAGACATGAGCCACGCATATCAACAGATTGTGCTGGATGAAGAATCAAGAAAGTATGTAACAGTTAACACGCACAAGGGACTGTTCACATACACAAGGTTGCCTTTTGGTGTGAGTTCCAGTCCAGCCATTTTTCAGCGTACAATGGAAGGAGTACTACAAGGAGTCGAAGAAGTGGCAGTATACCTAGACGACATCATCCTGACTGGAAAAGATGATAAAGATCACCTTGACACACTGGATCAAGTGTTACAGCGACTGAAAAATACAGGACTTCGCTTGAAAAGGACCAAGTGTCAGTTTATGGAAAAGAAAGTGACGTTTCTGGGACATCGAGTGGACAAGACAGGGCTACATCCACTACCAGCAAAAGTGAAGGCAGTACAGGAGGCACCCACTCCAACGTCAGTGACAGAGCTCAAAGCGTATTTGGGACTACTGAACTTCTACAATAAGTTTCTGCCAAACTTGTCTACATTACTGGCACCTCTACACAAACTGTTGAGAAAGGACGAACTGTGGTCTTGGGGGCCAGAGCAAGAAAAGGCTTTCAGCAAGTCAAAAGAACTTTTGCAGTCCAGCAGAGTGTTGGTACACTATGATGAAAGAAAAGAAGTGATACTGTCCTGTGATGCATCACCATATGGGGTGGGAGCAGTGCTAGCTCATCGGATGAGTAATGGAGAGGAGAAACCCATAGGGTTTGCATCAAGAACACTTTCAATTCCAGAAAAGAACTATTCTCAACTTGATAAAGAGGGTCTAGCCGTTATTTTTGGGGTGAAGTATTTTCACAAGTACCTGTATGGCAGAAAATTTGTGATTTGCACAGATCACAAACCTCTCTTAAGTTTATTCCATGAGCTAAAAGCTGTGCCGCAGATGGCGTCACAGAGGATCATGAGATGGGCTGTTTTGCTGAGAGCTTATGAGTATGTTATCATGTACAGAGCAGGTAAAGACAATGGTAACGCAGATGCCCTCAGTCGTCTCCCATTACCAGAGACACCGAGGGATCCGTCATCTGAGGAGGTGGTGTTAATGCTGGATGAGGAACAGAGTCCACTGATGACATCACAGCAACTTCAGAAATGGACAACAAAGGACCCCATACTCTCCAGAGTACGTGAGTACATTTTGAGAGGCTGGCCAAGTAACACTGACAAAGACTTTATGCCCTATAAACAGAGACAACATGAGCTGAGTGTGCAGGATGGATGTGTGATGTGGGGAGCCCGCATGGTGATACCAGAGAGGGGAAGAGCTTCTATGATGGAACAGTTGCATCAATCACATCCTGGAATGAGCCGCATGAAAGGCCTGGCGAGAGGATACATGTGGTGGCCACAAATGGACAATGACGTGGAAAACAAGGTAAAGTCATGCACCACATGTCAAGAGAACAGAAAGGCACCTGCTTGTGCACCACTCCACCCCTGGGAGTGGCCGGAGAAGCCGTGGAGGAGACTTCACATTGATTATGCAGGTCCTTTTATGGAAAAAATGTTCTTAGTGATTGTTGATGCACATTCCAAGTGGCTTGATGTTTATCCTGTGACCTCAGCTTCATCAGCAGCAACAGTCAACTGTTTGAGAAACAGCTTCAGTACACATGGTATTCCAGAGATGATTGTGTCTGATAATGCCCAGTGTTTTATGAGTGAACAAACCAAGGAGTTTATGACACGAAATGGAATAACACATGTCACATCAGCGCCATATCATCCTTCATCAAACGGCCTGGCTGAAAGAGCAGTACAAACTTTCAAGGAGCTCATGAAAAAGAGTTCAGGGGACACATTAGAGACTAAAATGAATAGAGCTTTGTTTAGCTACCGCATTACTCCACAGTCAACAACAGGACTGTCACCAGCTGAGATGATGATGGGAAGGAAGTTGAGGTGTACACTCGATCTCATACACCCTGACTTGAAACAAAAAGTGGAAGCAAAACAAGCAACTCAAAAAGCTTATCATGACAGACAGGCCAAAGAACGCAGCTTTGTGGCTGGGGATACTGTGTATACAAAAAACTATGGAGCAGGACCAAAATGGATACCAGGGTTAATACAGGAGACAACAGGACCCGTGTCCTACACCGTGCTGCTGGGAAATGGGAAGATTGTTAGGCGGCATGTTGATCAACTGTTCAGCAGAACCAAGCAAGAGTCAGTTCAGTTACAAGACTTGACAGCTGTGGAGGATTGTGTATTACCACCACCAGTGATCAACGTGGCGGGACAGGATGAGAGTACTGCACCAGTGGAGGACAAGGTGATACCCTCAGAGCAGCCAGACGAAGTGAACAGTGCACCTGCCAACTCACCAACTAAGGGGTTGCGTCGATCTCAAAGGGACAAGAAAACACCGGCGTACATGAAGGACTTTGTGAAGTGAAACAGATGTTTAAGTCACAAGAGAGATATTGTTTTCTAGTTCAGAAGTATGAGAGTTTAAGTTACTCACTTTTCACGTTACTCATGCAGGAGACTGGACTGTTAAACATGTTAAAATTTAGATGTTGTTAAGATTAATTGATGGAGTATTCATTCATTAGAGTGTGCTTAGGTAACTGACAAGTACAGAGTAGTTCAGATTTAAGAGGGGAGGAATGTTATATAGTGATTGGGATGCTATTACGGTTGCCACCAGTAGAGGGTGCTAGTGAGTTGTGTAGGCAGTAGGGGATACAGAAGAAGAGTGTATACTGCAGATGAAACAAAGCCTGTGATTAATTCCCCCGGTGCAACATTAAAAGCAAAGTCAAATGCTAAAGATGAGAGTGCATCTCTTCATTAATATCTGAAGATATTACAGTGTGGATGTAAGAGAGTCTGTGGCCGTCGATGGCACCAGTGGTAAGTGCGTTTTTTTTTTTTTTTAAACTGACATACATTAATAATGTTGGCTGGTGTTAGACCATAGAGCATCACCTCACTATACTCTGGTTCAGTTTGTTCAATAAAAACAAAGTCTTTTTTAGGAAATATTACAAAAATAGTTATCTATATTTATGAATTACTTTTATGATAATTACAGCAATATAAATGAACAAGGGCTTTACATAAAATAAACCACATGCTCTGAGTGCTTCAGGCAGACCTATATAAGTATTTACATGTATGTATGAAAAATAGATACATGCCATTAAGTTCTGAAATATTATTGTATTATTTTTTCTTTAATTAATGCCATCAAATTGGGCTAAAAATAGTCATACAGGTTGGCCTGATAGTGTGTGTGATGCCAGAACAGTTTTGTCTCCACCTGCATTGAATGGCTGGTACAAACACTGTGGTGAAAGGGTTTCTCTGCAGACATTAAATCTCAGTTTTAACTGCTGAATCAACACCTTAGATGTTAGTATAAACCAGTGTCTCTGTTATTTACTTAAATGATGCAAGAAGCTGCTATGTTCACAAATTTGCTGCATAGTAAAGCTTTTTAATTTATCACAGAGATTTCCAGATTTATTTTTCAATTAAAGTGTTGATCTGTAAATATGGCTAAATCCCTTAGTCTAAGAGTATCAAAAGAAGTGTGTATGTTCGATCTAACCGGAGATCCACTGGATCAGTTACAGATACAACAGACTAGCATCAGAGATGAATGAAAACCTTTGTTGGTACTGAATGTTTTTGAATACATTTTAAAAATGTTTTTTTGTTTGTTTGTTTGTTTCGCGCGCCGGACGCCGGTCGCATTGGTGCCCCCAGGAGTTTTGGATGTGTTGTTCTTCATTCTAGAAACAATGTAAAAGCTGCAGGAACCGAAGTTATCCTTTAAGTTCTGAAATATTATTGTATTATTTTTTCTTTAATTAATGCCATCAAATTGGGCTAAAAATAGTCATACAGGTAGGCCTGATAGTGTGTGTGATGCCAGAACAGTTTTGTCTCCACCTGCATTGAATGGCTGGTACAAACACTGTGGTGAAAGGGTTTCTCTGCAGACATTAAATCTCAGTTTTAACTGCTGAATCAACACCTTAGATGTTAGTATAAACCAATGTCTCTGTTATTTACTTCCCAAATGATGCAAGAAGCTGCTATGTTCACAAATTTGCTGCATAGTAAAGCTTTTTAATTTATCACAGAGATTTCCAGATTTATTTTCACAATTAAACTGTTGATCTGTAAATATGGCTAAATCCCTTAGTCTAAGAGTATAAGACAAAGGGAAAAAAGAAGTTGTGTATGTTCAAATTATGATCTAACAAAATACAGGAGATCCACTGGATCAGTTACAGATACAACAGACTAGCTGAGATCAGAGATGAATGAAAACCTTTGTTGGTACTGAATGTTTTGAATACATTTTAAAATGTTTTTTTTGTTTGTTTGTTTGTTTTTAAAGGTGTTTCCATTGCCCCTGTGCCCCAACCACAGGATTTGGAGATGTGTTAGCTGAGGGTAGAAGTCCTAAAGCAGAAGGCTGAAGAGCTTACCAAGGAAAGAGACCATCTAAAAGAACAGTTGGCAGCAGGTAAGATTTACTACACACAGTATAAACACACATTTAAGTACACCTTGGTCTTACTTTGTTAGTTTATCTCTGGACACTTGAGTATCTATATATCAATATATCTATCTTTATATACATATATATATATATATTTATGCCTCTTTGTGCCACGTTAGACTGATGTTTGTATTTATTTTAACAGCTCTTAAAAAGGGGGGCAACAGTTCCACCCAGGCAGTCAACTTGCCTTCATCTTCCCCTTGTGATAGCTCAAGTGAATATTCTCTGATGCTTCATCTGACTCCTCCTTTGATACGTCCTCATCAGAAGAAGACAAGAAGAAGAAGAAAAAGAAGAAGTGGAGAGAGAGAAAGGCCAAGAAGTCAAAGAAATGGAAACAAAGACACCTAAGAGAGGTAAAGAGGTTTTTTTTAACCACTCCATTACTTTGCTCACTAAATACATATTCAAAATAGTTTTTTCTTGTTATTTGATTTAGCAAGCGAATTCCTTAATATGCAGTATATTTGCCAGATTTTATACCATACATAAAAGCTATTGATTTTGCTTGATTACACTTATGCATGCATTCCTTTAAGTCATCGTCTAACCATGGTGTGCTTACATTTTCATTGTGTTTTTCTTTTAATGGTGCAATTTTTTGTACTATTGGCATGACCATTTTATTAAGTTAACAAGTACCACCTCTTGATCTGTTCTCATTTTATGTGAACCAATTTACGTCTTCTACAAATAATTCTCGGTTGAACATTTAATTTTTTTTTGAATATTATACCTTTGGTCTTCTCTTAGGCACTTGCACTTTTCTCACAACAGCAACCAAAATTGGATCATTACAACCTACAGTTATAGATACCGTTTTGGAGAATAACTCAGCTACATTAGTAAAAATCTGATCCATGTATGTAGAACTAATGTAGGACTCTTGTAGAACTCACAGTGCCACACGCTGTTAACCTTAATCTAGTTAATAATCTGGGATAACCCACATGCATCTGTAGGTCTGAGTTTGAGTTTTACAGAGCAGTCTGCTGAGCCCCAGTCTATATTCAGGTCACCAAAAAATAACTTTTCATTGTTTAATTCACATTCTCGCTCTAATATTTCAGATATATTGTCAAGACAAACACCAAGCAATCTGTTACAGCAACCAATCATAACAGACCTGATCCAAGGTAAATTTAACTGCAGCCACAGTACCTCGATCTCAGATAGCATGAGATCATGCATGATTTTTACCAGGAAATAATCCTGAATATGAAAAGCAACCCTGCCACATTAAGCATACTTATCTTTCCCCAAACTACGATCACCTTATATCATTAATGCTGTGTCTGAAAGTGCTTGTTCTGTATGTTACTCAGCAACTGTCAAAACATGTTGGTTTTCCAATATTTCTGTAGTTTTGTCAACTTATTCCTTGAGCTACAAGTACTGATGTTACTGTCTTTAGACCTTTTGTGGATAGTTTAAGATAATAGCATTGCATGAATCTCAGAACTAGCATTTCATATGCCCAAATGGCAACAGAGCTGTCCAAGAAGCTAAATTGTTTACCTTCCCTAAGGAGGTTGTTATAATTTGGTGGTGATCCAGATAACTACCATTAGCAAATGACTGTTTTTGTTCAATAACTGCCAAACTAACAATGATATCAGTATGATTCCAAATGCAAGGTGTAGGTTTTCAGGATCAATGAATCATATTATCCCTACCTGTAGAAAAATGCCATAGTAACTCAAATTACCTTCTAATGCTTCACAAAAAACCTAAATTGTCGCAGAAAATAAAGCAGTTATTTAGGAAACAATTACCCTATTCAACTTGTTTTTAGGTTTCTTGCTCTGAATATTTGAGAGTTCTGTCCTTCGGACACAATTCTATCCTGGATGCCCCCTGTGTTCTGTTGGCAAGGCCAATACCTGGGTTTAATCACAATGCTGAAAAGGGTCTTGGGGCTCTATTTTCTTGAAAGTACTGCCTCTTTATTAAAAGTAACAAGAAATTTGTGTAAGTGCCACCATTTTTTTTTTACTTTGGATAACCCTAATTCTTTGTCCTCTGAATTGCAGCCAAAAATTCTGCTCAGGTGGTGGCCCGTTACAAAAAAGTTCTACAGCTGTTCATTCAAGGAAGGACCATGTCTGCTGCTTTCAAGAGTGTTGGGGTGAGCCGGAACACTGTTGTTGTCAGCGCTCCAATCGCAGAGCTGTTCATTGCTGCTCCCAGTAAATACAAGGAACTCCTTGAAAACTATAACAGTCAGGTGAAACTCAGTGTGTTCGCCACACAGTGTGCCACTTCAATTCAGGAGGACACAGACATAGCTGAAAAAGTTAAAGCCTTCAAGGTTTCAGGGAAACTGCTTCCCCTAAAAAAAAAGTAGGCTACAGTGCTGAATGTTGAATCAAAGTTCACTGTTGAAGTTGGACACTCTTGAAGATTGTCTTTTGATTTTCACAACATATATATATATATATATATATATATATATATATATAACTAAAAGATTTATTTTGTGTACTTGGATACAAAATTGTTTACTTGAATTTATTTTGCGTACTGTAATTTTCTGTGATGCGCAGTTGGTGTTGGCAAGTTTTGATTTGGCCACGTTTACCCTTGTTCATGTTACACAGTCACAATATGCTGATAAGCTGCAATTATTATTTTTTTCTAAAGCTTATTAATGATGGGTAAAGCATTTGTAATTGTGTGTATAAATGAATTATTACTAAATAATCATGTCAGAAAAATGCTTTATAAATGATGAATTCAGTGAAATCCTTTACTGATATGCTTATTTATGATGAGTAAAATATTTATAATTGCGTGTATAAATGTGTTATTACTAATTATTCATGTCAGAAAAATGCTTTACAAATGATGAATTCAATATTTATTAATACTTACTAGTGTGTACTTATAAAGTGTTACCAAAATTTGCACTGTTTCTGAAATTGTTTTTTTAATGAGAAATTGAAATCCACTGGATTAAAACGTTTATCTTTGGCACTCACTTGTTTGACCTTCTAATGAGTGAGGAAGTGTAAAAATCATGCATTCATCTTAATGTAATTTGATGGCTGGTAATGGTGGTTTTTGATGGGAACTCTTATGTCCAGACAGATACAGTGTGCTGTTCAGGGGGGAGACTCAGACTCTGTATCTGTATCAGTGTACTCTGACACTGTGTCATAGACACTGGTTGGTTTTGTGGCATTTTTGGTCCAAGTGTCTTGTGTGATGTGATAGTTTCCTAGTTTAGGGATAAATACTGACTAATTACCAGGTAATAACATGGAAACAGACCTCACTTCCTTTTACAGTACAGTCACACTTTAATAATTATGTAATTTCCATGTAGGTATTTTTGTAGTTCCTGACTAACAAATAAGTAATTACCAGGTAATAACATCGAAACAGACCTCACTTCCTTTTATAGTACAGTCACACTTTAATAACTATGTAATTTCAATGTATGCATTTTTGTAGTTCCTGACTAACAAATAAGTAATTACCAGGTAATAACATCAAAACAGACCTCACTTCCTTTTATAGTACAGTCACACTTTAATAACTATGTAATTTAAATGTATGTATTTTTGTAGCTCCTTGGTAACAAATAAGTAATTACCAGGTAATAACATGGAAACTGGCCTCACTTCCTTTTACAGTACAGTCACACTTTAATAACTATGTAATTTCAATGTATGCATTTTTGTAGTTCCTTGGTAACAAATAAGTAATTACCAGGTAATAGCATGGAAACAGACCTCACTTCCCTTTACAGTACAGTCACACTTTAATAACTGTGTAATTTCCATGTATGTATTTTTCTTGTTTTTGGGTAACAAATAAGTAATTACCAGGTAATAGCATGGAAACAGACCTCACTTCCTTTTACAGTACAATCACACTTTAATAACTGTGTAATTTCCATGAATGTATTTTTGTAGTTCCTGACTAACAAATAAGTAATTACCAGGTAATAACATCGAAACAGACCTCACTTCCTTTTATAGTACAGTCACACTTTAATAACTATGTAATTTCAATGTATGCATTTTTTTGGTGTTCCTGACTAACAAATAAGTAATTACCAGGTAATAACATCAAAACAGACCTCACTTCCTTTTATAGTACAGTCACACTTTAATAACTATGTAATTTAAATGTATGTATTTTTGTAGCTCCTTGGTAACAAATAAGTAATTACCAGGTAATAACATGGAAACTGGCCTCACTTCCCTTTACAGTACAGTCACACTTTAATAACTGTCATTTCCATGTATGTATTTTTCTTGTTTTTGGGTAACAAATAAGTAATTACCAGGTAATAACATGGAAACAGACCTCACTTCCTTTTACAGTACAGTCACACTTTAATAACTGTGTAATTTCCATGAATGTATTTTTGTAGTTCCTGGGTAACAAATAAGTAATTACCAGGTAATAACATGGAAACAGACCTCACTTCCTTTTACAGTACAGTCACACTTTAATAACTATGTAATTTCCATGAATGTATTTTTGTAGTTCCTGGGTAACAATTAAGTAATTACCAGGTAATAACATGGAAACAGACCTCACTTCCTTTTACAGTACAGTCACACTTTAATAACTGTGTAATTTCCATGAATGTATTTTTGTAGTTCCTGGGTAACAAATAAGTAATTACCAGGTAATAACATGGAAACGGGCCTCACTTCCTTTTACAGTACAGTCACACTTTAATAACTGTGTAATTTCCATGAATGTATTTTTGTAGTTCCTGGGTAACAAATAAGTTATTACCAGGTAATAACATGGAAACAGACCTCACTTCCTTTTACAGTACAGTCACACTTTAATAACTGTGTAATTTCCATGAATGTATTTTTCTTGTTCCTGGGTAACAAATAAGTAATTACCAGGTAATAACATGGAAACAGACCTCACTTCCTTTTGCAGTACAGTTCAACTGTAATTACCAGGTAAATGTTGTAGTTACTGGGTAAATACAAAGAAGTTACCAGGTAAGTAATAAAACTTATTGACTGCTATGGAAATACATGGCGTTAATACCTAATAGTACCTAGTAATACGTAGTAAATACTCTTCATGTCCTAGTAATTACATGGTAAATATCTAGTAGAAACTTATAATTTCTTGGTAATTACACCTGGTAGCCAATAGGAAAGTAACTGGTAGTGTCATAATTTTTTTCTTAATTTTACAGTACTTACTGTGTATTTACCAATACAATACATAGCCTTCCTCGGTAGTTCATGTACAATTAAAGTTACTGTGTAGTTACAAAATAAATACAATCAATAATGTTTGTTTAATAAATATAATCAATAATATATTTCCTAAGTATTTACAGTGTAAATAAGGTTTTTACCATGTGTTACTTAGTAATTACTCGGTAATTGCTATTATTGACCTTGTAGTTACTTGGTAGTTGTCAGAAAATTACTTGGTACTCATGAAATAAGTACATTATTAACTACTATACAATTACCTTGTAATTACTTTAAGGAACACCCAGTAATTACGAATTATTATATGTGGTTGTTAGGAAATAATATAATTAGTGAGTACCTAATAATTAATCACATAGTTACCATATAAATACTTAATAATTACTGAGTAATTACTTCTTATTACCTGGCTGTTACCAGGTACTTCTCAAGAAATTGCATGGCAATTACCTAGTAAGTACTTGGTAATTAACAAAATAGTTAGTATATAATGACATTATAATTACTCAGTAATTAATACCTATTACCAAGTAGGTACTTGGTATTTGCCTGGAATTGACTAGGTAATTACTTTAAAAGTACAAGGTAATTACCTATATAGTTACCTTGTAATTACATGGTAATTTTACAGTAACTACCCCTTATTACATGGTACTTACCTAGTAATTAGCATGTAAATACATGGTAATTTTAGTACCGTAAAAGGAAGCGTTACCAAAAGAACTTTTGAGTTTAATGGCTTTCCTCACTAATTTGTCCACCAGTGGATTCTGCGGCTGCTGCCATGACAGGCACCCAGTGTAAATTTTGACAGCACTATTTTACTAAGTTTTAGTTATGGTCTTTTGCCTCAAATATGTTTTAGTTTTAGTCACAGATTAGACATCAAAATTGTTTACCTTGAGATGAATTTTAGTTGATGAAATTTCACAAGGGTTTAGTAAGTGAAGTCCCTGTAAATTAAGTTTACCTTTATTTAAGATTCCTGGCAGAGCACCTCAGTTACATTACCAGAATAAACAACAAACAATGAACCTGCTGTACATGTATATATCCATTCAAAAAGACAGTAGCTCTGATTAAAAGGACTAATACATCAAGTGGGCGGTTGGTTAAAAGTTGCAGATTTTCCAAGTAAAACATTAAGGCTTGTTAGGTTTTGTGTGTTTCAATAAAATGTTCAAAGCGTGCATGTCAAGGAAGGGTTCAGTAAGTGACTATAGTGAGAAAATTAGAGCAATACAACTTTAACAACATAACATCTGAGCAATTCCTGCACTCTGTTCATTGTTTATCAAAAAAACAAGGAACTTTTTCATTTGTGTTACAAGCACAAGACAGTTCATGTACATATATCTAGCTTGTACATATATCTAGCTTGTACATTTCATTAGTACGAAATAGACTAACTACAAAAGTTGTGGGCCCAGCTCTGATGATGGTAGTATCAAATGCACATTTGTTGTTGGCAGTCAAAGTAATGAAAAAATTGCCACATTTGTTTCCATCAAAAAATGCACAAATGGCTGAATAACATGCTTTGAGTCATGTGACCAAACATGTGTATATTGCAATTACAGATGACACAGTGAACAATGACTGGCACTGTAAAAGACTAGAGCTAAAAATTAGCAGTATCTCCATATTAGGGACAAAGAGTACACAATATCCTTACTTGAATTTTTTGTGGTTGTCGTCTTGTTTCTCCCAGTTTTTTGAGTAATGCTTCATTATTCCTTCAATGACCTCCCTATGACACACAAATTTGCATATACACATTCAAATACACAACCATGTGATCTCTAATCATGTAAAGCTGATATTCCTAAATTAAGAAAACAACAAAAAAGCAAAAAAAAAAACCCTAAAACGTCTTTTAAGGACGAGTAGCTTTCTCTCAATTGTACTCTTTGCAGAGTTCATAGGTTCTTGGGGCTCTCCTCCTTTGAGGGGTTGGTAAGCGAAGAGTGAATTTGCTGAAGGAAAAACAAGATAAAAGCAGGTCAGATTTATAAAGAACAAATGGACTTGACCTAAAAAAGGCTGACAAAATTAAACTAATTATTTTCCCTGCATTTACTATTGCATTCTCTCTCTCTCTCTCTCTCTCTCTCTCTCTCTCTCTCTCTCTCTCTCTCTCGCTCTGCAACTAACAACTCTAACTTCAGAGCTTCCTGATTTTCCCCTTCAGATTAATGGCAGGGTTGTTTAAACAGAAAAGAAAGTTACCTTTGCTAAAGCCAGTAAAGCTACAGAACAAAAACACAATTCACCAGAAAGTCTGTTAATTAACCTTAACTGGTTGACCTATGAAGAGAAACGTGAACTCCAGAAAAGTGTGAATTCTGTCACAACAGAGGATCATTGGACATCATTTAGTCATTTGTTCAAACACTTTACCACATTTCTTGTTGGATAGCAGTATAAAATAGTGTATGTAACAGAATAAGAACTCTAAAGCTGCCACTACCTCTAATGCAGTATTTTAGTTTACTTTTATATTCCATTTAAGGCACCAACTTGAATGCAAAAAATAAAAAAACATAAAATATATATTCACTGACACGAACCTGCTTTATATTACCCTAAACTGATATGAGTTCTCAAGATGCACTTCACCATAAAACAAAAACATAGTTCAAAGATTCTAAATGTCCGATTAAATGTGATACATTTTAAGTCAGCTATAAAAAAGTTGGAGATAAATCCCTGATTAGACAGCCCCGACATACTGTATGTGAATCAGATTAAAATTGGGCCCATCGATGTAGATGACATGAAGTTTTTAGGATTTATTCTCAACTCAAAGCTGAGGTTTGATAAACAGGTGAATAATGTTTGCAAAAAAGTCAAATCCAGTCTTAACTGAGTCATTATAAAATATCTTTCATCCAGCTTTAGATGCATGCAGTGATATTTTCACATCTGTCTTACTGCAATATGTCCTGGTCTCAGCCCTTACATATTTAAAACCAGTTACATCACTGTATAACCAGACGATAACGATATTTGACAAAGAAACAAAAAAATTGCACCACTGACTTGGTTTAGAGAAACTCAATGTGTTCAGCCCTGAAAATTGAATTGGCTACTGCAACCTAAAACTCATTTGTAAATATCCACATTTACTGGCTTCGACCTGTTTTATGACATTGTTACAAATCAGCAGGACTCTCGTCAATACACAGGCATCAAGAACTGTTAACTTCTGCATGCCAGTTCACAAAACCTCTTTGGTCAGTCTGCTCTCTCTGTTACAAGAGCAAAACTCTGGAATGATCTACCCAGTGAGCTAAAAGACGAAAACAGTTTTAATGTTTTTAATAAAATTTTCAAAACCTGGCTAAAGGAGAAACAACACTGTTCGCAAACATTTATCACTGTACTGTACTTTACATAGTTTCATTATTTTCTCATAACTTCTAAAAGCTTCCTGTAGGCAGGTGTTGTGAAGTAGCATTGTGCAGCGAACACATTAATCAGAGCATCTGGGGCATGAAAATAACTGAATGCTACAGCACTAAGGTCACTGTTCATGTTAAATGGTTGAATATATAAAGAAAAAAATGTATCAAGAAATAACTATAAGATGTATACACAAACTAAAACTTGTTTTTTTCTCAGCTATAAACAGGCTTGAATAGGAACAGTTTCGGGAAAAAAGGCAGTAAACTGAAATCAGCCCAGCAGAACAGAGCACATACACATCAATAATGCCTTTTTAAGACTAAGTTTTTATAGGTACAGTATTCAAGAAAGGAAAGTAGTAAAAAAAACTTACTTGTCCTCTGTCATGTGCCATGTGAAAGTGATCAGCAGAGTCCCCAAAAACACCAGGGTCAGTGTTAAAGAAAAGAGTTGTTCCTTCATACCTGCAGAGATCAGAGTGATGATATCTACAATACCACACTGATAATCAAAGTATGTACACAATCAACTCAGTTCCTGTTACTGAGTCTTAAGTCCCCTGACAAGGAAGTATGGGTCGTTCCTGTAGGCTGTTCTGTTTGTTTAAGTTTTGTAATTTTCCACGTGGAAACCGTCTCACATCAAGAATTTTCAGTGATTCATATTTTGGCATGAGAACCTCTTGTTTCCTGATAACCAGTGACCCCAAAGCAGAAACAATCAAGCAGTATTAATGTTCACTGATTAGAGTTGCTGTGAGTGTGTAAAATGTGCAAAGCACCTCTGAAATAAATTGTTTTATTGTTTCATTAGACACCTTGAAGTGGTCATATTTTACCCTAACTCAGGTTCATGTATTCATTATTAAAATATGTTCATAACTGCTCTTGCTCAGTAGAGTGTGCTGATCTGTGTGACTGTATGTAAGGCAAAATGTACCATGGAATTTTTCAAGCATATCCTGTCAGTCCTGCTCAATGAGTTACATTAATCTTTATGATGAGTGAAGAGATAAACAAACTTTGTAAAATGTCACAACCAGGGGCGAAAATCCCTTTTCATTGTTGGGGGGGACAATAAACAGTAAAATTTAAGACAACAATTCTTGGGGGGGACATAAAAATAAATGCTATATGTTTTGCTGTGTTTTTTTATATTGTGGTCTTAAACAGTGACTATAATTATGTCATTGTTACTTCTAAGTCCATATCTTACATGTCTGCAGGTTTGTTTATACTCAACTGGTAATTCCAAGTGGTGTTGGGTGATAGGTGTCAATTATACCAGTTTAGACCAAACAGAATTTCTTTTCTCACCATGAACACTGGTCTGATCACAGTTACAGCAGCTTTACAAGAACTGAAAGCTCAATTCAAGTGCGAAAACTAGAAGAAACACTTCAGTGAATAACTACGCTACACCAAATTATTCTTCAAAGATATGTTTTTATCAAACTGTCAACAAAAATAAAATCTGAATATGATACAAAACTTAAAAATATGCAATACTTTATGGATTTAAATGATAAAGTCCAAATGAATGCGACACACACACACACAAGAGATTAAGGAGAGAACAACTGCCAACTATGGATAATCAGCCTAGATTTAATTTTCCTTTAGTTCATAAAAAAATGTTTTGGCATGAATGTGGAAGCGACACGTCCACACCACTATGAACTCAATATTCATAATTTTATACCCAAATTAATGGAAAAAGTGTTGATTTTAATTGGAGGACAATAAGGGGAGTAAATTAACAGTCAGATTGTAATTAGAAACTGGATCTGTTCAACATCTCAGTCAAAGTCCTAACTACTTTATTTTTAAGTAAATAAATCTAGAATAGAACACAAATAAATAATGGCCTACATTAATGAATTCATAAATCCAGACAATATCGCACTAGAGGCATCTTAAATAGTTTAATATTGTGTCATAAATGAGAGGATGAGGGTGTCAGCATGTCACCTGTCTGTCTTATCTGTCACAGCCTTTTTAGCATCATAAAGGAGAGGCTTTTTGCCAGCCAGCAGCAAACGGTGTGATAATTAACTTATAAATTGTTTAGTGTTTTAATACATTTAACCGTGATCCTTGGCGCTCTGTAGTCTGTGTCTGTGTGTGCGCACCACATCGGGCGGAAAGCTTAATCAGCATCTTGTGTTTATTTAAAGCATACTGTCAGACTTCGGACAAAGGAGTTGACATTTGCTTTTCATTTTCTCTGTGTGTCTGTTGAACAAGTGAAGTTATAACTGTTCAGTCTTTCAATGAAAGCTACTTACTTAACCACGATCCTCCGCTCTGCCTGTGCGTCTGTATTTGCGTGCATGTGTGTGTGCAGCATCCGTGCCGGGAGAAAGACATTGGATCAAACCACTGGCTCGCGAGGGGGGGGAGATCTTCCAGTATTTAAAACCGTCAAACAGTGTGCTTTAAGTAGCATGACTTGTACTATACCATTACACAAACATTACTACACTACTAGAAAATTAATTACAACTGAATTTTTTTGGGGGGACAACTTTATGGAAGGGGGGGACATGACCCCTGCGTCCCCCCCGGGATTTGCGCCTATGGACAACAGCTTTGTAAAAATGCACTCTAGCCTCTTGTGTATGTCTTTCTTGACTTTGATTGATTTACTTACTTTGTTTTGTTTTAAATTCTTTTGTAGTGGGTTATTGTCATAAAGTTCATTCTTGTCCCTTGTAGTGTGCTTGGAGGGTGCAACATTGGCAATGAGAAAGGTGACAAGTTCACTTCTTGACTATGACTGTATGAAATTTTGAATAATAATACTGCAATGTTTTTTTTGTGTGAGTTATATCACAATGTTAAAATGAATTTTCCACATAAATGCTGTTTGTCTTGTTTATTTATTTTTTATTTTATTTAACCTTTATTTAACCAGGAAAACCTCATTGAGATTAAAAATCTCAACACAAGAGTGTCCTGGACAAGACAGCAGCACATTCAACAGTTTTACACAAACACATGTAGTCATCAAACACATAAAACAAGAATTCAGTACATTAAGAAAGAGAAGTCACAATTCAGACAGCTTATTTTGCTTGGATTGTCCACAGGAGAAAGATAAAGTGCATCAGTCAAAACATCTGCAGCCAGATGTATTTGCCTCCAAGTTGCTTAACATTGACTTAAAAGTGTCTAGTGACACCAGATCTTTCAGTTTCAGGTCTTTTTGTAGTTCATTCCATGCATGTGGAGCTGCAAACCTGAATGCCTTTTTGCCCAGCTCAGTTCTTACTTTGGGAACAGGCAATAAGAAAAGATCCTGGGACCGAAGATTATAAGATGCTGTGCTCTTCTGACTGATGTAAGTCAGCAGGTAGGATGGAAGCAGACCAAGGATACATTTATAAATAAGAATACGCCAGTGATCAAGTCTGCGTGCAGACAAAGAAGACCATCCAACACGAGCATACAGCAAACAATGATGAGTAAGAGATTTAAAACCAGTGATGAACCTCAGAGCTCCATGATACACAGTATCCAGAGAATATAAGCTATTGGAGGAGGCATGTATGTACAAAACATCACCATAGTCCAGCACAGACATAAATGTAGCAGAAACCAGTCTTTTTCTGGATTCAAAGGAGAGACAAGGCTTAATTCTAAAGAGAAAAAGTAACTTCAGTTTTAACTTTTTAACAAGCTGCTGAATATGGGCAGAGAAAGAGAGAGAATCATCGATTACAACACCAAGATACTTATAGGAAGAGACAAGTTCAATCTGAGAACCCTGAGCAGTGATCACCGAAGTCAGGCTGGAAAGCTTGGATTTAGAATTTGAGAACAGCATAACTTTTGTTTTGTCTGCATTTAAAACCAGTTTTAAATCATAAAAATTTTGTTGCATGGTGTTAAAAGCAAATTGTAATTGTGCAAGTGCTTGGACTGGGGATGAAGCAGAAGTGTACATGACTGTGTCATCAGCATAGAAATGAAATTTTGCATTTGAAATGTTCTTGTTTATATTATTTATGTAAAGAATGAACAGAAGTGGACCGAGGACTGAACCTTGTGGCACACCTTTAGTAATGTTGAGTGAACTGGAAGAGAGGCCCTCCACCTCTACAGACTGAGTTCTATCTGTTTATTTGTTGCATATTGCAAAAACATGCTTCCTCCTAGACTTTAGACATAAACACATATCATTGTTGACTATTTCTACCAATTTCAGAAGGAAATTCTCAATGAATAGCATAGATAGGCTTTAATGACCCATAGGAAAAAAAAGTTGTCTTAGACTGGACAGTGACTGCAGTGTGAAAATACACACTATAAGAACTGACATTAAAAACACACTAAAAGCACAAGCATTAAAACCGCAATAAGGCACAAATGTTAAAAACATGCTGAGGCAACGACGATAAATGACACTTGAAGCAAAAACATTGAAAACACATTGAAAAAACAGATATTAAAAATTCACTCAAAGCACGAACGTTAAAAATACACCAAAAGGACAGACGTTGAAGACACGTTAAAAGCACAAACATTTAAACACCCTAACCAGCTGTAAAAGAGACACAGATCACACTTACATCAATTGAACATAGCTCTTGCACGTCTTTTATACACAACATTAGAAGTCAACACATCAAAATGACAAGGAATCAGGTATGCTCAGGTTGATCAGGGCTTTAATGGACAGAGAGACAAGGGTTTTCTTTAAGTCATGTCTGCTGAGAGGGGCTCTGTATCGTCTGTCTGGGGGAGGAGCTGATTTTCTAGGTGAAGAAACATGGCGTGAGCCTAAAAGGCTGTTTACATGGAAACTCCTGACTTGAAGACGCAAAGATTCTTCCTTTGCGTTTTCAAATTGTTCTGCGTTTAGATGACAACGCTCGCAGACGAGTTAATCCCCTGTTAATCCGCTGTAGTGTGCATGCCAAGTTCAGTAGATGGCGGTGTAGGTCTGCAGAGAGGCAGCACTGCTACAACACACGAACGAAGAAGAAAACCTTTCACAAACAACAATGGCGAATAGACGCACAGAGAAGCAGGAGTTTCTTTTCTGGACAACAAATCAGTTCGGACAACAAATCTGTCTGGATAGTTTTTTCTGGATAACAAACCGAGCACGGTAAGATACTCGGCGGACGGCCAAAGCTGCTGTTGTTCCTGGTATGGGCGCGCAGCCTCCATGTGAAAGAGTACTGCGCATGCGGTGACGTCAGCGTTTCACCCTGAAACGCTTTGCTCTGTGTTTACACGAGGCCGGATAGAGGAGCAGATTCAAATCTTTCCACTCTGGGGAGCGTTTTCAAAAGTTTGCGTTTTAGGTGGAAACGCAACGTGGTCTCATCTAAATGGAAGGCCAAAACGCAACGAAATGTTTGCGGAATTGACCGTTTTCGGCGTCATGTAAACGGCCCCTAAATCTTTTGTTGCTGATTGACTGTGGTTTGGTGTAAAGTGCATTGAAGACTGGGCTGGAGATTGACTCCCATAATCTTCATTATGTGTATGAGCCTATTGATTAGTACCTTTAACTGAACTGTGAGGTTATCAAACCATGCAGAGAGCCCAAAGCACAGGACGCTCTCCACTACCGTGTGTTAGTACAGCCTGTTGTTTTTAACTTCAACGCTTCATTCACACGCTGACATTTTAGCCAACTTAAACACCGAGCTGTCAGTCAGTGAACATTTTTTTCAACAGGCTTGAATAAACCAGCTGCTTCTCAGGGCCTCAAAAATGTGTGTAGGAAAGATCACTGTAGGTGGCGTATGCCAGAAACACCTGGAATGTGTGTGCACCAAATTTTCAGATTTATTAAAGAGCGAATACTCATGTACTACGCAGGTTTCTATTTGTAAATCACAATTAATGGCAAAGTTGTCACACATGATTTAATACTTTGCCCCAACTATATTGTGCCTATAAAAGGTCAGGTGAATGCCCTCCATGAATATTTGATGATACTCATTTCATGATGAACCAGGAGGGGAAACTCCCTGGGGCATCAATATCCATTTTTCATCTTCTTTGTTTCAGTAATTATATTCTTATACATGATACATGTTATGAAATGTGTAATAGTTGTATATTTCACACAAATGTATCATTTCCACAGAGCTGTCTTTAATTTCATTTGCTACTGTTGGGATCACAGTTTCCAGTTTTGTTCAGGTTTTGTGGGTGCGACAGAGTCAAAGCTGCCGCAGAGGTGTGCACAGTCTCCCAACAACTTATTTTTAAGAAATCTCAAAAGTTGCTTAAAAGTCGGGCACGCTTTCCTTTGGGTGTGCACAAGGTTTATAGATGAGGCCCCTGGAGTTGTCTTTCATGACTTAAGGCAGCCTTTGTGTACAGTCGTCTTTGTCCTCTTAGCATGTACAGTTGAGGAAGAAATTATTGCAAACAATCCCTCATACTGCATTTAATGCTTCCAACATGTTCCATAAAAGCTAGGGCAGGGGCATGTGTATCACTGTGTGACATCATCTTTCTGTTAAACAACAATCAAAAAGAGTTTGGGAACTAAGGACACTAGTTGTTGAAGCTACTGTATGTATGTGGCACCTTTTCACATTCTTCTGTTGTCATATTTTCACTTCTTTATGTACCGCACATTTTCAGTGGGAGACAGGATTGGACTGCAGGCAGGGCAGTCTAGAACCTGCACTTTTTTTTGCTACAAAGCTGTTGCTACTGTGTGTCTGCAGAATGTGTCTTGGCATGTCCTTGAATAAGGCGCTCAAAAACCTGAATGTACTTTGCAGCATTAATGAGGGCAGGGGTGAGCGGCCGGAGGGGCGGGGCTTACAAAGCTTTGATGCAGATGAGTTCTGCATCACCATCTCCTTTCACTCTCGTTTTCACACTTATATGCAAATATATAAAGATTGAACTAAAATAAGACAAGTAAACAGACATGCGCACAGTCTTTTGACCCTTAAACAACAGCTTATTTGATTGTTGTGACTTTAACCCCCTTTTTATGAAACATTTGCACAAAGCGAGAGGTTACCGGGGGCTGGAACATGTATACGTGATGCACATGGGACTTCTGTTCTCTCTTTCACTGTGGATCACACTTGTGGGGCTGGAGACAGCAATGATAAGTCCTCCCTTGTTTTCTCATCCTCCCTCTTAAAGTCTTCTGCATTGGAATCCAGATCAGCCTATAATTGGCTGACGTCTTGTTCGCGCTGCTGCTCATTTGCATAAAGTTGAGCTTCTCCCAACTTCAGCTCATCGCTCGCAATGCTTCCATCGCGCCGCTCGTGACGCTTGCAAGGCCCTGCTCGTGATCGCCGCCGCCTCGATCACCCCTCGACACCGGCGATCATAGAAAATGAATGGCAGCTGGACTCCACCGGTGCTCAGACTGCTTCTGGTGTGAATGTACAGTAGAATTACCAAGTGAGCTGCTGATTGGATCTCCAAGGAGAATGATTTCTTCATTGATAAAGAACCCAATGGTCTCTTCCTCCCAGTCATCCACTTTGCTGTCCAGCTCATCAGTGTCAACTCCTCCTCTGAGCTCCAGGCGGATGCTCTTCTGTTCTTGCTGGGTATTAAAGCCCAACACATCTGCTGCTCACTCTCTCTCATTCCACCTGGACTCATCTCAGCCATTAGATGCACCATTTTCTTGGTTTGTTCTGCTTAGCACCACCCCACACATCCAACATCCACATCATTAATTTAACTGACTGATCACAGTCCATTATTGCAGTTTAACAGCCTTGGTTGCTTTATTTTGTTTGGCAATATTTACTGCAGAGTACTTGTTCCTCCTGAATTTTTCATGGTCCTGTTATGACACTTTATTAAAAAAACTATTGTCAAAACATGGCAGAAGTGAAGCAAACATATTCTGGCTAAAGAGGAGTTTTGAGTGTTGATTTGTTTTTCATTTGAAAAAGAAATGCAGTCAAGATCTGATAAAACTGCTCCTGAAGCTATTAGCATCAATGCTACTCTCCATATCACTTACTGCTGTTGTCTCACTTGTAGCCCCCACCTCTTCCTGATTGGACAATCTTGCTTTGGACTACTCTATGTCTTATTACAGAGACTGAATCAGACTGATCCAGATGCTGTGCCCAAAGCCATTCTAAAATCAAAAGCAAAAACACTGACATGGAACCTTTCAATTGAAAGATAATTCAGATTATTATTGATATACAGATGTGTATAAATTTCACTGTTTTATATCTGTTCAAGAAAAATGAACCAAATGGGGGCTACATGTTGTTATCAATCCAAAAGTATGAAGAAACTTTTTATGGCAATCAATCGTTTTATCATTTATCAACCATGAGCCATCCTTCTTGCCCAAGCTTTATGGCTTAAGTTCTACCAAAAAGTGTTTTATATCCAAGCAGCTTTGACAGTGTTTGTATAGAGTATAACATGGAGGAAAGGAATAAAACACTTACTTGTCCTCAGATATGTAACAGATGAAAGTGGTCAGCAGGTTCCCTGAGAACAGGAGGGTCATTGTTTCAGGAAACAGACACATCTTCATACCTCCAGAGCACAGAGTTATGTAGAGCTTGAATTATAACTGGAAGTCAAAGTCTAATTTACAATGGATTTTCTGAGCTCCTGTCATCTGAGTAAACTTCTGATTAAACTTCCCTGAATAGGTCCTCTATGGGCTAGTTAACTTGCAGAGGGAGTCCACTCCCCGTTCTCATTGTAATACTCCCAGCCATGAAACACTGGGCGAGGTGGTTGAGTAGAAGCTTTCATAGATTTTGTCTTTAATCCATCTCGTCCAGTTATGAAGCTCTGTTTTTTTGTGGTTGTTTTTTTTTTGTTTTTGTTTTACATCTGGACTCTCAAATCTGTCAGCCAGTTTTGTTTGCAATAGTTTACTGCCCCATAGACCCATATCCATTTTTTTTATCAGAAATATCAGAGCTTTGTCAAAATTAGTATTTAGCAATAAATTAAAAAAAAACACTCGAATTCTGGTGAAGTTGTGACGTTGTGTAAAGTTTAAATAAAAGAAGGCCACAAGCCGAAACGCGTAGGTCAAATAAAGTTGTTTCCTGAACTACAAGTGTTGCTGGAGCTTTTTTGACCTCTAGAGCGTGCTCTCCCACCTTGTCCATGCCCCCTGCTGCCAGAGTCCTACCACCCTTCTCATTTGTTCTCCTTTCACACCTCCTGGGAAAGGCCCAGTCTGTACTTAATGGTTGGATCTGTGATAATTTGTCAGTTCAGCACTGCTTTGTGCCATATTGTCAATGACTCTGAATTCATTCCAACATCATTGCTCCATTTTAGCCTACTACCTCCAATTGGCCTAAAGTGACAATGAAAAAATGGTTGGATGTCTCACTGCTTGGTGTATTCAGGTCTCCTCTCACAGACCAAAATCATGCTTGTTAGCTGAATTTGTAACTCTAATCTGTTGTGTATGTGAAAATGGTTGTCTTTCTCAATGTGGATGTTCAAAAGTTCACCCATTTTCAGCATCTCCAGTGCAGGCTGTGCCTCAGTCAGTCATCTTTCCTGAGCACGTGATCACCCCTTTTCTGGACCAATCAATGACCTCTGCCCCTCTCTGTGCCAATCAGGCGTCCTCAGTCTGGAGTATCAGAGCACTGCAAACAGCTGCAAGTTTCCCGTCATCCTCTGGACTATTCTTGTTCATTATTCTGTGCATTACAGTTAAGTTGTTGTTTATTTGTTGTTCATAATTTAAAAAATTTTATCTGAGAAATAAAAAGCAGTATTTGTTATCCATACAAACTGAAGATCTCATCCACTGTGTTTTTTTATTCTTTATTTGTAGAAACTCCATTCTAACATCCATAAAACAAAATCAATGTACACCATCCTCTGGCTTCCTCTGAGTGACTCAACAATAAACGAGCGGCAACTCAAAAAGAGAGAGAGGGTTCCTGGAGTCATTTTCTCTTCTCCCTGTTATGATCGGACAACTAGTGGCATCTGCAGATATATTAAACCAGAATACTGTAATTCATTCATCACTGAGGTCACAAGTAGTATTCAGCAGCCATCAGCTGTTTACAGTGGGCCTGCAATCTGCTGGCAACTAGTCCAGGGTGGACCCTGCCTCTCGCCAACGGTCAACTGGGAGAGGCTTCAGCATCCCATGACCCTGAAAGGGATTAAATCTGTGCAGTTTATTTCTTGTGCTCATGTTCCTCGGGGATAACAGCACGTTAATCTCAGTTAACTTTTTATTATTGTGACCCAAACTTTTATTTTTCTCAATAAAATTATAAATCACTGGATCCTAACCCCTGTATATCTTCTTTTCTGTTGTTCTACCCACAAGACAAAGTATTTATTGTTATAAATTATCAGGATGAATAATAAAAATAATCAGAAGAAGAAGAAATACACAAAAAGCAAATCAAAGCAACATGCCATTACTTTCTGGGATAACATTACAATCATAAAACACTTATTGAAGGTAACTGAAATTCATCCTGACACTGTCAAAACAATATAAATAAAGTTATAGCTCATCACACACCATTGATTTAAAGCTGAAGAATTTCTTGTCCCTGTAGTCCAAATAAAAGCAAGACATGTTGAAAATACTTTGAACCACACACATACTAGTTTGAATCCTGGTAACAAGTTAAGGAGAAGGATTCTCCAATTATGTAAATATTGTCTTTGCTGACTTATTGTCATTGCTGTATTAGGGTAAGAAGTGTCCTTCCCATATAGTTTACATTAACAGTTCTGTTTCCTGTGGTTTTGATAGGATCTAAATATAAATCATTCTGCAGAGCTGAAAAATCAAGAAGCCTGTGCAGCAGCTCAAGTTCATTGGTTCTATATTTACTGAACCAGTAAAAGACCTGAAGCCTATGATAGCTTTTCTTTTTTGGGCATGATCTTGAGAGCATGATCTCAAAATAAACATGACAGAACTTTGTCCATCCTCAATTCCCCTCTCCTCCACTGATTGGGAAGTCATTTACCATGATAAAGGTTCTCCTTAAACTTTATACAGAATGACTTATTCCTAAACATCTGGTGTTTTATGTGATAATATGTTATTGTGGTATAATGTTTGATCTTTTTTTCGAGGGTATTTGACACCAATCAGTCTGAGCAGCTCATCATCAACACCTGGTGTAGCTCAGACAGATGAAGTGAAGGATTTTTCATTTGATATTTGCACCCTTCTTGTCCCTGTGTCTCCTCCTTGGCTCTTCTTTCTGTTCCTCGCTGGAATGATCTAAGTTGTGAGGAAATTATGCAAGTCAAAGAAGTAGGATGGACAAAATTATGTAATGGGAAAGACCCGGGGGTTTTGTGATAAGAACAAGTTTCTCTAGACTCATGAAACGTGGTCATAGCAAAGTCAGTCTGGGTTTAGGTGCTTTGAGTCTAGGAACTTTAAAACTACATTTCAGATATAATATGTAGAATTTGAAAGATCTAGAAACTGATTTTATTCAAATAATGCCAAAATGGCTTATTCTAAAGTATGTGGTATACTTTGTAGTGAAGCACTTACATTCCATAGATTTTCTAGAAATGTAACACAGTGTGTTTTGTCATGGTGACCACAGGAGTCGAGATGCCATGACAAACATGTGTAATTTAGTTTGTGTATATCATTAATGTTCAGTGCTGCGTACTTACAACAGCCCAAAATCATGATCTTGCTGCTCTCCGTTCTGACACCAAAATTCCTTCTCCCTCCCCTGACCAATAACAAACTTGTGCATAGTGTGACCTTACTAGACATTCCCAAGTAAAGTGCAGACCTGATGTCACCCCAAACCACTTCAGCTGTTTTCTTCTCCTTTAAGACTGTCTTCAATAAAATGGGACCGCATAAAGTGCATTTAACAAACGGCAAAATAACACCATTGTCTCATGAATACATTTTACATAATGAAGAGGAAAAGCTTGTTAAAAAGGACTTAGTGTTAATGTTGCAAGTGATCCCAGAAAACTTTGCAAATAGAAAATAGAAAGAACCAGGAAGTCCACTTTTCAGAGTTTGCTCCTCATACATCTACAAACAGGTACACTGTCAAAATGCTGACAAAGAATACAACACAATTGAGAGACTCTGTATATGAAAAGTTAAATTTTTTTTTACATTTAAACTGTGAACATACCCTTGCAATTTTCAAAAATAAATACATTAACCTTGTTAAAGGCAAGGTGTGGCATCTTTAAACTAAAAGGAAACAGAAGGCAGGTGGTTTGTGTTATTGTCTTCTACAGTCTTTGGTCCCAACATCCTTTTTATCTTTGGTTTAATAACCCCTTGGTGGATTCTTACATGCAGCCCTTTTAAGTTCAACTGTCTCATTTCCGGATTGACTAACTCAGATTTTAATGCAGATGGAAGTATCTTCTTTGCTTGGACACATTTCATCGATATCATCAGTCATGTTTATCAGACTGTCAAGCTAATACAAAACCCAAAACCAGTGAAGTTGGCACGTTGTGTAAATCTTATATAAAAACAGAATACAATGATTTGCAAATCCTTTTCAACTTATATTCAATTGAATACACAGCAAAGACAAGATATTTAATGTTTGAACTGAGAAACTTTATTTTCTTTTGCAAATAATCATCAACTTAGAATTTAATGGCAGCAACACATTGCAAAAAAGTTAGCACAGGGGCATTTATACCACTGTGTTACATCGCCTTTCCTTTTAACAACACTCAGTAAACGTTTGGGAACTGAGGAGACCAATTTTTCAAGCTTTTCGGGTGGAATTCTTTCTCATTCCTGCTTGATGTACAGCTTAAGTTGTTCAACAGTCCGGGGTCTCCATTGTTTATTTTACGCTTCATAATGCGCCACACATTTTCAATGGGGGACAGGTCTGGACTACAGGCAGGCCAGTCTAGTACCCACACTCTTTTACTATGAAGCCACGCTGTTGTAACACGTGCAGAATGTGGCTTGGCATTGTCTTGCTGAAATAAGCAGGGGCGTCCATGAAAAAGACGTTGCTTGGATGGCAACATATGTTGCTCAAAAACCTGTATGTACCTTTCAGCATTAATGGTGCCTTCACAGATGTGTAAGTTACCCATGCCTTGGGCACTAATACACCCCCATACCATCACAGATGCTGGCTTTTGAACTTTGTGCCTATAACAGTCCAGCTGGTTCTTTTCCTCGTTGGTCCGGAGGACACGACGACCACAGTTTCCAAAAACTATTTGAAATGTGGACTCGTCAGACCACAGAACACTTTTCCACTTTGCATCAGTCCATCCTAGATGAGCTCGGGCCCAGCGAAGCCGGCGGCGTTTCTGGGTGTTGTTGATAAATGGCTTTGGCTTTGCATAGTAGAGTTTTAACTTGCACTTACAGATGTAGACGAACTGTAGTTACTGACAGTGGTTTTCTGAAGTGTTCCTGAGCCCATGTGGTGATATCCTTTACACAGTGATGCCGGTTTCTGATGCAGTACCGCCTGAGGGATCGAAGGTCACGGCAGTCAATGTTGGTTTTCGGCCTTGCCGCTTACGTGCAGTAATTTCTCCAGATTCTCTGAACCTTTTGATGATATTACGGACCGTAGATGATTAAACCCCTAAATTCCTTGCAACAGCTAGTTGAGAAATGTTGTTCTTAAACTGTTCGACAATTTGCTCACGCATTTGTTCACAAAGTGGTGACCCTCGCCCCATCCTTGTTTGTGAATGACTGAGCATTTCAGGGAAGCTGCTTTTATATCCAATCATGGCACCCACCTGTTCCCAATTAGCCTGTTTACCTGTGGGATGTTCCAAATAAGTGTTTGATGAGCATTCCTCAACTTTCTCAGTCTTTTTTGCCACTTGTGCCAGTTTTTTTGAAACATGTTGCAGGCATCAAATTCCAAATAAGCTAATATTTGCAAAAAATAACAAAGTTTACCAGTTTGAACGTTAAGTATCTTGTCTTTGCTGTGTATTCTATTGAATATATATATATACCTATAGGTTAAAATGGATTTGCAAATCATTGTATTCTGTTTTTATTTACGATTTACACAACGTGCCAACTTCACTGGTTTTGGCTTTTGTACAACATACAAGATATCATGAGTATCTGGCTTAATCCAGCAGGTACCGAGCATCTGTTCTCTTAGCCCTACGTACGACCCCTACTTTCTCTCAGTTTGACAGTCCTCTAGATGAAGCCGAAGCACACCCTGATTGTGCAGCTGCAGCAAAAGTTCAAACTCAGCCGGCATTGCATGGTAGTAAGTTTTCGGTTGCGCATCATCATAGTAGTGGTGCTTGAGGTTATGGAGTCCATGAGGATGATTATTGAAGGGCCAAAACCCGAACAGATGAACGTTTTCACAGAGTTCAAGCGCCAGACTCACCATCATAATCCCAGTGGTCAGGCGTCTTTCTTTCAGACCTTGCTTACGCCAGAAGACACCCAGACTGCGGTGGTACTCTGGGTTTAAGAGGACAGACTGGGTGGGACCACCAAAATCCTCAATTGTGTATGCTGCCCGCAGGGATACAGCTTTGAATGCACTTAAAGAGAAAGGACCAAGCAGTAACAAAGAGCGACCATACTTGCGCAGATCCTCCACAAATGGACGGCGATATTTCATCAGACCCTCATACCTGGAAAACAGAAATTTGATTTAAAGAAAAAGATTGCAGGAACACTGTAACTTGACAGTGCAGTCTTCCTGCTCACCTCCTATTCAGGATAGTTGGGTTTATTGTCACAAGATCTGTCTTGACGCCCACATCCTTCTCATAGCCATTTTCCAAGGGAGGTAAGTTGCACCTGGATTAGCAACAAAAGTGTTGCACCCAAAAATTCATTGTTAAAATTGTTGTTGGTTTACATCTCCATTTACCTCTCAGTTCAACATTGTTCTTTCTCACCTGATGACAAATTGAGCTGAATCAATCATCTCTCCACAGCCGCTGTCAGCCAGGATCCCTCCATTCCCAATGACAGCACATGTGTCCCGAGATTTTCTCAAGAAAGGATGCTCCTAGAATAATAACGGTGATTAATGACATACCAATAAACATAAATATTTTCTCTCATGTTTTTCTTTCATTGAGAGAAGGAATCTTTATTGTGGCATACTCAAAATTCTGTTATTGCTTATTACGCTTCTACATTGGCTTCATTTGTTAGCAAAAACTGTTTATCAAGTCCTCAAAGAAAAGAAGAAAAGGTCCTCCAAAGTTATAATTTTTCTCATTGATAGAAAAAAAATCTATTGTCTGTCACATTCATCAGAGGTAAACAACCACTTCTTTCTTATCAGCAAGACACACCTATGCTCTGAGCTACTCTTGCTTTTTCTTGAAAAGATACAAAGCTTGGCTATTTTCTGACAAAAGGGTGCATTGGTCTATGGATCATGAACATGGAATTTGGATAATCCTGCTGCTTTGCAAAGTTACAGTAGTTAATGAAGCTGTAACAAAATAACACACGCAAACAGAGGTTTCTTTTTAGATAACAGTGTCTCTGTCCCAACCACAGCTCTCAGCCTGTGATCCAGGGGCAAATGTTTTTAAATGTCTAAATAATGATGCGTCACGTCTGTCTTCTGAATTGGCCACCAGGCATCAGAGTGACAACAGAGTGAGCGCACGGAGCTCCACCAGTGGTGATTGTTTTGTCTCAAGAAACAGGACTTCATTCTGTCAGTCTGCTCTTTCTGTTAATGGGGTAAAGCTTTGGAACTCTCTACCCACTCATCTAAAAAAAGAGATCACTTGTAATGCTTTTAACAAAGAACTCAAGCAATGGTTATAATCAAAACAGCAGTGCTCAAATGAAAAGTTTTAGCTGGTTGATTGCTTAACCATGTTGCCTTTGCCTTATATTTTACAGTCTGTATATATTTACCCTGGAAAACCTACTTCTCTTTTGTTGTTGTAAAGTTATTGAACGCTATTTTTCTTTCTTTCTTCTATTGCTTTTATTGTTCTAAATTTCAAAAGCTTCCTGTCAACAAGTGTTGTGAATTAGCACATGGGCTAAAACACTCAAACAACACATCTAGTTTGTCCAATGTAACTGTGATGTCCACATCAAACAAACAATAAATAAATAAAATTTAACTAACAATCCATGTAAGGGAGTCAGTTCTGGCAGACCACATGACCCAAAAGCAAGGGCAACAAATTCCGGAGACAGACTGCTCACTGCTAGCTGTAATGATGGTATTCCTGCATCCTTATGACTAAGGCTAATGTTTTACATTTTTTATTATCTTTTTATCTCTAATGTTGTGAAACGGGAAAGCTTTTAATGGGAAGAAAAATGTTTGCCATGGCTGGCATGGTCTGGTCTTGTCTATGCCTCTCGTGGACTCAAGAATTGACACACTGGCCATAAAACAGTGTAAACACTGTATAACTGTGTTAGGTATGCATATTCACAAAACTGTGAGGTTTACACCAGCTGGGAAGATAATGAAATTCATAACTGCTGTACCAACAAGAGCGGCTCTCAGCACAAGTTACTCAACAATGGCTCACAAACCACAAACAATCCACCAATGCTGAGCTTCTGCATCTGCAGTGTCTCTTCCGATTGCAGACCCAACATAATGTCTGCATTTCACCGGTGCTGGTAGCATTAAATCTGTATGAATATTGATTCAGAAATGGCATGGCTGGGGAGATCTGAGGTACAAAATAGCTTGTGTTGGAAGCAAGGTCTGAGTGCTTTCAGACTATGGCAACTTGCAGGAAAATCAGGTGGCTGTTAGCTAGTTATGTCAAGAGTAATCTGTAAGGTTACTGCACTGCAAACCAAGATAAAGTTACATGTGATTTTAATATCAGGCCAACAGAGCGCGATATAAATCACTGCATACAATTATCTACCTTTACTTGATTCAATATTAGTAAGCATTCTGTTTTCATTCATGTTTAAAGACGAGGCATCTCAGAGCCAACGTTAAGGCACGACTCTTAGGAATAAATAACATGATCCAGTCGAGCAGCCTGTCTGTCATCACCCTGTCACTCAGCATGTCGCATTTACTCAAAATTTCAAATTCATGCGCACTTGAAAACAGAGGAGTGACTGGCTTGACCACAGTTCCTCTCTCCCACGCCCTCTCCCTGATTCAGAACCCCCTCCAGGTCTTGAGCACTTGTGTTGTTGTACTTGGTTATGCTGCGTTTCTGCTCTTGCAGTTGTTTTCTGGGTGTGAATTGTTTTGGGCTTTGTTTTGTTTCTAACTTGCAGCACATTTGTGCTATTGCAGGTGTTTTCCTCTGACTGAACTGCATCAAGCCATTGTAGCCTGTTTGCCTTTGTCAGCCATCTTAGTAGAGGCAGAGGAGACATGACAGATTGACCATGGCAGCAGAAACACCTATAAAAGAGAGTTTAAAAAGACAAACTGATAGGTCAAGACCACAATCATCAACATTTAAAAAACGTGAGACTGCACTGACACAAACCATCCAGTTGAAATAAATTCTCCTTTAGAAGTCAGGAAACAAGAAAATAAGTTTGGTGTGATAATTCAATGGCTAATTTTTCCCATCGATGTAACTTTGAGTGACCTTCATTTCCTTGGCTCATTTATAAACTAATGAATTATTCTTTGATACAGTGATTAATGAAAATGGAGCATTGCGAGCATAGACCGCGGAACATGTTTGAACAAGGGGGGGCCACAATCGCAAGGGGGGGTCACCGAAATTTTCGGTCAGACATGATGCGTAGCCGAGACTATAGACTACACTATACACGGACACACACGTAATGCCATCATCCACCAGGCTATTGTTAGCTGTTGTTAGCACGCTGTGTTTGCGTTGTTGTATGAAGAATGTGATTATCACTATGGCAGCATTTTTGTCAATATAAATCTAACAATACTATGTATACATCTGATCTAGGGCGACACACCCCAGTCAGAAGTGCAAATAAATTGATTATTACAGGAGCTAAATAACTGTTCACGCTGGGGGCATCCATCTTCGATTGACACCGCGGGGTGGCGAGGTTTCACCGAGTTCCCAGTAGGAAATTCAGACTTCAGGGGACGTTCCAGTTTTAGTTTCCCACTCGGAGCTCAAAATTCCTACCTCTTACTACAACTTGAACGCACCGGAGACGTGAAGCCAAATGTGTTTGTTTGTTGTGGTAAATGCAGCATGGACCTTTGTCGGAACTCTACATTGCTTTACAAGTTCTTTTTCAACAACTTACAGGATGCAAAGCCACGAGGTAATGTATCTCTTTCTAGTTACGTAGCAGTATAGTTTTTGATGTGTGAAGACAAGCAATGCGGGGAAAAGTTATTATCGTAGTTGTAGATGGCTATATATCGCTACTTACAGCCCGGCGCTCTCAGACGTGTAATATAAATAATAAAATAATATAAATTTGCTCTAGTTTTAATTGTCTTGTTCCTGAAGTTGAGTATCCAGGCTAGTCCAGCTCTGTACGACCCGACCAGGAGGCTAAAGAATAGCATTTATAGATAACCTATTTAGATGCTATTAAATTCATCGATAAGTGCATATTTCGACCCCCCCATATTTCTGGCCCCCCCGCTTCCACGGTCTATGATTGCGAGTATTGTTAGTAGAGTAGTAAAGTACTGTTTCATTCAGTGCTTTGAATACATCTATCATCACTGTTGGCTGCAGGTTAGCAATAAACATGCCAACTCTTCACATTCATACACTGGGACAATTCCAATTGTGCTCATAGAAAATATCATAGAAACAGTATTCAGACAATTCTGATGCTGAGATTTGACCACTGGTCACTAGTTGTCAACAATTATTTGATGATGGTGTTGATGATTGGTGTTTATTTTATTACTGATTCTCTCACATTTACCATCATGTTTGCAATTCAGTTTTAACACAAGAGGTAGCAAAATACAGCCTGAGGTCTTTTACACCCTCGAGTGGTGTCCTCCAGGAACACGCATCACATCCAGCCAAGTATATGAACAGAAATGCTTATGATGCTAACAAATGCAAATGTAAACACAGCCACAATCTGAAAATATATCTCAGATATACAGCTGAGTTTGGGACCTTACATTTGTAACTATGCAGCCTGATGATAGAAAAACAGGCATGATAATTACAGGTCTGATTATGCTCACAGTCCAACAATGAACAGTACAGAGACACATTCTTTTATGAACAGTGTGTAAATCTGTGTTTCGCTGGTATGACAGTGCCCCATAGAACACAAGGTTTGAATTTAAATTTAATGTTGATGTAGTTCTTGTCCCACCATCCTAAAATCATATATAATACAGATATTCCACTTTTGCCTGCATTAGGTGTTCTGAAATTGAGTAAATCGATAGATTTAAATCATTGCAATATGTATTCGGTCCCATGTGATGAGCAAAAGTGCAAAACAGTGCAGTTAAGTTTATCTAGTCTAGTGCCAATGGATATTAGTACCAGGATCTCTTTATGAGGTGCTTCTAATTTTTTTGGTTAATATTCATGAATGACAAAAATCAAACCTTTGCAAAGAGGTGGAAGAGTTCAGAGTTCACCTCCACAGTCTTCTTATTGTCATCTTTATACAAAATCTTGGATCCTATTGGAGTATTGGCCTGGGTGAGGGTAGAATTGTCAAAACCATTGCAGTTGCTTCTTAGCTGTGATCTGTGGAACCACAAAACTTTGTCAGACCCGAGGCTTGTGTCATGATTCAGGACTTGGCTGTAATTGAGATCATTTTAGGATTCAGTTATGCGTACACTTATATCCATGGTTACCTGCTAAAAACCCTCTGCTATGAAGGTAGGTTGTGTTCAGGATTATAGTTACCACTGTAACCCGTACACCAGTGTGTAAAATAGTCCGGGCTCCAGCGGAGACATAAAAGGCAAAAACTTCAAACACATCTGTGAAAGTGTTGTGGGCTTTAGCTCAGTTGCAGGGACAAAATGTGCAGTAGTGGTGCAGGGGAGCAGTGTCAGTTTATTGATACAAGTGTACCATCAAAATTCAGGCAAAACAAGGAGGACACAAATGCAAGACACCAGACCAGTTGTTCAAATAGGCAAAAAGATTAAATATTTACAATGCAAGGTTCAAGTGGAGCTAATGCATAAGGTTGAGCAGTTCGGACTTATTGTGGTCAGACTCTCCTTGACACTTAGCTTGGGCTCTGGAACCAGTTCTCTGGAGAAGGACTTAACTCTCATCAATTTTTGGAGTTGCCAATGGTGAGAGATGCCGGACAGGGTTGGCAGTATTTGTTGTTCCTAGGCCCAGGACTGTACATTGGGGTTTACCCCGGTAGACAAGAGGGTAGCCTCCCTTGATTTCAGTTGGGAGTACAGAAGCTGACTGTTGTTTGTGTGTATGCACCAAACAGCAGTTCAGAGTATCCAAACTTTTTGGACTCTTAAGAAGGGGTGTTGGAGAATGCCCCTTCTGGGGATTCCCTCGTTCTGCTGGGGGACTTCAACACTCTCATCAGCAACAGCAGTGCAACCTGGAGGGGTGTGGTTAGGAGGAACGGCCCCCAGATCTGAACACAACTGGTGCTTTGTTATTGGACTTCTGTGCTCATAACAGATTGTCCATAACATCATGTTCAAGCAAAAGGGTATACATATGAGCACTTGGCACCACGACACCCTAGGCTGCAGTTCGATGATCGACTTGCAGCCCCATGTCTTGGATGCTCTGGTAGGAGGGGGCGGGGCTGTCAACTGATCACCACCTGGTGGTGAGTTGGCTCCAATGTGGGGGAGGATGCCAGTTGGACCTGTCCGACCCACCTCCAGGCAATGTTCCTCCATGTTCTGGGGGCGGCAGGGGACATTGAGTCTGAGTGGGTCTTGTTTGGGCCCTCTATCGTTGAGGTGGCTGATCTGAGCTGTGGCCATAATGTAGTTGGTACCTGTCCCAGCAGCACCCAGACCCGCTGGTGGACACCTTCAGTGAGTGATGCCATCAAGCTGAAGGAGTCCTACTGGGCCTTTTTTGCCAGTGGAACTCTAGAGGCAGCTGACAGGTTCTGGCTGGCCAAGTGGAATGCAGCTTCAGTGGTCACCAAGGCAAAAACAGTGAGACCATGGAGAATGACTTCAAAGAGATTCTGGACCAGCATCCGGTGCCTCAGGAGGGGGACGCAGTGCACTGTCAGCACTGTTTATGGTAGGGATGCTCTTTACATCAATTTGGGACATTGCGGATCAGTGAAAGGAATACTTCAAAGACCTCCTCAATCCCATCAGCACATCTTCCAGTGCAGAAGCAGACCTGGGGGACACTGTGGAGGGCTTTCCTATCTCTGGGGCTGAAGTCACCGTAATGGTCAAAAAGCTCCTCAGTGGCAGGGCTCTGGGGTGGCTAAGATCCACCCAGAGACCTCAGTGTTCTGGATGTTGTGGGGTTGTAAAGGTTGACATGACTCTGCAACATTGCATGGACATCAGGGGCAGTGCCCTTGGACTGGCAGACTGGGGTGGTGGTCCCCCTTTTCTAAAAGGGCGACAAGAGGGTGTTCTTCAACTACAGAGGAAACACACTCCTCAGCCTCCCTGGTAAGGTCTAGTCAGGGGCACTGTGAGGGTTCCTCTCCAGTACTGGTTAACCGAATAGTTGAGGCTCAGATTCAGAAGGAGCAATGCGGTTTCCCCCTGGTTGTGGAGCTGTGGACCAGCTCTTTACCCTCCATAGACTCCTCGTGGGTGCATGGGAGTTGCCCAACCAGTCTACATGTGTTTGTAGACTTGAAGACGGCATTCAACCAAGTCCCCCATGGAGTCCTGTGGGGGTGCTCAGAGAGTATGGGACCCCTGGTACAAGTCATCCATTTCATGTTAGACTGGTGCCAGAGCCGAGTCCCTATTGCCGATAGTAAATCAAACTCATTTCCAGTGAAGGTTGGACTCCACCAGCACTGCCCTCTCTCAGTTCTTTTCGTAAGTTTCATCGACAGAATTTCTAGGTGCAGCCAGGGTGTATAGGGGGTCTGCTTTGGTGACCACAGGATCAGTGCGTTACTTTTTGCAAATGATGTGGTTCTGTTGGCTTCATCGTACTGTAACCCTCACTGGGTTGGCTTGCAGTCTGAAGCGGTAGGGTTGAGAATTAGAACCTCCAAATCTGAGTCCATGATCCTTGCCTGGAGGAGGGTGGAGTGCTCTCTTCGGATTGGGGAGGAGATTCTACCCCTAGTGGAGGAGTTGAAGTAACTTGGGGTCTTGTTCACAAGGTGGGGAAGAAGGGATCAGGAGATCAACACACAGATTGGTGGGGCATCAGCAGCGATGTGGACCCTGAACTGGTCCTTTGTGGTAAAGTCAGTAGTCAGTCAGCATTCTGAGAGACTACACTAACTTGGCAAACATAAAAAGGTTCAACTGGTGTCAAAGGACCCTGCTTTGTGTTCGCAAATGAATCCTCTCTGTCTCTGTGAGGAGAGGGAGCTCTCTGCTCCTTCAGGTAGCAGCATGTAAGATTCCACAAACAAACTACGGTCTTAGCTCGAGTCACACCATGAGTAAATACAGGAACTTTGGTCCTCTGTGTGTTATTTGCTGACTTTACTACCATGTACCTTACTGACCTCCTGGAGCATGGGCAGGGCCATGGGCAACAACTTTGACACCAGCATTGTATAAATAAATTGTACTCCACCAGTTTCACCAGTAATTCATTTTTTTATGGTTATCATGGTTATTATGGTCACCAGAGGATGTGTGGCAGGCAGAGATGCCAAGCCAGAAGAACACCACCTTTATAACACTCTCTTTCAAGGTGAAGTTAATCCTGGTAGCCAGTATCTTTGTGCCAGGAGGATGATTGATGGCTTTAAGAAAGGTCAAAAGTTCAGCCCAACCTTTGTTCTTTTTTTTTTTACTCAGCCACTAGATTAAGCCAGAGGGTAACTATCTTGCACAGCAGCATACTAGAGCCAACAAATGTGCAACAGCTCCTCAATTACAGACTCATACAATACAAAAATATTCTTACCTGAACTGTTGGTAATTGTCCTCATGTTTCTGCCAGGTTTTTGAGTAACGCTGCATAATTCCTTCAATGACCTCCCTAAGACATACAGATATACATGCAAATACACAACCAAGGGGGAATTAACAATGTAAAGCAGATATACTGAAAAACGACAACATAAAACCAAAGGTATGTTCAAAGGAGCAGTTTTTCTTACTTGCAGCCTTCGCAGAGGTCATAGGTCTTTGGGGCTCTTTTCCTCTTAGGGGTGGGTTTTAGGATGACGCTGAGGGGGAAACAGGATGCAAGCTGGTCAGCTTTACAATTGGCAAGGCCAAATAATGCACAGTGATCCAAACAGTAATAAAGAAATACAGACTTCATAATGGCTGTTAACCCTGAAGTCCTTTAACTTGAAAAAGAGCTGTATCAGGCCATGTTTTATATGTTTTTTCCTCCACGTAATCATCACTACCAAAATTAGAAACTTCATCAGCATACAGGAATTTACTTAAATTAGCACCTGACAATTTTCAAGCACTGTTTTGTCTACAAGTTTGTTAAGGGAACTAGCAGAGGTGTTAGGAGAGCATAAGCAAAGTTGAAACTCAAATACAAGTTAAAGTAGCTCTGTACATACAGTATGTCAGTCCATTTATTGTCTTTGCAGTTATTTCTTTCAGGGTTGTAGGAGCCTAGAGCCAGAAGACAGCATTTGGCGAAAGGTGAGTACACACTCAAATGGAATGTTATCAGCAAATCACAGGGCTGTCATAGAGAGATAGATGACCTTCACACAAATTATAATCTCTAAATATCCTTGGTCTGTGGGAGGAAACCAGAGTACCAGAGGAGAACCCATGCATGCATTCTTCATCAAGATATTGCAATATTTATCTGTTCAATAGAAAAGCACTAAGACATCGTAAAATGTTTAGTTAATATTGAGCAACACGGTAACTTGAATTTTTTGGTAAAACTTAACAAAACTGCCGTATGATCTTTTCGTACATTAACTGGAATGTGTGCAAAAACACTATATGCCATAAGCATGTGCATCTGAATGGTACAAAGGATGTTGTCAAGGCGGGGAGAACATCCAAGATGGTGGGTGTCCTGGGGGCCCATGCACATCTAAAACTTATGAAAACATTCAGCAAATGAGAGGACATGCTATAATGTGATTTAACTTTTTGAATACATACTTTTACTTAATTTTTAATGTTTTTGGCCACCAAATATTCGGTGCATCCTTAATATCTACAGGTGAAACTCAAAAGAATTGAAGATCGTGCAAAAGTTCATTCATCTCAGCAGTTCAACTTCAAAGGTGAAAATAATGCGTGGTATATACTCATTACATGCAAAGTGAAATATGTCAAGACATTATTTGTTATAATCTTGATGATCATTGCTTACAGTTTTTGAAAACCCCAAATTAGAAAAAAAAATGGAATTACAGTGAAGAGGTTAAATACTGTCGTCTCAAAGTGTCACACACTCATCCGCTAATAAATTCAAAACACCTGTGAAGGGTTCCTAAGCCTTTACATGGTCTCTCAGTCTGGTTCAGTAGAAAAAAACAATCATGGGAAAGACTGTTGTCCTGACAGTTGTGCAGAAAACCATAATTGACAGCCTCCTGCAGGAGGGAGAGCCTCAGAAGGTTAATACAAAAGACAGATATTTTCCAAGTGCTGTATCAAAGCACATTAATAGAAAGTTAGCTGGAAGGGAAAAGTGTGGGAGAAAAAGGTGCGCAAGCCTCAGGGATAACCAGTCTGGGGAGGACTGTCGTGAAAAGGCCGTTCAAAAGTGTGGGGGAACTTCACAAGAAGTGGACAAAGAATGGAGTTAGTGCATCAACAGCCACCACACAGATGGATTGTGGAAATGGGCTTCAAACTGTCATGATCCTGTCTGTCAAGTCCTTGTTTTGTCTCTGTGTTTCATGTTTTATGTTCACTTCCGGTTTTATTTTGGTGACTCAGGTTTCTTCCTTGTCTTCACAGGTTTACTTCCTTGTTCCCGCTTGTCACACCCGCTCCCTGATTGTTCCTTCCCAGCTGTTTCCAATCCCCCTCATTACCTCTTGTATTTAACCTCCTGTCTCCCTTTGTCCTGTGCTGGATTGTTTGTACTTCTTGTCACTCTCTTGGCGTTCCTTGTCTAGTCTTATTCTGTTCACGACCTCCTTAGTCTCGACCTCGTTTTTCTGCCTTGCCCCTGTCTGGTTTTGTCTGCCTGGGTTTTGACTGCTTTTTGTGTATGACCTTGTTTTGTCTGACTGCCACCTCTGTGTACCGAACCCTGCCTGGCTTGAGAATCTCCTCTGGTGTTTTGAATCCTGGACTGTTAAATAAACTTTGTTTTTTGAACTTCGGACCTGTCTCCTCTCGCATTTGGTTGCCCTGTCCTTGTTTCCTGAAACAAACGTTGCATTCCTCTTATCAAGCCACTCCTTAACATAAACAATGTCAGAGGCGTCTTATCTGGACACCTCTGAAAAAAAGAACTGGTCTGTTTATCAGTGGTCCAAAGTCCTCTTTTCTGATGAGACTTTTGCATCTTCATTTGGAAACCAAGGTCCCACAGTCTGGAGGAAGAATGGAGAAGCATATAATCCAAGATGCTTGAAGTCCAATGTGAAGTTTCTTCAGTCTGTGTTGGTTTGGGGAGCCATGCCATCTGCTGGTGTTGATCCACTGTGCTTTAAGTCCAGAGTCCACACAGCTGTCCGTCAGGAGATTACAGAAAAATTCATGGTACCTTCAGCAGACCAGCTTTATGGAGATGCTGACTTTATTTTCCAACAGGACATGGCACCTGCCCACACTTAGTGTTGCCAACTCCTCAGTAAGGAAAGTAGCTATTGGCTGTCCCAAAAGTCGTTAAATGACGTCATCACCTATTTTGCATAATCGGCAATTGCATGAAATGTAATGGACACTGTAGGAGAGAGGAATAACATCATGGGACAGACAAAAGTGAGTAAAAAACACCCTAAATATGTTTACAACTACAAATAAACAAATAACTTCAACATTAGCAGCATTAAAGAATTTTAATGCTCGTTTTGTCCTGTATTGTTAAATGTTATAATAGCAAATTTAATCACATGATTGTTATGTGGGGTGGAATTGCTAGCTCTACAACCAACCCTCCTCCTTTATCCGGGCTTGGGACCGGCAAAGTGACCAAAAAAAGACACACTCTGGCAGTGAGTGAAATGCTTGCAGCGATAGAATGATCCCGCTCTCCAAGCCAAAGCGGCTTTGTGCATGCCTATTTCATTTGCAATCTGGACCCGGAGGGGTGAGGGTCTCCTCTCTGCTCTGCCTGCAGCTGGGACTGCTGCACGAGGCTGTGAGACGTCACTGCCTGTGAGTGCTTTGGGACGGGGGAGGTGCTCAAGGCAGCGAGCGCCCGTTGCTCGTTGAGGACTGCAGAACCATACGTTCACGTCAGTCTTCAAAACACCAGAAACCTCTCCACTAACACCAGAAAAAGTCGCTAGATTTGTCGCTAGTCGCTTTTTTGAAAAAAAGTTGCTAAATGGGTCTGAAAAGTCGCCAAATCTAGCGACAAAGTCGCTAAGTTGGCAACACTGCCCACAATGCCAATTGTGCCGTAATCTGGTTAAATGGCCATCGAATAACTGTGCTTGATTGGCCAGTAAACTCATCTGGCCTGAGAGAGAATTTATGGGGCATTGCCAAGAGAAAGATGAGAGACATGAGACCGAACAATGCAGCATACCTGAAGGCCGCTATTAAACTACCCTGGTCTTCCATAACACCTCAGCACTGCCACAGGATGATAGTATCCATGCCATGCAGCATGGGGGAGGAATTAATGCAAAACAGGACCAAACCAAGTACTAAGTACATAAGCAAGATCAAACTTTTCAGAGGACCAGTACTTCTCTATTTAATATCCCCTTTCCATTGATTATATGTGAGATTCTAATTTTCTAAGATTTTTAGTTCAAGGTTTCCTATCTGTAAGTCATAATCATCAAAATCATATGTATATATACTTCTTCTTTCTTTCCTTCTTTCTTTAACAGCCCTAACTACAGAACTTCTTGAATTTCCCCTTCAGATTAAGGGCAGGGTTGTTTAAACAGGAAAAGAAAGTAGCGAGGGTCACGTGATCATGGGATGTAGACGATTCGTATTGCCGCTCCGCAGCTTTCTCCTATATTAAAGTTTTATTTTCATACCTAACTCTACTTTTTCTAGCGCTCGGTGGATTTTTCTGCTTCGTGCATATCAGCACACCGAGATGGCATCAAGTTCGAAAAAAACGATAAGCAAACAGCCGATAACACCCCATGTATCTGACAACACGGAGCTAGCTGAGCTAGTTAAGCTAGCAGTAGCAGAGGCTATCAAAGAGGCTATCCCCGCCCTCGTGGAAGACGTGGTATCTCAACTGACAAACAAGACACAGGCGCTGGTGGAAGCACAGCTTGCGGTCTTCCGTGGTTAGATGGTTGCTTTGCAGGATGACATTTCGAAATGTATGGATTATATGGAGAAGGATGAGACCTGTATGGCGGAAGCGGACCGCCGGCTCTCTTCGTCGGTGGGTAAGCTGGCAGCAAAGCACATCCAGCTGGAGGACAAAATTGCCGACTTAGAGGAAAGGTCACGCAGAGATAACCTGCGGGTGCACGGAGTCCCTGAAAATGCTGAGACATTACACATTCTCGCTTTCTTGTTGGGTGCCATCCCACGGTGGTTCCCCAGCCTGGACCCTGTTGAAATTATGCGTGCACGCCGCTTAGGTGCTCCGAAAGTAGACGCAAACGGCAAAGCAGTGCCTCGCCCCATCATCTTCAGGCTGCTGCGGTTCACCCAGTGGCGTAGTTTACGTGGGGTTGGTGGGTTATGAAAACCCACGGGCCCTCTTCACCACACTTCCGTTAATTTTTGTTTGTTGGTTTAAATCCGAGGCGGAATGAGCGCAGCAGCTGCCTTCTCTGCAGCAGCAGGTTAGCGCAGAGTGAAACGTGACGTCAGACTGGGTCACTGTATTATGTTGAATATTAAGGGGGGGAGACCCCTGCCAATTTGAGCTGATCCATTGGCCCATTGAGATGTGATTGGCTCAGCCGCGTATTGAGCCAGACCGAAGACGAGAGATGAAAAAAGATGAAGAAAAGACAGATGCCTCCAGTAAAAGCCGCTAGTGGAGCGGAAAAACGTATTGCTCGAAAAAATAAAATTTTAAGAGAAGATGCAGCCAAATGCGCCAAACTTCTGGATCTTTTCCGCCCCAGTGGGGTCCTCACTGGGGCAGAAAACATCCGGGTGGTGGCCGGCAGCAGGTAGACATGCAGGTGAACACGCACTGTCTACTGCAGCGACATGGTGCTACATCATCTCAGCCACACAAATGCAGTGATTTCACCCATATAAATTGAGATTAACGGCTATTTTTAAACCGATAAAAAGTGGTTGTAAACAATAATAGTCCACATGTCATATGCTTGCACTGAAAGAGTGTTTCCCATACATTTATTAACTCGCGATTATTATTTTTTTTTATTATTATTTTGTTTCAAATCTGCATTTGCTTCTTCTGGACCATTTGACTGTGCTTGCTTATAATGCTCTTCTGTGCTATTTTATTTTTTTTCTGAACTCCACCATTGCCTGGGCATGACATTTCAGGCCTCAGAGGTGATCGTTTACAGCTTTGCCATTCTGTATGAACAGAGATAATTCTGTGGTGTGGACAGAATTGTCTCTAAAGAAAATATCCACTAAATACATCCATAAAATAATCCATATGTGCATAGTCCAGATAATTGTTCAGGGCACAGACAGAAAAGCCATACATTATAATTCATTAATTTTCTTTGTCAATAAAAATAAAATCCATAGGCTTTATTATAACATTTATTATTAAGGATATATTGAGGAAGAGCATGAAAGTGAGGCAGCATTAGGTGCACAGGCAGAGCGCACTTTCAGTCACCTTAAACTGATCAAGACTTATCTGCACTAAAAATGAGCGAGTCTCACCTCTCAAGCCTGGCATTACTTTTCATTGAGAGAGAGATGTCTGGGAAGACTAACTTGGACAAGGTTGTTGATACATTTGCAAGAACGTAAAAAAGAAAAACACATCTCAAATAGTGGCAGTAATGAGAGGTTGTATCCAGTATTTTACATTTTTTTTAAATTTTACTTTTTTTCTGTCCTCTATTCTTGTGTGCAATGCGGCATGCCAAACATGCGGGCCCTTTTGACACATATAAAAACCCATGTGGAATACATCCCTGCTACGCCACTGGGTTCACCGACCGAGACAAGACCCTGAAAGCGGCGCGTGGAGCGGCCGTGGAGATGGAGGGAAAGACCATCCGCTTCACCCCGGATTACAGCCCTCATACGTTCAAGCGCAGGCTGGCCTTCTCCGAGGTAATGGACGCTCTGCAGAAGCTTGAATTTCGCACCTTTCTACTATATCCTGCAAAGCTTAAAGCAACGCAGGGAGGTACGACTCATCTTCTCAACACCCCACAGGAGGCAAAAGACTTCATCTCGTCTTTGGATGAATAATCTAGAACTCCTCTGTTAATTATGCCAACTGACTAGTTTAACACTAAATGGTGTTGCTGCTCTTTGATGACTCCTGGTTGTTTTTTGTGTGGGATCTTAGGATCTGTCTTCGAAAAGAAAATAGGAAGACTTTCTTTATCTGGCATTTTGCCAAATCACACACCTCACCAGCGGTGCTTTATCTTGTATTAAGATGCATCTGTAATTTACAGTGGATTTATGCTATAGCTTGTCATCACTGTTATGGTATGATATTAACATCATAATTATGCAGTGGGAAGGGGGCTGCGCGCGCGTTGGGAAGAGACATGCCGCACGTGGATCACAGGTCTAACTTGTGGGGAGTAGTTGGACCCGCCATGAGGAGTCAATTTCCTGTTTGGTTTTGTTTTCTTATTGTGTTCCTGTATCTCTGTATTGGCTGGATTCTTGTTCTCATGCCCTCTCCTGTTCCTTGGAGAGCGGCGGGTTCAGGGCGTTCAGGGTTTTGGGGTGGGAAGGATCTCTCTCCGCATTTTAGTTTTACATTTTGTTTGGTCAGTTGCACTGCGTGTTGCTTCAGCATCTTGCACTTGGTTTGTACCACAACACTAGCCATTATTATGTATCATGTGTAGTATGCATGTAATTAGCTGGAATGTAAATGGGCTTAGTGGACAAATTAAGCATGCAGCCTGCCCATACCTTTCAAGAAGGCAACAGGTGGACATTGCCTTTATACAGGAATCTCATTTAAGAACCATAGATGTCCGCCATTTCTCAAACAAACATTACTATGTGGGCGCCTCAGCTTCACTTGATACAAACACTAGAGGCTCATTAGTAGTCCTGAGACGTAGTCTCTCTGTAACTATACTTGACCAGTTTAAAAGTGAGGATGGTAGAATTTGTTATATCAAGACTATTATCGCTGGTCGCAGATTTGCTTTTTTTTTCAGTTTATGCCCCTTCCCAATATGAACCAGAATTTTTTCCCAAGCTTACAGAACTCTTATTATATCTTCAAGATTTTTCTCTTATCCTTGGTGCAGACATGAATTGTTGTGCTGATGTGATATTAGATAAATCTGTTCAACGCTCTATTACCACACAGTTACAAGCATCGAGAGACTTTCAGAACTTTTTGTCAGCACTTAGTTTAACAGATCTTTACAGAATAAATCCCACATCTAAACAGTACACATTCTATTCAGCTAGACATCAGAGTTTCTCCAGAATAGATTATATATTAACCTAACTTCGGTTCCTGCAGCTTTTACATTGTTTATAGAATGAAGAACAACAATATACTCACCCAGAAGGCTTTCCTGATGCAAACGGTGCTTCGGGAGATATTTAGATCCAAAATCGAGCAGCGGACACCGATATAATGGTAGCCCGTTGGGCATAGATCGCCGCTCCTAAAACTGCGTGTCGTCCAAAAACTCATGTTTTTCACCAATATTCCATCGTGATCCGCGCCGAACGGACGGCCATTGTAGCCTGTGTCTCTCCACACAGCGCTGTGTGGCTGAACTAACCTCTAAACAGACGAGTTTGTTTGCATGCCCCTCGCGCATGCACAGTACTCTCTGGAGCGTTGAGATCGCTCCCTCATTTCTATCAGCTCCTTATCTGTATAATCTGGCTCCAAACTGTAAGGACGTCCATCATATTCAAAGTCCTCCTCCACAACATCTTCATCTCATAGATATTCGTCCATTTTGCACAAAACTGGAAGAAGAAAGTCGATTTGTAGCTGCCCTGAAACAATGAGCCGCACTGCGCATGCTTGTTGAAGAGCATGTAAACAAACTCGTTGGTTCAGCCACACAGCGCTGTGTGGAGAGACACAGTCTGCAATGGCCGCCCATTCGGTATGAATCATGATGGAATATTGGTGAAAAACATGAGTTTTTGGACGACTAATGCAGTTTTTAGGAGCGGCGATCTATGCCCTGCAGGCTACCATTATATCGGTGTCCGCTGCTCGATTTTGGATCTAAATATCTCCCGAAGCACCGTTTGCATCAGGAAAGCCTTCTGGGTGAGTATATTGTTGTTCTTCATTCTATAGACAATGTAAAAGCTGCAGGAACCGAAGTTATCCTTTAAGATGTCTGATTCAATTATCCTCCCGTTTTATTTACTAACAATATATGGGCATAGACATTTTATAATGCATCACATAATGTGACATTTGTAAGTAAAAACTCATTAACCCTTGAAAAGCTTGTTGTATCTTATTTGAGACATACTTTTGGAATGTGTCTGATCAAAATTATCAAAGAATATCACAAAAAAAAACCAAATGAATACAGTCAGATAAATGATAAATATAAAAGTCCTCAGCTGAATTATCACTTGCCAGAAATACCTAATGTATCTACTGAGTAACAATAACTATTTGTAACATCTCACTTTAGTGCATCTTAATGCACTAAAGTGATAGCCCTAATATAGGGCTGTCACTTTAGTGCATTAATTAGATTAATTAATTACAATGCAAATTAATGGATTAAAAAAATTAATCGCAAGATAAATTAATCGTACGTCACTTTACACATGCGTCTCTAGTCAAACCAAACAAAGCCCAGGTGACAACAGGAATGGCATATTTGAGACTCCGCTTTATTTTATTTTTGAATTAATTTTTCTATATTTGTACTACATTCTTTAATAATGCATCAGGCTTAATTGGTTTACTGGATGTCCTCGACCTTTTTCTTATTTTTAAATTGTATTTAAGAAACACACTTAAAGTGTAATTTGAGTTGCCTGATTGAGCTTAGAATTTTCTGGACAAGATGCCTGACTTTGGTTTTATTCAATCACCAATAAAAATTTAGATTTATAATCTTCTCTTTTTAGTTTATTCATTTGATTAATCATCCGCTACGATTTTGTAAAGTCCTAGAATTCAAATTCTTTATGTTGGGACTTAAAGCGGATGTGAGCTTAAAATGCGATTAATTACATTAATTAATTACAAATCCTGTAATTAATTAGATTATTTTTTTTAATCGCCTGACAGCACTAAAATATATATATATATATATATATATGTTTATATATGTCTGTATGTGTGTGTGTAATTCACAATGCCGACTTCACACATTTTGTAATGTAATGATGATAAAAATAATTATAATAATTATTATTATTGTTATTATTATTTTAATCGTAGTTAAAAATTAATAATAACAACAGCAACATCAGCCACAATAATAATAAAAATAAATTAAACTACAGTATGGATGCTTACGAACAAACAAAGATTTAAAAATAGATAAGTAGAACAACAGTAATATTGATAGTTTGTTATAAAAGGGAGAAAAGTCATTTAACACCAGCAGCTGCAGTATAATGATAGTCATTGTAAAGGTAATACATAAATATATCATAGTAAATACAATGAAAAAAGAAAGTATAAAAGAGTAGCCAAATTAAACATAGGGTGGAGTATTAACAAGCAGAGGAGGAACAACATCATTAGCGGCAAGTGATATGATGTAGGAGCAGGGAGGGGAACTTGTCACTATGGTTGTGTGAAGAGAAGCTGTAAAGGGGGCAAGATATAAAATGTAGTAAAATATGGATAGAATGATGTAAAGGAATGAAGAATAGATAAATGAATAAATGAAAAGGAGAAAAAGTGAGTATGTAGATGATGAAATAACGAAAACAATTACAATAAGAAGAGGATCAAGAAAATAAATGAGTAAGTCTGATGAATAAGTAATAATGGTAATATAGCATTGGTTATAGTAGTAACAACAACAGTAAAATTATTATTTTATTATTTTCTTCATATTTTTGTTTTTGTGTGCTGTGAGAATATTCAATGCAACTATTTCAGGCACAGGCACATGTACGTGCGCTCACACACAAATCAGTCATCTTATATAAATCATGTTGACATGCGCTTTAAATACGTTTTTACTCAACTGTGTTGGAATAAAACTAAATAAAGTCATCTGCTTTCAATATTGCACCATTTTACTGTCACATTACGCTGCACAAAATACGAGCATAACTGCGTTCACTCCACTTGTTTCTGGTGCTAGACCGGAGTGAAGAGACCTCTCCAATATGGTGGTGACACTGGAATATGCTCCAGACCGTAATGAAGCGTCTAGGTCTATAATGTCTATGGTCAGCTCCCCCGAGTGGCCTGGTGACCTTTCGTGAATTTGCAGCGTCTCTCTCTTGCAGTTGTTTTGGGGTTTGTATGCAGCATTTCCCTTTTGCAGTTGTTTTGTCGGTTTGTATGTTTTTGCTTTTGCAGTGTTTCTGTGAATGCATTGTGTTTTTTGGTGCAGCATTTCTCTGTTGCATTTGTTTTATGTGTTGTGTGTTTTTGAGTTTGCCTCATTCCTGTGTTTGCAGCGTTTTGATCGTTTGTATTGCATTTTGGCCGTTTATGTCGCGTTTTTTTGTTTACAGCGCGTATGCCCCTGTCGGCCACCGTATGATTGGGGATGTTAAACTGTATGCTAAAGTACTTGCAACCCGGTTGGAGACACATCTTACAAAACTGATACACATTGATCAAACTGGTTTTATTCAGACTCGCTAAGCATCTGATAATGTTCGTCGTTTGTTACATGTCATTCATGCAGCTAGTAGTATTGATACACCTTGCTCAGTTTTATCGTTGGATGCTGAAAAAGCATTTGATTGCTTGGAATGGGAGTATCTCTGGGCTACTTTGAACAAATTTGGGCTGGGTATGCATTTCAGTAATATGATCAAGGTTCTGTACGCAAACCCCTCCCCAATGGTCTATACTAACAATATTTGCTCTACTCAATTCTCAATATCTGGAGGCACCCGTCGGGGCTGCCCTCTCTCACCTCTACTTTTCGCTCTCTCTCTTGAGCCACTGCCGCAGAAAATAAGACAGCATCCCTCTGTATGTCCTATCACGTTTTGGGGCCAGCCATAAAGCCCTACAGGCCTGGGAGGCTGCACATAAGCTAGTTAAAGAGAGGGTGCAACATGGACGATTTTGAACTTTTCTAATTTTATTTTTGAATTTATGCATTTATTTATTACTTCTAATTTGGGGAGAGATCCTGGGTGGATGGGGGTGGGGGGTGGGGGGGTTGTTGGAGAACTGCCATAGGGAGAAGGAGTGAGATTTTGAATGTTCCTGATATTGTTACCTGGTTGCAATGCATAGGTAATATGTTTATCTGCCATCTCCTACCTGTCTCAATATTTTACTTACTGTACAGAGAAGAATAAGTTTTGAAAAAAAAACACAAAAACACTTTACTGAATGTGACGTGTTATCTGTATATTCTGCCTTTCAATAAAAAAACTGATCACAAAAAAGGAAAAGAAAGTAACCTTTGCTAAAGTTACAGAACAAAGACACAATTCATCAGAAAGTCTGTTATCTTAATCATTTACCGTAACTGGTTGAAATACACAGAGAAACATGAACTCCAGAAAAGTGTGAGTGCTGTCACATCAACAAAGGATCATGGGACATCACTGAGTCAGTTGTTCATACACTTTAACACATTTCTTTATGGATAGCAGTATCAAAAAGTATATTTAACAGATTAAGAACTCTAAAGCTGCCTCCTACCTCCAATGCAGTATTTTAGTTTACATTTATGTTTCATTTAAAAAAACAATTTGAAAACAAAAATTAAAAAAACCTAAAAACACATATATTGACATTTACCTGATATATATATCAATAAACTGATAAGAACTTTTGTAATATTTTCAATATGCACTCAATCATAAAACCAAAACATAGTTCAGATATTCTAAAAGTGCAGTTAAATGTGATCCGTTTTAAGTTAGCTTCATAAAGTTGGAGATAAATCCCTAATTAGACAGGCCTGATACGTAAATATAAATCAGATTAAAAATTGGCCCATTGATGCAGCAGATGACGTGAGGTACTTAGGATTTATTCTCGACTCACAGCTGAGGTTTGATAAACAGGTTAATAATGTTTGCAAAGAAGTCAAAAATAGTCTTAACTGAATCATTATGAAATATATTTCATACAGCTTTAGATACACTGATATTTTCACATCTGTCTTGCTGCATTATGTCCTGGTCTCTACCCTCCCAGATTTAAAAGTATTAAATCCTGCCTAAAGGAGAAAGAACACTGTTTACAAGCATTTACTGTTGTACTGTTTATAATTTTCTAATTTTAATTATTTTATTTCTAACTTTAACTCCTAAAAGCCTCCAGTGCAAAGATGTGGTGAAGTAGTATTCTGCTACAAACACTGTAAGCAGAGCATCTGGAACATGCGAATGACACAGCACTAATGTAACTGTATGTTCATGTTACAACAGTTAAATATATGAAGAAAAAATAATGTATCAAAAAATTATCTACATAACGTGTACACATAAACTAAAACTTATAAACAGGTTTAAATTGGAAAATAACAGTTTAATCTGATTGTAAAATAAATGCAGAAAATATAACTCAAATGACCAAAGTGATATATCAATTTTCAGTTTTTTAAGACTATGGCATGAGAACCTCATGTTTACTTAAAAATGGTGGCATGGTTGCAGAGACAACACAGTAGGCTATGTTTCTGTCATCCTTGATGTAAAATGATCCAGCAGGCTCCCCCAAAAACACCAGGGTCAATGTTAACAAATCAATAAGTGATACTCGCCTTCTATAATTTCTTTCTTGTGTACGCTTGCCATCTCACTTGCCATGGTGCTTTGCCTGGCTACAATTACTGCTGCCGGGATTATGGGAGAGTCCTGGCATGACAACCTTTACTCGGGCTATGCTCCACAGTTGCCACCAACTCAGTGCAATTTCCATTTTGTAATTAATTTTGTAAATTGGAGCACCTTGGAAGTGGTCATATTTTCAGTGATTTAACTCAGGTTTATTCATTTGTTTGAGAACCTCTTGTATAACCGGCAATTAGCGCTGGTCTTTGTGGATTAGGTGGTATTTGCAGTGAGGCTCATTTGCATAGGAAGGGGGCAATTTTATGCTGAATTTATTAATTTTCCTTAGTTTACATGCATACAAATTGGACCGGCACAGCTAGGAGTGGCAGTGCAGTTTGTGTTAAGTTTGTGTTAAGTTTGCATGCATTTCACCCTCTGCATATGCTTTGGTTATTTTGTACAGGTTTAGTGGTGCTAACATGCCCACACAGTTTGGCATCTGAGCACTTTGAACCTCTCTACCAATTTCAGAAGGAAATTCTCAATGAATAGGATAGGATAGATAGGCTTTTAAAAAATGTCTTTGGCTGTCATGTGACCACAGTGTAAAATACACACTAAAAGCACAGGCATTAAAAACACTCTAAAAGCACTGATGTTGAAAACATGCTAGAGCAAAGATGTTAAAGACACACTAAAAGCACAGAAGTTGAAAACATACCAAAAGCACAGACATCAAAAATACACTCAAAGCACTGTCGTCTAAAACAAACTCAAGGCACAGATGTTCAAAATGCACTAACAGCACAGACATTAAAAATATTCACAGAACACTACGTCAAAAACACACTTAAAGCACAGGCATTAGAAATATTCTCAAAGTACAGTCGTCTAAGCGTCAAAAAACACAAAATCACAGATGCTGAAAACCTATTCAAAGCATTATCATTTAAACATGCTAACGTAGAGAAAAAAATTGTGCAGATTTAATACCACGGGTCTCACACTGGCGTTAAATAAGCGGCTGCTTTACTGCCCGGGGCAGTGCGCTGGTCTTTGTGGATTAGGTGGTATTTGCAGTGAGGCTCATTTTGCATAGGAAGGGGCAATTTATGCTGAATTTATTAATTTTTCCTTGGTTTATGCATACAAATTGGACCCGGCACAGCTAGAATTGGCAGTGCAGTTTGTGTTAAGTTTGTGTTAGGATTTGCATGCATTTCACCCTCTGCATATGCTTTGTGGATTGCATGCTTTTTTCTGATTATTGTAAAGAAGATTTTAGGCAGTAAAAATGCTTTTTATTAATGAACCAGAACAATAGAACAAAAATTTCAACTGTATAAACACTTTAAAAGCACTGATGTTAAAAACATGCTAGAGCAAAGATGTTAAAGACACACTAAAAGCACAGAAGTTGAAAACATACCAAAAGCACAGAAATCAAAAATACACTCAAAGCACTGTCGTCTAAAACAAACTCAAGGCACAGATGTTCAAAATGCACTAACAGCACAGACATTAAAAATATTCACAGAACACTATGTCAAAAACACACTTAAAGCACAGGCATTAAAAATATTCTCAAAGTACAGTCGTCTAAACGTTAAAAACACACTTAAATCACAGATGCTGAAAACCTATTCAAAGCATTATCATTTAAACATGCTAACTAGCTGTAAAAGAGACACAAGATCACGCTTACATCGATTGCACATAGCTCTTGCATGTCTTTGATACCCAACATTAGAAATCAACACTTCTGAATCTGGTATGTCTACATGCTCAGATTGATAAGGGCTTTAATGGACAGCAGTCATGTCTGCTGAGAGGCTTGGTACCGTCTGCCTGAGGGGAGGATGATATTCTGGGTGAAGAACATGGCGTGAGATACAAGATTCAACAAAACACAAGCTGCCTTCAGTTAAAGAGCGCTTAACATGAATGAAATATTTATTGATTTAAGTAACCGTTTCACACAAAGCAGAGGAAAAAGGAAAAGCTGAAGAATAAGAGAGACCTTCATCCCCTTCATGTCTAGTAGTAGTAGTAGTAGTTTATTTCGAACATGCAAGAAATGAATGTCATATATTACATGTACGCAAATGTGGCAAAATACCAATACAAAGATAGTTAAAGTCCCCTCTGTTGAAAAGTTACACCGATTGATTTCACCCACATGCTCGAAAAGGAGTGGGAAGAAGTACAAACTTATGTAATCCCACCCCCTCTCCATTAAATATCAAAAGTCAATTATTCCACGTCCTGTTTCATATCGAAGCAATTATCAAATCTCATACAAAGTAGTCAACAACAAAATATACCTTATGAATATATATGTATGCATCTACACATACATATACATACATACATTCATACATACACACACATATATACATACCACCAACAAAATAGATCAAAAATAAATATATAACAATTCAAAAAATACCTAGTGAAGGCCACACTTTATTCCTCCCTATATCTTGCAAAAATACATTCTTTGTACCTTTTTTTGAATTGCTGGATGTTTGGACATTCCTTAAGCTCCACATTCAAACTGTTCCACAGTTTCACTCCACACACAGAAATGCAAAAACTTTTCCTTTTTGTACGCACCATTGTGACTCTAAAATTACATTTACCCCTTAAACTGTGTACCCCTACCCTTTCAGTGAATAATTTTTGGATATTTAGAGGTAGAAGTTTGTTTTTTGCTTTATATAGGACTTGGACTGTCTGAAATTCCACCATGTCTTTAAATTTTAATAACTTTGACTGTATGAATAAAGGGTTTGTGTGATCCCTGTATCCGACCCTGTGAATGATTCTTACTGCTTTCTTTTGCAGAATGACTAGTGGATGTAAAGTTGTGTTGTAGTTATTGGCCCAGACTTCTGCACAGTAACTGAAATATGGAAGAACTATTGCACAGTAAAGAATGTGGAGTGATTTGTGATCCAGGACCTGCTTTGCTCTATTTAATATTGCTATGATTGAAACTTTGGTTTGAACATGTTTAACATGAGATTTCCAGCTGATTTGATCATCTATTGTCACCCCTAGAAATTTGATTTCATTGACCTTTTCAATTTCAACCCCATCCAGCCTAATCTCCATTTGTGTATTCCTTTTGCAGTTGCCGAAGAACATTAATTTTGTTTTTTCCAAATTGAGAGATAATTTATTTTTTTCAAACCATAGTTTCATTTTGCTCAATTCAATATTGATTTCCTGTATTAAGGCTAAAGGATCACTACCGGAACAAAAAACATTGGTATCATCAGCAAATAGAACCATTTGTAATCGTGTTGATACTTTACACAAGTCATTTATGTAAAGTATGAACAGCTTGGGGCCCAACACTGACCCCTGGGGGACACCACAAGAAATGTCCAAACATGAGGAGCAATTGTCATCCAGCTTCACAAACTGTTTCCTGCCAGTCAGATAGCTTCTCAGCCAGTCCAATGCTCTACCCCTGATTCCATATCGTTCCAACTTGTCGACTAAAATATCATGATTTATTGTATCAAAGGCCTTTTTGAGATCTATGAATATTCCTACTGTGTATAGTTTATTGTCTAATGAATTTGTTATTCCCTCCAGTGAGTCTATCAGTGCCAGTGATGTTGATCTGTTTGACCTAAATCCATATTGATTGTCACTAAGTATGTTGTGTTTGTCCAAGAACTTATCCAGGCGATTGATGAAAAGCTTTTCTAGAATTTTTGAGAACTGTGGAAGTAGTGAGACTGGTCTGTAGTTTGTGAATTGGTGTTTGTTCCCGGATTTATGCAGTGGAATTACTTTGGCTATTTTCATTTTGTTTGGAACTGTAGCAGATTGAAATGACAAATTGCAGATGTAGGCAAGTGGTTTGGAAATTCCTTGAATGACCTTTTTTACTAAAGTCATATCAATATCATCAGAATCCGTTGAATTTTTGTTCTTGCATTTAAGTACTGTTTCAATTACTTCCCTTTCTTCCACTGTAGCTAGAAACATTGAGGTGAGATTTCGATCAATTAAATGGTGATCATTGTCATATTTTTTTTCTGCAACAGGGATTTTTTCTGCCAGTTCAGGCCCAATGTTAACAAAGAACTTATTAAAATAATCAGCCACCTCATTCATGTTATAGTTTACTTTACTTTCTACAAGGAAAAAATTGGGGTAATTTACCCTTGTAGAACCATTTTTAATAGCATTATTAAGTATTTTCCAGATTTCTCTTACATTATTTTTATTATCATCGAGTAATTTATGATAGTATTTCTTCTTAGATGTTCGTAGGATGTTTAACTTGTTTTTATAACACTTGTATTTATTTTCTGCTTCTTCAGTTCTCTGTTTAATAAAATCTCTATAGAGTTTGTTTTTCTTTTTGCAGGCATTTTGCAGTCCCTTTGTGATCCAGGGATGATCCATATGTTTTGGTCTTATATTAATTTTCTTTAGAGGGCAGTTTTTATCAAGCAATGTCTTAAATATTGTTATGAATTCATTGTATGCATCATTTATGTTACATGTATTATATATGTTATCCCAGTCTTGTGCCATTAGATCACTTCCAAATGCACTTATTGATTCCTCTGTTCTCAGTCTTCTATATTTAAATATTTTTTTTCCAAGTTGATTTGACTTTAAATTTTCCTCAATCACTGTGAATACTGGTAAATGGTCGCTGATGTCACTGATTAAAATTCCACTTTTTGTGCTATTGGAGATGTCATTGGTGAAGATGTTGTCAATCAGTGTTGCACTATGAGCAGTTATCCTGGTGGGTCTGGTGATTCTTGGGTACAAGCTCATGCTATGCATTGTACTGTTAAAGTTTTCTGTCATCTTGTGATTACTTGAATTAAGAAGATCAATATTGAAATCTCCACAGATGAAAATTGTTTTGTGTGTTCTTTTGGCCAGTAATTCCTCCATCTGGTCACTAAACAGGTCAATGCTAGAGCCCGGTGTTCTGTAAATACAGCTCATAATTATGTTTTTATTATTCCCATTATCAATTTCTATTGTAATGCATTCAAATAAGTTGTCGAGTGCCACTGACATATTTTCCACTACGTTAAATTTTAAGGTACAGTCTACAAAAAATGCAACCCCTCCTCCCCCTTTATTTTGCCTGTCCATGTGTATGAATTCATATCCCATCAATTCAAAGTCTAAACTTTTTTCCTTGGTTATCCACGTCTCTGATATAGCAATAATACTGAATGGATGCAGAAACTGGTCGAGGTAATCTTTTATGTTTGTAAAGTTGGCATACAGACTTCTACTATTTATGTGTATGACTGAAAGATTGCTGATCCTGTTGATCTTATTAAACTGTTCAGAGGTGTAGTAGCAGCAGTCGCTGTCGATGGAGGTGAAAAAGTTATTGTCCGGGTCTATATCATGTTCCACGTCCTGCGAACTATGATCAGTGTATTGAAATGTTTGTAGTTCCAGATTGTCATGTTCGCTGATCCTTTCAAATATGCTGTCATGATCTTCAGATGTAAATGAGTGTCTTCTTGGGATGTGAGTCATTGTTGTGTGTTGGTGTTTACCTCATGTTCCAGCGGATGATGATTACTGATATCTGTCCAGTTCCTCCATACTCCTTACCATCAGTATTTTGGCTTCCTCTGGTGTTCCGATGAGTTTGATGAATACTTTGCAGTTTGTCGTCCAGGTGTGTTGTATCTTTTTCAGCTTTCTCAGGTATCGTGCTTTCTTGGCGATGTCGGCATTGTGCTTTGTCAGGTGCTATTTATGAAAACGTTGGTACCTTTGAGTTTCCGACCTTCTTTGAGCAGTGCTACCTTGTGTTTTCTGTTGATGAACCTCATGATGACAGCAGGTTTATCACTGGGGTTCCTTCTGGGCAGTGGGTGGCAAGCCTCAATACTGCTGCAGTCCAACTCTATCCCTTTGGACCGCAAAAAGGCAGCCACTTGTTGCTCCGTAGAGTACGTCTCCAGCTCCGTGGCTGACTCGCTGATGTCCGCGGCCACGGCCCGAGCAAACGAGCGAGGTTTAACTTGCAACCCGGTGATGATGACATCATTCATCCTAGTGTACTGCTCGAGCTCAGCAACCCGGCTCTCCAGAACCGCGAGCCGCTTGTCCTTCTCCGCGTTTTGAATACGGAGCGCTTTGACTTCCTCCACCAGCTCCAGGATGTTTCTCTGCTGTAGCCTGACAGCAGAAACTTCCTCCGTGAGAAAGTCCAGCGACTTTTTAATGTCGTCGACCTCCTCATTCGACGTGATCCTCTTCGGACCCATCCCGTCTACCCCAGCTGTTTGCCGGTGGCTCCAGCTGTTAGCCTGCCGATCAGCTGTTGGCTAGCCTGCTTGCCGGCAACTAGCCGCGCTCTCGGTTTGTTAAGCTGTTGTTTTTCAGCTGTCTAAAGTGGAACCGCTGTCTGATGCAGCCTCCATCCGCTCCATGGACCACAGGCTTGATATTTTATTCATTTTCAGTGCAGACAATGTACATGTGAACATTTATTCTCAATCCCTCCTAAGTTGCACAGTGTCTTTGCACAAATGCACAATTCAACTGAACACAAAGGCTTTAAAAAAATGAGGAGCCAGCCTTCTGATGAATCAAAACTGCAGTCCAACTCTGAGCTGCTGTTTTTACTCTTACTTTTTTCTAAATGATAAATGTATCCTGAGGTATCCTGCATCACTTGTTCTCCATGATATAAGAACAATCTTTGAAAGATCAAGCTTCAGATACAATCTACTAGTGCAGTGGTTCTCAACCTGTGGGTGGAGGCCCATAAGTGGGTCTCAGAGCTGTTTTTGGTGGACGGTGTATAGATCAGGGAAATGTGGCAAAAATGTCTTCATTGTATGGAGGCCCTAAGCGGACAAAATCCACCAGAGTATGTCAGAGTAACCAACTAAAATAAACCAAACTACACCTCTGATTTGAGAATGATTTACAGTGCTGTATTGTCACATCTTGTTTAGTTTGACCTAATCTGAAATATATTTTCTCCTTGTGTAGCCTTTTTTGAATTTTGGTAAACTGTTTCTTTTGAAAAGTGTGTTTTGATTTATGGTGTCCAGCCCCATTAATTTTCCTTCTCCTTTCAGAACTGGAGGCTTACAGTGGTGATCCTGGTGGTGGTGTCTCCTTCCTTTGTGCTGTGGAGCCCTGGTTTGAGTTTTCACCATTGAGCATGTGTGTGTGAGAGAGAGTCATGACTCATTGGTGTTCTCCTGGGATCCCCCTCCTTTATCTGGTCCAATCCGTTTCCCACTATAAGCTCCAGCCCTGTCAGGGTCCCTGCCTTCCTACCCTGTATGGATGTTGTTTTAATGGTATCTGTTTTATAAACTTTGTGATTATAAAAAATATGTTTATATTTTTGGATTCATCCCACATCTCCAGGTCCATTTTTTGATGAGCCTGAGTGCCTTACACATTGTCTGTTAATCTGAATATTTCCCTGGGTGAAATTCCCGGGGTGGCTGGCTGTTCTTAGGTTAATATTAAACCAAACTATAATAGCATTGCCTGACGTCATCTTTAACTGCCTGTGTTACCATTCGCCACATTAAGGAGAAGAATTCTCCAATATTTTTTCAAAAATAAATAAATAATGTCTGTGGTAACTATATTTTCAGCGTTTTATTAGGGTAAGAAGTGTCTTTATCATGTAGTTTACATGAATAACTGTTTCCTGTCATTTGATAAGATCTAAATTTAAATCATTCTGCTGAGCTGAAAAGTCAAAAAGCCTGCAGCTCCACAGAGTAATCAATACAGTGATCAAGACTTCCATGTTAGTCATGTGACTTCAAGCTTTCCCATCAGTGTTGTTTTGTGACTTATCAGGAGAGCTTGTTTGTATAATGACGGGAAAGGGCTTGCACATGGAGATTCATTTTTTGGAGAGGCAAAAGTTCCTTTCTTTCTTCAGTGAATTACAAGACACTAAACTGTGACAGGAGAGCTGAATGAGTGAGTAAAAATGACTACTGCCATGATGGTTTGTTAATGTCACAGGGTCATTCCCCCGGCAGGCCCTTAAAAATCTGAGGCTAAATAACCAAGTTAGATTGTTATCGAGTCACCATCATCTTTATTGACAGACTCAGGAGTCCATTAAATCAACTAATATAAGCAAAATAACACCACATGGTTAAAAACAAGTAAACAAACAAAACATTCATGAATATTATAATGAAGAGCTTAACAATGTCTCTGCAGGGATGCCTGTATTGCACAGAACCATTGCTGGGATTTGTCAGAAGTACATAGAAAGAGCCAATGTCCACTGAACAAAAAGTTCACTTCCATAAGCCAATCAGGTTCATTAGTATCATATGTACTAAGCCAGTAAAAACCTGAAGCCTCTTGCTTTATGGGGCATGATCTTCTGAGCTTTATCTCAACATAAACTGAACACAGACTGTGTTTTACATTACAGAACTTTGTCCATCCTCAATTTCCCTCTTGTTCACTGATTGGGAAGTCATTGTCCCTTTAGCATGATGGTTTTCCTGAAACTTGAAACAGAATGTCTTATTTTGAAACTGCTGTTTATGTAATCGTACATTATTGTGGCATATTATTTGATTTTTTTGAAGGGTATTTGACACCAATCAGTCTGAGCAGCTCATCATCAACACCTGGTGTAGCTCAGACTGATGAAGTGAAGGATTTTTCATTTGATATTTACACCCTCTTTGTCCCTGTGTCTGCTTCTTGGCTCTTCTTTCAGTTCCTCGCTGGAAGGATCTAAGATTTGAGGAAATTATGCCAGTGTTGCGATAATTTGTTTGGTCTTTATTTGCTATGACTTTATAATTTAATCATTGATTTACTTAAATAACACTCGAACGGGGCACCATCCTATTTATAGAAAATAGGCAAAATTTCATTCATTGACTGATTTATTGATTAGACTAATTGGATTTTTATGATCTAAAGCAAGTGATTCACGCTTTAATTTTATCAATCTTAAATCTGAAGGGAAGAGCTTTCTTTACAGAGATGTCAGACTTTTCAAAACAAACTCCAAAAGGCAGGACTTTAACTCGAAGGAGAGTTTATTTAAAACCAGATAAAATAATAAACAGAACAATACAATGCAGAGTAAATAAATAACATTTAAAATGAGTTTACAGGATACAAAACTAGGTGAGCAATTAATATTTCTTTGGTAGAAAAGGGAATAATATATCACTGTATTCAACCTGGTTATATTGAGTGATAAGGAAAGGTAGGAGTTTGTGGGACCGTTTCTTAAGCGTTTGGGGAAAAAAAGGGTTTTAACTGATTGAACGATCGAGACTAGTTTCACCAACCCATCTGACTGAACATCCAGGAGAGTTCTTACTTTGACGCAGTTGAAGTTGAAGTAAAGAAGTTACCAGGGATGATGTGGCTCGACCCATCTGGTGCTCCTGAGGATCTCGGGAAATGATTCCACGCTGGAATGGAGTTGCAGCTCACTCTCTTTGCTCTGGTTCGGCTCAGATGAAGACGCGGCGGGCAGGAATCTCGGCTCATTCAGCGGCTTACTTTAATTAACTCAAAAAGGGATTTTCATTGGCCGTACAAAATTACTTCTTAAGTTAAATAACGTGATGGTGGTAAAATGTTCATTAAAGAAAGAACAATATTTGAAAAACTTGCGCCAAAACTGAAAAACGGCAAACAGTGCTGGCTTTGCACAAAACAACAGAAGAGTCATGTCAGCAGCAGGGCAGGCGAAGAAGCATTACGCAGCAAAGGCGTGGAAAGAAAGACGATGGAGCGCGTTGGAAAAGGAAGTTTTAAGGGAAGAAGATTTGAAGAGAAGACGAGAAGAAGTTAAGAGTGTAGAAGTTGAAGTAAAGAAGTTAAGAGTGTCGAAGTTGGACTGCGCCTCCAGCTTTTAAACTCGAAGAGTAGGCATGTATTACCGTGTTGGGGGACAGGTCCGTCACATACTTTTACAAACGTAAGTTTTGCTAATAAGGAGTTATAATTTGGGAATCACTCAATATAACCAACATAAAGAGCAAGATCATCTCATTCTGAATGTTCTGATACCCAACACCTATAATCAAAACTAAAAGGGGAAGATTCAATGGTTATACATACATATATATAGATGTAACAACACTAATAATTACTAGATTGTACAAAGCTATATTGCATAGACTTCCCTGATACGGATTATTTAACTGGGAAGCCGAGAGCATGCAAACTCTACACAAGATATTACTAAAAACAGATCATTACATGGAAGTAACGTGAAGTTATTTGAAAATATTTGAGCTGATTGTTCGTTGCCAGTGCTTCCACAAGGTGGCACTGTTGATCCATGGTACTTTTCCTGCTGGGGAAAGGAGTTTGGGTTTTATATGAAGGAATTCCCATTTTTCCAGTAATAATGACATAACCACAGGAATTGGACCCAAATAATACACATTTCACAACACAGCAGAATATCACATTGCTAGACATGCACCATGAGTTTTGAGGGTTTGTAGAGAGTTTGGTAGTAGACTGAGTTACAAGAATGTCTTTCAAAAAGCAAATGCCCCAGGGCTGATAAGGGGGTTGAAAGGTCAACCTGGCAAGCTTGGTCAAAGAAATTAAAAAGAGGGGAGTTTTCCTCCTTCCTGGTTAATGGGCGATGAATTGTGGTCATCACAGTTCCAGACAAAGGAGAACAGTTTTTTTCTATCGTCCTTACAACTGTGAGTCTGATAGTCTTCTGGCTCCTATCGTCATTTGGTTGACAGTTTCATCCTGTGTCGGACCTAAATGACTTAGTGAGTAGGAAGTCTGTAAAGGTTCATACAGGGGTGACACAGGGCACATGGTGACCCTTAAAAGGTTGCATCCAAGGGAAGATCACTGTCCTGGAGAGTTTAGCAAAAGGTCATCTCACAACACCAGTCAAAGAAGTAGGATGGACAAAATTATGTAATGGGGAAGACCCAGGGGTTTGTGATAAGGACAAGTTTCTTTAGACTCATGAAATGTGGTCACAGTAAAGTCAGTCTGTGTTTTTGGTGCTTTGAGTCTAGGATCTTTGGAACCTCATTTTACATCTAATACATAGAATTTGAAAGATTTGGAAACTGATTTCATTTTAAACAATAATAAAATGGCTTATTCTAAAGTATGTGGTATACGTTGAAGTGAAGCACTTATATTCAATAGATTTTCTAGAAATGTGGCACAGTGTGTTTTGTCATGGTTACCACTAAAGTCAAGATGTCATGACAGACATGTGTAATTTATTTCGTGTTTCTCCTTCATGTTCAGTGCTGTGTCCTTACAACAGCCCACAATCATTATCTTGCTGCTGTCTGTTCTCACACCAAAATTCCTTCTCCCTCTCCTGACCAATAACAAACTCATGTTTAGTGTGACCTTACTAGACATTTCTAAATAAAGTGCAGGCCTGATGTCACCCAAAACTACTTAGGCTGTTTTCTTCTCCTTCGAAACTGACTGCAATAAAATGGGACTTCATGAAGTGCATTTAACGAACAGAAAATGAATGTCTCTGTCTTAAGAATACATTTTTCATAATGAGGAGAAGAAGCTTGTTAAAAGGACTTCATGTTCATGTTGCAAGTGATCCCAGAAAACTTTGCAAATAGAGAACAGAATGAACCAGCAAGTCCACTTTTCAGAGTTTGCTCCTCATACATCTACAAACAGGTACACTGTCAAAATGCTGACGGAGAATACAACACAATTGAGAGACTTTGTATATGAAAAGTAGAGTTTTTTCTTACATTAGTGACTGTGAACATACCCTTGCAATGATCAAAAATCAAAAATTAACTAGGGCTGAACGATTTGAGAAAATAATCTAATTGCGATTTTTTCCCCCCAATATTGTGATTTACTCTGCAATTGTTTTAATGTTCCTCATCTTATGTATTCTTAAAGAAACATGAGCAGTAGATCTTTTTAGAGTAAAACCAATATGACAATAAAGTAATCTAAGGATAAAAGATTTGACAAAAAGTGGAGGAGTGAAGAACAGAAGCAAAATAGTAAGAAATTGTAAAAACTGGGTAAAAATGCGATGAAAGCAAAAAAATATATAAAAAAAAGGTGCAAAATAGGTCTGAAATTGCAAAAAATTGGGAAAAATTGGCAAAAAAAATCAAAAAGTGGCTTTGGAAAATTGATTATGGCAGCAAAATTGTGAATTAAATTTGAAATCAAATTTCAAAAAACTTGTAAAAATTCCAAAAATGGTTCTGACAGTGGCCAAAAAAAGATGAATGGGGGTAGATAGGCATAAAGTTGTAAAAACGGGGTTAAAAAAAAGTAAAATGGTCCAAAAGTGGGAAAAAAGTGTATGAATAGAGGTAAATTATGCATGAAATTGTAAAAAACTACATCACAATGCGAAAATGTTCAACACGCTTTTGCCTAAAAATATTGAACCTTCTGCGATTTAAAAATTTCAAAAAGCCATATTGCAATTAAATCTAATTTGCAATTAAAGCTATGGTCTACGATTTGGAAGCTTTGTACATATTAATAACACCGTTTATAAGGCTGTTATGGTCCTATGGTCCAATCTACGCAATATAAAGAGCAAAAAGAATGAAAAAAATCCATTCAGTATATCCGCTGAAAAGCTGCATACTAGCTGACCAATCAAACCTAAGAACCTGCGACTATTAATTGGTCCGTGAGTTGGTCCATGAGTCCATCCAATCCTCGTCTCCCACGCTACGCAGTACGCAGCGTCTTGCCCATGGTCCCGCCTCCTCCCCTCTACCTCCGGTGAGCAGCTAGCAGCGTTAGCTACTGAACTATCATGGAGCCGGAAAAGCCTAGCGCCGAACCCGGGAATCCGCCTCCCTCTCCCGCGGGGCCCAACGGAGCTCTGCCCGCGGGTTGAGGCCTGTTAGCGGGCTAACGGCTAACGGCTAACGGCTAACGAATAGCCTCAGCCGGCCGTCAGACCTTCAGCATCGGCCGTTTCGCCCCTGGTTGATCAGGTAATGGCTTTGTTTACTACAGTGGGAGATGTCTGCTGAATAACTCTGGTTGGTTTGTGCCTGCACGGGCTAATAACTTGTAGGGGAGCGGGTTAGCCTGTTAGCCGCTAATCGTTAGCACTGTAAGCTGAGCTGGGGAGGACAGGCTGAGAAAGATAAATCCTCCCCCACACTCGGCTCCGCTCTGGCGGCGCCAGACCCGCATTGCCGCCGGTCCAGTTGAAATGGCTACTGCTGTGTGTTATAATGGAGATGTCTGTCGTGTTTGATACTTTCAGTTGAGCTGAGCTGTTTTTGATTGAGTTTGCTGCTGATATATTGTGCTAGTCGCTCTTAGCTCAGTCCGAGGGGGCTTTATGAGGCGCCACGAGCTGGGGGCGGGATCTTGGAACACGGAGGGGAGAGGTGAGGGAAGGGGGGGCAGGCTGCGGTTTCAAATCTTAGACCACAGCTTTAATTGTTCAGCCCTAAAATTAACCTTGTTAAAGGCAAACTGTGTCCTCTTTAACATAAAAGGAAAAGCTTAAGGCAGGCGAAGGTGAGAGCAGGTTATTGTCTTTATACAGTCTTTTGTCTCAACATCCTTTTTATTTTGGTTTAACCTCTTGGTGGATTATTGCATGCAGCCCTTTTAAGTTCAACTCTCAGTTTCCCATTGATTAACTCAGATTTTAATGTATCTGAAAGTATCTTCTTTGCTTGGACACATTTCATTTGTATCATCAGTCATATTTATCAGACTGTCGAGCTAAAAAACAGAGAAGACTTCATGATTGTCTGGCTTAATCCAGCAGGTACCGAGCATGTTCTCTTAGCCCTATGTGGATCTACTTTCTCTCAGTTTGACAGTCCTCTAGATGAAGCCGAAGCACCCCCTGATTGTGCAGCTGTAGCAAGAGTTCAAACTCAGCCGGCATGGAGTGAAAACTTGTTTTAGGTTGCACATCATCATAGTAGTGATGCCTGAGGTTATGGAGTCCATGAGGATGATTATTGAAGGGCCAGAACCCGAACAGATGAACGTTTTCACAGAGTTCAAGTGCCAAACTCACCATCATAATCCCAGTGGTCAGGCGGTTTTCTTTCAGGCCTTTCTTCCGCCAGAAGACACCCAGACTGTGGTGATACTCTGGGTTTAATAGGACTGACTGGGATGGATCGCCTAAGTCCTCAATTGTGTGTGCTGCCCGCAGCGATACAGCTTTGTATGCCTCAAAAGAGAATGGTTCAATCAGGACCAAAGAACGACCATACTTGCGCAGATCCTCCACAAATGGACGGCGAGACTTCATCAGACCATCATACCTGGAAATAAACAGAAATTTGATTTAAAGAAAAACAAGATTGCAGGAACACTGAAACTTGAAAGTGCAGTCTTCCTGCTCACCTCTTATTCAGGATGGATGGGTTTGTTGTCACAAGATCTGTCTTGACGCCCACATGCTTCTCATAGCCATTTTCCAAAGGTGGTAAATTGCACCTAGACGAGCAACAAAAGTGTTGCACCCAAAAATTAATTGTTGAAATTGTTGCTGGTTTACATCTCCATTTACCTCTCAGTCCAAAATTATTCTCTCACCTGATGACAAATTGAGCTGAATCAATCATCTCTCCACAGCCGCTGTCAGCCAGGATCCCTCCATTCCCAACAACAGCACATGTGTCCCGAGATTTATTCAAGAAAGGATGCTCCTAGAATAACATGAATGGTGATAAATGTCACACAAGCTAACATAAATATTATCTTTGATGTTTTTCTTTCATTAAGAAAAGAAAACTTTATTGTGGCAATCTCAAAAGTCTGTTATTGCTTATTCGCTTATATTATTGCTGGATTCGTTCAGTGTGTGTGTGTGAGTGCAAATCACTGCTTCATTAAAAGTCACCTAAACTGGATTCCTTGCCTCAGTGTGTGTCTGTGGACAAGGCGGCAGCACGTCAGACAAAGACAGGACCCTTAACTTTCCTCTCAAGCGACAAGACAGGTTTTGGAGTCGCTACATCTTTTGTCAACAAAAAGGCGTTTATAAAAGCCATCGCTCGCTACACAAGTCACAACTGAGCGGACAATGCAAAGTAAGCCATTCTCGCTGGGCATAACGCCACATCCAAACGCTACTGTAGGAAAAACAGGTAAGCTTCCTGTTTCTTGTTTGTTTGTGGATAAGGAATCCATGTGCATTAATGCTGGAGAGCGCTTCTTTGGGAGTTTCTGAATGAAGGAATGCTGTGCGGATAAGGATGCCTGTGAAGTTGATTGTGAAGTTGATTACGCGATGCTTTGGAGTTTCATTGGAGCTGATGATGATACCACTTTGTTGAAAATTAAATGCTTTTGTCATCACACAATGGGGATTAATATGTTTTTATAATGTTTGATGAACTGTTTCACTGAGAAAAACGAATGAATGAGGTCAAAATGAGTCAAACAAATGGTGGTACCTCGTGTTCTGAAATAGAGTCCGGGAAAAGGAGAGTGAGCAAACTTACTGAAAAGGCCTCGATGTATAAGGTGGAAAAACTGCAAAATGAATGCAAAGGGTTTGTGAACAAAATGAAAGGAATGAAACCAGAAATGACAGCCCTCATGAAACAAAAGGCAAATGTGTCTCAAATAAAAGAATTTTTGGGGAAGTTGAACAAACTTTATGAATGTGCTAACAATGCTCATGATGAATCGTTGCCATTACTGCCAAAAGATGAGGTTGTTAAACAGGTTGAATGGTTTTCAAGCATAATGGAATACACTGAAACATTTGAAAATCAAACCAGACAGTGGATAAAGGAAACTGAACAACACCGCAATGACTCATAGGAAGAAGAGTCAAGTGAAATGGATGAGAATGTGTGTTTTGTGGGAACAACCTGAAACAAATGAACTTTCATCAAATGTTTGTGATGAAAATGAAGATGACATAAAGCCAAGTGACAGTATTTCCGATGTTGGATCTCACAAAACCTCTCGGACCATGCGCTCTACCACTTCATCTGCATGCTTAAGAGCTGAAGCTGAGCTGGTTGCTTTAGCTACAAGACAAAGGTTATTTGATGAAGAACATGCATTAGAGGAAGAAGAGCTATGCAAAAGGAAAGCAAGATGACAACTGGAAGAAGAGGAAGAACAATTGCGCAAAAGGAAAGAAAAATTACAGCTGGATATTGAAATTGCAGAAAAAATGGCAAAATTAAATGTTCTCACAACACAAAGCACCACAAGTGGGAAAAAGGTCATCAAAAGTTTCAGATGGAATGAATTCATATTAAAAAAAAATGAAAACTCAACAGCAACTCAATGTGAATGCAGAGGAATTCCCTCCATCAACAGCTGCAAAACCAAAACCTATAAAGGATGAGAAGCAGTCAGTTAAACACACTGATGGAAAATGTAACACCCTCATACAATATAATCCCTCAATGTGAAACAGCCAACACACAGTACATTTATCAACAACTTACCTCAAACTCAAATACAAATGCATCTGATGTGGAAAACAATGATGATGTTCTTGGCATTATGAGGGAGCAAACCGAAATAACACCTTTACTTATACAACAACAATGCCTTGCAGTCTTACCAAAGAGAGAAATCACACAACCAACACAACCAGCAATTCAGATCGTCTATGCTTGTGGAACAGCACACTAAAGAACATGTCAAAGAACTTGTGAGGAGCTGTCAATACATTGATCCAGTCAATCCACAAAACATCAGTCAGCTTTCCCCTGAAGATCCAGAGATGAAGAAAACAGCCGTGGTAAATGCAATACAGGCTGAAGAGGAGCCAGTTTCTCACTTGACCAAGCATTTTTCCTCCTGGACACACCTAAAGAGATCTGTGGCATGGATCCTGAGGATAAAAGGCTGACTTTTGTCTTGTATAGAGAAGAGGAGACATTTACATCAGATCCTGGCACAGCCTGAGCTCACCACTGAGCAACAGGAGTCCTCTGTGGAAGAGGAAATGAACAAGTTTAAAAGGACCACTGTGATTGGGAGTCTCACAGTGGAGGACTTGGACCAGGCCAAGCTGGCTATCTTCAGGCACGGCCAGTGGGCACAATTTCCTGAGGAGCTGGCCAGTCTTGAGAAAGGTCAGCCCATCAAGAAATCCAATCATCTTCGAAAGCTCTGCCCCCGATTGCAAGATGGAGTCCTGGGGGTTGGTGGCCGGCTCAGGAGATTGTCTATGCCAGTGGAGATGAAACATCCAGTAATACTGGCGAAAGATCTCCATAATTCAGAGCTTCTCCTGAGACAAATACATCAGCAAATAGGACATGGTAATCACATGTTGTCAAGGCTGAGAGAAAGATACTGGATAACCAGTGCAACCACAGCCATAAGGAAGGTGCTTTCAAAGTGCGTCATGTGTCGCCGCTTAAATGCTAAGCCAGTCCACCAGCAGATGGCAGACTTACCCCATGACAGAATCATGCCTGATGAACCACCATTCACTCGTGTCGGAGTGGATTACTTTGGTCCTTTTGAAGTAAAGAGCAAGAGAAGCATGGTGAAGCGGTATGGTATAATTTTTACCTGTCTGGCCATCAGAGCAGTTCACATTGAAGTTGCAATATCACTGGACACTGACTCTTTTGTAAATGCCCTCAGACGCTTTGTTGCTAGAAGAGGTCAAGTCCATTAGCTTCGATCTGACAATGGCACCAACTTCATAGGAGTATAGCGAGAATAGAATTGAGGACAGCTATTGAGCAGTGGAACAGTGAGCAGATAATGGATGTGACGCTGCAAAAAGGAATAAAATGGAGCTTTAATCCACCAGCTGGCTCACACCATGGAGGGCCATGGGAACGCCTCATAAGATCTGTCCTTGAGGTACTTAACTTTACCTTAAAAGTACAAAATCTGGATAAAGATGGCCTTCATACAGTGCTTTGCGAGGCTGAAACCATCATCAACAGTTGGCCAATCACAAAGGCATCGATGGATGTGAATGACCTGGAAGCACTGACTCCTAATCACCTGCTTTTATTAAAAACCTCTCATCCTTACCACCAGGAGTTTTCCAGGCAGCAGATATGTTTGCACACAGGAGATGGAAACAGGTTCAATACATGTCCGATCTGTTTTGGAAAAAATGGGTGAAGGAATGCTTACCTCAGCTCCAGGAGCGCCAGAAATGGACAGGAGCAAGGAAAAACCTCAAGGTCGGAGACCTCATCCTCATCATGGACAGCACGGCACCTCAGAACTCGTGGCTGATGGGATGAGTGATTCAAACTTTTCCAGACTGTTACAACCCGGCTCTAAGGCTGCAACAAGAATGGGAGGTGAGACGAGGTATATGCGGTTTAGTAAACCATTTAATATGAAACTGACAACTTTAACAATCAATACAACATAAACAATTTCGGCTCCGCGATGCACAGCATGGTCTGGTCTGCGAGTGCGAGAGCGAGCAACTGATCCAGGAGGCGGCTCTTAAAGGGGAAACTGCACCAGGCCCAGGTGAAGCTCATTCTCCTGATTATGACCCAGCTCTCATCTGCACCTGAAATAAGAAAACAAGACAACAGCAAAACGACCAAACAGGAACACCAAGTGTTCTGGAGGAGTCGTCACAAGACCATCAGGGATTTGTCTGTCAGGTACGGACAAAAACACGGACTAGCTGTCTGGACCGGCCTATAACCAAGATTTGTTTGCTGCAGGAGGCTGAGGCGGGCTAAGGACAAACTGGCCTCAGTAGAGACTTTAGATCCTGGACCCCTTGCAGAATTTGATTTGTGGATTACTTTTTTTGATGGTGATTTTTTGTGCTCACATTTGACTGTGACCTTTCACTAGGAAGGACCACACCACAAATGTATGTGTTTGAAGGTTTGATGAAGATTTAGGAATATGAGGAATGACAGTGATGAATATGTGACATGAGATATGTCGAGAGATGAGCCATCAAGAAGACGTCGTAAGCCAGGCAGAGGGAGACTCACTGTGGGGGTACCGTCTCATCGTGTTCTGCCCGAGCTGAATATTGACCCCCAAAAGAGTAATGTTGAAAGGAGATCAGCTGAGAATGGACAGACACGGATAATAAGTTGTTCTAATGAATGCGATGAGCTGAGATGTCCTATGACTGGGAATCGGAAGAAGCCACAAACAGTCACTTTACTTTCAGTAATGGAATGGAAGTTGATGCTATGGTAGGGCTGGACGATTATGGTAAAAATAAGAATCCCGATTATTTTAAGTGATATTGTAATCAAAATTAACATACACAATTATTCATTTATTTAAAAACTTCAGTATTGATTTAAACACAACTTTAAAGAACCAGCGAGTGACAGTATTATTGATCCACATAAGTCACACACACTCGCTGTGGCTGTACGTGGAACACGGAAGTGCTATGAAGCGCAGGATCTTGCATGCACGGCACTCCATACTGTGCGGCATATTACTTGTTTTTCTTCAATTATAATGTTTTTATGATTGATTGGATATGATCACAATTGAGTGAAACACTGCTTCGATTGAAATCATCTGTTGCTGGATTGGAGAGGTCAGCAAGGATTGCCGCTGGACAGCTTCTGCTTTATGTGGAAAACAGCTGACTGCATTGTTCTGCATCCCGCGTAGCCCTACTTGGAGCTGTGCTGGAGCAGCTGGAGCTGTGCTGGGGCTGATGGAGCCGAGCTGGAGCTGCTGGAGCTGAGCTAGGGCTGCTGGAGCTGAGCTGGAGCTGATGGAGCCGTGCTGGAGCTGATGAAGCCGAGCTGGTGCTGCTGGAGCCAAGCTGGGGCTGATAGAGCCGTGCTGGAGCTGATGGAGCCGAGCTGGGGCTGCTGGAGCCGAGCTGGGGCTGCTGGAGCCGAGCTGGGGCTGCTGGAGCCGAGCCGGGGCTGTAGAAGCCGAGCTGGAGCAGGTGGTACACGGACCACAAGACTCTGCTGTGAGGCTGGCTATGGTCGGAACCTGGCTGTTAGAGGATGGTGCCTGGTTACAGAAGTTCGCTGTGAGTCATTGTCTGAGCCCTGAATATGGAGTTCGGGATTGATGTTAAGTGGTTGCTTTTGGTTCGGTGTCTTATGCGAACGGCGTGCGACGTGGTGTGTCCGTCTTAAACAGTCACAGACAAACTGAGCAATGAGACATGGCTGAGTACAAGTAGGCTTGTCAGCTGATTGGAAGTGTGGTTTGTGGCGTGGACCTGCTCCTGAACCTAAGTTAATACATTAACTTCATGTGTTTTTTTTTGAGACGTTGACTTGACTTTACTTGACTTTGGTTCATGACGTGGAACATGAAAAACGAAGATTCCAGTGTGGATTATTATTATTAATGGCCACTAAATTACAGCCTTGTGAAACTGTTATTTGATATTGCTGCTGCATTTATTTCTCCTATTGTTAACGCTATAATGGTAATTATTGATGTAATGATTAAGGGGCTGGTGTGTAGGAGCCATAATGCAGTGTATATATGTCACGTGGTGTTTGTGGTTGCTATGGTAACTTGCGGAAGTTTGGGTCACGGGACACAGGTGGTGAATGCCGGGTATACTTAGAGGTGTGCTGACCTGCAGTCAGGCGGAGAGAGGGGAGCGGGGTAGCCGTAATTTTGTTGACCACAGCGTTTCGCTTTGCTTCACTTTGTCTTCTGATCGTTTGCTACTTGCTGTGCCTGGATTCGTTCAGTGTGTATATGTGAGTGCAAATCACTGTTTTATTAAAAGCCACCTAAACTGGATTCCGTGCCTCAGTATGTCTCTGTGGACAAGGCGGCAGCGCGTCAGACAAAGACAGGACCCTTAACTTTCCTCTCAAGTGACAAGACAGGTTTTGCAGTCACTACAATTGGCCTTATTCTTTTTTAGCAAAAACAATCAACCCCTCACAGCCAGAAAAGTAAAAGGTCCTCTAAAGATAAAATCTTACACACCAGAGGGACTGGACAGTGATAGAAAAAAATATTATCTGTCACATTCATTAGAGGTTAACAGTCATTTCTTACTTATCAGCAAGACACACTTATGCTCTGAGCTACTCTTACTTTTTCTTGAAAAGATACAAAGCTTGGTCATTTTCTGGCAAAGGGGTGCATTGGAAGATTGGTCTATGTACGATGAACATGGAATTTGACTGATTCAGCTGCTTTGCAAAGTTACACTAGTTAGAAGAACACATAAACACATAAAACAACACATGCAAACAGAGGTTACTTTTTAGATAAAGTGCTTTAGACCCAAGCATAGCTCTAAATCCTGTCCTCCGGAGGCAAATGTTTGTAAATGTCCAATTAATGATGTGTCACTTCGGTGGTTGCTCTGATACCTGTTGGTGTCAGAGCGACCACAGAGATACCATATATTTAGAACTCTCTGCACACTAATCTAAAACTGGTGAGCAATAGTAATGCTTTTCAATAAGGACTCAAACAATGTCTATGACTATGTTGCTTTTGCTTTATATCTTATGCATCTATGTACTCTAGAAAAACTGCTTCTATTATAGAAGCTTCTATTAATAAAGTTATTGTACACTGCTTTTTTTTCTCTGTCTCCTATTAGGTTTATTATTTTTTTAATTTCAAAGCCTCCTGAGGATAAGTGTTGTGAATTAGCACATGTACTTAAACATCATAATTAACGCCTTGTTTGTCCAATGTAATTGGAATGTCCACACAATACCAACAATAATCAACTTATTGTACAGGTGGTGTTCTTCCTGCCTGGCATCTCTGCCTGTTGGACCTCCTTTGGTGCCCGTAAGGACAGCTGCAGGGCCATCAGCTGGGGCCACCCCTAGCCAGTACCTCTTCTGGTGGGGGGGCCGGTGGCTAAATGGTGACGTCTCCCCGCCACCCCCCTGCAGCTGCCCTCACTGAGGTGTTTGACCCCATGCCATTTCCCTCCTCCGTAGCCACAACCAGTAGCTAGCTTTCTCTGCCTCCTCTGCCAGCTCTTTGATCACCCTCTGCAGCTTTGTCCCCGTCATTCCAGCTGCACGTAGGAGCTGGATTGCTGACCTGACCCCTGCATTCAACCTCCACTGGGTGGACAGTTGCAGACCAGCCCAGGTCTCTGCATTCTGCATCCAGGTCAGAGTACTTCTGCCACTTGATCCCGTATACTCCTGCCATTCCCTCCTCCCATGGGACGGTGAGCTCAATGATGAGGACCCTTTTTGCCACCTAGGACCACAACACCACATCAGGTCTCAGCGTTGTCTGGGTGATCTCTGGAGGGAAGACTAGTTATTTGCCAAGGTCGACCCGCATCTCCCACTCCTTACCAGGAGCAAGCAGGACAGATGGTCTTCCTGCTGCTGGCCTCTCCCACTTCTCGCTTGGTTGGACGAAGGGAGTGATCTGCTGTGGGTGACCTGCAGAGTTGTTGGCTCCCACTCTGTAACTCTCAAAGAGCTCTGCTAGCTTTTTAAGGACCTGGTAGTGCCGCTATCTTAGACGCCCCTGTGCCAGTGCTACCTTGCACCCAGAGAGGATGTGTTGGAGGCCTGCATTGTCCTTGCTGCACAAGGGACATCTGTCTTCACTCCCGAACCACTGAGAGAGGTTCCGGGGACAGGGAAGGGTGTCATATGCTTCCCTTATCAGGAAGCTGAGCCGAGCCTGTGGTGTTCGCCAGATGTCTGCCCAGCTCATGGACCGACTGGTGATTTCTTCCCATCTTGTCCATACCCCTTGCTTGCCCTGGGCAACTGCTTTGCTAAGGTAGCGTTCTTGTTCTGCCTGTGTCACGTCTTCCACCACCATGGATTTCCTCTGCTCCCTTGTGGCTGTGGACAAGAACTGGGCTGGTTTCCCCCAGCCCTTTGTGCTGGGGTTGTGCTGCACTCTCCCCAGGACCTCTTTGTGCTGCAACCTGCTGATGGCCTCGTCCACTTGAGCCTGCGCCTTTCACTTGCATCCGGTGTTGACAGTCACCTCTGCGCCCTTTACTAGCTGGTCATTTGACTCTCGCAACTCAGCCATGAGGCAAGCCTTCTCCTGTTTGTATCCAGTGTTTATTGACTTCAGCGGGAGTTGCAGCACGTTCTTGCCAAAGAGGTCTGCATCTGAGAGGCGTCCAGGGAGGCCCAGCCACTTCCTGATGTACTTGTTAGAGATATGCTGTCCATTCTGCTGGCCACTGATGATGGAACTTCACTTACCTTGAGCGGCCACATTATTCGCTGGTACAGTGTGAACTGGTAGCACCACACTTTAAACTTACCTGGGAGTTGGCTGCCGTCAATCTTTGCCAGCCCATCTGTCAGCTGCTCCTGTACCAGTCTCTCCATTTGTCTGTCTGAGAGCTATGATGTGTACTGTCTCCAGAGTCTTTGGATTGGTTGCTCTGTTCTATGCAGCCCAGGAAGCCCGGAAGTCCCACCTTCTGGCAACTTGTGTCTATGTAGCAGTTGTCTTTGAGGAAGTTGGACATTCTCCTTGCCAGCACAGAGAAGAAAAATCAAATAAATGAAATAAATAAATAAATAAATAAAAGACTCACAATCCATACAAGGGAGTCAGTTCTGGCAGACCACATGACCCGAAGGCAAGGTCAACAAATTCAGGGTGATCGACTGTTCACTGCTAGCTGTTGTGATGGCATTCCTGCATGCTGATGACTAAGGCTAAAATTCTTTTTTATTATCTTTTTATCTCTAATGTTGTGAAATGGGGAAGCTTTTAAAAGGAAGAAGAATGTTTGTCATAACTGGCATGATCTGGTCTTGTCTACGCCCCTTGTGGACTCAAGAATTGACACACTGGCCATAAAACAGTGTACACAGTATATAACTATGTTAGGTATGCTTACTCACAAAACTGTGAGGTTTACACCAGCTGGAAAGACACTGAAATTCATCACTACTGTAACAACAAGAGCAGGTCCTACCACAAGCCACTCAAATGTGGCCACAAACCACAAGCAATTCATCACTACTTGACTTCTGCATTTGCGGTTTGCCAACATATTTCAGATGGACTGACCTGAGTGGCATTTCCTTGACCAAACATAATGCCTAGATTTACCTGGCTCTGAGAAGTGTAAAGTCTGCATGACATTTATGCAGTCAAAAAAAGGTATTAAGGAGGGACTGAGGTGGATCAGGGGTGCAAAATAGCTTGTGTAGGAAGCAGCAAAGAATAAAAAGGCTTCAGCAGCAGGTCTGAGGGTTTTTCAATGGCAGTTTGGAGGCAAATCAGTTGGCTGTTGGTTTGCTATGTCAAGAGTAATCTGTCAGGTCAATGCGCTGCAAATCAAGAAAAGTTACGTTATTTCAATATCAGGCTGAAAGAGCGCAATATAAATCTCTCCACGCAGTGATCAACCTTTACTTAATGCAATATTAGTAAGCATTCTGTTCATTCATTTTGGAAGACGAGGCATCTAAAAGCCAACATTAAGGCAAGACTCCTGCATTTCACTCTTCTAATGGTGAAAGGAAAAAAAAGAACATCATACAGTCATGCAGCCAATCTGTCATTCCTACTAAGCATGGACCTTTTATGTAAAGTTTCAAATTCATGAACACTTCAAGTTCAAGAGCGGCTGATTTGACAAATGAAAACAGAGGAGTGACTGGCTTGACCACAGTCCCTCTCGTCTGTCTCTCCCACGCCCTCTCCCTGCTCCAAGGCCCCTTTTGAGTCTGGAGCACTTCTGTTGTTGTACTTGGTTATGCTACGTATCTGCTCTTGCAGTTGTTTTCTGGGTTTGTATTGTTTTAAGCTTGGTTTTGATTCTAACTTGTAGCACATTTGTGCTATTGCAGGTTTGTTCCTCTGACTAAATTCCATCAAGCCATTGTAGCCTCTTTGCCTTTGTCAACCATATTAGTCAAGGCAGAGGAGACATGACAGATTGACCATGGCAGCAGAAACAACTACAACAGAGAGTTTAAAAAGACAAACTGATAGATCAAGACCACAATCATCAACATTTAAATAACACGAGACTGAACAGACACAAACCTTACAGTTCCTTCAGCTGTTGACAAATAAATTCTCCTTTAGAAGTCAGGAAACAAGGAAATAAGTTTGGTGTGATAATTCAATGGATAACTTTAACCATAAATGGAACTTTGAGTGAGCTTCATTTCCTTGGCTCATTTATAAACTAATGAATTATTCTTTGATACAGTAATTAATGAAAATGGAGCATTGGAGAGTACACACTCTGTTTATTCCAATGCTTTGAATACATCTATTATCACAGTTGGCTGCTGGTCAGCAGTTAACATGTTCACTCTTTTCACCCTAACACCGAGACAATTCCAGCAGTGCACATAGAAAATATCATAGAAACAGTATTCAGACAATTCTGATGGTGAGGTTTGACCACTTGTCACTAGTTGTCAACATATATTTTATGATGGTACTGATCATTTTATTTTATTTAATTTATTCTTTCAGAATTACTATAATGTTTGCAATTCAGTTCTAACACAACAGGGGCCTACAGCACGAAGTGCTGTCAACTTACCCTGGGTAACTCACACCTACCCAGGGTCGAGTAACCCCAACAATGGCAATCATGATAATCGATAGCACAACGTGAATTATCAACAGGGTAACTCAACCCAGGATTGTCTCATCAAGAGCAGTGAATGCTCACATGTAAGGGGAGGGCTAAGAGGCAGCTGACCAATTGCAATTGCAATTGGTGGAAAACACGCTGAGAAGCGCCGGGAATACACTGACAGAGCTCCATACGTCACATGTGAACAGCAGCATCTGATAATGTTAAAGTATGAGGATGAAAAAGCCAGTATAAAGGAGAAAGGAAACACTGTAGCAGCTGTCAATCATAGGCAAAATGTGTGGCAACAAATGGCGGACTGTGAAAATGCAAAAGTTACTCATCATTGGCTAAATCTGACACTGGTCATACTCATGAATCTCATTAAGCAATATACTGTGCAAATGTTTTGCATGTCTGACAAATATCATCCCCCAGGTGTAATCCCTCTGTTGTGAGGAGGTTGTGGGAGCAGATAAAAAATAAATACAAAAACAAAACTGCGTCTGTAACGTTGGTCTGTTTCATGCCATATCATGCTACGTTTAAGATTGAAGTTGTCACCACAGTGAAATCATGATAACATACCGATCTGAAGTCTGACCCAAATTAACAATTTAAAAATCAGCAAGAAAACAAGCCCTCAAATACAATGAATAAAGTGCAGGTATGACATGATGGATATGATGGAATAATGGAATAATGTGCTGTTTTACATAAGAATTACTTCCTTTTTATTTGTCAAGCACTTTATGGTGCATTTGAATGTATGAAAGGGGCTATTGAAGTGACGCTTATATAGCAGGGCGATGCACAATGATAGCAGGACAGTTAGTGCATCACTCCTGTGGGTTGCAAGGGCAACAAACGGCTCCAAGGGCAATAAACGCGCATCGTCAGGTTGATCTAGCGGGTCAGATCGGTATCTGGACAGCCTTTCTCATCTTTATGCTCATCTCAAGAGTTGTGTACATCTGTCTACTGGGTTCAGGAGAAGAGGGCAGGCCAGTGATTTGGAGAAGCTGATTGGCTTCTGCAAGGGTCATTGCACAGGATCAGATTCAACCTCCAACCTGCTCCGGAACAGGTTAGCCGTTCAGAGTAAGTCACCATTGTAGTTTTAAAATGCAGCCTGAGGTCTTCTACACCTTTTAGTGGTGTCCTCACATACAGCCATATATAAAAACAAAAACACTTATGATGCTAAAAGATACAAATGTGAACATAGGCACAAGAATATCTCCAGATTTACAGCTGAGTTTGGGGCCTTAAATTTATGCAGTCTAATGACAGAAAAACAGACAAGATAACCATTACAGGTCTGATTATGCTTACAATCCAACACTGTTTTACAAACAGTGTGTGAAACTGTTTCACTGGGATTACAGCACCCCATTAGCCTTGCAGAGCAGACAGACCTGCCTGATTCTGAAATCCTGCAGGTCCATCTTGCCAACAAATTCACTCTGTGAAATTCTTAACGACCCAATCAGGGAAGAGAGGCGCAGAATGCAGACGTGACGACAACTGGAAGTTGAGAACCGGAAGTTGAGAATGGACATGCCGATTAGCCTATTGTCCTAATAGCTACTCAGTGAAACTTGGCGAAATCTGCCCTCTTCAGAAGTTTACTTGAAGGGATTGTCTTTGACGAGGTTCGTGTCACATATCAGTGTTAAATGAATCATCTGTGTGGTACAATTTAGTGTAAGACGATAGTATAAGGCCGTTAACTGTTAGCAGCTAAGTTAGCAGCTAATGGCTAAAGGTCATCAACTGTTGTTAGTTGTTAGCGGCTAAGTTAGCGGCTAACGGCTAATAGTCATTAACTGTTGTTAGCTGTTTGTGGCTAAGTTAGCCGCTATGGCTAACGTCCATGAACTGTTTTTAACTGTTGTTAGCCATTAGCTGCTACATTAGCCGCAATGTATGCTACATTATAGGAGGCAACCCTGCTTGATGTGGATTGGTCTGTGATGAATGTGACGAGCCAAACGATTGTCCAATCACAAGTTTGTGTTCTTTTTAACGTTCTTCCCCTGAAAACAAATTTAAAGGGCTCCTACCCAGATGGACTAGTGAAATATTTCTGTGGCAGATATATGGAGCTGTCCATCTGGCTTGTCAGGTTAGCACCCCATAGCTTTTCAATGAAAGGACAAAAATTCTGAATTCTGTTCTGATGAGTTGATACAGGTCTTATCCCCTTTGTCCTAAAATCATATACAACTCGGATATTCCACTTCTGCCTGCATGACGTGTTCTCCAATTGCGTAAACTGACAGATGACAGTCATTGCAATGTATATTTGGTCCCATATGGTGAGAAGAAGTGCAAAACAGTGCAGTTAAGTTTATCTGGTCTAGCCTCAGAGGAAAGCAGAAGGGGAGATTGGGGTAAGATGAGCCATTTTTTACATTTGCTGTCACTAAGGAAAGAAAAAATGCAACAGAGGTAAAATGAAAACACTCTGTTATTAAGAATGTTTTCTATCAACTGAAACTGTAAGGACATATCAACGACATAGACCCTGGAAACTGTGACCTATTAAAATAAAGTCCTGTGGCTTAACTCGCCCCAGGTGAGGGGTAAGCTAAGCCAAGTCTGTGGGTAGGCTGACCATGTGACTTCATAACTATATTTTGATTAAATCAGATAATTATTAAAAGATAATTTATATTAAAAAAAGGGATAAGGGCTTTCTGAATTTAGGACCACAGGACAAGAGTTGTTTACTGTTTCCCAGAAACAGGGGGTTGGTCAACTTACCCACTGCCCTAGTTTTACCCCACTTTCCCCGACCATGATCTCTTTGTTAGGTTCTTATTAATGATTTGGTAATATGTGCAGGTATTGTACAAGGCTGCACACGGTCAGCTACCGAGGAACCTACAAACAAGGTTCATAAATAGACAAAACATAACTTAAGAGGTGTTATGATTTTCAAAAAGAAAAAAGTAAGAACCACATTGAAAGCCATGACTATCACAGTTAATGGAGTCAATCAATGGAACAGCTTACAAGAAGAAACCAGGGGCAGCGGGACCATGAAAGAATTTAAGCAAAGAATGCTCAAAACGACCTTTGACGGATATAAATATGATAATATCTAAGGGTGTATAATCTAAAACATGTAAAGAACTGGATAGTGAAACAAAACATGTGGGTTGTTTGGTCTGTAAGACAGCAGGAAAGACGAAATGTACCAAAACAATGATAGTGAATGACCTGATGGTGTGAGTCAAGTGAGGCAGCAGAACATATCCAACTAACTGCAGAGAGACAGACAGTCTCAAAATGGATCCACTAAGTTGGACTCTCAACGCAATCGATAAGGTTTTCTCAACCCGTCAAGCTGGCCCGGGAGAACCAAAATGCCCCAATGGAACATTCCTAGCTGGGTACGCAATGGACAGCTGGAATAAATGGAGAGTGGTGTGTCTGTCGATCCTGGAGGTTGAGGACGTGGAAGACGTGTTCTTGTTTGCCGCAATTGGAGCTGCGATTACAATCATGGGACTGGGCCTCGGAGGGATTATGTGGAGACTGAGGCGTATGAAGGCCGAGTTTTCGGCAACAAGAGAGGCGATGCTGCAAGCATGCGATGAGATCAAGAGAGCCGGAGGTCACAGAAAGATGGCTCGCGCACCCCTCAACAAAATCCGACTGGGAGGCGGAAACGCCCGCATGGCTGAAAACTACAGCAGAGCCCGGGACGACAGTGCAGGAGCACGCCTGGGTGAAAAGGACAGTGACGAGGAGTCACGTGTTTAACACATGTTTGAAACCTGGAAAAAAGAAAATCAACACGGACACACCACCCTAACATCACCACCCCAACATCACAAACCAGGACTAACAACAAAGAAAAAGAGAGTCATGAATTAGGCCTTACGTGGAACAAAGGATTGGACTCTGCCTTACGCGGAACAAAGGATTGGTCATAATATGTCAAATACAGACACTAAAGGACAGTCAAGAATTATGTCATGCTTCTGTAAATGGAATAAAAATTTATAATAATTTGATGATATGTGGAAAAGAGGAGACTAAATATTGAGAAAATGGGGACGGGACTAGATAAGCTCTGCTTCTCCCGTCTTCCCTTTCGGACATGTACATTTGATCAACTATTGACAATGTGTGATGCTGTATAAGTGTGCTGACGTGACCAAAATAAATAAATGAATTCAATTCAATATTAATGAGTGACTAACATCAAACCTTTGCAAAGAGGTTGAAGAGTTCAGAGTCCACCTTCACGGTCTTCTTTCTGTTACTTTCATAGAAAATCTTGGATCCTATTGGAGTATTGGCCTGGGTGAGGGCAGCATTGTCGAAACCATTGCAGTTGCTCCTCAGCTGTGATCTGTGGAGCCATAAGAACTTTGTTAGACCTGAGGCTTGTGTCATAATGCAGGACATGACTGTAACTGAGATTACTTTAGGATTAAGTTAGGCTTACACTTATCTGCACGGTAATTTCTGTTAAAAAAAAAAAAAAAAAAGCCTCTGCCTCCGCTCCAATGGGCATAAAAGGCAAAAACTTCCAACACATTTGTGAAAGTGTTGTGGGCTTTTACAGGGACAAAATGAGCAGGAATGGTGCGGGGAAGCAGTGCCAAAGTGTATTGATACAAGTGTTCTATGAAAAAACAAGCTCAGAAAGGAGGACACAAATGAAAGACACCACACCAGATGTTCAAATATGCAAACGGGTTTAATAATTACTATGCAGGGTATGGTACACAAATATTGAGTTGATTTTGTTTCTTTATTATGCAATCAATAAGAATAGATTTGAAAAGAAAAAAAACTTAGCAAACAAAATTGTAATTTCAAAAATACAAAAAAAATGCAGATGGACAAATTAAATATATTTGTGATTAAAATTGTATCTTGATAAACCCACAGGTTTTGTTTACAAACAAAAATATAGTTCTCACGAACCACAGACTCATTGCGGCTCCTGAAGTTTTGTTTGCATTTTTCAGTTTTGCTCGGTTCCTTCCTAACTCTCATGGGCAGGGCCTTCTCTGAAAACTGTAAGAAGCCTCCTGATTCGTCACCTCACTCAGAGAGACGAGATGACAACTTCCGCCCCCAAACTGGGGAAGTATGGGAGACGGAGAGAGTAAACTGAGGGAGACAGACATTGATAAGCTGGAATGTTTTGCCTAACATCTGTGTCTTTTTGATGTTTTTAAGGATTCACTTGTCGCTCTATCTGTAATTTATTTCTCAACCAGTAGAGATAGTGTTATCAGACATTAACATTCGTTAATTACACCTACCAGCTTAGAGCTACACACTCGTCAAGAGTGACTGATGACCTTATTGTTCAGTAACAGTTTGATTTATCCCACAGATATTAACTTATTTCTGGATAAACAGATTTTTCATTAGATATACTTTAAAATCTGTATCTATATCTATCTATACTGTCTTCAACATTTTTGACTTACGCCTGGGTGAGTTTTGGTTAGTTTGGATGGGGGAAAAAAAAAAAACAGTTCAGCCCAAGATTGATAGCCTTGCCTTTTTGTTTTTTAGCTCAGCCACTAGATTAAAGCCAAAGAGTAACTACACAGCAGCATCCTAGAGCCATGGATGTGCAACAGCTCCTCAATCACAGACTCATACAACACAAAAACATTCTTACCTGAACTTCTGGTAATTGTCCTCTTGTTTCTGCCAGGTTTTTGAGTAACGCTGCATTATTCCTTCAATGACCTCCCTAAAACATACAGATATACATGCAAATACGCAACCAGGGGAGAATAAACAATGTAAAGCAGATATACTAAAAAACGACAACATAAAACCAAAGGATTGTTCAGAAGGAGCAGTTTTTTTCTCACTTGCAGTCTTCGCAGAGGTCATAGGTCTTTTGGACTCTTTTCCTCTCAGGATACAGTAAGCTAAGGATGGCATTGCTGAAGGGGAAACAGGATAGAAGCAGGTCAGGTTTTTATAAGAAAAGACCAGAAAATAAGCTATGATCCAAACAGATTAGTAATAAAGCAAAATAGACCTCATAATGGCTGTTAACATCCCCTTGCATCCCCCTGCCCAGAGTAACCTTGAGTACAGATACTCCTCATAAAGTCACATTAAAGAAATTACCTCTGATGCAAACCCGAAGTCCTTTACCTTGAAAAAGAGCTGTATCAGGCCATGTTTTATGTTTATTTTTCATCCCCGTAATATTCACAGGAAAACAGGAATAAACTTAAATTAGCACCTGACAGTTTTTGGCGTTGTTTAGTTTACACGTTTGGTAAGGAAGCCAGCAGAGGTTGTAGGAGAGCATAAATATTGTGCTGTTGTGCACTGAACAAGTAAAAATACAGACACTTTAATCAAATTTGTCTTAAATACAAGTTAAAGCAGCTCTCTTCAAGTCAGTCCATCCCCCAGGGTTGTAGGAGCCAGAGCCAGATCACATTTGGCGAAAGTCTTTATACACATACAAGGTATGTCTATTGACCCTTGTGTACCCCTTCAAAGCTTTACCCTTTACCCTATTACCCTTTACTCAAAAAGTGCCATGAAAATATCAAATGTATATATGTATATATGTGTATATATATATATATATATATATATATATATATATATATATATATATATATATATATATATATATATATATATATATATATATATATATGTATATATATATATATATATATATATATATATATATATATATATATATATATATATATATATATATATATATATATATATATATATATATATATATATATATATATATATATATATATATATATATATATATATATATATGTGTATATATATATATATATATATATATATATATATATATATATGTATATCAGTGGCAGCTGCTGGTCAGTCATAAATTTGTTTATTTATTTAAATGTAAATTCTCCCCTCCGTTTTCTTAAAATAGCTTAAAAAAATTTTTGGTAATTACTTGGGCTGTTTCTTTAAGGCAGCTGAGGCATGATTTTCAAGAAGATGATCTGTGACCCTGTTGTACCAACTAGGTGTCTTTTCCAGGGATTTTACCAGTGTTCTCTCAATGGCCAGCAGAGCTAGACTGCTTCAACGGTCTTGGCCCATTGTGTTGCGGGTGTAAGACTTGAGCCCTTTTAAACAGGAGAAGCTCCTCTCTAGCACAGCTGAACGTAAAACTTAGAAGATGCACAGGTAGAGGGTTGTACTTCAAGATCGCTGATTGGCTCATTCACTGTCAATCAAAAAGGGATTCGGCCTCAGACGGATCATCCAATCATCATGCAGAAGCCGAGCATCCAGGCCAGCCCACTGCCTCATTGACCCCCAGAGACGCTGAGCATCCGATGGGCGGGACAAAGCCCAGCGTTTATCCAATGACCGTCCAGTTTCCACAGTGGAACAACCCACTCTACGCTTCCCCATCGAAGTCAGAAGACGCTCTGACTGTGTTAAAGCGCTGAGACGCTGCGGGGATGAATGAGAAGGAAGTCGTGCCAGTTACCTGTGATAAGTAGCAGATTCTGAACAAAAGATGAAGGTATTCTAGCACATTTTCAGTCAATGAAATGTACACACAGCGGGACATATCACCACTTTTTTTGGGGACATGTTAAGCTGAGCTTCCCTTGCAGTCTTAGAGCAATCGCCACTAATATATATATGTATATATATATATATATATATATATATATATTTATATATATATATATATATATATATATATATATATATATATATGTATATATATATATATATATATATATATATATATATATATATATATATATATATATATATATATATATATATATATATATATATATATATATATATATATATATATATATATATATATATATATATATATATATATATATATATATATATATATATATATAGGGTTCAAGGCCAAATGCTGAGGAACCAGGGCATTGTGATGAAAAATGGGCTACGACAAGAGATGAGAACAAGTCTGTTGGAATGCTACAACTCGAGTATACCCTATACCAGCGGGGTTATATATATATATATATACTTGATACCCACAGTCAATGCTAACACCGAAACAGCTAGTAGCTCAGTGTTCCAACATCCACAAACGGCAGCTGCTATCACGACTAGAGATTGAGGAGATACAACACGTTAATGCTAAAGTAGCATTATCTTATCTCTCAGGCTAACTGACCTGAGAGATAAGATAATGGCTAAGATGAGCGCCTGTCAACCCCAACACCGACTAGAGAGGACTAGTGAAGTACCTCCAGAGATCCAAGCCAATGTGAATGCAATAATAGAAATGATTCCCCCTGTAAACATCATTGAGACAAATGAGCTGGCATACAGTACAGTAGCAGTGATCCTTGAGATGCTTAGACACAAGATGGGCAATGTAAAGGAGAACAAAGGGCAAAGCCCACCATGCTTTGCCTGTCTTCATCAAATGTGGTATATATCAAGGAGATACTCTGTCCCCACTGCTGTTCTGCATAGGCCTGTATCCCCTCAGCCAAATAATCAACAAGACTGGCTACGGATACCAACTCCGAAATGGGACCACCATCAGCCACCTCCTCTACATGGACGACATCAAGCTGTACGCTAAGAGCGAGTGAGATTTGGACTCACTGATCCACACCACCAGGATCTACAGCAGTGACATCGGAATGTCGTTCGGGCTGGAGAAGTGTGGCCGAATGGTGACAAAAAGAGGGAAGGTGTCCATACAGAGGGCATAACACTCCCAGAGGGCAGAATAGCAGATGTGGAGGAGAGTTACAAATACCTTGGCATACCACAGGCAAATGGCAACCACAAGGGCCACTAGGCAAGCAGCAACGGCCAAGTACCTGAAGCGAGTAAGGCAAGTCCTAAAGAGTCAGCTCAATGGCAGACACAAGGTTTGGGCAATTAACAGCTATGCCCTGTCAGTGATCAGATACCCTGCTGGGATAATAAGCTGGCCAAAGGAGGAAATTCAGGCCACAGATGTTAAAACTCGGAAGTTGCTCACCATGCACGGGGGATTCCACCCCAAGTCCAGTATCCAGAGGCAATACACTAAGTGTAAAGATGGAGGCAGAGGGTTAGTGAGCATCAGAGCCACTATCCAAGATGAAGCATCCAAGCTCCATGACTATGTCAGGAAGATGGCCCCAAGAGATGAAGGGCTTAGTGAGTGTCTCAGACAGTGGAAACTGACAGGGAAGGAGGAACAAGACAAACCAATACAAGGAGGACAAACCCCTGCATGGGATGTACCACCGACAGATAGCTGAAGTGCTTGCCTGCTTTCCTGCCTTCCTGCCTTCCACACATCTTGCCTGAGCCCTGTTTGTGAGTGAGGCTTTGTCCTGCGTGGGCGTCTAAGCGGCTAGGTGGCTAATGCAGCTTGGCCTGCATCCCTGCTCCCTCTGCTTACCTGCAGAGTGATCCTGCTGTTGCTAGCTGGAGGCTAGCGGGCCTTCTCACAGGCAGTGGGACTTTGCCTGTTGCTGCCTTCTCTGCAGCGGTGCTGCCTGGACTGTTTTACTCCTTTTCTCTATTTCTGATATGAATGGACTTTGGGGGTTATATTCTGTGTTTTGATTATTTGTTTTTCTTTTTCCTGTTCGAGTTGATTCTTTTGTTGAGATTTACTGATAGTTGGCAGGGTTAATTGGGTTTCTTGTGTTTCTGCCATTAGCATTGGTTGCGTTTATTTTGGTCATCTGATTTACCCTTTGAATGAGTTATTGAAGTTACTTATTTTGGTCTAGTTATTTAAAGTTATTTTGGGGCAGCTTTAGCATTTTCTGTTAACTCATTTATCTTTAGTTACCATTTGCTGCCAATTATATTGTGTTTGAATTATTGGTGAATTAGTTATTTTGTTTCCAGTATTATTAACACTGTTTTCTTTCTCTTTTCCAGTGCTGAGTCTGGTGGTGGTGTGGAGATCGGTGGTGGTTCCCTCTTTTTCTGGTTGTGGATGTGCCTCGTTTGAGTTAATTCACAATAGTGTGTGTGTATGTATTGGTTCTTCTTGTGTGCCTGGGGTGTTTCCATTTGATTTTCTTCACTGGGATCCCCTCCCCTTGACCTATCTCACCTGGTGAGCCTCAGCCACATGCCCTTTTATTCCTCCATTTTATGAATGATGGTTTTTGTTTTTGTTTTCTACTTTTAGGATGCAATTTTTATGAATTAAAATAATGAAATAATTGTGTTATTGTGAATACTGTCTCAAGCTCTTCTGTTCACACCCCAAAACCAGTGTGTATTTTCAGTTTAAATTTATTTAGGTTAGAATTCTCTGGGTGAAATTCCCAGGGTGGCGTTGCCTACCCTCATGCTGCTACATATATATATGTGTGTATGTATATATATATAGACATGCATATAGATAGAAGTAGATAGATACAGATGTGGCTAAAATGTTGGTATCCTTCTGTTAAAGAAAGAAAAACCCACATGGTCACTGAAATGACATGAAATTGTCAAAGGCAATAATAAAGAAAAATTTAATGACAATTAACTAATAAATCAGACATTGCTTTTGAATTGGGATTCAACAGAATTATTATTAAACAATCACTGTTATCAGGCAATTTCTGTAACTCTCAATGAGACTTCTGCACCTGTCGACAGATATTTTGGCCCACTCCTCATGAGCAAACTGCTCCAGCTGTCTTCTCCATACTGCATGTTTCAGCTGCTTCTACAAATGTTCATCAGGATTTAGATCAGGACTTATAGAAGGCCACTTCAGAAGTTTTTTTCTGAGTCATTCTGGGGGGTTTTAGATGTGTGTTTTGGGTCATTATCCTGTTGGATGACGTATGACCTGCGACTGAGACCAAGCTTTCTGACACTGGGCAGCACATTTCACTCCAGAATGTCTTGATAGTCTTGAGATTTCATTGAACCATTCACAGATTCAAGACAACTTGTGTCAGATAAACCAAAGCAGATCCAGAACATATCAGAGCCTTCTCCGTGTTTAAAGTAGGTACAGTGCTCTTTTCTGTATATGCTTATTTTTGCAACCGTTAACATGGAGCTGATGTGACTAGCCTAAAAGCTCCAGTTTTGTCTCATCTGTCCAAAGGATATTCTCCAAGAAGCTTTGTGGCTTTGCTTGGCTAAGCTTTGTCAATATGCATTTTGACAAATTCCAGTCTGGCTTTGTTTTGATTTTCATTCAACAGCAATGTCCTCCATTAAGTCCACTTTGGCTCAAATTATGATGGATGGTGCAATCTGATTCTAACGAACCTTGACCTTGGATTTCAACTCTAACCTCTTTGGTAGTTGTTCTGGGCTCTTTGGTTACCATCTGTATTTTTCTCCTGCAGCCACGTCCAGGGAGGTTGGCTACAGTACCGTGGACCTTAAACTTCTGAATAATCTGGACAGCTGTAGATGCAGGAACATCAAGCTGCTTGGAGATGGTCTTACAGTCATTACCTTTCACATGCTTGTCTATAATTTTATTTCTAATCTCCTGAGCTCTCTCCTTAGCTTTCTGTGGTCCATGTTCAGTGTGGTACACACCATGATACCAAACAGCACAGTGACCACTTTTCAGCCTTTATATAGGCAGACTGACTGATTACAAGCTTGGAGACACATGTGATGATAATTACAGGGCACACCTTAGTTTAACATGTCCCTATGGTCACACCATTTTCAATCCTTTGTAGGGGTACCATCGTTTTTGTCCAGGTCAGTTTCATTGTTTTGTTTTTTAAATATTTCTGCTGAACCAAAATTTAAAATCAATGTCTGATTTTCATTAGCTGATTTTCAGTACATTTTTATTTATTATTACTTTTGTTATTTTCAAGTTATTTCAGTGACCATGTGGGTTTTTCTTTCATTAAATGAAGGGTACCAACAATTTTGTTCGTGTCTGTATTTACAAGGCTTTGTTCAACATTAATTAGATTGATTTTAAACTGGTTGTACAGGCAAGCAACCAGCTTGTTAGGCAGTATTCAATGCATGAAGGATCATGGAAGTTAAAAAGATTCTGGATGCATCTCCTATCAAGTTCCTTTAGATCCGTCTGAAGTTCTGTAAATGTTAAAAGAGTTCTGTGTTGAGATGAGATTAAATTTACAGATAGGAGTTTACTACTTTGTTAATTTTACTGTTAAACAAAACTGAAGTGAAATAAATATTGTTACTATCAGTCCAGTGAAATGAAGCAAATATACATAAACTCAGAACAGTGGAAAGATACTGTAATACTGACTGGTTACAAGCTTGAAGACACCTGTGATGCTAATTACAGGACACACCTTAGTTTAACATATCCCTATGGTCAAATCATTTTCAATCTTTTCTAGGGGTACCATTATTTTTGTCCAGGCCAGTTTCATTAGTTTATTTTTTTAAATAATTCTATTAAACTACAATTTCACCAACAATGTCTGATTTTCATAAGTTCATTTTCAGGAATGTATTTATTTATAAGTACTTGTATCAGTTTCAAGTTATTTCAGTGACCATGTATGTTTTTCTTTCTTTTAACAGAAGGGTACCAACAATTTTTGCCATGTGTGTATATAGATATGGATATAGATTTAGATGTAGATATAGATGTAGGTTAACTTTCAGAGCATTGAATCTTTTCATTAAATTCTGTCATATCACTATTTAATTTAAATTTAATTCTCAAATAATTTTAACCCTTTATTTCCATTGTGAAACATTGACATTTTTCAAATGATAAAAATACAAAACATTAATTACTTTAATACAGTAAGGGCAGACTTGCATTTTTGTGGGGGATTATTACACCCTTGGATATGTCAACAGTTTACCACAACATTGATTTAAAAGAATGATTATTTTTGAGTAGTGTGACCTAGTCAAAAAAATGCACCACCCATTACACTTTATGCCTTTGGTGTTCATGTCCAAAAGGTGCTATAACATTGATGAATACATAATTTTTCAACTTTCAGAGCATGAAATCTTTTCACCAACATCAACATATTAAAGGCTCAGTATTCATGCAAAACTGCTGTCAGTTTCCAATGACTGACTCCTGTAATAGAAAATATTTTTTACAACACCCATTTCACACTGAAAGCATTTCCTTATGTTAATTTGCTGTATGTGTCAACTCCAGCAAGCGTTGCTGCAAAACTGAAAGGACTTTGTCCCCAATTAAAACAGTCTGATAAGTTCTTTTTTTTTAGTCATTAATCGTCTCGTGTAATGATAACTTTATTGAAACTGCCAAGACTTCTGATAAAACCTGTAGCACTGTTTAGGTAGTGAAGCTAATGTAAGTTTGTTTAGACTCTTCAAGTGCCGAAGTACCCTTAAATTTCACCACAACGGCCATAAAAACAAGAAAGGGGTGGCTTACAATTTTTTTTTTTTAACTCTGACAGGTACTTAGTGAAAACATTTGAATTTTCCAACAACTATTTTGTCAGTAACTACCCTTCTTGCTCACTTAGTGTAATGTCAGTATGTCCATTAGTTAGTATATCAAAGTTGTTAAATTGTGTAAATGTTGAATATTAGAACTAGCTCTAGCTAAAAATATTAGCAGCCAGGTGATTTATTTAGCACTCCAGTTTGATGGTTCCTCAGATGGACTTGAAAGGAGCTGTAGGTGGGACACTAACTGTGGTGGCAGGCTGTTTTATATGTGAAGGGCACCACCCTTCACAGATAAAACAATCTGACCAAAGGTGGTGCACCTATACAGGAAACGTCCCAGTCTCCTCTCAAGAGAGCTCTTGTACATCCAGAGGAAATACGGTTATCTGAGACTCAGTTAATAAATGTGCTAAGGCAAAGTTGTTCAGGACATAGGATAAAAGCAAATAAATCAGTAATCAAAATCAAATTACAATCAATCAGTGAGATGATTAAAGAACAAGTATTTTACAATGGTAGTACTTAAATGGCTTCTTGCCATATACAGACGTGGACAAAATTGTTGGTACCCTTCCATTAAAGAGAGAAAAACCCACATGGTCACTAAAATAAGCTGAAACTGACAAAAGTAATAATTAAAAAAAATTACTGAATATCAGCTAATGAAAATCAGACATTGCTTTTGAATTGTAGTCCAAGAGAATTATTTTAAAAAACAAACTAATGAAACTGGCCTTGACAAAAATGATGGAACCCTTAACTTAATATTCTGTTGTACAGCCTTTTGAGTCAATCACTGTAATCAGGTTATTTCTGTAACTCTCAGTGAGACTTCTGCACCTGTCCACAGCAGTGGCGATTGCTCTAAGACTGCAAGGGAAGCTCAGCTTCCCCTAAAATGTCCTCAAAAAAAGTGGTGATATGTACTGCTGTGTGTACATTTCATTGACTAAATATGCGCTAGAATACCTTCATCTTTTGTTCAGAATTAGCTACTTATCACAGGTAACTGGCACGACTTCCTTCTCATTCACCCCCGCTGCATCTCAGAGCTTTAACACAATCGGACGCTGAGCGTCTTCTGACATCAATGGGGAAGCGTAGAGTGGATTGTTCCACTGTGGAAACTGGACGGTCATTGGATAAACGCTGGGCTTTGTCCCGCCCATCGGATGCTCAGCGTCTCTGGGGGTCAATGAGGCAGTGGGCTGGCCTGGACGCTTGGCTTCTGCATGATGATTAGATGATCTGTCTGAGGCCGAATCCCTTTTTGATTGACAGTGAAATGAGCCAATCAGCGATCTTGAAGTATAACCCTCCACCAGAGCATCCTCCAAGTTTTACAGTCAGTTGTTCTGGACTGATCCTGAGGCTTTATCGATCACCAGCGACTTAATCTTTTTTTAAAACGACTAACGTTGTGTTCGAAGATTTTCTCCTGTCCCTTTTTCTTTTCACCAACAAGCAGTGCAGCTAGGGAGCTTCTACCTCTGTCACTCACACTTACAGCCTGTCAAACAGTAGTCTCACGTAGCAGCTCCAAATGCTAGCAAGCTGCACATTATGGCAGAATTTACATTTCAAAAAAAAAATGAGCTTCCCCTCCTTGACTGACCAGCAGCCGCCACTGGTCCACAGGTATTTTGGCCCACTCCTCATGAGCAAAATGTTCCAGCTGTCTCAGGTTTAAAGGGTGTGTTCTCCAGACTGCATGTTTCAGCTCCTTCCACAAATGTTCATCAGGATTTAGATCAGGGATCATAGAGAGCCACTTCAGAATATTCCAGTGTTTCGTCCTGAGTCATTCTTGGGTGTTTTTAGCTGTGTGTTTTGGCTCATTATCCTGTTGGGAACCCATGACCTGTGACTGAGACCAAGCTTTCCGACACTGGGCTGCACATTTCACTCCAGAATGTCTTGATAGTCTAGAGATTTCATTGTACCTGCACAGATTCAAGTCACCCTGTGTCAAATGCAGCAAAGCAGCCCCAGAACATAACTGAGCCTCCTCCATGTTTCACAGTAGGCACAGTGTTCTTTTCTTTGTATGCTTCATTTTTGTGTCTGTGAACATAGAGCTGATGTGACTTACCAAAAAGCTCCAGTTTTGTCTCATCTGTCCAAAGGATATTCTCCAAGAAGCTTTGTGGCTTGTCAATATGCATTTTGGCAAATTCCAGTCTCGCTTTTTTATGATTTGGATTCATCAGTGATGTCCTCCATTAAGTCCACTTTGGCTCAAATGGTGATGGATGGTGTGATCTGACACTGATGTACCTTGACCTTGGGGTTCACCTCTAATCTCTTTGAAGTTGCTCTGGGCTCTTTGGTTCCATTCGTATTATCCGTCTCTTCAGTTTGTCATCAGTTTTCCTCCTGCAGCCACGTCCAGGGAGGTTGGCTACAGTCTCATGGACCTTAAACCTCTGAATAATCTGTGCAGCTGTAGTCACAGGAACATCAAGCTGCTTGGAGATGGTCTTACAGCCATTACCTTTAACATGCTTGTCTCTATTTTTCTTTCTAATCTCCTGAGCTCTCTCCTTAGCTTTCTGTGGTCCATGTTCAGTGTGGTACACACCATGATACCAAACAGCACAGTGACCACTTTTCAGCCTTTATATAGGCAGACTGACTGATTACAAGCTTGGAGACACATGTGATGATAATTACAGGGCACACCTTAGTTTAACATGTCCCTATGGTCACACCATTTTCAATCCTTTGTAGGGGTACCATCGTTTTTGTCCAGGCCAGTTTCATTATTTTGTTTTTTAAATATTTCTGCTGAACCAAAATTTAAAATTAATGTCTGATTTTCATTAGCTGATTTTCAGTACATTTTTATTTATTACTTTTGTTATTTTCAAGTTATTTCAGTGACCATGTGGGTTTTTCTTTCATTAAATGAAGGGTACCAACAATTTTGTCCACGTCTGTATTTACAAGGCTTTGTTCAACATTAATTAGATTGATTTTAAACTGTTTGTACAGGCAAGCAACCAGTTTGTTAAGCAGTATTCAATGCATGAAGGATCATGGAAGTTAAAAAGATTCTGGATGCATCTCCTCTCAAGTTCCTTTAGATCTGTCTGAAGTTCTGTAAATGTTAATTAAAGAGTTCTGTGTTGAGATGAGATTAAATTTACAGATAGGAGTTTACTACTTTGTTAATTTTACTGTTAAACAAAACTGAAGTGAAATAAATATTGTTACTATCAGTCCAGTGAAATGAAGCAAATATACATAAAGTCAGAACAGTGGAAAGATACTGTTTTTTTTAATAATATGAATCATTTAGCTCGGGAAATTAAATATTCAATGAAGATACCATGTATCTTCAAAGTTTAGAGCCTATTTTCACAGATCAAGCCAAATAGGTTTGTGATTTAAGTTTACCCAAATGTATTTTTCATCCTTTACTCTGAAAGTATTTTTAGGAGCAGTATGTCAGAAAGGAAAGGAGTAAAACACTTACTTGTCCCCAGTTATGTACCATGTGAAAGCGGTCAGCAGGCTCCCCAAAAAGATAAGTATCAGTGTGAAAGCAAAGAGTCGTCCCCTCATACCTGCAGAGCTCAGAGTGATGTAAATTCTGATTGCTATACTGGAGGTCAAAGTCTGTACACAGTAAAATGAGTTCCTGTAACTAAGGCTTCAGTGTGCTGCTAAGTGACAGATGGTTACTCTAGGCTGTTCTTTTTGTTTTGGTTTCTAAACTCATTTGTTGAACCAGGTTTTTAAACCTCTCAGGTGTTCAGTTACTGTCACAACTGAACCAGAGGAGGACCCAAAACACAACTTAAAAAATCTTCATTTGAATTTGATTTTATTAAAGGATAGCTCCTCTAGATGCAGCATCTCATTTTCAAGGGGGTCCCTGAACAAACATATACAGAAAACTCAAGTCACACTACAACACATTCACATATAAACATACAAAACATACAACAGCAGAACATACAACAGATACAGACATCTTGCTCGCCCCACTCCCATACACAACCCCAACCAACATACGCCTAAAATGCTGAATAGACAAAAAATTATTAACAGATAAAAAAATGTGAGCATAAAAGAAAAGAAAAGGAAGAAAATAAATCAGAAACATGAGCAGTTTGTTTAAAATGTTTGTTTAAAATTTAAAATGTTATTGGTCCCAGGAATGAGAGATCACAAATAACAAATACAATATAAAGTAGGTAAAACAAGAGTAAGGAAAAGTCTGTTTTGTTGTCTTTCCAGATTCTCTCAGTATCATTTACTGTATGTGTTTATACTATATATAACATGTGCATGAAGTGTAGATCTGTATATATATTTAACGTATAAAGTCATATTTTTTGGAGGTGCTTGCGAATAATTTATTATTAATAATAATGATAAATATTTTGCAACTATGTCTGTTTTTGTGATGGATCTGATTTGTAAAGAAGGGGTAGGACTAGATAAGCTCTTAGCTTTATTCTTTACCACCTCAAACAGGATATTGTGTGACATAATTGTATATCTACTCACAGGTGGTGAGTGGATTATTGCAGCGGGGTAGGTGAACTGGATTGAGGGTCTGTTTTAAAAGGTTCTGCCCCTGAAAACATTTTTGAATGGCTCATTCCTAGATGGATTAGTGAAGTATTTCCAAAACTGTCCATCTGGCATGTCAGGTTACAGCATATAGCCTCAGAGAGCTCATTTTCAGATGTTTGATAATGGAGAATTTCTTGTTCCGCAGAGTGTTGGGGGAGGAACTATTCAATATTACAGTTTGTTTTCATATTCAAAGTGATATTCTAGTAAAGACTGTGCGGTGCCACTGATTTAAACCTTGCTGATCCTGTGACCACTGGCAATTTTAGCTCCCCTTAAATATTAAAGAGAAGTCTAATTACAAAATTATCATCTCCCACACATGGCCCGAATTACCACTCAGTAAAATGAGCTCCACACCTAGACATTGTATACAAGTCTTAAGTTCAGTGATCATAAACAGATTAGTGGAGTGGAGTCATTAAACATCCAGTCAGGATTCAACCAGTCGTGGTGATAGATTTAAACTGATGCAAGATTTAAGATTTTGTAGCTGGCTCATCAACAAAACAATTTCTTGTGTCTTGGAAAAATGTAAAATGGAGTCACCTTTGAAAACCTTGATCATAAGTTTGTGACAATGATACCTCGTTCATGGCCATTACACCAACATGTTAATCATTAAACTTTAGTTTTGCTTATGGGAATAAACTGTCCACGGGAACACATGTATTGATAAAAACAGTATACAGTACACAGTATACAGTATATAGTATGTTTTTTGTTTGTTTTTTACTGCTTGCATCCACCTTTGGAACAAATTTTATCCCCTCACTGTGACAAAATGCCAATTGTTATGCAAATACGTATCATTCAGAAAGTAGAGGCAAATCAACTTTGTGACTTTATTAAAAAAAAAACTGTTTGAGATAAGTCCTACCTATCAAATTAGGTTTCAGGTCTCATATTTTCATACTTTTTACTGGTTCAAATCATAGACTGTAAAAAAACATGGACGCCATGTCACTGGGCTTTTGTGAAACCGCCGCAAAAACTGCTCCCCCTGGTGATTGGCTGCAGTATAGGTCAACTCTCCGTCTCCCCTATTCATCTGAACGGGCCGTAGTGAAACTTAAAAAAATTAATACACCTCGTAGAAATATTTCTCCCATCCGTATGCTGTGGTGATATGAAAGTATTATTGGGCTGCGTTTTTTCCAAGTCCTCTTTTTTCTTAAAAGTTTCTTTTTCATCAGTTATTAGAGTTTAAAAAATAACCGTGGTTTACGGCAGTTTCACAGTGATTGTGTACGGCGTATGCTGGGGAGTTTTGCGACAGTTTAATACAACTTCGTCGAAATATGGTCCAGATTCTCTATTGGCTGCACAATGGCAGCGCCCTGACGGGGGATATCATGGCTACAAAACCGTTAGGCTACATGGTAGAAAGCGGAGCCACGCTATCCAGTTCTTATAATACATCCAGGGTTCAAATCTTTACAACAAGTCCTGGCTGTAACATGGAATTAAAAGAGATTATTATTTTTTAAGTTTTATATGTTTTAATGCACTTTTTGAAAACTTTGTCCATCCTCAATTCCTCTTTTGTCCTCCTAACTGAAGGTTTCTGTCCCTTCACCATGAGGAAAGATCCTCCAGTTACCAAAATGCACCCGGAGGAGGCAAGGGTGAAGGAGAGAGGATGCTCATGGAGCAGCTCGGGGCAAGAAAACAGCAGAAGTTTTCAACCTAGGATGCACTGTGATTGGTTTGGGGGTACGGCTTCTGGAAAAATGCTACACCTTGACCCTAATCATAACAATTTTAAATAGTTTTTTCTAATAATTCGCTTTAAAACTCATACAGGAGGATTTGTGGCTGAACAAACTGTTGTTAATGTGAAGCCAGATTGTTGTGCCAATGTAGTGGGATGTTTGACGGCCAATCATCTGAGCAGCTCATCATCAATACTTGACTCTGCACAGACTGATGAAATGAAGGATTTCTCATTTGGTGTTTTGCGCTTCCTTTGTGCTTGTGTCTCTTCCTCATATCTCTCTGTTAGTTTCTCAGTGGAAGGAGCTAAGATGCAAGGAATTGACATGAAAGGAGAAGTGGGATGGACAAGTTATGTAATGAAAAGACCCCTGGAATTTGGGATGTTTTCTAGTAAGAGGCATAGAGCATTTCCCCATGACTTAAAAGGTTTTATGTTCTTCTGCTCTGAAAATCTAACATAGCCCACCAGATAGACTGTTCGATATATTTCGCTAGTCCATCTGAAAAAGAAGCCCATAGAAACTGTTAGGGGACGGCATAAACTTTCAGAAGCACTTCCAGCAGGTGATGGGGCAATCATTCCATCAGTCACATACATTACAGACCAATCAAATAATGGAGTCCGCAGATGCCATTGCAATATAGAAAGTGAACCACTTTATTAAGCAAATTCTGGTCAAAACGTGTCGGAAGTTTAGAGTCACCAATAAACCTAAAGAGCATGTTTTTGGTCCGTGGGAGGAAGCTGGAGTGCCCGGAGAGAACCCACGCATGCACGGGAAGAACATGCAAACTTCACACAGAAAGGCCCCTGTCCGACCCGGGAATCAAACTGGGAACCTTCTTGCTGCGCCACTGAGTGCCTGCACTCTGTCACGTTAAAAACTTGCTGTTGTATCACATGTAGATTCTGTCTTGGCATTGTCTTGCTGATGTAAGTAGGGTTGTCCCTGTATAAGAAATTGCTTAGATGACAGTATACAGTATGTTGCTTGAAACCTGTATGCAACTTTCAGCATCAGTGGTGCCTTCACAGATGAGAGGGTACCCATGTCATGGGCACCAATATACCCTCATACCATCACAGATGATAGCTTTTGAACTTTGTGCTAAGAACAGTCTGGATGGCTGAAATATAGACTCCATAAACCACAGCACACTTTCCCACTTTTTTTCAGTCCATCTTGGCTGAGCTGAGGCCCAGAGAAGCCAGCAGAGTTTCTGGGTGTTGTTGATACATGGCTTTTTGCTTTGCCTGGTAGAGTTTGGAATGGCTATCAATAGGTATCAACTCAATGGCACCCCCCACTGGTGAAGCATCGCTCACTACAAAATGATGTTGAGAGAATGAAGGACAAGTTCAAGGGAAATCTAAATGTCAAGAAAATAGTAGAAACATATATTTGAACATTTTTTTTCCTTTGACATTAATTATTCTCCTTTAGAGTCCCATGTGTTTATAGTGTCATGGTTTGTTTTATGTAGTTCTTTTGTTAAATTATATTGTTTTTTTTAGTTGTACTCAATTAGCCTACTATTTTTGATACAATTTTATATTATATAGTATCTTTATAGTGCTTTCCTTGATATCAATTATTTATTTCAACATTTTTCTTCAATCTCTGCAGGCAAAATGCAAAAAAATCTGTATTTCTGTCTACATCAGACCCTAATAAACAAAGTCATATGAGGCCCACACACCAGAAAATCAAAAAATAGAAATGATTTGTGAACAAGCGCATTTGCTGGTGAGCATATTAATGCAGATAGACACACATCACAGCGTCTATCTGCACCTTGCATTGATAGCTCATGTACATGTGTGAACACAAAGACTTAAAAAATGCCAAGTCAGCCTTTTGAGCTGTTCAGCACTGAGCCCCTGTTTTCACAGACTTTTTTCTAAATGATGAATTCATCCTGAGATATCTTGCATCACTTATTCTCCATGATATAAGAACCATCTTTGAAGGATCAAACTCCGAATAAAACTCCAAACTTGTTCAGGCCTATAAGTGAGTCTCAGAGCTACACTATATTACCAAAAGTATTCACTCACCTGCCGTGACTCACATATGAACTTAAGTGCCATCCCCTTGCCTAATCCATAGGGTTCAATATGATGTTGGTCCACCTTTTGCAGCTATAACAGCTTCAACTCTTCTGGAAAGGCTGTCCAAAAGGTTTAGGAGTGTGTTTATAGGAATTTTTGACCATTCTTCCAAAAGCGCATTGGTGAGGTCACACACTGATGTTGGTCGAGAAGGCCTGGCTCTCAGTCTCCGCTCTAATTCATCCCAAAGGTGTTCTATTGGGCTGAGGTCAGGACTCTGTGCAGGCCAATCAAGTTCATCCACACCAGACTCTGTCATCCATGTCTTTATGGACCTTGCTTTGTGCACTGGTGCACAGTCATGTTGGAAGAGGAAGGGGCCCGCTCCAACATGACTGTTCCCACAAGGTTGGGAGCATGGAATTGTCCAAAATGTTTTGGTCTCCCGAAGCATTCAAAGTTCTTTTCACTGGAACTAAGGGGCCAAGCCCAGCTCCTGAAAAACAACCCCACACCATAATTCCTCCTCCACCAAATTTCACACTTGGCACAATGCAGTCTGAAATGTATAGTTCTCCTGGCAACCTCCAAACCCAGACTCGTCCATCAGATTGAACAGTGTTGGGAAATGGTGGCCAGGAAGCCACGTGCATCACTCCTTCCTACTCAATGTGACCTAAATTCAAAGATCAATAAAAGTAAACATGAGAGAATGAATAATAAAATTTGCTGCTACATGTCTCTACCACAGTTGCTAGATAAACTCAATGCCTTAAGATTATTAAGATCAATTTAAAAAAACTCACATTCATAGGAATTAATTGTAGGCCATTGTTTTATCCCTGTCTGTTTGGATATTTTTTCATTATTTATAGTAAATACCCTGTTTTTTAAAGAGTACTGCAGGGGCAATTGTATTTAAAATTAGCTTTCACTCGTTTACATAAACATGACTACAGACTGTGCATTTTTACAAGTGATTGTAACGAATAATGGAACCTTAATGTATGTGAGATTAGTCCACAGTTGTAGAAATGTTCCCCTCTGACAACATGGCCCTCCTCCTGTTCATTGTTGCCATCCCCGATGTAGAGGCTTAATAAAGGGGTAAACACAAGCACATACATATATTTACAACAGAACTGAATGGTCTAACTCTCTCCGGGCATCAGCAGAGTCAACTATTGAACATCCATGTCAGTCCAAGTTCCTCTCCATGTGCAGAGCTCAGCAGAGGGAGCCGCAGCCGACGTCAGCGACGCGGTGACGCCTTTCATCCACTGCGCAGGTCAGGTACCGTGTCCGTTTACCAAACTGAAGTCGGTTTCTCATTTGTAATTGAGCTCTTCCAGTATCAATCACTTACAACAAAAGAAGACTTACATTGACCCCAAATTACAGCCCATCAGGAATAACACCATAGCTCTGCAAAATTAATATTTTCATTTACATGTTCTTATTGCTGTGTGGTGTGTTTACTGCAGTTTACATGAGAGAATCGGACACTAAACTGTTTGTTACATGTATGTATTTATGGCTTTTTGTCTCAAATTTTGCCTCTGAATCAAGGAATTCTCAATTGTCATCAGACATTAAGAAATCTTTGTCTTACATTTTCTTTGTTTATTTTACTTTTGTACTGAGATTTATGGTTAAAGAAGTGGTCTGAAAGTTTAAACACTTCAATAAATACAAAAGCATCATCTTAAATAACACACACATTCATAAAAAAACACATACCAATCAAAAACACAACAGTAATAGGTCAAGCCATACAGAGACAGATTTTTAAGTTTTCTTGATAGATATTGGCTGATATATTGAACCGATAATACTGTGCATACTTTCTATTCATTTTAAAGTTTTTGAATGCATGTATGTCTTTATGACAGACTGTTCAAGAAATAATTACAGCAAACTGTATTTACAATTTGACTGAAAAGGAAGTATCCATTGATTATTTTGGTGATCCATTTATTACCAAAATAATCAATGGGTACTTCTTACTACTACCCAAGAATGAGCCTCTAACTTAGCTCTATTGAGAAGTCAGACAATAAACAAACATAACATTCATTTAACCTCTGAAATATTTCTGTTCAGGAATACAAGTACATAACTTTGATTTGAAATCTTAATCAAGACATAATGAAAATAATGATGCGCTTTAATATATTCTTGCTTTATTGTGAAGCAATAAATTTGAAAATAAATGGATTACAGTGGTAACATTAATTATATTTCAACATTAAAACATAATTTTGGTTTACGAGCTTCTACAAATTGGCATTTTTATGCATTGCAGAAAAATAAAAAGTTGATTTTTGGCTATTAGCAATGTTATTATATCAGAAAGCTTCGGCAAAAATCTTACATTCTGTAATAAATTTGTCAAGTACTGCACATGTGTCTGCTTGACTGAAATTCACATCGGGACCACAATGAGAAAGGTTAAAAGTTACATGAGGCTCCCATGCCTACTAAAATAAATTATCACAGTTCCCAAAACAATCAAGTCACCATTGGACCTTCAAAGAATCGTCCAAGAATTTTTGGGTGTAAAAGATATGTTTTTGTTCGTTTTTTAAGGATGTAAAACTTGAAATGTGTCACTGCTGTTCTAACGCGCTGTTACGTTCATATTTTTTTAGAACGCTGGCCCTTTAAGACTCGGGTATTAAACGCTGACTGTATCATCGATTGTGAAACGCACTTCCTCCCAGGCTCTCTGTTTTGACTCCTGTATGTGTGGCTGCGTATGTCGCCTTCTGTCCTTCTCTAGTTTACTTCATTTTCCGTCACTGCGCACCTCCAGCGCTGGTAGCAGAATGGCAGCGGCGGCTCCAAATCCGGAGGACCCCTCCAGGGGCGGCGGGAGCGGCGGCACCAGCACACCCAGCGCCCTGGCCGGGGACGGGGACGCGGAAGAGACCGAGGACTTCACGTCGTCCTCGCACTGCTCGGAGCTGTCGCGGCGGCAGAACGAGCAGAGGAAGCAGGGCTTGTTCTGCGACGTGACGCTGGCCTTCAGCAGCGGGGCGGCCACAGGGAGCGTCCAGAGCTGCGAGTTTTCAGCGCACAGGTCGGTGCTGGCGGCGGCTACGGATTATTTTACACCCCTGCTAGGCGGGCAGTTCTCTGAATCGTTGTCCGGACGGGTGGAGATGAAGGAGTGGAGCTCGGAGCTGGGGCCGGACCCGGACACAGTGGAGAGTGTCATCCAGTACATGTACACGGGAGAGATTCGCGTGAGCACCTGTAATGTCCATGAAGTCCTGGAGCTGGCTGACAGGTAAGTGCTCTGCAGACACGTTTACACAGTAGAGTTAACATGGAGGCCCACTGGAGTTAAACCAGCTGCAAGGGGCCTAAAATAATGTCAGTGCAAGAGTGCATCAAAATGAGGAACTCAGCTAAGATCACATAGCATGATCAAGGCATGTTTAGTATGTTACACAATGCCTAAATCAAGAGTGTCCAAACATTTGTCACCTTGGGCCACATACACTAAAGCACAAGGATAACATTCTCACATTGTTGCTTTGTTTTAGTGCTTTAGTTCAGGATTTTAGGAATGTTCAAGCAAAGATAAACACAGAAGACACTGACAGATCATCTTAATTCTCCAACAAACAAACAAGGGAAGGAAACCTGTTTAATATTGGATGGTTGTTATATAAGCTATTAGTATTTATGGATTAATCAAGCAGAAGCCTCATGATAAAATGTGGGCTATGTGTAATTAAAACTCTTGGGGCATGTTGTGTCCTGATTAGTGGCCCACGGCCTGCATTTGGCCCCCAGGCCATAGTTTAGACAGCCCTGGTTTAAAGGCAGAATTTCTTTAAAGTCTGGAAATGTTGGAAAAGTTGGTGTTACTGGCCTTCGCCCCCACTGGTTTCAGCCTCTCGCTCAAATATTTGGAACTTGTTTGTGCAATTATAATAAGATTTAATCAACTTTGTTGTTTTCCATGGGACTGAATGGTTTGGTAGAACAACTCGCGTCAGTTGACAGGAAGAAATGAGTAAAAATAATTTCTGTGGCTTAACAAATGAATAAGACCACCTGCAACTTAAAGTACAAAGCAGATGTTTTAGTCTTTAAAAACTGGTTTAAAATTGAAAATCGTATTACTTTGGACATACATTTTGAACAGGAATGAGGAATGTCAGAATGACTTTGACTTTTTATGTCTAAATTCGAGCCGATCACTGTACTTTTCAAAGACGTCAGATATTTTAACAAGCAGAACATTCAACCACTAAAACTAATATTTCTGTTTAAGATTGCAAGTACAATAACTAACAACTTTGACACCTGAAATAAGAAATAAAGATGAGTTTTTCTTTTTTCTGTTTCTTATTTTAACTTTATTTTTTTCTAGAGACTACCATGGAAAAAAATCATAATTATATTTTAGTATTGAAATATAATTTTGGTGATAGAGTTTCTATAAAAAGCTTCAATGATTTTGACAGTTACCAGAGCTGTTAATGTTGGACAGCTGTGGCATAAACCTTACAGTTTTGTGTTGGTCTTATTCATTTTTAAGCTCTGTTTTTATTATGGACGTACAATTACATTGGTGCTGTAACAATGCACTGCTCTCAGTGTTGGGAGCAGAATGCTCATGCACAATATTATTCTTATAATTTACACCAGTGGTTTTCAGACTGTTTTTGCTTAAGGCACAGTGAAGACTTAACTAAAATCTCAAGGTGAACCTCATTCATATCTATTCAAAATATACATTTTAATGCATTATATGGTGTTTTATCAATCTGTTCCACGTTTGTTTTTCTAGAAATGCTTGTAATGTGATAAACTGTTTGGAAAAAGGCATCTATTCTAGTGACTGAAACAGCAAAAACAGACACAAATTCAAATGGATGAACACTTGCAGCATGTTAAACTAAAACACAAAACTAATATCCTAAATTTTCACTGAGAATTAACTATAAACATAGTTGAATTTCATCTTAAAAGATAATACATTGTCATGTCCCACTGTATGTATTCACTTATTGATCTTTTCTAACACTTCTACTTGTCAAAGCAAACTAATGTAGAAAAATATAACAAAAAATAGACATATAATTGCAAGCAAACACTTCCCAAACTTCATAATTCCCCCCCCAAAATAGGCAAGTGTGTCTCATTCTCTCCCTTCTCCAAGCACCAACAGTATATTTGTGCAGTTACACAGTTTTCTCTCTTTTCTCTTTCCTTTTGTCCGAAATTAAAGAAAGATGGGAGCCTCCAACTTACTAAAATTACTCATTCACATATCTGTATATGTATGTGTATGTGTGTGTTTGTCTGTTTGTGTGTGTCCCAGGGAGAGAGAGATTTTGACAGTCAAAGTGCGGGGCCTTCAGCAGCTGCTCTGAATCTGTGTTTGTGCTGCGCCAGCAGAAAACGAGTCTGGCATTGCCTTACCACTCCAAAAACAATATATAAGTCCAGGTTTGAATAAGAACTGTTCATCTTTTTACAGGCATGCTCAGTCAAACATTGGTGGTAAGCCAAATTCAATAAAAAACAAATATAAAAGATAAGTAATCAAGATAAGTAAGTTTGTTAAGGCAAGAAAAACACCTCATTCAAGAAGAGGTACAAAGACAGTGATGATGAATTTATTATATTCGTTACATATCATAAAAAATTTCCTTTACTGGTTTATCTCACAGTTATTTTCTAAGTCCTTAGAGGGATCACCTGTTCTGAAATATATTTATTGATTAACTTGTTAGCCCACCACCCAATGAACTGGTTTGTGCCAGTTCTGCCCTAAATTAACAGCAATGGTAATTACCAAAATCATTTTTAAGTTTCTGTAATGGTTAATACATCAGTATTTAAAAGCTCTTCCACCAAAATTATACGTTAAATGCAAAAATATGAGTGAATTTTCAAATTTGCTATTTCCAATCTGAAAAAAAAGTAAAGACACATTATTTATTGATCAAGATATCAAGTTAAAGTTATATGTTTTCATTCCTGAACAGAAAGGAAAACATAGTTTTAGTGGTTGAATGTTATGCTGATCAATTTTTGACTTCTCTGAGAAGTCCAGTGAGACGCTGAAATTTGGCATAAAAATTGAGTTCTGTTTGAATTTCTTTATTGCTGCTCAAAACGCATGTCCAATAACATTTACATTTTCTGTGTTTAATAAGTTGTTGCAATATTTCTAAAACACTTATGTTGTCTTTTTTACGACACATGGTCTTTGTCTCTTTGCTAGCTGCTGGCAGGATGTTTAAAAGGTAGTTTCCTCCTATACCAGACCATTAGGGTTTTGTCAGCAGAAGAGGGATTTCAACATTGTACCGACATTCAGAGTTTTTAAAAATAATGGTCAAAACTTCCCACAGAAAAGCTAAATAAAAGGACGTAGCCAACCATTACTTCACCCTTTTGCTTGAGCAGCTGAACTGTGTGCCACTTTGTCTGAATATCTGTTTGGAAGTGCACCAATTTTTTTTGAACAGTAGTTTCTCCAGTTTCAAAAGTTTGTTTAGGGAAATTGCATCCCTCAGGTGTTCTGTCTTATGGTGGTGGTGAAGAACCAGTTCAAACCAGTGTGAAGAATCAATATCTAGTGAGAGACATTCAGCACAGACAGTTTCAAAGGAGTTAAGATGATGGACATGGTAGGCAGGAGACAAAAACTTTCAAAGTGGGGCTTGAATTCAGTCAAAATGACACCAGCAGTGCAACAATCAATGTCTGGGTGATTTCAGCTAAAGGTGGAAACACCAGCAAATCATTTGAGAACAAAGCATGCCATTAATATTTATATCCAGAGTGCCATGTGTTTGTCTTTGTCACAGAAAACCTTTGTGGAGTATCTGTTTCAACAGAGAAAATAAACAAAATTTGATAAAGAATTGAATCAAATAAGCAGAACTGATAGCGGCAACGGTATTAGACATACTGAGCAGTTTCCATCCGTTGGTATGCCTTTTTTTTTTTCGCCGTTTTAATACCAAGCTCATTTCATCTTTGTTCACATAGCCTGACTGTACTGTTGTCATTCTTTACGTAAATTCCGACATTTACTTAATCCTATTTCTGTGCTTTTCACTTCAGGTTCCTTCTGCTGCAGCTTAAGGATTTCTGTGGGGAGTTCCTGAAGAAGAAGCTGAGCCTGACCAACTGCGTGGCCGTGCACAGTCTGGCCCACATGTACACTTTGGACCAGCTGGCTCTCCGTGCTGCCGACATGATCCGCCGCAACTTCCACAAAGTCATCCAGGATGAGGAGTTCTACACGCTGCCCTTTCACCTGGTTCGTGATTGGCTGTCTGACGCGGAGATCACAGTGGATTCAGAGGAGGTACTGTTTGAGGCTGTGGTGAAGTGGGTGCAGAAGAACCCTGAGGAGCGGGGCCGCTACTTTGAGGAGCTGTTCCGCCTCTTGAGGCTGCCCCAGATCAAGCCCACCTACCTGACCAGGGTGGTGAAGAACGAGCGTCTGGTGGCTGCTAATGAGGCCTGTCTCAGACTGGTTTCGGAGGCAGTGGAGGGTCACGCAATCCGCTTTGAGAACCTCAAGTCGGCTGATATGGAGTTCTGGTCCTCTCACATGGCGTCCTTCCAGCCCCGCTTTGGCCAGAACATGGACGTCATCATGGTAGTTGGTGGTGTGTCAGAAGGAGGGGACTACCTGAGTGAGTGTGTGGGCTACTTCATATATGAGGATCGATGGGTCAACCTGCCACACATCCACAATCACCTGGATGGGCACGCCATCGCTGCCACAGAGTCGCACGTCTACGTCGCAGGCTCGATGGAACCAGGCTTCGCTAAGACAGTTGAACGTTACAATCCGAACCGCAACACCTGGGAGCAGGTGAGCAACCTGACCACACGCAAGCACTCCTTTGGCCTCACCTGCATTAAGGACATTCTGTACAGCATCGGAGGCCACGGCAACTTCAGTCCAGGTTTTAAAGATGTCAGTGTGTACGAGCCTGAGCAGGACAAGTGGCATAATCTGGAATCTGCTCCAAAGATTCTGCGTGATGTTAAGGCGGTGAGTGTGGAGGACCGTTACGTGTATGTCACAGCGCGCACACCTGTCGATACAGATAATGAGGATGGACTGAAGACGGTAACTACACGCTACGACACAGAGAGCCGTCAGTGGCAAGATGTCGACTCCTTGCCTCTCATCGACAACTACTGCATCTTTCAAATGGCTGTAGCATCTACTAACTTCTACCATACGGCTTCCTGTTGCCCAAAGAGCTACGCAGTAAGGGATGAGGTGGCCAAGCAGAAGATCAGTGCGCGAATCTCTGATGAGATCCTTGAGAGCCTGCCACCAGAGGTAACAAGCATTGAGGGTGCCGCCATCTGCCACTTCGACGAGGATGTCTTCATCATCGGAGGCTGGAAGAACAGCGACGACGTGGACAAGCAGTATCGCAAGGAGGCGTACCGCTACTGCGCCGAGAGGAAACGCTGGATGCTGCTTCCGCCCATGCCCCAGCCTCGCTGCCGAGCCACCGCCTGCCACGTCCGCATCCCTTACCGCTTCCTGTACGGCTGCCAGCGCTACCCCATGCCCCAAAACCTGGCCCGCCAGCGAGACCGCATGCAGCAGATGCAGCAGCTCCACCGGCGCACACTCACCCTGCGCCGGCAGCTCCAGTCCCAGATAGAGTGCTGAGCAAGTCGGCTTTTCTAAAAAAACTGTGCTCGTCAAACCCAGTTCAGAACAAAGATTCTCAAAGCGACAAGATCTCAGAGAGAGCTGAAGGACAGTCAGCTGTGTGAATTGAGTCATCGCAGCTCAAATCAAGCAGCTGCTCTGAGAACATTCAGCACGTCATGAGTCTTAAACAGCCAATCAGTGACCCAAAGCCAAAAGGGTAGATGTGTAATATAAGATACACTGTGTAGTGATCTACAGTATATGTTTATCAATGGTCATTTCTTACCTGCTCACACTCATCACTGTAGAGAGTGCTTGCTCTGCTTATTACAGGTGACACAAATTCCTCTAGACCACAAAACTGATGAAAGATGATACATCGCCAGCATCAAACTCAAGGTGTAAATTGGCGTAAGCTCCCACGGTATTCTATTTGAACAATCAGTGGCCGACCACTCAGAAATGTGTCCCAAAATTGCTTTAGGTGGAAAAATCATAACAAAACGCAGGGAGCGCCTGTGGAGAGGGGCTTCATCCATGTAACTGCAGCCAAATTAAATTTGTGGAAAAATGTTTTCGAACAAATGTTGAGCTCTCAGCCTTGCTTTGGTCCAGTTTCAGAGATTCTTGCCACAGGAAGTTCTTTATGGAGACACACTTGCAGTACTTGAAGTGGTCCGCTACTCTGTGGTTTAGCTACAGGACTCTTTCTTCCCTCTCTGCTATTGATTATAGGGAATCAAGTAAACCTACAGTTGGCTCATATGGAGGATTAGAGCATATCTCCTCACCCTTTCCCTGCTTTATTTAAGGGTGCTTTGGCATAACATTAACAAAAACTAGGACTTCATGTCTTGAGTAGCAAAGTAAAACTTTAACGTGCATTTCAAAAATGTCAGGAAGCAGTAGAGAAAAAAGGCCTTTGAGACGGTAAGCAGAGGTTTGCCAAGCAGTGCCATTCTGGTGAGTCCTTGCATGATCAGCCTCTCAGATGACTGTAGCAAGTAGACACTATTACTGCCCTCATTTACGTCGTTCACTAAGAAAATACACAGCAAGACGGTAACAAGTTTCAACTCGTCCCGTTGCCAATCTTTGGTCTGAACTGGGTTTTATTCAAGGACATTCCACTACAGCCATTGTCATCAGCATCTCTACTGCAGCAGGTCTTGCGTTGCCCTCCATTTGGATCATCAAACTGAACTCTGTGCCATCAGCTCTCATGCTGTGTTGTGTAAATGGACGATTTGTTAAAAGCCATGAAATGTGTTGGCAGGCATGCTCTATTCGGAGGGATATGGTGAATGTAAACATGTGTATAGAGAGTGTTACATAGCAGCCAACATCTAAATATCCTTTTGTCAAATATGTTGGTGTAGATTCTGTTTATCTGTTTGTACATAAATAGTATAAAGCTGTATATGTTAACATTTATATGGATATTTTACATTCCTTGATGTATGCCTGTCCTGCAGGAGCAATGTGAAACGACTAACAGCTGCATTCCTACATTCGAACCCAGCTCGCATAATGAAGTCTTACTCCATTGTAGCACTGTGACAATCTCTTCATGCAAGTATTACATCTGTGAAGTCTAACACACTCGAAAAGATCTTAATGTTATACCTGTGATATTAAAAGATGCTTTATCTGTTGTTGTGAAGCCTCAACAAGTCAATAATACATTCTAAAGGCCTGTAAACGAGTTTGCTTTTAGATTGCAGTTTCCTTTTAAGAGTTGTACTTACTGTATATTTCATAATGACAGTTTTTGCTCATGTAATACTTGAAAGCTTGTATTTAGTGTCCAGGATTATGAAGAGGTTGAAGAGCAAGATGACTGTGATGTAAAGAAAAAACTGATGATTTGTAATGAAATCATTCCTTTTAAGTTTTCTTAACTTTAGAACATTCTATACAGCCGCGGCATTAAAGGGGTAGTTTGACGTTTCTGAAATGTATGGGGTACATGCCAGTAGGATAGAGACTTGCCAGTAAGGTAGATCAGCTTTGATCATGTGGGGACAGGAGCGACACAGAGGCTGCAATCGGGGTGAAGTTCTCCTATTAATGACGTGGATGTAGGTGAAACACTCGAATAACTGTTGGAGTGAGTTTGCACTTAAAAAGACATTGACAACACTTTATTTGTCTTCCAACAGGTTTTTTTTGTTTATGCACTTTCCTTAAAACGTGTATTAGGCAACCGGACATGTGAGATCATCAGGGATAGTAATCAACACAATTTGTTGTTGATACCAGTGCCACTATGCCATGAACAATTCCGCTTATTGTTCAGATTCTTTATTGAGTCCTGCAGATGTTCTATGAGGACAAAAGTTGACCTACGCAGTAGGGCTGAACGATATGGACAAAATTTCATATCTTGATATTCATGTCAAATGTCACAATATCAGTACGATACGATATGACTACGGGTTCGGTGAAAACCAAGCGGTGCATTCAAGGGCAGTCATAAAACTGAAATTTGTTGTACATGCAGGGCGAGCACGGGGGAAATCTATATTGTTTATATCGTTGCTTTTTCAATAATATCTCGAATGTTCATATCTCTATATAGATACGATAATGATACATTTTCAGCCATACTACGCAGTTAATCAGCAACGTCAAACATAACACTCCTGATATTCAGTTCTCTGCTGCATGAACAAATGCCTCTGCAAGGTGCTTAAGTTGTGCAGTAAGAGTCTTTCTGTCAAAAAGACACAATTTTGACCACTTCTGCACCCTGTCTGCCTTGATTTTTGACTTTTATCATGTCTACTCCTCCTCTGATAAGTGTGTGTTTTATTCAGTTTTATTTTTACTTTATTTGCAAAGCATGCAGGACAAAGTTGATGGAACTGATAATGGAATTTATAAGCAAAAAGAAAATTAATATTGATTCATTAAGGAGGCTGTTATTGATTCCCTGCTGGAATTGTTTAATGATTTCCATCCCTAGAAGTTAATGTAATAACAGGAGTTTTTAAAATCTAAAATTCACTATAATAATCTAAGCTCTTGGCCCTGTCTGCAGCAAAGTAAACATTAGCTTGAGTGCTGTTCCTTTCCTGACACGATCACAGCTAATCAGCATTGTTAATGTGTTTACTGCTGGCATGTACCTCATTTTAAAAACTCCAAACGACCCCTTTTAGTCCCAATCAAAAGCAACGGCTCAATCATTCCTGTCCTTTGCACTTTAGCAGGGTATCGCTTGGTGTGTTCCTATCTGAGAAAAGTACAAAGTATGTGAGTGCAGGGCTGTGTGTGGGTTGTGGTTTGCAGAGCTCCTCCGTATCTGCACTTTCTGAAGTCTTATTAGTTTGTAAAACATGGGGATTTAATTTGCCTCTGCACTTTGCTTATTTCATATCGGACGATGTGATTGTATTTTGGAAATTGTTTCTTTTAACCAGCTGACAGACAGAGAAAAATGTTTTTAATTTGCAGATGAATTTCCAAAATGAAGTGATTTGACTTCCCATCTGGGTGTGTGATTCAGGTCTGCGTTGTTTTGTGACTTCCCATTCAGCAGGACTCGATAAAAAGAGATAAATGAGACTCGGAGGCAAAGGATTGTTCCATGAATGTGATGTGACTGACATTCAGATATTCCCACTTTGCAGCGTCTATCAGAGTAAAGGTTACAGAGCGCAGAAATGATATTCATTTCCTCTTAATGACCAAAATAATAAGCACTGCGATATTAAGTGGATTAAGCTATGTAAATTGCTTTGCATGTGATAAGTCTTACATTGTGTCCGAATATTGGATGTAAGAAATGCTAATGTCATCACTTGCAATTAAAGTTTTTTTTTGTAAGACAGAATGAGACTGTGTTTTTGTTTTGTTGACCTTTCCATGTTAAAGGGCTCTGTCCCAAGTCTCTGCAGTATGCATAATCCAACGATGACTGTGGATGATCAGTTCTATTGAAATTAAATACATATGTTCTAACAACGTGCACAGTTGGTCAGCAAATTAATTACAGTTTGTCTGTAAAGTCTTACAGTTTTAAAAAAATACTACAGTTGATATCTTAACCAGATTTGTTGTATTTTTAATTAGTGTTTATTAAAGTTTTTTACCTCATTTATTACACCTCTATATTGGCACCATTAGTTGCATGTTCACTGTAGGATAGCCTCATCAGTGGTGGCAATGGCACTAGCAATCCTTTGCTTCAAGTCAATAATGTCCTGTATCTTTGTTTGGTACATACCTTTCACATAACTCCACAGTAAGAAGTCCAAGGAAGAGATATCTGGTGAATGTGGTGTCCATGGAGTTGGCCCATACACATTGCGCCGTCTCTTGGGGACTAGCCATTTTATAGGGGTTCATTTAACAGTTTTCCTTCCATGAACAGAATATCAAACAAAATTTTCATGTGAATAAACACTGATTAAAATAAAAAAAATCTGGTGAATATTAATATATCAACTGCCTTTGTAAGGAACGTTTTAAATTGTAAAGAGACTTTATGGACACCCTGTATTACTGCAATATCACTACTTATTGGATCAGCTAGTAAATGAAGAAATCACAATTCTGATCGATAATATTACCGCTGATGAGTATAAGGACCATTTTAGATGGAAAAACAATTTTCAGCAGGTGGCGATAGAAGTTGAAAGAACAGAAATAGTCAAAATTTTGAGATAAAAATTGACATGTTGACAAAGTTGAACTACAGTTTCGTGATGAAAGTCAAAATGATGACATTAAAGTAAAAAATGTCAAGAAAAAAAAGTGGGAAAGTCGGCATACAATGTATCTTGACTTAAATCATCATTTCAACTTTATTGTCATTTCAACTTTAATCTAGAAATTTCGACTTAAACTTGACTTCCCTAAAATTATTTTCTCCATTTAACATGGCCCTTCTACTCTTCTGCATATTACTGTTACTGATTACAGAGGCTTAATGCTTAACCACTGTGGCCAGTGTAAGCTGTTGTGGTGATTTTTAGCTAAAAAGTTCAATACAACATTGAGGATGAGATAGAAAGATTGATCCGTACTTAGAGAAGTCTTCAAGTACTATTTTTGTCTTTAGTTTCTGTCTTTGCAAGATTTAAGAATCCCATGTCTGGGTGTGTTTGACCATTAACATCATGTCTTGGGTGTTATTAAAGCATGGATTTGCATCAAGTTGAATTAAAAAAAAACTAGAAAGCACTCAAAAGCGAAAAACCTCCACCAAGGTAGATCATGTATTGCTGTTTCTATAAGCAATACTTCTATGGTGAATTTAACATCATAATATGAATCCTTGACCTTGAAAATCCACACCTAACAAATCATGATGACATCATCATTAGTTTTACAGTTTTTGACCAAAAACGATTGTTTGCTAATGGTGTTTTTTTGGATCACTACCTAATTCAAATTATTTCTAAGTTTGGAATGGCTCGCAAAATCTGCCAAGTAGTTTTTCATAATCTTGCTGACAAACAAGCAAGCATACACCAGAAAAAACATAATGTTCTTGGTGGAGGCAATCAAGTGTTTGTTCCTGTGGAGGACCAAATGCAGCTTTTCTTATTGCTCTCAGATCTGAGGGGCAAGGTGGCTGCAGGAGGCCATGATAATGAGGTATTCACTGACTGGTGACCTCTCCTGATGGGAGAGGTGAGCATGGATTACAGACTGCAGAGTGGACTTTAAAACGGTCACTGTACCTGCCTGTGACTAGCAGAAAACACACGTCAGTAGAGGCGGGATAACTATTACATAACAAACCCTAGGGAGTACAAAAATAAGGGTTTCGGGGGACATTGGTCATGTTTTTCTGCTCTCTGATCCACATCTACATAAAGCATAGCAGGTTGATACTGCAGATCATGGGACCTTAAAGAACCAAAGCTTCTGACATGTTCAAAGTTAAAGTAACCAGCAACTAACAAATGTAACAAGTTAATCAGTTGCATTTAATATGAAATTACCAGGTTACTTTTTTCAAATTCCAGGGAATAATATGTAATAAAGTGGCATGGTGGTGCAGCAGGTTAGTGAAATTACCTCACAGCAAGAGGGTTGCTGGTTTGATTCCCTGTGTTTTTCAGGTTCTTTCTATGTGGGGGTTGCATGATCTCCACGTACCTGTGAGGGTTTTTCCAGGCACTCCAGTTTCCTCCCACAACATGCTTCTTAGGTTAATTGCTGAATCTCAATGCTTCTTACGTATGAGTGTCAATTGCTGTCCACTTCTCTTTGTGGACCAGTTATCGGCTGGTGACAGGTTGCGGGAGTGTACACCCAGACTCAGTGTAGGGTGATACAGGCGATGCATAGATGGATGGAAAACCATTTTTTTTACTTGCACAAAACTGAAAGTGGTCGTTTACACCAAAGGGTAGTTCTCAGGAATTTCAGATAGCTTGAAAACATGTTTTAATATAAGGATGACTAAAACCTTCAATACTTTGAAGAACAGTGGTTGACCTTGTGACCTTCTGTCCTTTGTGAGCGGAAGTTTTAACCCCTCTAATTTAATGATGAGTTTTGCACCAGGGTCCAGTACAAAAAAAAACCTTGAAACTAGGTGGGAACCTTTCATCAGCGGCTTTCCTCGGGGAAGAGGACATACCGTCCCACTTCAAGTTGTACAAGAAGTTGTGCTGCCTTAAAGTGTTTCGGACAAAACCATACTAAAGGAATTATACGTAATAATAACTCCCTGCACTTATTCATAAGACTTCAAGGTAATATTTCCTGTCATTTTGTGTTGTCACCTCGCCCCAGTCGTTGGATATTTTTTAATGCATGCACCCCCTTCCACTTTTCCGTTTTCCATTCAACTCGACTTGAAAGCTGACATTTACGACGGTACCCTGAAGGCAGCGGAACCGCTCCGGCTAGCACAGATGACCATCGTGAACGTAGCAACAGTAACGTTACATGTCAACGGTGACTGACAACCGATGAAAGTCCTGTCGTTCAAATAACCTCTACAGAGCAGCGACGTAATTCAAGAAAATGGTAAGCACATTTTTCCAATTTATGCAGAAAGCAAACGCTGAACACCTTGCACACTAGCGAGCCTAACACACTTAGCATCGCTATGTATGCTTTCACTTGTAGTGAAGCTAACGTTTGCTAACATCTTATTACGGGTGTCTCTCCACTCTGTCACGGTCTCTTCAGTACTTTGTTGCACAAGTAGGTTGTTTTTATAATAACGTAAGTAATGACGTTTAACTACTGGTTTATCACTTGGTACACGCAACATAGCTGAAGAAGAGTGTGATAGTCAGTTTAGTGCTAACACTTAAGTAATTAGCCTTTCATAGGTAATATATATAGGAGTGGGTGTTGCATGGCTAGCAGGACATGATGTGTGTTATGCTGTTAAACATGAAGAGGCTCCGTCATGCTCTAATTCAGAATGTTCTGCTCAGATTCCAGAGTTGTCCAACCCGTCTGTGCATATGAGGGACCCTGAGAGGGTCCAGGAGATCCTTGAGTCCATGGTGAAGGCAGGATCCAACACTGTGCAGGTGAGTATGCACTCATCTATGACAGGTACGGTCTTGGAAAGCAGATTACTTATTACAGCACAACTAGGGTCAAACTCAGGTTTAAGACATTAGTACAGGTCCACAGAGAGAAACTGGAAAACAAACTCCAGACACTGTCTGTTCATCCATGCCATCAAGCTGAAACTTGAGTGTCATGTTTGGAACAGGCTCAATTTTGAGGCCTGTGTTGGAGATAGATAGATGTACTTTATTGATCCCAGGCTGGGAAATTGTGGTAATTACAGCAGCTTTTTCATAGAGAGTGATAAATTAGAGAGTAAGGATTTTAACAAAATTATAATACACAGTATATACCAAAAAAAAACATAAATAAAACAAATGAATAAATAAGGCAATAGGAATCATTGTTGATGTAACAATCCTGCTAATTGATCCAATATTGTAACGATTCCCTTATTGATTCCTGCAGATTTTCTGTATGGGCAAATGTTGCCCTGTAGATTTTAAGTAGCAATAACGTCAAACACATGTCACTGCATAAATAACAACTTCTGCTCACTGCTGGTGTTTCCACTCACTTTAGGTTTTGCAGTAGGCACCTTTTATAAAAACTAAAGCCACAATTCGGACCCCTTCTGAACCCTGTCAGTGGAAAGATTGGATAAGGGAATTGATTAGCAAGAAGACTCATAATATTGATTCTTTGGTGGTGTGTTAACGATTCTCAACTGGAATTGGTTTTCGACTCCCATCCTTAATAGTGCACCAGATCCTCTTCTAGGCCAATGCAGAGACGCTGATTCAAGCTTTTATTGCCTGTAAGATCGTCTACTGTAATGCTCTTCTTTCTGGTCTTCCTAAAAAGTAAGTTTGAGCCTCAGCTGCTCAAAACCCCTGCTACATGAATGCAGAAAAAACAGGAAGAGATCTCACATCACACAGATTTTACAGTCTCTGCACTGGTCAGTTATAATTTTTACAGTAGATTTTAAGGTTATTGATTGGTCTGTAAATCTGCTAACAAACTTTCTTCTCATTTGTCTGATTCGCTTTTACCATATGAACCCAGCAGAGCCCTCAGGTCCTCAGGTAGTGGTCTTTTAATAGTGCCCAAAGTCAGAAGTAAATCGTGGTAAAGCATCTGTCGTTATCACAGTTTACCCAAAGTCCTAAATCTACTGTTCATATGTTTAAAAGCAAACTTAAGACCAACATTTTTATCATCACTTTTTCTTTCTTACTTTGTTTTAGTTATCTAAGCTATTGTGATATCTATCTTTAATCTATTTCTGTGTTATAACTAAGGATGGGAATTGATAAGCTTTAATGATATTCATGCATTAACAATTATGCTTAAGGATCTGTTTCTTTAGTTATTCCCACATTGATTACTGAAGATTTTCTGAGGGCAAAAGTTGGCCCGGTGGGTCTTTGGTGGCAGCAACATCGAACATATGACACTCCTGATTCAGTGCTTTGCTGCTTCGATGAATAATTCTACAAGATTCTGGTGTTTCCACTTCCTGAAAGTTTTGCTGTAGATGTTGATTCATAAGCCACAATTCATACCACTGCTGTTCCCTGCCAATAAGGGAACTGATCAGCAAAATGACTAGTATATGGATTTTTGGGGGGAGTTGATATTGATTCTTAACTGGAATTGTTTTTTTGATTCCCATCCAACTATCATAAACAATTGTGATTTACTAATATTTACTTGTATTTGTAGGTTTTACCTGATTTCAAATTTAGTTTTCATTTTTTTTGCTGTTCTTTTGTTGTATTGGTCTCAATTTGTACCTTGGTTTTTAGCATAAAGTCTCCCCTCCTGTATTTCTGTAATTTTAATATAACGTAGCATTTCCTCAGTCCTTTATGCCTCTTTCTGAGAGGTCCTTCTTGGCTCTTGGCTGGGTTTGTGCGTGTGTGCTTGTTGATGTATGGATTGTGGGTTGGGTAGGTGGGTGAGGGGGTTTAATAATTTGCTTCTGCTTTTAATATCCTATTTGTGTTCTTTAATGTAAAATGTAACATTATTAAAGTAATATATTACAAGTAACTAAGTTACTGCCAAACACTAACAATTTGTACTTTCTGTTCACTTGTAGGTGATCTCGGATTTTGACATGACCCTAACAAGATTTGCGTTCAATGGAAAAAGATGCCCGACCTGTCACAGTAAGTCAATGACCAGTTAGATGCAGACTGAGGTTGAACTTGCAGCTGGGGTGACCATACTGTCCAAATATAGACTCGAAAATTGTCCCAAACCCATAAGTAGGAGCTCATGGTGTAACTGGATTTTTCAGTGGTGCACCTCAGCATCATGGGAAGTCCCAGAGCAGATGAATCATCAAGCCACTAAAAATCCAGCGAACTAAAATGTTATCTGTCGACTGTTTGCTATAACAGGTTAACACACAGAATTGGTGTAATAGAGCACATTCATCCTGTTGAGTAGACTGTCTTCCTTAATTGCCTCTCTGAAGTAGTTTACAGTCCATGGTTATTCCAGTCTTTTCCCACTGTCTGTATTTTCTTGTTTTTACGACTTCGTAAGTCAGCATTTCTTCAGTGGTCTACGAACAGTGGAAACTCTGAGTGTGTGTAAAATATACATTACTACATTACTTCTTGGAGCTCTTTGGGAAATCCCTGTATGTCATGAGGGCTCGCCCATGTGATGTTATGTGTAGGTTATGTTAGTATGGTAAGATTGACTGGTAAAGCAGCAGCAGCATGCAGGTTGATTTTCACACATTAGCACTGAACTTTGCTGCAGAGTTAATCTGTTTTTAATATTTTATTGGTCAAACGTCAGCAGTGACTGTTTTATCAGAGCATGCTGCATTGTTTTAGTGTTGAGCTGATTGAAACCTGGACATATGCAGATCAAAACAATGACAAATTAATGTGAGAAAGGAGTCCCTTGCATTTCAGCCAAATGTATGAAAAATAGCTCAGTTGATTCACAAATAAAGGTGCTTCCAAAGTAAGAACTTAAAGGTGCTATGAGGAGAATCTATTACCGGTGACATTAGGACTCTGCTACCCATGAGCATGTGCGGCGACTGTCGTAATGCTGCGTTCCAGTAACCTCGGAACTGGGAGTGACATCATCTCGGACTTATCGGCGTTCCAGTTGAAGTCGGAAAAAAAACATGCCGATCAACCAGGCTATTGTTAGCTGTTGTTAGCTAGGGGGTGGCGAAGTTTCACAGAGTTCCCAGTAGGAAATTCCAACTTCGAGGGACGTTCCAGTTGCAGTTTCCTACTCGGAACTCGGAAATTCCTACTTCTGACTACAACTGGAACGCACCAAAAGACCCAAGCTAAAGTGTGTGTTTGTTGTGATGCTAATAAAACATTGGACCTTCCTGAGAGCTCTGCATTGCTTTACAACTTCTTTTTTCAACAACTTGCAGGATGCAAAGTGACGAGGTAATGTATCTCTTTCTAGTTACGTAGCGGTAGTTTTTTATGTGTGACAACAAGCAGTTTTTGGAAAACTTAGTATTATAGTTTTGTAGCTGGCTATATATCGCTACTTACAGCCCGGTGCTCTAAGACGTGTCAGAATAATATACATTTGCTCTAGTTTTAATTGTCTTGTTCCCGAAGTTGAGTATCCAGGCCAGTCCAGCCCTGTCCGACCCGACCGGAAGGCTAAGGAATAGCATTTATAGATAACCTATTTTGATGCTATAAAACTCATCTTAAAGTGTGTATTTCCATCAGGCATATATCTAAAAGTGAGACTTTTTTGTAATTACTTAGAAACTCCTCCCAGTCTCTTTAAGTACAAAAGTGGCTTCAAACATTTTTTCAAGTGCAAAGGACAAACATTTTCTGATACACACTGTGTCTCACCAGAGTCTAGATACATCTCTCTGGGTGACTGGTGTATGTTGTAAGCACATACACACTACTAAAACCTGTAAAATTGTGCTCCTGTAAAATTTTGTCAGGCAAAAAATGCACCATAAACTGTAGCATTTGCACATTATGTCAGATGATTTAAATTGGCCTTGTGGTATGGTCACTGTGGGTTGGACAAAACGTCCCCTCAAAGTACGGGTTGCAGAACAAGAAGCAGCCATTTACAGTAAGTACATGGACCATGCTACTACACAAACAATGCAGCGTCTAACTATGGCTGTGCTTCAACACTCCGGTTTTTGGCATTGAAAAAGTCTCGTTGAAAAACTCCTACAGCTGAACCACTGGAGTCAGTGAAGAACTGAGTCAGTCATGTTTTTTGGAATGTGTGTTTTTTCCTGCTTAATCATCTGTCACATCTTGTTGGATATTTTATTGTATATATTGTTAAAAAAAAACAGTGCATTAGCGCACTTTCATATTTCATACTCTGCTCATCCAGTCAGAGATGTGTCTCATTTACGAGGAGAGCATACAGATTTTTCAAATCATATCTGTACTGGTTGACTCTGATGAAGACTCAGGGGGAGTCCATTTTAGTCTTTGCACCTGAATAAATGTTTATATCAGGGGTGTCCAAACTATGGCCAGAAGGCCAACTGAGGCCCTAAGGTCACTTTCAAGTGGCCCACGGCAAAATCCAGAAGTTACCATTAGATATTGTCCACATCATATCATGAAACTTTTGCATAATGGGTCATGGCAGCACACTTAGGCTGTCACTTTTCCTAAAAATCAAACTCGAACAGTTTTGGAACATGCACCTAAATAATTGAAGATATTTGATTATTAACAGCCCTAATCAACACTTCTTCGTTCACTAGCTTCTGCATACTGAGGTTTCCTAAGCAGTGTGCTAATTAGACCTGCCAGTATCTGATATCCTGCGAGTTCCAGAATAGGTATTATGGTATGGTAGGTATATGTCTGGTTGCTTACCACTCTGCCAAACCAGCACCAACTAAATTAAAATATTGATTTATAAAAGTGGGCATTCAGTGATGATGAGTGAAACCATCATGGTACATTTTGCTGATATTACAGCCAATATATAGAATGTTTATGGTCAAAATATCATTTGTAAATATTGGCGAAAATGTTCATCTCTACCGATATTGACAATCAGCTTTTGAAGCAAATATCTGCCAATATTGGCCGGTTAATTTTGTGCACTCCTAGTGCTAACAGTATTTCATTATCTTTAAGCACCAGCATGTGCAAAGTTTGGCAGCTCTTTGTGTCAATGTGAAGGTAAGCTGTGAGGGTTTTCTGCATAAATCATCTTCACTTACAATCTAACTGGTCGCCCAAAATCTGGGCTTTTATGCACTTGTGATGGCCCAGTTTTCCTTGTATTATACTGCATCTTGTACACCCCTGGTTTGTGTGGTCTAGTTGTTTTTGGAAGTGCCTTTACTTGGGAATCCATTTAAGTTGTTTCCATATATTTTTCAGACAAATTAATAGTCTTCTTGTTAGGGCAGTAAAGTCCTAGTCGACTGGTCGACGAATTGGTCGATGCGTGCTCAGTTGACCAAAGTTCTGATTGGTCGACTAAATTTGTCAATTTTTTTCCCCCCTGCAGTTCATTTCATCAGGAGAAACGCATCAAGTGAAATGGGGGTGTTTTCTGAGCACCCCCGTTTCACAGGTAACAGCCTTTCTCAGAACACCATTTGAATGTATTTATCGTTCATTTTTTAATATTTTTATTTAAGAACATTTCAGTATTCTAGTCTAATAATCGTTTATTCGTTTTATAACTGCATGCGCACCGGCCCGCTGCAACGGCGGGATCCCTCACCCAGTCCGCGCTGGATTTTATGCCTCATATTAACACCCAAATGCAAAGACGACATCACAGAAGGAATTGACAATTTATTTCTGGGGATATGAGGCCCATTGGTGTCGTGGAATGCCAAGAAAAACATTGGAACCTGGATATTCAATGCCAGTGCACCAGACAATTATGCATGCACTAACGGCAAAATACGAGGGACTCAAAAAGAGAAGGTCTCCGAGTTAATAGATAAAAATAACAGATGTTTACGTCTCTTCGAATGGAGTCCTATATGACAGTGACTGCCCATTTCATTTATGAAGACTGGAAAGCAAAGACTCTTGTGCTTCAGAGAAAAAAAGGAGAGGCGCACACAGGAAAAAAACAGCGCTGTGTGATTATACGGAGTTGCCGATGCCTTCAAAGTTCCAGCAGAAAATAAAGTTTCTGTTGTAGTGAACAACGTGGTTAATATGAATCTCTGTGTGGTAACAATAAAGGAGTCTCATGAATGCTTTAAGATGCAGGCGTCGGACGCACCGGGCACACTTTGCAGCTCTGTATTAATGTGGCGCTCAAACAAGAGCCGATATGTCGCGCCGTGGCTGCAGCACGTCATGTTGTGGCACATTTAAAAAGGGACACAAAGCAAAAACTGGAGTAAAACAGAAGCTGAAGCAGGTGCTGATGTAAGTTTCACCTAGCTGCAGCACGCCATGTCGTGGCGCATTATAAAAAGGGACACTAAGCAAAAACTGGGCTACAACAGAAGCAGGTGCTGACATAAGTTTTACCTAGCTGAGCCGTGCTTCCCAGACCCCCCCTCCCCCCTTAATCGATTTTTTGGTCGACAATTGCTGTGTTTTAGTCGACCAACAATTTGTTTGGTTCATTACAGCCCTACTTCTTGTCATTACTTTGGATGTGGAGGTATAATTTAGAGCAACCTGGCTGTATAGGAATATATGGTCACCCTACGTTGTATCTGTATGAGGTTGGACTGGTGTGTTATATGATTTTATCCATGTGTTTATTTACAGACATACTTGACAACAGCAAACTAATCTCTGATGACTGCAAAGAAAAGGTAAAAAAAGAAAAACACTGTTTATATTTGAGTGTTTCTAACGTCATGTAGCTTGTGTTTAGTTTAAGTTCTCGTTAGCTGCAGAAAAGCATCATAGATACAACACATTTTCTGCTCTTCAGCATGTAATTGTAAGCTTTCTTAAATAACAAAACATTGAGTCACAAGTCTTAAGCTGCAGGGAACCCTCTTAATTAACAGTTAATAAATCATTTTTATTTGAATCTGTGTCCTTTTATTATTTTTCTGATAAGCCCTCTCCAAAAAAAGCCTGGACTTTATACCGTCATAAACTTCTGCCACGTGCCATTATCGCTTCCTCTGAATCTCCATAAAGAAATAAAAAAAGAACAATTCCAAAGTAATCATCCTGTAGTATAATTAAGTAAAATATCAGTTTTTAACATATTTTCCAGCTGATTTTTGGTCAGTTTTCACACGTTGTCGTGTCTTTGTCAGCTAAAGGAGCTGCTCAACACATACTACCCCATAGAGATCGACTCTTCTCGGTCTATAGATGAAAAGCTGCCCCTGATGGTGGAGTGGTGAGTATCTAAAACGTTTTTTCCTTTATAAAGTTATTCCTCACTCTGTGTACAGAACTTTGTACTGTTGTTATTGTTTGTGCCTCACAGGTGGACTAAAGCCCATGAACTGCTGGTTCAGCAAGAGATTAAGAAAGACCAGCTCGCCGTGGCGGTGCGGGAGTCTGATGCCATGCTGAGGTCAGAAAACTGCAACAGATGACATTCAGCTTTTTTTGGTTGTTCAACATGATTTATTCTGGATCTTTGGGTTTTTTTGTGTGATAGAGATCACTACAAGCTCTTCTTTGACCACCTGCATGAGCACAGCATCCCTCTGCTCATCTTCTCCGCGGGGATCGGAGACATTTTAGAGGAGGTCATTCGCCAGAACGGGGTCTTCCACTCCAACGTCAAAGTCTTCTCCAACTACATGGACTTTAATGAGGCAGTGAGTATGAACACACATTCTGATTTGAGCCTCAGTCAGGGCACTGATACACCATGACTGACGTGACGTGTTGTGACAGGGAGTGTTGAAGGCCTTCAAGGGTGAGCTGATCCACATCTACAACAAAAGAGAAGGGGCGCTGCTCAACACAGGACACTTCCAGGAGCTGCGAACACGGCCTAACGTCCTGCTACTTGGTGACTCTCTAGGAGATCTGACCATGGCTGATGGGGTGCAGGACATGGAAAACATCCTCAAGATTGGCTTCCTCAATGACAAGGTGAGTACATCAAGCAAACTCATACTTATTGAATCAGTCACTAGTCAATATGTTGGACCTCAGAGAGCCCGTTTATTACTGGCATATATATTTGATTTAGGCATCTGGACACCAGCTTAACTGTACTTACTTACTCTTTGGTGTGATAGAGTAGCTGTCTGTGGCACTCTCCCTCTCTTCCTGTAAACGGTGCCAGTAGCAGCTGATTTCTCTGGCCCCACTGGATACCAACCAGTGTGACCCTCTACCACTGTTGAGCCAAGCCCACTGGATTGGGTTAGCCTGCCCAGTGAGAACAAGAACTGTGGAGAGACTATAGAACTGTTGAAATGGTGCTGAACTGCAAAAAGCCTGTGAAAAAACCTTTTACCTCTTTCAGACTGGCCAAAAAACCTGTTCAAACCCAGTAACAATCGTCTCCTGTCGTCACTTTGAAATGGTTTAAGCAGCATTTTGATCTGGGTCGACTGACCCTGCAAGCAACCAAGGTTATTGGCTTGCCCCCGATCTGCTTCAGTGAGGACATCACACCTGGGTCAACCCGCTAATTTACAGATGACATTGGTGTAACATGCCCGCGGCATAACATTGTGCCCATCCCCTCCGTCTGTAACTTCCGTGGCTCTTTGCTGTCTTAGCAACAGTTTCCTGCTGCCTTCGTATCATCAGCGCTGAGTTTGTAATTTTTTAAAAAAGGGAAAAAAGTACAAATTGCAGAAAACTGTGTCTGCGTCCTCCATGCTCCTTTCCACTGCTTGTGTGGTCGATGATGTCTTCAACGTGATGACATCAGCGCCAGAGGAAAAAAAAAAACGCCAGGCATCTCATCTGCTGACAGTGGGAAAGGAGTCAGTTGCTGATTGTTAGCAGTTAATACGCGTTAACCCACTAATTTTAGTGTGAAAATGGTATTAGACAGAGAGAGAATAGAGGTGGATCAGTACCAGTGTGTGAATATCAGAAGGTTTTTGAACATAAGTGATTGCGAACATTTAGGAATATTAAAATCAAATATCTGAGCTGATATTCTGGCAAAATGTGACCTCTTAATGTTTTACAACTAAAATGATCCGTGATGGAAGGTCATTTCCAATTTGAGGGTTGCTTTTGTCTGAAATGGAGAACACACTGTTAGTTTGAATTACATCAGTCTGTGTTGGAGCTGTTTTAGCTGGTACAACATCTTTAATATCAGCAGAGTGAACTTTGTAGAAAAGAATAGCTTCTGTTCAAGCTAGGCTACATTTGAACTAGCTTGAGCAAAACAGGATTATCTCCACAAAGGTTTTCAAATCACCTGGAGTAGAGCTGAATGCCCCATAAATAAGTCAAACGTTTTGCCCACTGGCGGAGTTCATCGGCTTTTGTTTTGTTGAAGAGTGGCTGTCAATGTGTGCCAGAGCAGAGTCAGAACCAAACCAATCCAGATTAAGACATTCCAGGCCTTCTCTGTGTGTAATTTTAGCTATTGGGTATCATATTACCAAGTACGCTAGGAGGTGCGTCCACGACTCCACACCAAGCTATAACAAACTAGTACACAATTACTAAAGCTGAATGTTAATGTGAAACAGAAACATAATCTGTAAAATACCAAATTAAAAAATAACCCCTTCTTTTGTGTATCACCCTCCCATCATCTGGTCTTTTTCTTCTCTTCCAGGTGGAGGAGAGGATGCAGTCATACTTGGACTCTTATGATATTGTTTTGGTAAAAGATGAGACCTTAGACGTCCCTAACGCCGTACTGCTCTACCTCACTGGAAACAAATGAACTGGAAGCACCAGCAGTCAGATGGTACGTGACACTCCAGCAGTCCAGAGGCCAAATCCTGAAAGTGAAGAACACCCAGCCAAGAATGTGTCGTGATTCGTCTTTATTCCACATAAAAGTCCCCCCACATGGACACTTAAGCCTCCTTGTAGTGTCTCTGTCCATCAGTCCTCCCCTCAGCTGCACGGTCACACCGATTCTGGTCCGTGTTTTGTGTGATGAAGGCCAGATTTCCTGTGCAGCATGTTGAGTTTGTGTGTAGTCGTGGGTGTTTTGTTTTTGTTTTGGGGAAAAATGGGTTTTGTCTGAAAGTTTTGGTCTTCATATAGGACGTAATGATAAAGGGAAAGAAAAACGCACAACACAAATGGCAGCACTTGTCTTGACGCTTTGTATGACACTGATATCCAGCCTCTAACAATAAAGCTTTTTTACAGCTTATTTTAATTCAAACGTTTAAAAAGGTGTTTCATTATTGTCTTAGGTCTTCGTTTCAAACATAACGTACTGGTCCTGTTTATCCATTTTTTGTTAGATAATTAATTATTGCGAATACTGGTGCAATGCTGACATTTTTTGTTTTAAGTGTGCAGTCCTCACTTCACAAAAATGTACCTCCTCAATACACTGTGACAGTTTATTTGTGTTAGAAACATTTGTGAACAAGAAAAACATTTAACTCTTTTAAAATCAACAATGTCCTGATCAGGCTTTTGGTAGAAATACCAATCATAAACACATGTTCATGTTTCAGGTTTTGTAGGATCAATTGACTATTAAAGCTGGGGTTGGCGATTTGATTTAGATACACTTTTTGTAATACTGGTTAAAATGGTCTTTATGACCCAACGGCAATCAACTCATAATGTGTTCTTAAAACAGAGCCAAAAATTTCCGCTATGTACAGCAGGAGTAAAACAGGGAAAACCCCAACCAATAATCATGCCGGGACACCTGTTTTTAAACTAATCAAATCCCGTCGCCATTCTGCCCGCCTACTGCGCGTGCGTTTTCCCGGCGTGCACAGACTCGGTGCGCGTAGCCGAGCTCATACGTATCAGAGTCTGACAGAGAATGCTTACCTTTCAAGTTTTGTCTTTGAAAATAAGGGAAGCCCGCCGTGAGCCGTCCCACAACCCCATCCAAGCGGAGCCCTGAGGAGATGCTACTTTCAAATTCATGCTAGTTTTCTAACATCGCCAACCCCAGCTTTAATCAAGCTGCACCCTGTATAGGAAGTGATCCTGTGCTAAGCCCCGCCCTCCTCAGTATCTGTTAAAGGGTTATGCAAAAACTGCAGGTAACTAACTTTTACATATGTTAATTTGGTTCTTGTTCAGATTAGAAGAAAGAATTAAGACAAATCTGAAGTAAGATGCATACAGAAATTATCTTTGAGTTTGTTAATGATGAAATATAGAAGTGGTAAATGACCTTTGTGATGTCATCCAACATCGACGGTTCACATCAGCAAAACCCATTTTTAAATTTTGCTTTATATGTGCTTAATATTCTTGAAACACCACTCATACCTCTAGGTGTAGGTCCGTTTTCTTCAAAATTTTGACGGTCTCAAAAAGCAGTGCAATAAGTATTTAACAGTAACGACAACTCAATTACACAAAATTGTAACTTTTATTTCTCGTGTTTTTTATGTGAATTTAAATTCTTGACAGACAGGAAAAAAGTTACACTGATGTAATATTTCAACAAATATTACATCAGTGAAAAAGAAAAATCATTTTCACCAATGCTCAACATTATTTTTTCAAGTTTCAGCCAAAATACACATTTCCATTCCTTTAAAAACATTAAAACACATCATGAAGCAAAAGCACTTTTGTCAAATACTCATTTTTATTAAGCCAACATGGATGCGTCATTTACCTGCCGGGCCTAAAATGCATCAAAAAACATGATGTGAAAAAGACTGTATTCATTTTGTGGACTAAAGGGAATAAAACATTTTTGGGGATTCTAACGTACTTAATTTACGAGGATGAAGAGCAGTAGGCGAGGGTGTGAGTTACACCACCGGTGATCATATTAGTTATTACATGCATTCATTTTCAATGGAAGATTGTGTTTTTTTTAAATGGATATCAGACAATATTGATCTTTGTCAGATCAATCCAGGTACCTCTGAAAGTGATACTGTTGATTTGTTTTTATGTCGATGATATGGTGATGCACAATGGTGCATTTACACTTTCTGACAATACTTCAGGTAATATAAGGGATAAAAATGGCCAAAATGTCTGCAAAAAAGTCAAATCTGCAGATAATGACTTTTTAGCTCTTATCTGCCAATACCGTGCCTATAACATTGTGTATCTCCAGTAGTTATCCATGAAAAATTATTAATAAAGCTCATTTCAAGCATTTTAGAAATGGTGTTTTGCTTCATAAAGCACTACCTCAGAAATGGCCATAGCCAAACAGATACAATTCCATGGCAGAGATTTGTAAGTACTATAAATAAAACTAGCCTGAGCTACAGTGGTTTTGTAAAGGACTGCTCAAGGAAATGGTTTCTCTTTGCATCTTTATGTTAACCCTGTAAGACCTCAATATTCTCAAAAAAAATACTTTTTTTCCCTTATATCATGTAACACTGTGTCATGCATTACCCCTTTTTTGTGGTCATCTGCTTCACACCTCATAACAGTGTCAAATGTTCTTACTTCTTGAAATAAACCATAATTCCAGATGTTTTAATAAACACATACTGCTCAAATTCAGACCACTGGATTGAAGTCTGTAGAACCAACACAGCTACACATCTTTAGATAATACATGTTTTCATTTATATTTATACTTTTCACTCTTAAATCGCAGATCTGTCTTCACCAAATATATTAAACAGCCAGTGTTTCTTCCTTCAGGCTCTTGTTTGAGATTATAATCTTACCAAAATCTAAATTCCTTAAGAAGGGCCTGCCCAGACACTCTAGTGAAGTTTTCATGTTTATGGCACATGCTTTTTTTCAACAGCGCAGCACTTTCTCTTCCTGTCACATCTAACACACCTGTTTCCTGCACACTAATGTTTTAGCAACATTCAGACAGGTTTGAGTTTGCATTCATCGTCACAAACCACACACATTTTAAACCAGACTTAGTACATCCAACCGACCCTAGAACATCCTCCTAAATCTCTGCACATCAGTCGCTTGGGTTAGAGCAAAGCCGACGAGTCTGATTGTTCCCATCCCTGACAGAGTTCACATGTCTCTCTATAGCTCGTCACGTCTTTCTTGTTCAGACTCTGAATCTTGGAGTCTCAGTTCTGCTTCAACAATCTTCCCGTCTTTATTTGTGTCCTGGTTATTGAACATGTCCTCAATAATGGTGTTTGCATCAAAACCCGGCCGGAGACGGCCTCTCCCTTCCTTAACTTGAAGAGCAATGAAGGCTGAAAACTGAAAATAAACAAATAAAGAATGGGTTAAACACACACTATATTATAAATTAGAAACCCCAATTTCAATGAAGATGAAACATTTCATACGTTAATGACAACAGAATATAATAATAATTTGCAAATCCTTTCTGACCTATTTTCAATGGAATAAGCTACAAAAACAAGATAGTGTATGTTCTGATGAACTTCAATGTCTTTTTTGCAAATATTCACCAGTTTTGTATTTGATAAATGTTCCATAACAGGCTGGGGCAGGGGTATGTTTACCTCTGTGTAACATCACCTTTCCCATTACCAACACTCAATAAGCATTTGGGCTGAGGACAGAATTCTTCGTCATTTGATGTATGACTTCAGTTGCTCTTATTTTGCAATACATACGTGCCACACGTTTTCATTGGGAACAGGTCTGGACTGCAGACAGGCCAGTCCAGTACTTGTTTACTGTGATGCCAAACTGTAGTCACAGGCAGAATGTGGCACTGTCTTGCTGAAAAAGCCTGGATGTTCCTGAAAAGACATTGCTTGGACAGCAGTATATGCTGCTTCAAAACTGTCTGTACCTGGTGCCTTCACAAGTGAGCAGGTTACCCATGCCATGGGCACTAACACACATCCATACCATCACAGATGTTGACTTTTGAACTTTTTCTCACAACAATCTGAATGGCTTTTTTACCTGGAGGACACACTGTCCATGATTTCTAAAGAAACAAAATGAAATGTGGACTCGTCAGAGCACAGAACACTTTTCCACTATGTGTAAATCCATCTCAGAAGAGATGAAGAGGCCCAGAGAAGCTAGCAGTGTTCTGGGTGTTGCTGATGTATAGCTTTGGCCGCATGTCAGTTTGCCACGTTTATGAGAAGCTGCTGGTGACGCCCTTGTGACTTCACACAGTAAATGATCTTTGGCTGTGAGTTTATAAAGGTGGATTGACTTCACTGGTCACTTGGGCTGTTTGACACAGGAGAGACAACACCATCATTGGCCCTATTTAGTTGTGTGAGGTTTAAAGAAAAGTATTTTGATTCCTGTTAGTGTGTAAAAATAAGTTTCTTTCATTTCATTGTTTTCCCCGTTATTCTGTAACTCCTCCTCCATCTTTCATGTTGAGTCTAATTTATGCCCTTTAACAATTACGATCCAAACTTTTTACATTGAGGGCAGCATAAAGAGGAACACATAGACGACCCTTGCTACACCTCACTTTAAGTGTATTTGAGTTAAAGTTTTAGGGTTTAGGGACCCTTGTAACTCCAGGTTATCACTGGATTCACACCTAGTCAGGTAAAGAATGACCTGTGCAGCAGAGATGGGAGACACTGGTGGCTTATCAGCACTGTCAGACACAAAACAGGAGTAAACTGCAAAAATGTTGGTGTTTGAAGATGAATATTGCGATATACTTTGCAAATGAGGCCTTGTGACAAAGTAAATGGCAGAAAATGTGCATGAATGATGGTATTTGCTACTGTAGTCAAAATATCTTTACCTCCGCCAAGGAGGTTATGTTTTCGGGAGAGTCTGTTTGTCTGTTGTTGATATGGATCACCGTCTGGGTCCGCCATGACGAAAAATGTGATTTTCGTGAATAACTACTGAACTAAAATAGATATCATCATGAAACCAATTGCTAATGGTATGTTTTCATGGTCAAGGAATCTAAATATTTACATGAAATAAAGGTAGGACTAATATTTATGGTAAAAATCACAATATGGGAGAGGACTGTGGTGCTGGCGGAGGTCTGTGATCTTCAAGTGCTTTTCTAGTTATTCATGTAACTGTTTCAGGGGCCAATTCAAAATGGGCAGCGGGCCACATCTGGCCCCCAAGCCATAGTTTGGACACCCCTTATTTAGATAGATTAAGAAGGTGGTAGTGGACCAAATAACCCCATCTCATTTTAGAAGACTGTGAACCATTTAGAAAATTCTGTCCATGGTGCAGTTTCTTTTGTTAGTTTCCAAAATTCTGACCTGGTCTGAAGACTTTTGTTCTGGGGAAAGCATAACACTTGCACTTACAGATGAAGCAGCTAACTGCTTTCAATGATAATTGTTTTTAAAAGTGATCCTTCATTGACACTGACACTCCCATGTTTCCAATAACTTGTTCACCTATGGAATGGTCCAAACAGGTGGGGATTTTTTAGCTTTCCTCAACTTTCCTAGTCTGTTGTTGTCCCTGCCCCAACTTTTTTGGAGTGTGTTGCAGGTGTAATATTGAAGATGAGTGAAAATAACAAGTAAAATACGCTGCCTTTGCATCATATGCAATTAAAGGAAGTTCAAAAAGAAGTTGCAAATAATTGTATTTTTAGTTTCATATACATTTTACACAGAACTCCAACTTAATTGCAACTGGAGTTTTTACATCCTATGCTACTCACTATGACTTTCAATATTCTTCTAATAGTGTTTTTCCTGCTAAAAGAGATGACGCTTATGGCCCTTTTCCACTAGCCCTACTCTACTCTACTCGACTCTACCCGACTCTACTCTACTCGCCTTGTGCTGCTTTTTCTTTAGCCCCTGTCGCCTGCCCAGTGGCATGCAGTGTCGCTTTAAATAGCTGAGCAGCACTGCGAAGACGTCATTTTGAGTGCGACGCAGTAATCTGTGGCTTTTTGTCACAAACCGAGTAAAAAAGGAAAGCGTAAGAAGGCTGCAGATGGCAAGAAGAAATAGCCCTTGAGAAGCACAGGAGACTTTTGGAAGCTATACAACAGAATGAAGCTGAGGACGAGAGCAATTGAGCTGCAAAGAAAAGACGTCTGAGGGTAAGCTAACGGTAGCTACCGCTAGCATGCTAGGTCTTCGTGCTCATGATTCATCGATGACGACATTGTCTGACCAATCAGTAGCCGGCAGTCGGTGACATCATCTTTTAGTATCGACTCAGCTCGCTTGGAACCAGAGCGGAGTAGGTACTAAAACTAGCTTGTTTGAGGAGGTACCAAGCTAGTGGAAACACGCTGTAAATCGAGTAGAGCCGAGTAGAGTAGGGCCAAGGCGTGCTAGTGGAAAAGGGCCAATAGAGAATAAATGCCTTTATTTCATCCCTTGAACAAATAATCACAATCATTTCAGAAACTCTCTTTCTGACTCGTCATTAAAGCAAATAAACTTTTCATCTCACCTCCTCAAGAGGGACCTCTTTATCACCATTTAGGTCCATAGTAGGGAAAAGGGGATCAGGACCGTCCCCCAGCCACACAAACATGAAGCCCTCAGGCACCCCTTTTTGTAGCTCCACTAGCTCCAGCTCAAAGAAAAGCACCGCACTAGGGGGAACTTCACCAGCTAGACAGACAGGCATAAAAAAAACGGGCAGATTCATTCAAGGGTGTTACAAACAGTGTTAAGAGGTCTTTACAAGAGCATCTAAATACTGACCTCCATTTTCACCATGTCCCCAGTGTGGTGGAACAATCACCTCCCTCCTCTCACCTACACACATGCCACTCAAACCCTCCTCTAGACCTGGGATCACGTTATTCACTCCAAGAGTGGTGACAGAAGGCGAGTCGTGCTGGTCTCTGAAAATAAACACCATGTCACCTTTCTGAAAATAACAGGGCTGACCAATCACACTATTTAAAGTACCAAAACATCAAGCCATGCAGGCATTATTACTGTTATCATGGATACTTGAATGGATAAAAATGTGCTGTTCAAAGTCAGAGCCAGATCTGATTACATGCATGAACCAGGAGAGGGGGGGTTGCAGTGCAGCAGAGTGAACAGCAGAGGGCGCTCACGAGGAGTACAGCAGGGTGCCATCCATCAAGGAGCAGTTGTAACGGTACTGGATCAAATCATCAGCTTCACTGGCTGAGCTGCAATCCTGAGGTTTGTGGGTAACCGTGATCTTGACCGGATCTTTGGGGTTGTGGAAGTCAATGACGTGGATGTCAAAGATGAGAACTGCAGAGCCAGGAATCAGGCCTCCTACGGCAGGAGAGAATGAACAACAATGTGGTGATACAAGCAGGAACCTAGCAGTCTGCTGTGGTCAATAAAGTACTAACTTCACTTCACTAGTCTGATGATAGATGCCTTCTGACCAAATACAACTATGGCCAAGAGAAAAGTGTTTAGTCAAATGATTCTTAGGTTACAGTGCTGCTGGATTTGCTTTAGAAAACACTGAATACATTTGTTATACCTATTATGGAGGAAGAATGCACATAAAACTTGAGCTCAGTTTGTCATGTTCATCAGGAGCTGCTGGTCATGGACTGTTTGACACAGGGGAGGCAACATCATCAGTTGGTTTTTAGTTTTGTGAGATCAAAAGAAAAAGAGTTGAATTCCTGATGGTGTGTGAAAATGAATTTATTTTCTTTCTTTCTGTTTTATCCTTGACCCACTTAATTCTGACTCCTCCATCTTTCATGTTGGGTCAAATGTATGCTCTTCTATCATTTTGATAGATTTAGCGGGTGACAGTGAACAAAAGGACCCCGTCTCATTTTAGGAAATTGTGACTCATCTTTTAAACTCTGTCAAAAGTGCAGTTTCTTTTGTTAGTTTCCAGAATTGTGACCTTGTCTTAGGACTTCTTTTCAGGGGAAACATAACAGAAAGTAAAAAAGTGAATAATAAATTCTAGAGCACTCAAATATACTTTTTGAAAAAAAGTTGAAAGACTGATTTATTTTGACTTTTAAAAACCTTAAATGACATGTTGAGATGATGCTCTGATTTGACACCATCTGCTGTAGCCATTGGAGGCCACAACAGTGACCACCAACGTATTTTGTGGTAATGATTCAGAAGTAAATTTCCTTAAAAAAATCCTCTGTCTACATTTAATCTAAAGTGCACATCAATGTCATTAGACATGGAACCTAATGACCACCAACCCTAATTTACCTCGGAGGACAATACGACCCAAATCCTGAAATATTTTGAAACTCTTATAATGACATAAGCTGGCTACTTTTGTTTGAAAAGCACTGAAGTAACACAAAGATGGTCTATCTAGTCAACATTTTTAATCAAATTTTATTTTAAATTAGGGCTGTCACTTTAGTGCATTAATTAGATTAATTAATTACACTGCAAATTAATGCATTAAAAAAATTAATCGCAAGATTAATCATAGCACACAAACATTTTGATATTGTCCAGCTGGAGGACCCGTACATGGCAGTGGCACGTCACTTCACACATGCATCTCTAGTCAAACCAAACAAAGCCCAGGTGACAACAGGAATGGCATATTTAAGACGTAAGTCTTATTTTATTTTTGAATTTATTTATCGATATTTGTACTACATTCTTTCATAATGCACCAGGCCTAATTGGTTTGTTGGATGTCCTCGACCTTTTTCTTATTTTGAATTTGACTTATGAAACACACTAAAAGTGTAATTTGAGTTGATTGAGCTTAGAATTTTCTGGACAAGTTGCCCTGACTTTGGTTTTATTTAGTCACCAATAAAAATATGGATTTACAAATCTTCACTTCTTAGTGTATTCATTTGTGCACTACAATTTTATAATATCCTAGAATTCAAATTCTTTATTTGGGTACTTTAAGAAGATATGAGATTAAAATGTGATTAATTAGATTAATAAATTATAAATCCAGTAATTAATTAGATTAATTTTTTTAATCGTCTGACAGCACTATTTTAAATATATTTTACTGTGATGCTTTGGTCTCTGGTTTCTGATCTTTTTATATTATATATTTTCATTAATTTTATTTTTTTTTTAATTATTTTTATTTCCTGTGATGCATTGACTTAAGGTTTGATCCATGTATATAATTTCTGGTGTATCGTTAGCCTCTTTGGGCTGGGCATTTGTTTTACCGATGGCACACTAATAAAACTAGAAAAGCACTCGGACAGTCCTCACCCATATTGTGATTTTCAGCATAATTATTAGTCCTAACTTTATTTCATCTAAATATTTGGATTCATTGACCATGAAAACATACCATTGGCTATAGGATTCATAATGATATCTATTTAGGTTTTAAGGCTTTAGAGTAATCCGGATCACACCCAAAATCTAATCATTGTTCCTTTTCCCAATCCAGACATTTCCTGAAAATTTCCTCAAAATCTGTCCATAGTTTTTTAAGCTATGTTGCTACCAGAGAAACAAACAAACAAACAGATGCTGGTAATAGCATAACCTCCTTGGCGGAGGTAATAAATGAATGAAAAAACATGTAACTGTACCGCATCTCTTCCTGAGTGTGATGGAACCTTTCATTGGAAATGACAGCTTTTAATTGAAACTCAAGAAAACAAATCACTTCAACACTTCCTTTAACATTTACATTTAACTTACATTTTAGGTTGATTAAAACAGTTACATTTAAAAACTAAAAGTGCTCTGATTGCACAAACCTGCACCAAAGTATCCACACCATTGTCAGATGAGTTATTGATGAAAATGTGGAAAACTGCCCTATCTCTCACTGTTCGAAATCATGGGAAAAACTCCTGGATCCATATCCTACTTCAGACCACCACCAAAGTCATAATATCTGCCCCTAGTGCCATGAGCAACATTCCCTGAAATTGTCAAAAAACTCTGTTGAGAAGTTATTCGTGAAAATGTGGAAAACTGCCCTGTCTCACAATGTCCTTGAATTCCTTTAAAACAGAAGGGTGCTTCTGTTGGAGTACAGAAAAAATGTACTAAGTAGAACATAAATATGAAACATGTTTAAGAACAAATAAAAATGCACTTACAGTATGTTCAGTGCTCAAGTAAATGTACAGTTACTTCTTAGATTGAATGTTGAACTCACTGACTCCATGTTCACCGTAGGCCATGTGAGGAGGGACAGTGATCCTCCTCTTCTCTCCCACACACAGACCCTGCAGAGCTTTATCCATCCCCCAGATCACATACCCCTTCCCAATGTAGGTGTTGTAGGTGCTGTTTCTCTGGTAGCTGTGAGGAGAGGCATGTCAGTAACGCGACAGCCTCACTAAATCTGGTCTGTTTAGTAAAAACAAAGAGCAGGAGGACTTGTGCTTACCTCGAGTCGAAGGCCGTCCCGTCCTGGAAGGTGCCGTTGTAATGATATCTGATATAATCTCCAGTCAGGGTCCTGCGGGTGCAGCCCTGTGGCACCTCCTTCACCTCCACCGTCAGATCATCTTTAGGGTTGAACAAATCCACCATCAGAACGTCAAACACCAGCGTGGCCTGAGGAGGGACCCGAGTACCTGATATGGAAAAATGAAGAGCTTCATTCATGATGATTAATCCAGATGCGTATAAATGACTTCAGCGTGGGCTTCTTTACACAATAAACTCAAACTACTGAGGTTCATTTGCACCAAATAGTGGAAACCTCAGTTTTGTTTTAGGTGGCATCAGAGGAGAACCATTAGTTCTTCTGTTTATTTTCTTCACATTGCTTTAATAATGAGTTAGGGCTGGGAAATACTTTTCATTTCAAATACCCATTAATACATTTTCACACTATATGAGGTTAGAAAATGCTTATAGATGAGCTTAGACATTAATTTATCAATCCCTCTGGAAATTAAGATTTCAGCAGCAAGCACACAGGGCAAACAAAAGAAGCATACAGATATCAGAAAAGTAAACAACTATGAAACAATTTGCAAATATAAATAAAAAGGAAAAAGATGGCTACATGCTGCTGCTCCTTCCTGTCTTCTGTCTTCCTGTCACTCCTCCTCCCCCACAGTGAGGAACTGTACTGTCTGATGGCCTAAAGACAAAAGAGTTTTTCCCATCTACAAACCCCAAACCAGTGAAGTTGGCACGTTGTGTAAATCGTAAATAAAAACAGAATACAATGATTTGCAAATCCTTTTCAACCTATATTCAATTGATTACACAGCAAAGACAAGATACTTAACATTCAAACTGGTAAACTTTGTTATTTTTTGCAAATATTAGCTCATTTGGAATTTGATGCCTGCAACATGTTTCAAAAAAGCTGGCACAAGTGGCAAAAAAGACTGAGAAAGTTGAGGAATGCTCATCAAACACTTATTTGGAACATCCCACAGGTGAACAGGCTAATTGGGAACAGGTGGGTGCCATGATTGGGTATAAAAGCAGCTTCACTGAAATGCTCAGTCATTCACAAACAAGAATGGGGCGAGGGTCACCACTTTGTGAACAAATGCCTGAGCAAATTGTCCAACAGTTTAAGAACAACATTTCTCAACAAGCTATTGAAAGGAATTTAGGGATTTCGTCATCTACGGTCCGTAATATCATCAAAAGGTTCAGAGAATCTGGAGAAATTACTGCACGTAAACGGCAAGGCCGAAAACCAACATTGAATGCCAGTGACCTTCGATCCCTCAGGCGGTACTGCATCAAAAACCGGCATCACCGTGTAAAGGATATCACCACATGGGCTCATGAACACTTCAGAAAACCACTGTCAGTAACTACAGTTCGTGGCTATATCTGTAAGTGCAAGTTAAAACTCTACTATGCAAAGCCAAAGCCATTTATCAACAACACCCAGAAACGCCGCCGGCTTCGCTGGGCCCGAGCTCATCTAAGATGGACTGATGCAAAGTGGAAAAGTGTTCTGTGGTCTGACCAGTCCACATTTCAGATTGTTTTTGGAAACTGTGGTCATTGTGTCCTCTGGACCAAAGAGGAAAAGAACCAGCTGGACTGTTATAGGAGCAAAGTTCTAAAGCCAGCATCTGTGATGGTATGGGGGTGTATTAGTGCCCAAGGCATGGGTAACATACACATCTGTGAAGGCACCATTAATGCTGAAAGGTACATACAGGTTTTGGAGCAACATGTGTTGCCATCCAAGCAATGTCTTTTTCATGGACGCCCCTGCTTATTTCAGCAAGACAATGCCAAGCCACATTCTGCACGTGTTACAACAGCGTGGCTTCGTAGTAAAAGAGTGCAGGTACTAGACTGGCCTGCCTGTAGTCCAGACCTGTCCCCCATTGAAATGTGTGGCACATTATGAAGCGTAAAGTACAATAATGGAGACCCTGGACTGTTGAACTACTTAAGCTGTACATCAAGCAAGAATGGACAAGAATTCCACCTGAAAAGCTTCAAAAACTGGTCTCCTCAGTTTCCAAACGTTTACTGAGTGTTGTTAAAAGGAAAGGCGATGTAACACAGTGGTAAAAATGCCCCTGTGACAACTTTTTTGCATTGTGTTGCTGCCATTAAATTCTAAGTTGATGATTATTTGCAAACATTAAACATCTTGTCTTTGCAGTGTATTCAATTGGATATAAGTTGAAAAAGATTTGCAAATCATTGTATTCTGTTTTTATTCACGATTTACACAACGTGCCAACTTCACTGGTTTTGGGGTTTTGTACTTTAAATTACATGGCAGGCTGGACACATGATAAAAAACAGTTTACATTAAGACTGAGTCAATATGGGAAGAAATCAATTTTTATTTTATTGGATTGCACTGAAGCAGCGTTTAAGTTCCAATCAAAAATCAAATCATACCAACACATTTCAATACCACAGACAAAAGAAGAGATGATAGTGTGTAGTGTGCACTTTAGCTCGGCACTCTCCGGCAGTTCCACACATTTTTCCAAATATTGCCAAAGTATTTGAACAATTTAGACTGGGCTCTCTCTCGTGGCTGAATTACAATTGAAGTTTTTGTACTTTAAATCCCACAAATTTTTTAACTCTGCCAAGGGGGTTCTGTTTTTGCCATTTTTTTTTTTCTCTTCATGCCTGCTTGTGCTCTGTTCAAGCATCTGCAAGGAAGACAATGAAAAAAGTTATTTAAGACTTAAATGAAGTTTCAGGAAAATCTGGTAAAAAGGGAGATGTGAGAAAATTTTGCTTGTGATCTGAATGCAGACGTGGATGCAGTGATTTTTTAAAGGATTGTTAACACTGAGAGAGTGCAGTAATCACTCAAAAAGTTCTCAATGGATACTGGTGACTTTTTCAGGGGAAGGAATTTGATTTTGTTGGTGATCCGAACCAAGATGTGGATCCAGGAATTCTTTGAGGGATTTGTTTGATAGAGCAGTTTTCCACATTTTCAGTAGTAGTTTGGCAAAGCAGTTAGAAATTCCTTGGTGTAGATTTTTTCTATTGGGGGCAATTCTTGTTAAAGTAGTGGAGGTTTTGTTTCATTTTCAATCGCAGCATTAAAAGTAAAAACTGTTTAAATGTATGGAAGTGCTACCACTCAGTTAACAACTGTCTGCTTCACAATGGATGTATTTACTGCCCAACAGCTGTGGAGCGTATCATTTTCATTTTGGCAGGCATGTTCGTAAGCTTTTAAACAGCCAAACATGAGCCTTAAATCTCACAAGCAATGAATGCATTTAACAAGACAATACCCTTTTTCATCAATAAACTGCAAGCATAACTGCCAAAATAAAAAGGGAAAATGATCGCGAGCCATGTTTACCTTGTTTTTCAGAAGTGTATGATCACTTTGATAGAACAAGTAGCAAAAAAGATAAACACAGTATAGTTACACGTTTGTGTTTTTTAAAGAAAAAGCCTGGTTGACATTTTCATGGACAAACCCTCCTAGCTTGTGGAGCATGCTTTATGTTTTTCTTAGTTACACAAATAATGAAGTCACTTGTAGGTAATTGTATTGCACTTTGTCCAAAAGTTTCTATTTCACAACTTACTGCTTAACACATTTAAAGCCAAAAATATAAACAAAGCCATAGCTTTGGTCGCAGGTTTTAATTTTAAAATAATTCAAAATTAAAGATATATTTTTTTCTGTATCAAACAGGGTTTTATTAATTTGTATTTATTTAATACCTTTTCTGAAGTAATGTCAAAGTTTTAATTCTGGTATTTTTATTTCCTAAAAACAAAATACTGATAAATATGGCATATTGGTACTCAGCAGTGTTAATTTTGCTGACTTATTATTTTCATTATTGTTTTCATCAATGACTGTTTTTCCCCTGACGAAAAAGAGACAGTAACTCATCAAACAAGTGCACACGTGCAAAAACTAAAATGAAAACTGACAATTTCATCAACAAATACAGACAAGACGAAAATGTTCAAGAGAGACCTAATTTTGTCATGTAGAAAGTAGGGACAAGTTAGGAATATATCCAATCACAGCTGTTTTTGTTGTGTTGAAAGGTTGGATGAGTTAAGAGGGACATCCAATCATAACTGCTTTGGCTGTGTGCTGGTGGGAGGGTCCAATCACAGCCACTCAGTACTTGTGTTGGGCAAGTTAGTTCAAAAATGTAATGCATTATTTATTACTTGTTACTGTCATTTCAAAGTAATTGGTTACATTATGATATTACTGTATTTAATATGTAAGGCATTACACTATTATTGCGTTACTTTTAAGTTACTCTCATCAAAATAATAGGACATATGGATTTGGTATTATAAATATAGCTCATTACACTTAAAAAGCTCATTACACATCCAGTGGAAGGTGATGTGATGGCTATCTGACTGAGTTCAGCTTAAGGCTAAAAACAGGAGAATATAATAGACACATTGATGGCTCATGGCACAATACAAGAAACGATCATAGCAAAAACAGACAAAAGGTAAAATTCTGGTAAATTGTGTTAGAGGTACTTCAACTTTAGGTCTAGTGGAGGACTTTTCCTCTCCACTGACCTCACAGAGTATTTGGCAAATTCGTATTTAAACAAACAAAAAAAAACACCTCTTCATTTTGGGTTAAATTAAAAATGCATTGTTAAATTATTACAGTTCTTTTTTAGTAATGCCTTACATTACAACGTTACGTAGTGTGCACACATCTCATATTCTGCTGTAAAAATCAGGCTGACACCTGGGAGAAAAAGGAGAGTGGACCGATGGACATATTTCACGTTTGTAAACCATGTGGGGATTATGACGGATAAAAAGCACTTCAAACTTGAAGCAGCATCTCCAGGCGAGGCATCTTAGCATTTATGCAATGGCTAGTAGACCAAAGCTAACGTTACATGGCCTGTTAGTGTGTTTTTGCTCAGCTTCGACACCGTAGCAGTGCTGATAAAGTGATAAAATTATAAAATGTTATATGAAATGGATTACTGATGGTAAAAAAACTTAATAAATTATCAAAGCGTAAAACATGACATCAGAAATTCAAGGAAACATAAAAATGCCTTACCCTTTACACTTCATATTTAGATGACTAAATTTACAGTAGATTTCTACAACTAAAATGCTGTGAAATTTCATGTACTAAAACTGGACTAAAACTAAAACAATTAAGATGACTAAATTATGATGAAAACTAAAAGATATGTCAGGCAAATTACTAAAACTGAAATTAAAAAGTGCTGTCAAAACTAACACTGGCATTCAGCTCAGGATGATCACACTTATCCTCAATGAACACTGAAAAAAGGAAAAGCATAATGCACATATATCAGCAGCCCTTACAAATGGACAAGTAACTTTACTTTCAGCTCAGGATCAAATGATAATCAGGGTTTAGGATCAAATTTTATTATTATTATTTATTAAAGCCCAGTTCATTTTTATACAAAAGTTGAATTTTATTGCACAGTGCTGACTGTGAGGATCTTGCAATATCAGCTCACTCTTTAGATTTTCTTCTACACATGCCATTTTTTACCATTCATTTCTTATTATTGTTGCTTTTACTGCAGGGTCCTACTTTATTTTTGGCAGCTAAATAGTTGTGTGGTCACATTACCATCGCCAGTCTCTCCATATGCCAGAAATGGTGGGACGATGATGACCCTCCTCTCCCCGACACACATGCCCAGCAGAGCCTCCTCCATGCCTGCGATGAGGTCGCCCTGTCCTAAATAGGTGTTGTAGGTCTTGTTCCGTGAGTGACTAAATCAAACACAGATCAAAAGTTCATGAAAAATAGTAAAATACATAAGCCCTCCCCTCCCCTATCATCTGCCGTCTCACCTGGAGTCAAAGGCCTCATTGGAGAGCAGGGTGCCGTTATAGTGATACCGTACAAAATCTGAAGCCACAGCTGTGCGGCTGCAGTTTTCAGGTTTGCTGAGTGTGCGAATCTGAACTTGATCCTCTTTGTTCCACAAGTCCAGCAGCAGAACATCATACACCAGCACGGCATCGGGAGGGATCACTCCGCCTGTCAGGAAATAAAATCAAAGGCTGGAGTAAAACCAGAACAGACCATGAGTCCAGTCCGGCTCTGTCCTGATTTCTTGTTTACCTGTCCCAACGCTCCCGTATGCAAGGTGAGGGGGGATTGTGATCCGCCTGCGTTCATTGACGCACATACCCTGAAGACCCCTGTCCATCCCTGTGATGAGTCTGCCCAGGCCCACCTGACTGATGAAGGGTCTTCCTCGATCATGACTGCAAAGAGAAAGGATATGTGATGATGCAGCGTTAAAAAGATGGTCAACTTTGTTTTTATAGAGATGTGCAACGTTATCAGCATTATAACAGTATCAGCAGACTATTTTCTGTAGTAGGGAGAGATGAACATTTCTGCTAATATCACTGCTGTGCATAGTGTTCTGTCAAGAGCATAAGTCTTGACTAAATTTGACCTGTCCTGTCAAGGTGATAGTAGGGATGGGATGAAATATCGTTTTGTCAATATATCGCGATACAGAACGTGACGAAACGCATCAACTTTGAAAAAAATGGATCGAGAAATAAAGACGCCACATCCGTAATAGCACGTGACCAGAAGTGAGGACAACAAACATTAGCACCAACTACCTTGCCTCCAAGAAGCCAGATGATGGAGTCAAATGAGGTCAAAATTGAGGACACTCTGCCTGGATACAAGTCATCTGTCTGGCAGTATTTTGTCTCTCTCAATAAAAAAGACGAAGACAGCGAAAAAGAGCCTAACACTAGTTAGCATACACTCTCTCTAACCTCTCTAGGGTTAGAGAATGTTATTGTTTGTGTTTGGCCTGTTAGGCCTTGTGTTTTCCAGTGTGCAACTCAAACAAAAACAAATAAGTTGTAATTACACAGTAATATTTTTTCTTTTTTACTTTTTTGATATTGTATCGTGACATATCGAGGTGTAGCGTATCGTGAGTTTAAAAGTTTAAAAGATACCTTTGAATCCATTATCGAACATTGTACATTTTGTAAATAGTACAGCTAATTTATGGAATGTTAAAGGCCAGTTTTTCGTCAAAATAGCTGTAAATTTCAGGGAGATGAACATATCTGCCAATTAAATAATGATTTTTTTTAGGTAAATATCTGCCAAAACAGATATTGGTCCAACAACATTGGGAAACTCTAGATTTGACCATTAATGATGGATTTTACTCGACCCAAGAGACCAAAGCTAAAAAGGTTTCCTCCCCTCAAACGACAGTGCCATATAAGGTTACATTTTTGTAATTAATTTACGTCATTGTTCTATGGAAGGATTTTTTTTTATTTATTTCCAGCTATAATTATGAGATCTGTGCTGATTAGTTGCTTAAATTGTATCCGATGGAGGGAGGAGCAGGGGTAAAGGCAGTGTAACAAGCTTTTGAAAACACACATAGGTGGAGGCTGTACAGCTATGACATCATAAACCCAGGAAGTAAAGAACAGAGCGTTTTAAGGGGCTTTTTTTCTTGAAGAATAGCGCATTTCCTTGTAAAATGAGAGTTTAGTAAAAGGTGCCAAGTTCTTCTCCTCCCCAAGTCCCTTCCAACAACATTAGAGCAAAGACGCTTGATTTTGCAGGGCATGGGACCTTTAAATCTTAAGATTATTTTTTGTTTGACTTTTTTACTTTATTTTACTATGTTCATCATGCAATATATTCTGTTTTCATTTTTTAAAACTTATTCTTGACCATAATCCTCCTTGTTTTTAGTGAGACATGGTACCCAAAACAAAAATAAATTAATTAGTACATAAATAAAAGAATAAATAGATCTCTCTCCTCTCATTTTTTACTTATATCAGACCCTACTGCTCTTCTTTTCTGGTAAGGATTGGAATTCTTCTCAAAAGAAAATAATAAAATCAAATCAATGCACACGTTATGTAGGTAATAGGTGTGATTGGTTTTGGATTTATAGTTTTTTGTAAGATCCCTTTACTGTTTTTGCATATTATTTGGATACTGAAGCTCCACAGGATGATGTTAAAACATGCATAATTATTATTATAAGTGATTTTCTTGCTATTTGCACAGGAGATGTTCTGCTGTTTCAATCACCCCTAAACCAAAGCGAACCCTGCAGTAGAAAAAGGACAAAGTAAACCAGCATTTTGTGACTTTACCTGGAGTCAAACTTCTTCCCGTCAGCATGAAGTGATCCATTAAAGTGATAGCGGACAAAGTCTTCAGTTTGGACTTCTCTCGGACAAACTTTGGGTAAATCATACCGGTCTACTACCACGTCCACAAACGGCTCCGGAATGCTGTTGCTCTGGACAGAGACTGCATGGAGGAACAAGAACACCGAACAGAACCTCGGGTCCATCCTGGAGAGAAGAGGACCACTGCGGGAGGTCACCGAGCAGAGAGCCCCTCTGCCAGCGGGGACAGGGAGACGAGGCTGGAGTGAAGGGAGAGGATCCCCGGAGAGCCTGGAGCTGGAGAGCCGTCAAGACAGACAACATATATAACGCACTTCCGGTCAGGTTTTACAAAATAAAGGCACCAAAAATAATAAACTATTTGGGGCCAAGTGTTTTGCTTTATTCTGATTCCCCACAACATAGTACCTCATCATTTCATATCACTATCAAACAGAAACACAAATAGTCAATTGAAAACAAAGAGACTTTTAATAAGCAAAGCAAATTTCCAACCATACTCTATGCTGCTTATACCCACCCTTTTGTCATTGGTAGGGCAGTGTAAACCTTTTATACACCCTGGACTGGTTACAAGCCAATCACAGTGCTGATGTATAAATACAGACTGAAAAACCAGGTACATTTGCAAACACATTTTATCCTTGAGATGTCTTTGGTTAAAAAAATGGCCCAAAATAATTTTCGACAGTGGTTAGAAACTCTCTAAATGATATTTTTCATTCTTACACTGTATGCCTTTTCTTAAAGTGACCCCAACTTTGGAAAAAGTGAAGAATTTCCTTTCATTATCATTTTCATGGACGCTAGATGAAACCAGTGCACTCTTAATGCCTTCGGGTCATTCCTGACCCATCAATTAAACTAGTCATAGTTCAGGCATTAACACACACCTTCACATCAACATACCCTCTTACTCTTACATTCACACTGCAGAGTATGATCACAAGTATCTGTTTTTCTCCTTTTCACAATGAGTAAGTCTCCCATTACAGTTGCTCCAAGTACACTTTTTGATATCCTGTTTTCCTTATGTCAAACTATGCTGTGCAGTGCATGCCAGAGACATGTCTGTACAGCCCATGTTAGCTTATTTCATCCCGAGTACTCTTTTCTTTATTTCTTTTATATATATTTGATTTTGTAATCTTATCCTTATATAAAGTTTCTTGTTGTTGGAAACAATGGTTAATAAATTGGAGTTTAGAATTGTTCTGTGGCTAAAAAAAAAAAGAATCACACACTTTCTCAGGTCCCACAAGTAGCCTATATCCCATGGCCTAACAACAGTGATAAGTATAATAACAAACATTTAATTGGAGAGTGTTTAATTTAGTGAATAATTAGCTTAAATAGAACTACAGTAATATAGAAGGATCAGTCTTGATTGTGATTAAGTCAAATCTTATTTCCACTGTGAAGAGGTAAAATCCAGATATTCACAAAGTTTGTGATGACAGTCAGTTGTTCCTTAATGCAAAATGTTCTCTTTTTTTGGACATACATAACTTTACAACATCGAGAGCAAGGGCAATTACAAATCACTAATCAATCTTACACTGTAGTATTTGATCTGTGAGATGTAATCTCCCCCAACAAGCATAAAGAAATATTTGTATCTATTTATTCTTAATGGTCTGGCATGGAATTGCTAGTGGTTGAGATTTTTTTTACAATAGGGGATAAAGAGAAAGGCTTTCTCTGAAAATGAGCCTTAAATCATTTTTTGTCATCCTTAAAGATGCTGAATTTAAGCCAGTTCCTCATCTTGTTTGTGTCATTTTTCCAATATGCCTGTATTTTGTATATGAAATTGATTCCACTTCCGGCTTGTACTTTCTCCGTGTGTCTCGCTTGTCTCATGTTGGGGTCGTGTACTCAGCAGGAGGAGGAGTGGCCCCTGGGCCCTCCACCCACTTTTATGGAATTCTGCAAACGTGTAAAGCCCAGTCAGAGGCCCGGCCCTCCGCTTTTACTCACGTATGAGATGAGCTGAGAACTTTAAGGCAGCTCCACATAATCATCAGTCATTCTCCCTGGCATTGTCAAACACGGGAGAGTTACTGCACGAGTGAAATACAACTACGTCACGATTTTACAAACAGGCACATCTGTGTGTCCCATCATCAGGGGCTCGGGGTCCTGAATGGCCGTCTGGATCGGAGATGGGAGGGCCTGCAATGAAAAATGGCAGATACTCAGACCCACAGATTACTGTCATATCATAACACTCCTCATCTCATGCCTCAGCCTGCCAGGTTTTGGTATGGGCGTCTTATTTTGATATCAGGCCTAAATATTGGAACTACTGACTGATGTCAGCACCCAAAATACTTTTATTAAATCCAGAATCCACTGAACAAGCAGAAAGTAAAAGTGTAAAATCATGAAGGAGGTGAAGTCGTGCAAATATGTTACACGTGTTCCAGGACTTGCTGGGTGTCATGACCTGGAAAATCCTGAGGTAAGTTTGGCAGATTTTCCTCCTGAGCTCCAAAGTCAGACTGTGAAACTTTAGTGAAGTCAGCACAGGTCAACACCATCCAAACCGGAAACGCCTGCTCCTGTCTTCAGTGTAATGCAGTGAGTTGTGACTGCAGGAACCTATAAGGTCTCCAAGAGGGAATCAGCATTTCAGACTCTTATAGATAGATAGATAGATAGATAGATAGATAGATAGATAGATAGATAGATAGATAGATAGATAGATAGATAGATAGATAGATAGATGGATAGATATTTTAGTTGTTTACCTTGGGCTGAAATGCATACATATTTAGCAACGAACATTTAAAACGTGTTAAGTGTCAGAAATTCATTTATATCAACTCTTACTTTACTCAATACATAGATAAACAAATATCTGGATTAACACAATAGAACAGTTTTGTCATGAAAATTAAAATTGACTGTAAGCAGGCAAAAGTTACAGAAATATAATAGAAGAGTTAAATTAATTCAAGCACTGGTGAGATATGTGTGCATTTTAATGTATTTTACTGTTGTATGGATATTCAGCTGAAAGAAAAAATATTAACAAAACATCACACTGTGCTTCAAATGATTGTACACTCTGATTTTATTATGTCTTAACTCATTTGTCTACTGATTATCAAACAAAACATAAACTATAAACAGGTAAACAAGAACTAAAAGACAAGGGGAAATGGTACAGATCTTCTAAACAAGACTGAGTGTACATTTACTGAAAATAATGATATCTTCAATATTTCTTCATTTTAAAGTCATAATCAGGACTTTGATCACAGAATTATTTTTCCCTTTATAATTTGCACTTGTGTAAAAGCATCCTGGTTAAACTTTAAAGAAAAATCAGAAATTAGACTTGCGTTTATCTGTTTTTCCCGATGTACAAGATTTTTACTTTGAATCTGTGATTTAAGTCGGAATACTCTTTCTTGTTTTCTTAGAATTCTGATTATTAAGCCAACCTTTAGACTTTTCTCCAAACTACTTCATATGTTTAAGAGGAGATTCAGAATTCTAAGATTAAAGTATCAAAAGATAAAAGACAGAATGTTATTTCAAAAGTCTGAAATCTCACTTTTTCTCACAATATTGTGATTCACATCAGCATTTTGATTTACTTAAAAGGAAATCTGACCTCTTTGGAAAGAATTCTGACATTTTTCTAACAGAAATACGTCTCTTTTGTTGAAAAACTTGAATGAATCCTTACCACAAAATCTGACTCTTTTAGGAAGTTTGGGATCTACAAATTTTTATTTTTCAGACATTTAGATTTTTCTTGAGAAAGTCTGAATTTTAAGATTGAAGTTAACATTTTGAGGTAATAGTCAGACATTAGAGTCAGCAGCCTTATTGTACAATACTTTCTAAACCCCGTTCCCATAGTATTTGTCGCTTCTTTGCATTCTGTATGATTTTTTCCGTCAAGTACTTTTGCAAAGGAAAAGAGTTAAAACTTTGACTTTTGTCTCAATATTCAATCTTTCCTCTAAAATTTCTTGAACTCCAAATTTTATGATTTTCCTCAGAATTCTAAAAATTTGCTCCAAATACTGTTTGTTTGACATCAAATTTATTTTGATAATTCTGAAAGAAGTCAAAACCAATCATTTAAATTTTTGAAAAAGCCAGTTTTTCCTTATGTTTATGACTGATTGTCTTTATTGTAGGCTTAATCTGCCTTATTTCAGAATAATTTTGAGACTTTTCCTTAATTTTCAGACTTTTGTGAGTCAAGTCAAAAGAATTCAGACTTTTTTTTCCCTCAGTGATTTTAGTTTTTGGAAAAAGAACATTCCATCATGGCTTTTCTCCTCAGTGTTCAGACCTATACCTCAGAATTCAATAAGTTTGTCAGATATTTAACATCTTTGCAGGATTTTTTTAAAATATAAAAATACAACAAAAAGGCTCAAGTTTGTTCTATCAGAAAAAAACAGCAGCCCTCATCCTCGAACACATATTAATTTAAAAAAAAAAAAGAAGATAAATAGTATTATTTATTCCGAATTGATTAAATCACAGGCGATCATTGCATACTGGAATGCGAAATTATTCGATGCTTTTATGTTGAAAGCCATGACCGGATGTTCTCCAGTTCCTCATCCAGTTCGACACATCTTTCTGAGCTTACGTGCAGACAGACATGAGCTTCCCCTGCTGAAGAAGGAGGAGGTTTCCTGACCCATCCAAAACAAGAGCAGCGTCCTGCTGGAGCGGGTGAGGGTGATGGTGATGGTGCTCCTTAGAATCTTGTGGGTCCTGTGCTGCCTGCTCCTGGTGCTGGTGGAGGCTCAGTATGAGAAGTACAGCTTCAAAAGTTTCCCTCAGAAGGACATTATGCCTCTGGACTCTGCGTACGGATACGCACTGGATCAGTACGCAGCGCAGAACTGGGCAGAGAGCGTCAGGTTCCTGGAGCTCAGCCTGCGGCTCCACCGGCTGCTGCGGGACAGCGAGGCTTTCTGCAGCAGGAACTGCAGCACCGTGAGCCGGGAGAACGACACCCTGTTCGCAGACAGCACCCTCCGCGTCGTGCGCCACATCCTGCTGAGGGCTGCCTGTCTCAAAAAGTGCAAGGCGGATTTTCCAGTGTTTAAGGTCGCTTATCCACGCAGGGATCTACTGGAAACTTTCGAGAAGAGGACGCCGTATCGGTACATCCAGTATGCGCAGTACCAGGTGAGGACAGGTTAAAGTGCAAAATAAAAGCAGAACTGCCCTGCTGAAATGACACAAAACAACACATTTTAGCCAGCTGATGGTTTCTGACTGGAACTCTGAAGTGCTCCAACTGGTTTAGTGTTAGGAGGTGATACTTCTAGACATTCAGGATGTATTTTCCTCTTTTAAGGTGAGCTTTGCATCGCCATGTCCGTGCGTAAAGAGTCACATCATTCATCTAAAATGTCTCCACTTGGTTCCTGTCGTCCAGCTGACTCAGTTTGACTCACAGAGGGGAAATTTGTAGGCTTCAAAACGTGCTGTTGCTGCTTTGTTGCCCCCTCCTGCCGACAGAGCAGGGGTTTGAGTATGTGCCACGTCTCTCCAGTGTTCCCCTCAAACAATCCCCTTATTCTTCTCTGAGAGAGGACAGAGCACATTAGGTCTCTTGAAGTCTGAAAAGACCCCCAGGTAGCCTCCATTATTGTCTGTTTTATGCATGATCACTCATCATCGCAGGAATGTAAAAGCTCAGTGTGTTACTGGCACTCACCTCATCAGAAGACTTTGTCTAAAACCTTTAGACAGTCCTCTGCTCTGTAGTTCCTGCTCCCTGGTCCAGACTGGTGGATGCTGCTCTCCATCCCAGCAGTAAACAGCAACTAGGGCATCAGCTCTGCTCTGACTGGCCTGCAGTGTTTGACCATTGGCATGAGAACATAAATAGGGATGCACAATATTGCATGTCTGCAGATATCCACTGCTCTGGTGTTGTGTCTTGACATGAAGACCTTTATCATAAAGAAAACCAAAGCTGAGTCTGAAGTATGAGCTACTTTATCTTAAAGCTACATACTTAAACAATATTGCTGATTTTGTGCTGGAGGGATGTGAAGGGGATAAGTTAGTAGAAGCCAAGGGCAAATAACTGACAGGGGCCCCTTAAATTATTATAGTACTGGCACTTCTTTTTACCTACAATATTACAGTGCTTTCCTTCTTTTTGATTGTATAGAAATTAATATTTGTAGATTTCACATTGTTTAACATTTAAGTAATATTATTTAAACAATAAATAGAGTCTTTACAACACTCATTAGGAGGCATTAGTTTTGCATGTTAAGTTTCAACAGAGTCAAAATGTTAGAAATGTACTGATACTACACTGATACATGGATTATTTATGGTATAATTTTTTGGCTAAAGGGCTGTTTTCTACAGTGAAGATTAATTGTACACTCAAAAGTAAAACATGGCTATAGAAATGATAAGCAGTCCTTATTTAAAATGTTAAATCGTCATTTTTTTTCTTATTTGAACGACATGCTTGTTTTGAGAAACTCTGAGATGTATGAAATCTATTTCAAAAACAGCCATGAAACTAGAAAACAATAGGTATAAAAACAGATGAATGTATTCTTTTTCAAGATAGTCATTAAGTAATTGAAAACTTAATCTCTTTATCTGTGGTCTCCCACTTTTTTGTGTCATGGCCCAGTTTTGTATAATAAAGTACAGTCATGGACTGGTGTCTATATTGATCCCAATATAGGCTGCAACAACAAGCAATCACATGTTGTACGTAGTAATCCAATAGGAGACATTCATGAGGACTCACTCTGGTTACAGCAGCTGATTAACAACGACATTTAAGAACATGGTTGTCTGAAAGTCGCCAGGTGACGCCGTAAATAATTAAACAGATACATGCTCTGAGCCCAGAGAAAAAGCTACATATTGATCAGTATTTTATTATTTTACTGTGTATGTGTTTATAGCTAACATTTTTTTGTTTCTCTATGGCACAGTACCATATGACCTATCAGCATCCCAGTGGTTGGGGATATCTGCTTTAAATTCCTCCTTAAAACAGGCATTATATGCTAAATCTAATGTGACAGTAAACCAAGTTTTATCAGCCTTTTAAACAATGTAAACACACATTATTCTTAAGTACCAAGAATTACACAAGCTGTAGTTCAGATCTAAAACATCAGTGTTAAGTGGAAACTGAAAAGTTTTGGGTGCAAGGATAAAATGATCATGCTCAGCTGAGGAGGGTATGTTTTTTTTTTTGCTGTCCAATATATTGTTTGTACACAGGAGCAAAAATATCCACAGGTTTAGTCTGATACTGGTTATTCACTTTTAAAGCTATCATCAACCCCGTACTGGTAATATGCCAATATAATACAGTGCGCCTCTGCCATGATTATACTATATTATCAACAACAAAGGTGGATATTTCCTCTTTGAGAGATGTTTGGTAATCTCACCTCTACTGTGCAGTAGTTTTTAAATGACAGACAACATCATTTCAGTTCTCTACATCTGGTGGTGGTTATCGGAGCAGGATTAACAACAGTGATGACAACAGCTGCTGTCAAGCCATGGAAACATCCTTCTGTCCTATCAAACTGTGATTTCACAACTACTACTCTGCAACTCTGTATTTACAGCTGAACAACCTGGAGAAGGCCGTGGCAGCAGCCCACACCTTCCTAAAGAAGAACCCCACAGACCCCCACCTGACCAAGAACATGAACTACTACAAGACGCTGTTTGACGTGGATGAATACCTCATCGACCACGAGGAGCAGCCATATGAAGTCTGTACATCAGCAACCAAATCCAGACATCCAAATTTAAATGTGCCTCTATCGACTGACAACAAAAATGTCTCCTTTTTGTGCAGAGTACTTTTCTGAAAAGTGTGACGCTGTACAACAACGGAGACTTCAGTAGCAGTGCCCGAAACATGGAGCAGGCCATCACGCAGTACTTTGAAGTCTACACTTCCTGTTTGGCAGGGTGTGAGGGATCATACGAGATCTTAGAGTATAAAGACTTCTATCCCACACTGGCAGGTAAGAGGAGAGCAATTAGACAACAGTTTAAGAAAGCTCCACATGAATTTTCCCTTCATACTGTGTCAAATCAGTCGACTACATGATCCTCATCATGACTGTAGACTGTAAGAGGATTGGACCATGTGGATTTGTTGTCATGTACAGTCTTATAATGACAGAAATCTCTGTTTAGGTAATTATTTTCTCATTAAAATCCTCAAGGGAATCATTTTGTGCAAGTGAAAACTAGTAGGTGATTGGGGTGAAAGATATATCGTTATCGTATCGATATCGAGATATGAACATTCAAGATATTAATATTGAAAAAGCAACGATATAAAGATTTTTTCCTTGCTAGCCCTGCACTTACAGCTCTGGAAGTCACAATAAAAGTCATTTTTACGATTGCCCTTGAGTGCACCGCTTGACGCACATGCGCAGTTATGGTAATTTTGGGTCAGCCGTGATGTCACTGGAAGAGTTGTGCTGCGTTCCATAAACCTCGGAACAGGGAACAGGGAAGTGGGAGTGACGTCACCTCTGACTTATTGGCGTTCCAGTTGAAGTCGGAAAAAAACATGCTGATCTACCAGGCTATTGTTAGCTGTTGTTAGCAGCCCTGCATTGTTGTTCACAAATAACACATGAAGAATGTGATTATCACTATGGCAGCATTTTTGTAAATATAAGTCTGACAATACTATGTATACAGCTAATTTAGAGTGACACACCCCAGTCAGATGTGCAAATAAATTGACTATTACAGGAGCTAAATAATTGTTCACACTGGGGGGAGCCATCTTCAATTGTCTACCCGGGGGTGGCGAGGTTCCCGCAAGTTCCCAGTACGAAATTCCGACTTCGGGGGGCGTTCCTGTTGCACTTTCCTATTCGGGACTCAGAAATTCCGACTTCCGACTACAACTGAAATGCACCATTAGTAAACAGTATCACTGCTGTCCAGCAACGGAGCTGTTTGGTAGCATTTTACCAAATGAAAGAGAAGAATGTGCAATGTACAATCTGCCAGGCAGAGCTTGCCTTCCATGGCAGTACGATGTCGATGCATAAGCATCTGAAAAGGAAGCACAAGTGGCTGATGCGTTTCTGACAAAGAGGGACAGTCTTCGTAATAAGCTAATTGGCTAGTCAGCTGCTAACATTAGCATTAACAGTATGGTGACCAGGACATTCCCGAATTCAGATGACCTTTCCCCGAAAATGTGCCTGATCTCAGTGTTTTATTTTGTGCGTCTACTAGAACAAAGCTTATTATTACAGCCGCGTAGGAAGCAGAAAGCGTGAGCGAGCAGGTTTAGCGCAGACTAAGACAACAGCCGTTGTGTTGCCAAGTCCACTCATTAAAAGTGACTTTGGCCTTGCTCCTCTACTTGTGTGAATCCCACATGATTATCACCCAGCTGCCCATTACAAAGCAGTTTGTCCTTTCCTCATCCCCGTTTCCTGGTTATAACGCCTGCAGGAATCAACCCAGCACACTCCCAAACACACTCACGCATGTGGTACATGCTCAACTACGTAGGCGCCATAATTACCAGGTCTGCTCATAATAAAGGATTTGGGCCACCAGCTGCATGCTGGTGCCGTACGCTGCAGTCCATGCATGATGTGACTAGTTGACTAATTGCAAAAATTGTCATTTGTGGCAGTCCTAGTGGTCAAATTGTGTTGCATCAATATCGAGATATCTGGCATGTGTATCAAGATATGAAATTTTGTCCGTATCGTTCAGCCCCAGTAGTTATTACTTCTTTCTAGATGCACCTAATTTGATCAAATGTAGCATGCTGTATTTTTGATATTTACCAAGTTTCAAATGAACTTACACACAATTTTTGGATAAATATTTCAAGAAGAATCAGCTCTGATTGATTACATCAGGGTGAATTAGCATTGCCCACAAGATCTTGCAACACAGATCAAAGGGTCGATATCCCATTATCACGAACATAACATGTCTAGACTAATAGGCTTAAGTTTAGGTGTGCCTTGGTGAAATGCTGCAATACAACTGCTATGGATAACTCTCATTAGATGTATCCTAAAATAAAAATGTTTTGCAGGAAAGATGCCTCATAGCTCCATTTCATCACAACATCTTCAGTCTTTCACTTTTCCATTTCAGTTTGTTAACATTTGTGACCACTGTGTATGCAGAGTACTTTGTGCTGTCAGGTAAAAAATAAATGTTGTCTTGTGTTTGCTTTAAGTATAGATTCAGAAGACATAACATGCTATCTTGTTTCCTTTAGATCTCTACACTGATGTCCTGAGATGTAAGGTGAAATGTGAAGAGACTCTGACACCCAGTGTTGGTGGCTTCTTTGTGGAAAAGTTTGTGGCCACCATGTATCACTACCTCCAGTTTTCCTATTATAAATGTAAGAACATAGCAGATCATTCTTTTTCTTTGACAGCAGTCTGCATAACAGTAGAACATGTATTCATTTGTGATCCTCCACAGTAAACGACGTGAAGAACGCTGCTCCATGTGCAGCCAGCTACTTGCTGTTTGACAGCACAGACCAGGTGATGCAACAGAACGTCGTCTACTATCGCTTCTACAGAGAGCAGTGGGGACTCGAAGAGAACGACTTCCTGCCCCGACCTGTAAGTCAAACACAGACTTTGCTGGATGTTGTTATTTAGAGGCGGCAGAGAGAGTCTGCAAAGTTCACACTGAACCCAGTGAGGAAAGCTGCTGCACAGAGCGGTTTTGGCGTGAACATTAACACAATCTCAGAGTGGTGATTAGAGACCCGACTGCTCTCGTAAAGATGCGGCTGTACCAGCTCAGCTTGTTCCTGCCCTGCTCCATAAACATCGTTGCCATCTGAAGTTGCCCTGATCTTAAAATAAAAAATAAACACGCTGCTGCTGAACTTAAAGGCTGAAAACTGAGCACCACAGTAAATGGCATAAACAAAAGAACAACAGACTACAAGGTGTCTAAACTCTGACGTTGCTGATGTCACTTCTGTTTTCCAGGAGGCACTGAGGTATTTTAATGAGACGACCAAGCAGAAAGAGATGCTGGAGTTTGCACTGAACTATCTACAAACAGAAGATGAGGTATGTTGCTAATGGTGTGACAAAAGGCAGAGAGGCAGCACTGTTATTACAGTGTAGAAAGACAAAGTCCACTTACATCCCACTCAGCTAATCATTAATGTCATTAAGAATCAAATGCTGAAAAAATATTTTTATTCTCAGAAGGAAAAAAAAGACCCTCTTGAGAAAAAATGTCCCTGAAATGCATTTTTTTTGGTTTTGTTTTAACCCTTTAGCTACCAGCTCTATTGTTTGACAGAGGTCATGGTAAATTCAGGGATATTTAATGTGTAAAAAAACAGAACAAATCAAATCATTATTTGGTTCCAGTAACACTTTGGGGAACAGAGAAAACCACAAACAAACCAAAAAATGAAGATGTTTTCTTGTTGTGGGATTGAAAGGTTTTAAAAACCATCAGCTGATTGTGTGATGACATAAAAATGCACAAATATTTGAGACAAAATCAATTAGTAAAGACAGAAATGTCTGTAAAAAACTACAAAAAATACTTAAAATAGATGATATTGAGTTTGGCAAACACAAAGACTGCTCTTGACGAATAACAGACTTTATATGAACCCATCATCAAATGACTAAGTTAAATATTTAAAATGTTAATGATGGTAATAATAGTCGAAGTTTTTAGCTTTTTAAACTTTGAAATCCCACAAAAAATGTCAGTTCTTCAGGTTTGTTGCATTTTTCCTGTATCAAAAAACATTGACAGTAACAAACAATGATGTTAAATGTTGTTCATTTAACATATTTAATATTCCTGAATTTAAGGACCTCTGCCAAATTTAGCTGGGAGTTAAAATTTTAAGGACAAGTTTGTGTTTGATGGTAACATTTAATGGGCTATGTGGCACTTTGTTCAGACAAATAAATGCAATGTGAATCATTAAATATTTTCTTTTCTGTTTTGTTTCAGTTGCTAAGTGTAGAACTCATAACTTATTCTAAACAGAGCAGATGGGTTGACTGTTAAAAATGTTTTGGCATGTCATTTAATAAATATATTGTTTCTAATGTAGCAGAACTATGTCAAAGGATCCTGAGCAGTACATTTACCTAATAGGTGTAGTTTTGCCGGTTACTGTAAACCTGTTTATTAACAGATTAACTCACAAAGTCAGGAGCAACATTTGATGACATTTTCAGGATGGATAAGAGCTGGACCAAGAACCAATCAGTTAGCTTTTGGTGGTGATCAGAATCCAGATGTGGATCAGGTATTTTCAAAGATTTGGTAACCTAGCGAGACAGGGCAGTTTTCCACTTTTTCACAAATAACTTAAAAGGATAAGTTCGGTTTCTACAGCTTTCACATTGTTTATAGAATGAAGTAGAACAATATACTCACCCAGAAGGCTTTCCTGATCCAAACAGTGCTTCAGGAGATATTTCGATCCAAAATCGAGCGGCGGACATCCATATAATGGTAGCACAAAGGGCATATAGCGCCGCTCCTAAAACTGTATTAATCGTCCAAAAACTCATTAGTTTCCCCAATATTCCATCATGGTCCGCTTGGGCTACTCCTCCAAGACAGTCTGTGTCGCCCCAGACATGTTTTTGTAACTGTGCCGACTGCCGACCTCTGAACTGAAGAAGAAGAACGTTTGCCTCCGCGCCTGCGCAGTACTCTCTGGAGCGCTGCCTCCGCGTCGTCCTTTCGATGAGCTCCTCATCTGTAAACTCTGGCTCGAAACTGTAAGGACACCCATCATATTCAAAGTTCTCCTTCACAACATCTTCATCCGATCGATATTCGTCCATTTTGCACAAAACTGGAAGAAGAAAGTTGTTGAGTAGCCGGTGGTCGCCCTGTAACAAGGAGCCGTACCGCGCATGCGCAGAGCAAGCGCTCTGCTTCAGTTCAGAGGTCAGCACAGTCACACAACATGTCTGGAGTGACACAGACTGTCTTGGAGGAGTAGTGTGAGTGGACCATGATGAAATATTGGTGAAACTAATGAGTTTTTGGATGATTAATGCAGTTTTAGGAGCTGCGCACGTGATTTGATTTTGGTGGTGATCCAAATTAAGACGTGGATTCAGGAAATTTTGAATGATTCGCAAACAGTGCAAGGGAAGGCGGTTTTCCACATTTTTGACAATAACTTTCCCCACAACATTAGAAATGCCTTGGCAGAGGTTTTATGCTCCTGTGCACATTTAGTTTATAAATTGTTTGAAAGTCTGAAACTTTGAATAAATGAAGTTGAACATGTACAGTGCATTTCTACTGCTTTGACTACTCAATGCAGTTTTAACATCACCGGTCACGCTGAGCCGCTCACACCAACAAACCTCTAACTCTTGGAGCTAGAGACAACCACTCAACTACACACATACATATTTTGGTCACTATAAAAAAAAACTTTTAATCTAAATTACAGATTTTTTTTACTTACTTTTAGAAATGCTATCTCGCTTTGCTGTTTTTATCTGACAAAGCTCTTGAAATTCTCTTTTGAGATGCGTTACAGAAACGTAAACAAAATTCCATCCTCTTCCATTGAGCTGTGGCTGCAGCAGATGTTTCAGAGACAAACACCCCAAAACCTCAAAAGATAAAACTCCCTGCATGACCAGACAACCCTTAGGATATGAAGAGGGAAAAATGTTCTGATGTGACGCTAACTTGGCTCGACGGGAACAGTTAAATCAGCTGATGTGCCTCCCTCTCTGTACTTTATTTTTTTACACATATTTTAAAGCCCATAAACTTCAATTTGGAGTAGTTTTCTAAGACTGAGCTGTCGAGATTATGGAAAAAGGAGGATAGAGGTAAACAGTCTAGAAAGATGAAAGGCAGAGAGAGAAAAAGGGGGGTGAAGGCAAAGAGGAAGAGGGAGCAGGAGGGGGCTGCTGTGTTTTCAGCCAGCAGCGTGTGGTATGTGGCTGGGAGGTGTTGGCCACTGAGACTGTGCCACATCCATTTAACTCAGGTCAGCCCCTCCCACCTCCACACGCTGCCTGGACCTGAGAGGAAGAAGAGGAGGAGGAGGACTGAGGGAGTTTAGGCTGAATTACAGGGAGCAGGGAGTGACAGATTTATGGGCTTATTTTTCCAGAAAGAGTGGGAGTGTGATACTTAAGTAGTTTACTGTGAGTGTTTTTGTGTCTACCTCAGGACGTGGTGAGTCCAGAAGATCTGTCCCCATCACGCTCTGAGCACCCTGACGAAGAGTTTGAGGGGATGGGGGACTATGAGGAGTCCTTCCTGGCTGAGTGGTGGCAAGAACCCAAAACTAAGTGGGACACCGGAGAAGTGGCAGAGTGACATCCGTTCCTTTCTCACATCCTGACAACAAACAAATCAGACACTGACTTTCCCAAAAGCATTAAGGAGAAAAAGTAAAACCTGTGCACATCTGTGTACAGCTGGAGATGAAGAGGACCAAGTCATCTGAACCATCATGTTGATCAAGATCAGAGATTGACATATTCTGTCTTGGCTGTCATCAGCCTTTTAAAACTAGTATTTTTATAGGAAGACGCTGGACTATATGGCTGTAGCTGTTTCTGACTTTTTCTACAGGTTTTATTTAATGAAAGCTGAATGCCTCAATGTGTAAGGAAGGTGACATGTGGCTTTTCTCACACTCAAGGCTGTTGTTTGAATTAACTGATTACAATTAAAGTAATTTTTTATGATACTGTGCAGTCATATTTTCTTATGTCAACACAAACCTTTGTCATGCTGAGGGGGTGATATCCATTGATAATGAAGCTGAATGAAATGATAATACATGTATATGAGCCAGTGATGGGTGATACCAGACCTTTTCAGATTAATGCCATACAGATACCTTTTTGTTGTATTTTTTCTGATACTGATATTGGTACCAATACCAATTGCAGACATAATATTCATGAATATTTTTTTTACTGTCCAAAAACACACAAGAGAAACATGGAGTCCAGACTCTGGACCATGGTAAATGGACTTAAGCTTATATAGCACTTTTCTAGTCTTGGACTACTCAAAGCTGCTTTACACCGCAGGTCACACCTACCCATTCACACCCATTCGCACTCACATTCACTCACTGATGGTTCAGAGTTTCTATGTTAGTTATCCATCAGTATCTCTAACACATTCACACCCTTTCATGCCCATTTACATTGACGCAGCAGTGGGAGTAACTTGGGGTTAAGTGTCTTGCCCAAGGACACATCGCCATGTGCCGTCCGGAGCTGGGCTTGAACCTGCAACCCCCCGATCACTGACCAGGCGCACTATTCAACTGCGCCCCTAGCCCTGCCATCAGATCCATCGATCTTAAAGTGAGTAAAGTTTTGAGTCTTTGGCCAAAAAAAAAAAAAAAACTCCAGCAGATATTCCCCGTTAAAGACTTAAAGGTGCTATGAGGAGAATCTATTTCTGGCGACATAAAGACTCTGCTACCCATGAGCATGCGCAGCGACTGTCGTAAAGATGTGACCCGAGCCAAACGCGTGCGTTTGTTGTGATGCTAATGAATGCAGCTCGGACCTTCCTCAGAACTCTGCATTGCTTTACAACTTCTTTTTTCAACAACTTACAGGATGCAAAGCGACGATGTATCTCTTTGTAGTGACGTAGCGGTAGTTTTTGATGTGTGACAACAAGCAATTTTTGGAAAACTTATTATCGAAGTTTTGTAGCCAGCTACATATTGCTACTTACAGCCCAGTGCTCTAAGACGTGTCCAAATAATATAAATTTGTTCTTTGTGTTTTTTGTAATTACTTAGAAACTCCTCACAGCATCTTTAAGCGACATGTTTCTCAAATGACTTGATATTTAATCCATAAATATAAATCAAATGAAAAAGCTCTTCTAATGTAGGCCTGTGTTTAACTAGTCTTTCTAAAGTAAACACAAGTTCTACTTTATTTAAAACATGATTTTATCAAATCATAAAATTGTGTTTTCTTTTTGTCAGTTTTGCTGCAGTTTGCTCTAAAACTTATGTTTCTGTGTGTTTGTCTGCAGTTCCAACTCAGTACTGTTTGATGTGTCTTAATGGTCGATGCTGTCTTGGCATGAACAAAGAGAGACTGAAAGTAGTTCTTAGAATATTTTGTCACAGTACTTATTTAATATTGATAATTTAGTGGTGTAATCAATATCAAAAGAGTACTTGAAGGCATCAATACTTGATATTGATATTTCAGTCCCTAATATGTTCTACAAATCTGAGGTGTTAGGCTAAAAAAGACTTTTATCTCCATTATTCCTTTTAGTTTTTTTTGTTTATGTTGATGATAAAACACTGCTAATAGTCATCCTCCATGCTGATGAGTGAGTTTTGTGAATTCAAGACCACCTTAAGGACAAAAAAAAATTATAACAAGGAATATAATATTAATTTATCCAGTGGTAAATTGATTGTTTATTTTTTTCTGAAAGTAGCAATGTTAGATATGAGATTTGCACCTGACAGCAATGAAATGCAATCTAGATCATTAAATAACAGATACAGAGGATTGTTTTAAAATGTTTTTAAAATGCCTGAAACAGCTGACACACACTTTTCTTACTATCAAATGGTCATGCTGAACTTTCTCTTTATCAATGACACCATTTTTGCTGTTAACCTGACACTGAGTTGTTGATCATTTTGAACAATTTGTTAAAATTGTTGTATATTTTCAGAAGTTTTTGATGTAGGAAGGTGCCCAGGATACTCATCTGAGACATCCTCCTAGCCTTCACAAAAAATCTTGCCATGTGGTATGTGGCTGCCATTGAAACTCACCTGACATGCAGTGTTTCCCATACACTTCGGTTTATATAGAAAAGGTCTGAGCTGCTGTTTTAATTTCACCCAAAATTTCAAGTTAATCCCAGAATACACAGTGTGTATTGAAGAGAAGGTAACCCAGATTCAATTTCAAATATCTCACACTTAAGAAGTCATAATAAAACTTATAAAAGGTAATTAGACCATAATCATTTTACTTTCATTTGGCATGGTGTTTCACAGATGACTGTGCAGACATCACTTTTTCAAAACTGAGTTTATCCAAGGTTTTTTTTGGACATACCAGATTCCAAAATCACTCGAATTGGAAAAACAGATAAAACATCTATGAACAAATGTCAGGGCATGACAGAATTATCGTTTCACTTTGATTTGGTACACTGGCCATTCATATTGGGTCACAGTGGACTACTCGGCAATCAATCTTGTAAAATATGTAAGAAGTGCGTTCATCCAGTGAGTCGTGAGGTGATCAGATCTTCACAGCATCTGAAGCCATTCTTTCAGGCAGAGACAGGGTGTGTTTAGGAGGCTCTGGTGGGTTCGGGTTAGGGTTAGGGTTAGGGATAGCTCCAGTGCATCAGAAATTGTTTGAGATCAGTGCAGGGAGCTCTTTGCAAACAGTTGTTGTACTTCATGACAAAACTGAATGGCCACCAAGGTCTCCTGAACTCATGCCATGAAATTTTTCTCTTTTGCTATTTTAGGAATGACCCTTCCTCAGAATGTGGCTGATATTTTGTGATCAAATTATTGAGGCTGTGGATGCCTTGGGGTGCAGAAGGGGTAGTGAAAGCAGTCTTAGAGGAGATGAGCAGAGTTGTGTGTTCAAAGAGAGGGGAGGCATGTTGAAGGACAATAAAAGTCAGTTTGAAGCTACTGCCTTTTTCTCTGAGGTGCCCTTATTAACATTCACAGTGCAGCAGGTATTTCTGTTCTGTTTGTGTGTGTTTATGTGTTTAATTTCTTGGATGTCCATACTCTGGCAAATGTCAAATAATATTTGTCAAGACAGCCAATACAAAAACTCAAAACTTAGACAAAAGCAATTTTGGCGTGCTTTACATAACTGATTATTATGCCTGTGACCAAATAAGACTGACCAATGTACTAGGTGTATGTTAAATAATCATACGATCATGTCCTGATGTCGTTTTTATGATAGTCTTTTTTTGTTTTAGTGAGACAGATTGAACCCGGTTCCTTTTTTGACTCACACAGAATACTAATCAATGTCACTGTGAACCAAGCGGTTTTATCCTCAAAGGCAGTCTCATTATTTAATGACCTCATAGTATCACAGCAGATATAGCAATAAACTGATGAATCAGTAAATTCTTACACCCCTAATGTTGAGGGGTTGAACCTCTAAAATGGCAGATTTGAAAATGTTTCAACTTTTTTTTAACAATTTTGAGATATGATTCAGAGAGAAATTAAGTTCAATTCTTGCTAATTCTGCACTTTATAGACTTTAGTTCCAAAAGTGGAGGTTATTTGTGGACACAAATAATCACTGGCTGTCATGTAAGTCTGTAGTACCTCCGCTGAGCCACTACTGCCACTGAGCTAAGGATAATACTAATAATATGGGTTTGTAGTTTGCTGGATTTGTTAGTAACAAATGTTTTCCATACTCATTCTGAGCCAAATTAAGGATGTTACTTTTGAAAGGCCATTCAGATGCAGAAAATAAAGCACTGGAATCGTAGTCTATTAAAAACGTAAAAAACAGATAACCAAACAGGAAGTGAGCAACATGTGACAGTGTGAGTTGTGGTTTCATCTTTTAATATTTTATTTTCCATCCATTTCAATTCATCTACAAGTCTCAGCTCTTTTCTTGCTTTTTCTCTCGGTTTAAAAGATAGTGTCTAAAAATATGGGATAGGATGCATCTTATTTTCTCTTTTTTTTTCACCTTGAACTGAAAATCAAACAGATTGTATTTTATACCAACTCTGTACATCTTGTAATAATAACAATAGTGCATCTGCCTTAGTGCAAAGCTCAAATGAACCAAACTGACCTCATACTCGCATACAGTTTCTGACAAGCTGCCTCCTGGACCCCTGATCAGATCTCTTTATAATCTCATTTACAGAGGGGGTTAGGGGTGGGGAGGGGTCATCACAGAGCCTCGGGGGCTGAGGCGTTCACCCAGTGCTCGGGGCTATCAACAAATGTACAAAAAGATTTCAGTGATAGCTGGAATGATAAGACGGATGCCGGGCAGCTGGCAGAGCAGCTACGCCACATTTAAAGATGCATGGAGAGCGCGGAGTACAGGAGAGATTTGCAGATGCAGGCTGTGTCAAAGGACTGGCAGCTGAAACAGATAAAACTCATTATTTTAACATAGCTTTTAAATAAATCTTCATACAGTGCACTTAACATTCAGTGTATCTTGCACATATTTACAAATAGGTGTGCATACAGTTGGCTAGTGCTCATTTTTATGACATAAAAACTGTTGACTCATTTATTAATACGCTGCGGTTATTGTGCCATGGCCACAGCGCACAACAGTTTGTAGAAAGAGTCGATAATCTAGAGGTAAAAACCAGCCTATCTACGTGTGATAGGAAGAGTGTTTAGGTGTACACAAACCCGACTGCCCCTAACACTAATGTAAACACACATACATTCTTTCTTCCTGTAAAAATCTCTTACACTTGTACATTCACTCATGACAGACACACAGATTTAACCTCCAAAGCATACAAACTTTTGGGCCTGAAAGAAGTGAGCGCGCACACAGACACAGATTGTGGAATGTATGTTTGTCAGTCTGCGGTTGAAAACACTAAGTTACGGTCTCTGCTGCTTCAAAGTTCAGTGGTTTAAAATGATCCCAAAACCAATTTTGCCTTGCTTCCTTTTTTGTTGTACCTGAAGACTTGAGTGGGAAAAGAAGTGGGCCAGGTGGGACGCCTCAAGATGAAAGTATGACTAATGATGAACACAAACTCTGTTATCAGTCTGGGCTCTGGCTAACGTTTGGCTGGATTATAGCCATCATTTCTTGTTCATCTCTCCTAACTCTGACTTGTAAAACATGCTAACAATCCAATGTATGGTTTCATTCAGTGGTGAATTAAAACAGATAAATGTCTGCTCAAGTCAAGGCCTGGCCTTGAAGGAACAGTACCTTAGGTCCATATCCTTAAAAAGGAACCTTTTGGCTCCTTTTTGATTACAGTCTTAAATTAGAAGACCAGTCTGTGTGCTAGTCCAACATTCAGGACTTAGTTGGTGGCCAGATTTGTTTGCGTGCAGGCAGGCAGGCATTGAAAAGACAAGTCTCATACTAAATTGGTCCACCGTTGATATGTTCTTCATCAGACTGTCCAAGTTGTGTGAAAAGGACGTAAACAGACACAGAAGCACATTCTCAGAGCCACTGTAACAGTGGCAGGTCCCAGTGCCTCTGACAGAGAGCCACCTGCTCTCTCTCAGTGTGGCCCGGACACAATCTTCAGTGGCCCGCTGGCAGCAGCCACACAACTAGGACTGGGCTGGTATGATGAGGAGCTCCACAAGACAGGGAGGATGGACAAAGAGGGGCAGTGTGGAGGGGATGACGATCAGAAGAGGCCTGGAGGGATCATGGGATGGGAGTGGAAGACTTTTTTTTTGTTCTCCTCTTCTCCGATGTGGAAACGACACAGTGCAAGGAGGAAGACAGGAGTAGACAGGACACAGAGACAGAAAGAGAGACAGACATCTTATCCTCCGCCAGATCTGGAAATAAGTAGAAACAGATGTGGTTAACTTTCGAACAACAACAACAAAAAGCAAAGACAGAGAGGATCATAGCGTAAAATGGAAGTTATTCTGCTTCATACTAGAGCAGCATGATTAGGACCAAACCTTATACCTTTATTATTTTTTTTTGCTGATGGATGTTATTTAATATTATTTTCAGTGTGTGTTTTTCATTATAATTTAAAAATATACAGTTTAATGAGGTATAAAGTAGGATTTTTTTGATGCAGAGGGGCTGCAGCTCACTATTTAAACCCACTTGAAATCTGGAAAACATACATTATGCCCAAGCTTTTTTGACACCTGTATACTGAATACTGTTTAAATGCTTTAACAGCAATACTCCTCAAAAAAGTGCCCACCAATTGATATTGTAATTTATATCACCTGAAAGCCTGATTAGTCACTGTTACGACGAGGTTTGGCAGTAGTACTGAACCTTGACACCAAATAATGCTGCCACTCTGTGCCCTGGACAGCAGCTCCAGTTGCAGGGGACTTCAGCACACCCACCCATTAAACTGTGTTTTTCATCTCACTGATGCACAGTCCCTAAAAGCTGCACTTTTTTGGAAAGGTGAATAATCAGGCATCCCAGTGATATACAATGCACCACCAATTAGAGAGAAATAATTGACCAAAATAAGATTTCTTAACTTTTTTGAGCAGTAAATTTCTTTTTAAAATTCCCAACCTTTTTGGTACAATGAACTGAACAGCTCTGGGACAGAAAAATACTTTTCAGTTACCGCTTAAATAAGATGAAGGATGCTTCTCTACAGGGATGAACTGTAGGATAATTTTTCAGATAGTGGGGAGAGGATTTAACAGACTTGCTGGGGAGACTTGGAATGCAATGGGATGTTCTGGCTGGTGGCTACAGCATCTGTAAGTCTATTGATTGAAGAACTGCAAAGTTTTACCTTCCTCTTCGGATATTCCTGCATCCCATGAGCACACATTAAGAGAAAAGACAGAGTTAAGAATTTCCAAAGAGAAAAGCAAAGAGTAAAGAGACAACAGTGTTATAGAAGCATCATGCGAAGCAAATAGTCTTGCACTGTATTTTCCATGTGGCTTTAAAAAGACAAATTTACACACTAGAGGTGAAATACAATCAAATCTTCTTGAGCCTTGTTTAAACATGGCGTGAAATTAAAACCTCAAATTTGAGTCAATATTTAGATCTGATATGTCATGTTGGACTGATTGCACTGTTGGATTTGGAGCAATAATGAAAATCAAACAATGACTCAGTCCATTATTTCATCCATTATTCACCAAGCTGTCCTCTACAAAGTCTTTCTTGCCAGGCTGTATTGATCACATGCAGCAGGTCTACAGTAGTCATGACGCAGACCCTCTAAGCTTCGTCGAGAAAACTTCAGAACTGTCCCCCTGACCTCTAAACCTGAGATGTAGTGGGAAGAGAACACTTCCTGCTTACAGCTCATGCACACATGCACAGACACTTACCTCTGGTCCTAAAAAGACTGACTAAATGCTACAGCAAAATGTATCCCTCTCAATCATAAAGGGTGTCTTTTATAAGCCCTTATCATTTTCATGAACTGATCTGAGACAACAATAAAAGCAGTCCTTTTAGTTCAGAGTATAAGGAGTGGACAAAAGCAAGCTTTCAAAGGCAGGGCAATGCATAAGAGGCACTTCAGCGAGGGCATTTGGGGACAAACAGAATAATGCAGGCTGAAAGAGCACCAGTGGTAAAAATTCTATAGAAGGGTGATTGTGGTCATGATTGAATCAAATGAATTAAATGATTGCTCAGTTTTTTGAAGGCTGACAGGCCAGGATGCTGCACCATTGTGGGCACCATTATAAGATATGACACTGGCCCTATCTCAAACCAGGTCTTCTCAATTTATCAAACCACACATCTGATAACAAAAAGTTAGAAACACAAAATAAGACTTAAAGCAGACCTCTGTCATTAAACACATCATGATAAATATAACAGTCAAAGCCTGTTAAGGTTTATCAAGGTCATCCTGGCGACTTCAGCAAGAATCTTGAACATCGTACCAAACTACATGTTATCAAGCATTGCTTAATCCTTAGTTACTATGACAGACAATGCCTGTAGAGCATTTAAGAGATGTTTTATATGTACTAAAAAGATTAATTGCTCAGTGACAAAAATAAGGTGCCGTGAAGCTAACTTTGCTTTTCATAACTTAGGCAACCATTACCTTAAAAACAAGCTCAACTAAATAACCCATTTGACTAAATGTTATCAAGGATTATAGATCATTAAGTTGGGATTAGCATAAAGGAAAGCTAGATCTTTTAGCTCATTAAGGATAACTTTCATTATGAGTTAGCATTGAGCTAACTTACTAAATGTACATCGCAGCCCTTTTAGGGGTCTTTTTGATCATTTTTCTTCAAATGCACATCCTTAGCAAAAAGGGTACAGGGGAAAGCTTTGAGTTGCTCTGTGTTTGGATCAAAAACAAAAGTACCGATGTCATATTTTGTGGGAATATGCTTACAGAAATTTTCTAATGTTTAAGCTCAGTTTTTCCCTGACGAGCTGCACCCAGGCACCTATATCAGACGGGTGTGAGTGGAAGGGGCGGGGTTTCCTTAAGGTAGAAGCAGACAGGTACACAAAGGCATGCCAGAACTCTTACTTAAATCCCCATCCTGTGCCCCCTAGGACTATAGCTGCCAGGAGAATAGCACCTGCGATGGACCCTATTATGATATTGGTGCCACTGGGACCTGCGCAGAGGAAGGAGGAAGGGGGGAGGAAAGGTGCGGAGGAGGAAGGGGGAAGGAGGGAGGGGGCAGAAACAAAACAACACCACTAAAAAACACACGTCAGAGGACAGCATCAACACAGTACATCAACCACATCAACTAGAGGAATAGAGAGAGGCAGATGGTGAGTTACCTGCAGACAGAGAGGGAGAGAGATAGAGAGAAAGATGAGGAGAGAGAGGAGGAGACCAGCACGCGGGGGGAGGTGGGAGAACGGGGCGGGTGAGCGAGGAAGGTCAGGGAGACCACAGATACGTAGAAAGGAAAAACAAAAGGAGAGAGTTTTATTACTTTGTTGTCATTGCCCCTCTCCTGCTCAGGATGGCTTTGGCTCTTTTTGGCCCTATGAGAGCAGCTGCTCAATTTGCTCTGTGTCATTGGAAGACTGCAAGAAAGTAAGGAAGACGCTTGAGGATGGAGGTGTCTGAAACATAAACAGTACCACCATAGACACACACACACACATATACATAAACGACACTCTGATGCATGAGCAGTTTTAGCATTAGGCACAGGTGGGCAATTATTTGGGGCCTTAAGATATTTTTTCGAATTCTAAATTTTGCACCTACATAGTAAGTCCACTGACAGTCTACTAATTATAGGTGATCATAACAGAGTGGTGCAGGGATGGCATATTTTGTAAGCCATCCTATAAGTTACCAAAGTGTTGATTCCCTCTCCATTAGGCTTGTAGTTTTGTCAAAGGGTTTTTGGATTACAGATGCAAAAAACACTTTGATAAACTAATTTTACCTCTCAATTTTTGTTGTAAATCCTTGTGGATGTGCTATGCTTTTAGCAAATTTAAAAGCTTTATGTAATCAGCAGAATGAAAAAGCTAATGTCAGGCGATAGAGTGATGCAGAAATTACATATTGCTTCCCTCGACTAAAAGTCCATGGGATATTTCACTTTATGCTTCAATCGTTGCTTGACAAAAAAAATTTGAGTTTTGTTTATTAGAATAATACTTTTGATCTAAACTAAACTTCATGCTTTTTTAAGTTTAAATGGTAATATTACCAAGCTATTATGGAGCTATAAGATGGCAGTTAGTTCATTATTTCCACACTTCCAACATGTAGCTGCTGTTGGGCATAAAAATCTTATCTTCAAATTAGTTACTTTACAGAAAATGAAAAAAACCTCACTTATGAGTGAATAAGTACTGTATTGATGTGACTACAATCTTTTTGTACTTTGATTTGGTTAAAAGTATCTTAAACCCAATTTTCCAGCATGGAAGGTGACCAATAGAATTGCATTATGAAAAGAAATGAAAATCATAGAAAATGGGGAAAAGATGCTTTTGTTAAGCAGCAATAAAATCCCATGTTGTGACCTCTTGTTTGAGGATTTCCTCCTAATCAAATGATCCCGATCAAGTTTGTGTCCATGGCTGTGGATATTGTGCATAACTGTTGTTTATCAACCCTTTAACTTCTTCAAAATATAGCCATGGAAATGTCTTTTTTGACAACTTGGGGCACTAATGCAACAATTAATTTTTTTGACCCGGTAAATATTTATAAATCTGTAATCTGTAACCTCTGCTAAAGGTTAAGATGCGAGTTTCATAGCCGAAGATGTGATTCCAGTAATAAAGTGAAAAAAGGTCAAAAATCAGGTAAAATGTCCTTTTTTGAGAAGCACCTAACCTTGTTGGATGTCACATTGAGTTCATTTATGCCATTTTTTATAACAGGTTTTATAATAATACTGTGTTTACCTATCCAAGCAGATCTCCTCTTTCATAAGACATTAATAAGACATAATGTTTTTTTTCTAGCATTTTGTTTGATCCCTGTGAAATATAGATTGCCTTACAGGTTTAAGATGTTTGCTGAATTTATGAATAAGATACAGTTAATCAAAGTTTAGTCTACCAAGCAATTGATCTGGGAGTTAAAGGGTTTATAAATGATCAGTGATTATTGCATCAGGGTCCCTGGACATTTTTTGTAGTTGTTGTTAGCAGTCTGTTGGCAAACATCATTTTAAAACCACAATAATGCTTCAGGTTCTAGCTCATTGCCTGTTCAAGCCCATCTCCAACTACACATGTGACATAAGAACATCATTGTTATCTTTTTTTTTTCTGATAATCCTTTGAAATTGTTAGTTCTTACATCTAATGTCAGCTCTCCCATACTCGATTTTTCCTTGTTTTTTGTCCACAATGTCATATTTTCTAAAATCTTCATACTTGGATATTTGTACATAGAGCAGAGTCAAATTTCCATAATGTGCTCCAACACCAGGTTTGTCAAGCCGATCCTCAGAAAAAATTTACGTTAACTTTGAAAATATTGTTCCATTATATAAATATAAGAAAAAATCTAAGCAGACCTCTTCACACTGTTTCATTTCTTTATAAAAGGGAATATTTTGACAAGAGGGCATAACTGGTGAGTAGCAATAGTTAGGTTTTATTGTCTTTCAAAACGTTGCCAACACAAGTGGGCAGTTTTGACAATGCTCTCCCCTGTGGTTGAAAACATTGCTGATCATAAGGTGTCTGAACTTCAAACAGCTCCTGAAGAAGCCATAAATATTTTACTTCAGACACACTGACTGCTCAAAGCTAAATAGCCAAAAGGCCTTTTGCAGGGGCCTCCGAATGACTAAAACTACCCCTGCTCTGATGGATGATGTCTCATCACACACCCACACTTATTCAGCATCTAAAGCAGATTCAGCGGGAGATAAACTAAATACTGACTTCATGTTTCTTAACTGAAACCATTAAAAGTGAACTTCTCCTCCCGTTTAAAGAAATGTATTAAGAAGCTACTGTGATAATGGGTGGAGATTATGAGGGGGATATGAGACACACAGAGAGATAATGGTAAGCGAGGCGCTATGGACCTTTCTTCTCCGGGCCTGTGGGCACTGTTGGCTCAGGGATCGGGTCAAAGACGCTGCAGTCCTTCCCGGTGTAGTCTCTGTCGCAGATACACTTCACCTCGTTACTGCAGGTCTAAAGGAGAAACAGAGGTGGGAGAGGGCATTCAATGTTAAAAACAGAATGACTCAGAGAGGACATTACAGTGAAGTCACAGAGGCTGTGTGATTTATTTTGTTTCAACATGAATTCAGTGATCAGCAGAATGAATGGCAAAGAGGTAATGCAGTTATTTAAAGTGTATTCACTATGAGCATGTAGCTGTTTGACAACTTTATAATCTCCTTCATTTTGTATGGTTGAATTTATCTCCTTACTGACAACATAGAAGTCCTTTTACAACACAAAAAACATCAGTTAGATGATCAAGTAAAGCCAGAGTCATAAACACAAAACAGAAAACTGTATGCAAACTAAAATTAAGGTTGTGGCAACCAATAAACCACAACTAAGTCCTGAAAACAGAAGTCCACAAATATTGGAGGAAACTGGCCTCATGCAGAGATTCTGTTATTTGATGATGTATACATAGAAGCAGAGTCATTAGAAGCTGATGGGACAACAGGGTGAACTTTAAGTGTGTTGGCTGAATTACATTTTAGGTGAATCAGGCTATTTACGAAATAACTCTTAAATTAAATAAAACAACAGTCTTACATTAGGAAGCCAATAGTTTAAAGGTGCTATGAAGAGAATCTATTTTCGAAGACATTAAGACTCTGCTACTCATGAGCACGGGCGGCAACTGTCGTAATGCTGCGTTCCAGTAACCTCGAAACTGGGAGTGACATCATCTCCGACTTATCGGCGTTCAAGTTGAAGTCGGAAAAAAACATGCCGATCTGCCAGGCTATTGTTAGCTGTTGTTAGCACGTCCTGCGTTGCTGTTCACAAATATCACATAAAGAATTTGATTATCACTATGGCAGCATTTTTGTAAATATAAGTCTAACAATACGATGTATACAGCTGATCTAGAGTGACACACCCCAGTCAGAAGTGCAAATAAATTGATTATTACAGGAGCTAAATAACTGTTCACACTGGGGGCATCCATCTTTCATTGTCAACTCGGGGGTGGTGAGGTTTCACCGAGTTCCCAGTAGGAAATTCCGACTTCGGGGAATGTTCCAGTTGCAGTTTCCTACTTGAAACCTGGAAATTCCTACTTCTGACTGCAACTGGAATGCACCAAAAGCCGTGACCCAAGCCAAAGCATGTGTTTGTTGTGATGCTAATTAATGCAGCTCGGACCTTCCTCAGAACTCTGCATTATTTACAACTTCTTTTTTCAGCAACTTACAGGATGTAAAGCGACGAGGTCACGTATCTCTTTCTAGTTATGTAGCGGTAGTTTTTGATGTGTGACAACAAGCAATTTTTGGAAAACTTGTTATCGTAGATTTGTAGCTGGCTGTCCGACCCGAGCACTTAGCTAAGGAATAGCATTTATAGATAACCTATTTTGATGCAATAGAACTCATCTTAAAGTGTGTATTTCGATCAGGCATATATCTAAAAGTGAGACTTTTTTGTAATTACTTAGAAACTCCTCACAGTCCCTTTAAAATTTGTTTTTGCAACTATTTTCGTGGGGGGCTTCAACTGCATTACCTAAATTCTGACAATTACAAACATTAATATTTCAGCAAGACCGCCATAAAAAATGGAAAATAATGAGTTTTCAGAGTGGTATTGAAGGTTAGATTTTGCAGGTGAAAAAATATCATTCTCCTGTTGCAGCTGGAGAAACCTTTGCCTTTTTCAGTCTCAAATATTATTTTTCAAAGAGTCATAAGCCTGTGGGATATTATAGAGGATTTTGTTTACCCCATGGTCCGAACAGATGCGTCCCAAGTTGGATCCTGAACACGAGCTAAGGTTGAAAGCGGCCACAGGGAGGCAGCGTCGCTCCAAACACATCATGTTGGGACCACAAGGGGTGCCATCCTCCACATAGCCCAAATCCGAGCCATCCTCCAAAAGTGCATGGCCCCCTCTGTGTGAAGCAAATGGACATGTTAGACAATCAAGAGAGTAGAGATCTATCTGGATACATATAGGAGCTTTATACGTATAAAGTAATGACTTTATGTGCTTGTTTACCTGCAGTCCAGGTACTTGTTCTGATGGTACAGAGTGAAGCTGGTCACCTCCCCCTGCAGGTCTCCAAACTTTGGCTTCATCGTGACGTTGGCACAGAAGAGGAAGCCGCATAAAACATCCCTGAAGAGGAGGAACAAGTCAACAGTCACTGAGTAATGGATTTGAAACGTAGGCGGAGCTCGACATCTTTTCCTTTCAAAAGTTTAACATTTTAAGTAAAGTTCACATTTTTGGATATGTTTTAGGGTGATTCAGATCTGATAAATAATTTTATAATTTTATTCAACTAAAGCTGTTCACAGCTCACAGCTCCAGGCACTCTGTTTTCTCTCTGAGGAGAAGCATAAATCCAAATTCCCTCCACTCACAGATACATTTTACTGTACGTCAGTTCTTAGAGACAAGATGGCTCTTTGTGTGCTCTATAGAAAACTCTTGGCAATGGTGGATCCAGTACTGTAGTATGTTATAACACTGGCCACAGCACCATGCAGTGGTAAATGCTAACTGGCACTCTTTTGCCCTCCAGCCCTCTGTGCTGTCCATGTGACTTCAACCATTCAAGCAAGAGATTCATACTTAAAAAAGATGTATATTCTCTTAGACACCAGAAATCAATCTATGTTATGGACAATTTAAAGGGACTTGAAGGAGGTGCATGTAGTGTTCTTGAGAGAAAGCATCAGCATTATCAGGGATGGGTAATATCTGTTAAAGGAGACATATCATGCTGATGCATGATTTAATACTTACATATAATATAATAAATTTGAAAACAAGACCTTACAACCCCTTAATTTTCAAAAAATGAGATATTGTATTTTTTCTGATATCCTAGAACGAGATTTGATGCCTCTGAAAATAGGTCATTGCGAGATGTCCGCGAGATTTCAAACGTCGTGACAACACGAGGTACCTTTCTTTTTATTGGAGTAATCTGATAAAACACTTCCTCCTCTGTGATGTCCGTTAGCCCCAAACCCTCACCGAGGAACACATCCACCAACAGGGGTATAAAGCTCCCTCGCTCACTCTCCCACATTACCAGCTCTGGCCTGTAGGGGGACTCAATACGCGGTCGCTGCTTTGAGCCTGCTGGAAAATACAGTAGAAGAAGAAGGACAGGCTGGCTCTACCCCCGAGAGAACTGACCAATCAGAGCACAAAGGGCTGTGACATTGCGAGGTAACTTTAGGTCATCCTTGAGACCAAGCGTTTCAACTAGCGCTTCATAATGGCCTAAAATGAGGATATTGAGAACGCTATTGTGGGGCAATGAAGGAACTAAATGACTTGTACTGAGGGCAGAAATGCTTTACAGGCATCCTAGTCTGGCATAGTGAAAAGGAGAAACAAGCATGATATGTCCCCTTTAAGAATTAAATATTTCCCTTCCTTGAATTGAAAAACAGACACCTGAACAAGACATGGCACTCACACAATTGTATTTATTTCTCAGAAAAGAAATAACTTGATGGTTTTAAAAAGAGCTAAAGGCCCATCATAAGCTTGGGCTGGACCATTAATTGGATTTTGATCATGAGTTCAATTTTGCCATCTGACAATCATAAAAACATTATAATCGAAGAAAAACAATTAATGTGCCACACCGTGTGGAGTGCCGTGTATGCAAGTTCCTGCGCTTCATAGCGCTTCCATGTTCCACATGTAGCCACAGCTAGTGTGTGTGACCTGTGTGGATCAATAATTCTATATGTGCAGCGAGAACCGCTGCTTGCTGGTTCTTTAAAGTTGTGTTTAAATCAATACAGAAGTTTTTAAATAAATGAATAATTGTGTATGTTAATTGTGAGTTCAATATCACTTAAAATAATCGGGATTCTTATTTTTACCATAATCATCCAGCCCTATCATAAGCTCCAAATATTTAAACACACTTATTTTCATAAAACCTTTAATGCAGCTGTATTTGCTCAATTCCAAATCTGTAATCAGGCAAATCCATCTTGCAAATCTGTAGACTGACCCAGTCCGTCTAGATCAGAAAAGGTCCGGGAAAAGTGGCCACTATTCCCTAATTAGCCTGCACTGATTGTGACTGTCAAATCACTTGCGACTTCACTTTCCAGTTTTGTTACCCAGATGGACATGAAATCTATCCCTTCAATGGTTTAAACAGTCCATCTGGTATTTCAGGTTAACTCAAGGCAGGACGCATCCAAATTAATCAACTATTCATGAGGATGTGACAGATAATGACTTGAGCAACAGGATTTCTTCTTGTTCCGTACCAGCTAACTGTTATAAAGCTAGTCTGAGAAAGGTTATAGTTGTAGTGTGAGGAATCCTGGAGTTGGTCGGATGAATCACAATCACATTGGCACAGAGATCATGTCTGTGGAAGACAATTAATAAAAAAGTAAAAGAGAAGTGGTCCTAAGGTTGAGCCTTGTAGAACTCCCGTTTGAAACTGGCCTGAGAAACACTACATACTAAAATTTGCTATAAAGATCAGCATAAATCAATATGGTGGAGTTTATTTAGGTAATGAAGGTGATTTACTATATCACTATATATATATATATACATATATTACTATATACCAAAGCCTTGGCGAGAGCAATGATTATTACAACTGTCAAAACAGAAAACAAGATGTTAATGAAAATAAGATAAGCTATTGAGGGTCTGAAACTAGTTTGACAAGGAGATAAATATTTACATTGCATAATGTTGTGGGATATTTCATTAAAATGAGATTCTAAAATATAAGTCTAGGAAGCCTAACAGCACTTGCAAGTTTTAGTTTGTTTTTTGATTTTTACTTCAAGAATAAAAAAGTAACATTTTGGTCTTGGATAGTGCTTGAGCACGGGGAGAGGAGAGGGTGTGGAAAAAGTGACTCACGGCTTGTTGCACTGCAGCCAGCCCTGGCCCTCAGGACCAGGACCACAGTTGCCTTTCTCCGTCCCCTCAGCATTCAGCTTTTCATAACAAAACCGGTCTGCTGAATCTAAAAAGTGATAAGAAGAGGACAAACACTAATGCCTACAGATGCAAGCAAAGATCTCTTGAACTCTTGAATATCAATGTATACTCACTGTAACCCCAGAGTCCCCTACACTGTCCATCACGAGTCCTGCACCGTCCACTGTAACAGCGGCCCTAAAGATAAAAGACACAACAGTTAAGTACACCACAAAGATAACTGCAATAAAAGTCAAAACAAACAAACTCATACCTGACTGTTGTCACACATGTAGCCGTCCAGCTTGTGGACATTATGAGGGCACTAAAAAGAAAGAAGCGTACATCACTCTCTTGATGCTTCTGCTGATCTTAAAACTTGTTCCCATCTTCATAAAATCACTTCTACCTGACTAGAGTCTCCAGTGCAGGTCTCTGGGATGTCACAGTCATTCACAGCATCTCGACAAACCACTCCTCTCTGCTCATACTAGGACACAGGAGAAAACAATCTTCAGGCACATGGTTGAACTATTTGGTGATTTTAATTTAACTTAAATAAACAACAAGGCTATCTTAAAGACTGGATATGTAAAGAAAGTAGCTATAAGTCAGTGATTTTTAAAAGTTGTTTTATCCCTTTTGTCCCAGAGTAATTGATTATTACAGTTACAGTCAATATTGGATTCATACTCCAAATTTCCTACACACATAACACAGCTGTTTGCATGCACACAAATAAACTGATTATTATGATTTTAATATCAACTTCTCTGTGCCACAAGTTAGCCAATATCATGGCAGCAATTCAATGCATTTTCATGTATGCACATGATCAAGACAACCTGCTAAAGAGCAAATTGAGCATCTTAATGAGGAAGGAAGGTAATTTAGGGGACTTTCAACATGGAATGGTTGTTGACAGACAACCTGGTCTGAGTTTTTCTGCTGATCTATTTTGAATTTCACTCACAACCATCTCTAGGGTTTAACCGATAATGGTATGGAAATGAAAAAATATCCCTTGAGTAATAATTCTTTGGCCATGTTGATGTCAGAGGTGAGAAAAGAAAGGCCAGACTACTTCCAAGTGGAGAAAAATAAGGAAACAGTAACAGAAACTAAGCAGAGTAGCATTTTATAATGCACAACCCGTTAAATCTTGAAATGGATAAGCTACAGTACCAGAAGACCACATTTGGTGCCACTAATGTCATTTAAGAACTGGAAACTGAAGCAAAAAATCACTTGGACTCACAAAAATGGGGCCATAAATGTTGCCTGGTCTGATGAGCCTTGATTTCTGTTGCAACATTTAGATGGTAGGATCAGAATTTGGCATAAGCAACATGAAAGAATGGACCCTTCCTGCCTTGTATTGACAGTTCAAAATGGAAGTGGTGGTATAACGGCCTGAGAAATATTTTCATTGCACACTTTGAGCCTCTTAACAGCGCAGCCTTCCTAAGTATCATTACTGAGTATGTGTGGGTGCTTGCAGCAGGACAACAAACTGTCACAAAGGTCAGATCATCTCAAACTGGTCTCTGGATCATAATGAGTTCACTGTACAGTCACCAGATCTCAATCCAATAGAGCACCATTGGGATGTGGTGGAACAAGAGATTCACACCACGGATGTGCATGATATGGTCATGTCAATATGAACCAAAATCTCTGAGAAATGTTTCAAGCATCTTGTTAAATCTTTACCATGTAAATAAAGCTCTGAGACCAAAAGGGGGTCCAACCTATTACTTTAATAAGTTGGACATTCAGTAAAAGGGCCACCATCAGATTATGAAGAAAGAGAAATTACAAACTAATCCTTGTATATCAAACAAAAACTACAAACTAAATCAAACTAAACATAACAGAAAATTCCCCAACATTATGACCTTTTAGAACAGTCATAAGTGTCTATTTTGGCTCCATGTCATGTCCACTGGCTCACCTTGCAGGCACTGCAGCAGAGTCCATTACTGCACATGGCATCATGGGTAAGTGTGCACTTTTTACAGCAGGCTCCTCCACTGCGGGCGCACTCCTGCAGACACAAGAACAAACCTTCATCTCGGCTCTGACAAACTACAAACACTGCTGTGCTCAATGGGAGACTGAAGGTGACACCAACTTCAGAGCTGCTCACCTTTAATATGGAATGCTGCAAAATACAACAGCACTAACAATGGGTGGATTTCTTTTAGCTGCTTCTTTTTATTATTAAATAAGAAATGTCCAACACCAGAGGGCTCATGTAACAAAATAGGATGAGTATGAACTCACACACTGTCATTTCCGAAGATCTCCCCCATTTTCTGTTTTCAATTAAGATCTTCATTTAAAAACAAACCCCATAAAATATGTTTTCTTTCCAGACTTGCCAGGTTTTGAGCTACTCACTAGGCAATCTTGGATAACAAACAACATAAACTAGGAAGTTCACTTTTAAAATACTATAAAATACGTCATGTGCTAATGTGGATTTACAGAGTAATGATAAATAACCTGTGAATTTAAAAAGCACATCTAGTTACAACAATAACAAGTAGTGTTTCTCTGGCTTTGAAATCTAAAAGAAACAAATATATTTTTGAATAAGTATTGCTTTTGAGGCCACACTCTTCTGAGCAGAGCAACATTTGTTTTTGTGATATAATGTACAACTAGATTCTCACCACTTGCGATCCACAGTCACACTCCTCTCCAGTCTCCACAAATCCATTTCCACACTCTGGAGGGTCCAACAGCTTAAAGAGGTAAAGAAAGACATACAGGAGCAGATATGAGTGGAAGACAGATGGGAGCATAACTATATGAGTCAGATCTATAGGAGACTGTTGGCTGGAAAGATAAAAACAAAGATGAAGGCATCAGCTAAAGAAAGATTCAGTATGTTGGCTGAAAGTACAATGCTAACTTCAACTTAGATGTTATACTTTCCTTTAAAAAGAATTCCTTACATCAAGGATATCAGATAATAAGAATAACTAAAAGAATGGCCTGTTTTTTTGTGGGCAAACCCAGAAGAAAGCATTGGCGTTTGTTCTATTGAGAAAATCCAAGGGGGGAATTGCCCAAGGTTTTGAACTGTTACCAAAAATAAGCTCTGGGGTAGGAAAAAATTGTGACACAAACTTTGTTAGAAATTATCTTCAACAATGAACACTCCTGTCATCACTTTTAAGCAAAAGTACAAGTACAAGTCTAAAAAAAGCCTCTCAATGGTTACCACAAAACACTGCAGCTGGCGGCCCTGAGGCAGCATCGTCTGTGAGTTCTCCACGGTTTGTTTAGGCGGAACTAATGTACTCACTAATATTTCTCACACGGGCATGGATTTTTACTCTGTGAACCATAATAAAAACAGTCTGTCACTGGTACCGTCGCTCATGCACACACCACTGATTGGCTGTTGCTGCTAATTAGTTGTTGAGGGTTAACCCCGCCCCATCACGGCTGTACAGTGACTTAAAGGATAAGTTCGGTTTCTACAGCTTTCACATTGTTTATAGAATGAAGTAGAGCAATATACTCACCCAGAAGGCTTTCCTGATCCAAACAGTGCTTCGGGAGATATTTAGATCCAAAATCGAGCGGAGGACATCCGTATAATGGTAGCACATAGGGCATGTATGTACGGCTCACTGTTTCAGGGGAAGACCGCCGGCTACACGACTTTCTTCTTCCAGTTTTGTGCAAAATGGACGAATATCTATCGGATGAAGATGTTGTGGAGGAGAACTTTGAATATGATGGGTGTCCTTACAGTTTCGAGTCAGAGTTTACAGATGAGGAGCTCATCGAAAGGAGGACGTGGAGGCAGCGCTCCAGAGAGTACTGCGCATGCATGGAGGCAAACAGTCTTCTTCTTTAGTTCAGAGGTCAGCAGCCACAAAACATGTCTGGAGCAACACAGACTGTAATGGAGGAGTAGCGTGAGTGGACCATGATGAAATATTGGTGAAACTAATGAGTTTTTGGATGATTAATGCAGTTTTAGGAGCGGCGCTATACATGCCCTATGTGCTACCATTATACGGATGTCTGCCGCTCGATTTTGGATCTAAATATCTCCGGAAGCACTGTTTGGATCAGGAAAGCCTTCTGGGTGAGTATATTGTTCTACTTCATTCTATAAACAATGTGAAAGCTGTAGATACCGAACTTATCCTTTAACACGGAGAGTGGTTGCAGAGGACATTCAAGTCTTGGAGCTCCTGCCTCTTTAAGGACTCCTCCCCAATGTGGGCCCAGTCAACTTTAAACAGGTTGTTTACCTAGTGGTTATTGATCTGTTTCGCCCTTCCCAGTGCTGTTGTCAATGACTCTTCATTCATTATACATGAGGGACTGTTTTTAACATGTATAGCACTTTGTGCTGCATTTTTAATGTATGAAAAGTGCTTTATGAATAAAGTTTGATTTGATCTGATTTGATATGCATATAAAACACAAAAAGGCATATAAAGTTCAAAACAGCATTATACTGACTCTCTGACGCAATATCAAACAGTTACATCATAATTAGAAAACTACCTTTTCTATTCCAAAAAGAGATAAATAAATTAAAATCTAAAGTTAACAATAAAAAAATCACTTCATCAGAAAAAAAACTATAAAATGGGAAATGCAGGATTTTTTTTACTTTTTGTGATTCTACTGGCTCTTCCCAGAAATAAACAGCCCGCTCTTCTGGCCCAAAAAACAGTTTTTTATTTGGTATCATTTTGGCTGTAAGTAGTGTTTGATGTATCTACACCAGGGGTGGGCAACTTTAATGACCAAGAGGGCCACATAAAACCATTTTTCCCAGCCTGAGGGCCACATTGTTACAAATTTTCAGAAACTCTCAATGATGAAAAAGAATGTTGGATAAACAACGTATGAGAATAAAAATTTGTCATAAAATAAGCATACCAATATTCTTATATTACAACATAAATGCAAGTTATTATGCATAATCAAATAAACTTGACATAGAATTCAAGCAAATTTAGCTCATATACATAGAATCAAAGCAAATGAAGCTTTTTCAAATCAATAAAAAGATGTGTTTTTCACATTTTTAAAGCTCAAATATTTTGCTGCTGCCATTTTTTTAAATATAGTTTTGAGTAATACTTGATATAATGTTCAAAGGTTTCATGAAAGAGATTTAGACACAATAAGAGCAAAGTAAGGTTGTAAATAACTTAAATAAGATTATATAGAATTATTTCTATTGGCTGAGTTTTCTTCATATTTACAGCTGCTGGTTTTTGGGAATGAATGGCGGGTCATGTGGGGGGCCGCACTTGGCCCCCGGGCCCCCACTTGCCCACCCCTGATTATACACCTACGTGTTAATGTAAGCTCAAAGTGCACTAGAATTAATTTATACAAGGAGTGTAAAATATTGATATAGCAACACATACTTGCTGCACAATACTTTATTAATATTTAACAGCACATTATCTACATTTGCTTAGTTCATAATTTATAGAAAATTAGGGAATCTGTTTTGTGTAATAAATTAGGCTCTGACCACAACTTGCAGTAAGCAGTGTCATTAAAGGTGGGCCATATGTGACTTCTCACACTTAATCCCTAAATATGCCTCACCTTGTTGGGCTTGTTGAAGAGGCAGCTCCCTCCACCCTGGAGCAAGAACTGGATGTACTCATCGACGCTGCATCGGGAAAACTTTCTGGGCAGATAGTATCTGTTTAATAAAAGAAACACACACGAGCACAAAAAATACATACATGCAAGAAACAGATTCACAAAGATCAGACTGACACCAAGAAACAACCAAACAAATAAATAAATAAAAATACAGTGCAGTTATGTTGTGCCAGTGAGAAATGCCAGATCCAGCGTGGGTGTCTCTGCCACCAATTTGCAATCTGACAGGAATGTTACCATCTGTAGTAAGATATTAGTCAAATGAATAATTAAAATCTTTATTGTTCCATCTTGTAAGGAGAGCCAAATCCAAATTACTCACAGTGTACAGTTAATACTCCTTTTTCAATCTTTTATTTGAAAGCCATCTTTATCAGCACGCTGGTTTCTGATGTTCTAACTAATTCCTCAACGTGTCGAGGTCAAGCTGTGATTATCAGCAGCTCACGAAAGACTTAGTAAAAGTCAAAGCCTCCTCCTGTTCCAGGTGTTTCATTTTTTAATTGAGTGAAATGAACGGAACAAATCGCAGCTTGGAGGGAGTGCTATGTGAACACAGTCCTGCTGTCTTCTGTTGGATCGTGTCTACAAACACAGTGTTTTTTTTACAGGTTTGTTTTTATTTTTGTTCACTGCGGAGTGCTGAGCTGCAGTTATTTACCCAGTGTCTTCCATGATGCAGCCGAGCCAGGCGTCCGGACACCTGCAGTCTCCTGTGACACAAACAAAGAGGAAGAAGAGCACAAATTAGGGAGGGAGTTGACTTTAATAAAGAAATGACAATGATCAGAGCTGAACAATATGAGGGAAAACAGTCCACTCTATTTTTATCCTGCTTTATTGCAACTTTAAGAACATTTTCTAGATAAATGCTGTCTTCCTATGTATGACAATATAATCTGGATCTTGACATCAGTTTGCTATGACACACTCATCCATCCTTTCTCACTGTAGTGCTCTTATGAGGACTGTGATGCACACACATAATATAAGTTCACATTTCTTCATAATCTTCTAGAATACATTCATCGCTATGAGAAGACAGCTTTGTTTTTACTTCTAAAAAAGTGTTGCACTGCTGAACATCTGTGGCTGTCACAGTAGAGACTGTTTTTTAGGAGCGTCTGAACAAAAGCCTCGTTCAGACAATCAATACAGACTCAAAAAAATGGGATGTGGCATATCTGTAACATATACTCATTATCACTGAAACTGAAATTTTGTCAATAGCACAAATTTATAAAGCTCATAAATCAAAATGGGCATGGGATATGCTCAGATATACCTCAGGCTGTTTACATTTAGCGTAGCTTCATGTTACAAAAAAATAAAGCAGCCCGTAAAGAAGAATCTTTCCATCATGCTTACTTTTTGTCTTTAGTTTAGTAAGATCAGCTGAATGGTAATTCTAATACAGCATCATAAATGTATTTCATGTTTAAACTTCACCTCTTATAATATTAAACTTTTTAATAAAGTGGAGCAAGCTTAGCAGATTTCTTTGTTCATATTTGATAATCCGATGTTTTCTCTATCAACTCATTTTGAAAGTGATTTTAAGAGCAACTGCTTTTGGTTGCTCTGAAACCTGACTGGAAAAATCTATTCACACTTCAGCAGTGGCATTAGTATTCCTCATGCAGAACTGAGATCGTGAGTTCTTCTAACAAAGCTCTGACTTTTCACAGACTGCAGGTATATGTTGAAATATTCTGATCGACAAAGAGAAGACTTATTCTCCACTGACAGAGACAGATGTTAGGAGCCTATAGCTGTGCAAGGAGCTCTTGTCCAGCCATAATGAATAATAGACCTGAGGACTGTTCAGCATTAATCACTGAGTCCATTGTTCAGTGGCAACACTCCAACAACCACCCCCTCTTTCTCAGATGCAGGTGACTAATCACCTAATGGAGAAGTCTAATTACTGAAGAGAGCTGCTGGATGGGGATGCCAACAACCAACACTGTCTTTAACACCCCAACACGCAAACAAACACGCTCAGATAAACACTCTCTTACAGCATTATAAGGCTTTCCTTTTGGCTTTTACCTGCAGAGTTGCGTGCGTTGTTCCACCTCATGCCGATATTCTGGCCAAGACTCTGACACAAAGTGACGGCCATTGCACCAACATTTCCATACTAGAAGGAAAAAACACAGAAGACCTTCGTTTTTTGATTGAGAATATATCCAGACATCTAAACAGTAGTAGCAAAAGGTTAAAAATGTCCGGAGAAGTGGTTCAAAGTTGTTGGACTTCATACTTTAAACAAACAAAAACGGTTCAATTAGTTTGGAGAATCTGTATAGTTTGTTGGTGCTATATATTCCAACTCCATTTTTGTTTTTCATTTAATATAGAAATGAAAGAAAAGCATCTATTTTAAAACACATATGAGCGATCACTTCCTGCTGTTGTCTGGCTCATTGCTTCCACATATTGTTACTTTAAAGGGCTCTGACTGGTCCATGCCACCATGGGCAGAACACAATGGTTTAAGAACAGAGCTTGGCAAGACAGATCCATCAATAACAGTCACTGAATCAGGCAAATCCAGCTGTGGTGCAAGGTTTGGAAACACCAGAAATGTGCAAAAACATTTGTCAGCGCTGTACGTTGTTGAATTCTGAGTGCCACATGTTTGATGTTGTGGAAAGAGACTGTATGTCTTGTTTGCTTTTTTATCACTTAAAGGGTTTGATATAGATTGGGATCAATGAGCAGAATCATAATGTCAGAACACTGTAAAAAGATTTCAGTCAGTCTGACTCGGACTTTATTGGGTGGCATTAAGTTACAGACACATCTTTACAATAGCATGACTGTTTTTCAGGTCACAGCCTATTTAACTTCAATAACAGTATACCCACTTTTTTATTGACATAATTATTTGCACAATAACTGTGTTTGTCAGAAGAGCATACTTACTGTATTTTCATTTACAGTGTCAATACTTCAGCTACAACAGACAGAGACTAACACATTTTTTAACTACTGTAAAGCTCTCCTCTCTGGTCTACCTGCAACGGTTAATACAGAATTCTGCTGCTAGAGTGTTGAGAAAGACCAGAAGGAGAGCACATTTAACACCTATTTTTTAATAACAATGCTGAACAAAAATCAACAGATTTATATGTAGTAGTAGACCTTTACCAAGTTTTTATTATTTTTAATTGAACATTCTGTTAAACTTCATTCAATGTAGTGCAGTGTGTGACTTCAACAGTCTGTGTAGCCTCAATAGTCCACAGTTCTTAAAGCCATCTGCGCCTGTGATGGAGGAATGCACATTGCATGTAGGAGGTATGACCTCAATACCCCTGCAGTAAGCAGTGTGCTATGTGTATGCAACTGAGGAATTGCATAAATATTATCGAGTATACTTGCAGGAAATCTGGCTGTTTAAGTCAAGATTATGCTTGGAAACATTTCCCCAGCTATACTTATAGTCCCTGTTATGGGCCAACCTTCCAGTTTGTAAATTCAGTGTTTATTCCTGTTCATTCTCACAATTTTCCATTTATCCCCATGGAAACTACCAACTTTGAAAATATCTGAAATTTTGCAAATTTGGGTTTAAGTCCAGCTTTACCTGTTGCAGTGCGATGCGTCCTTGGGCAAGACACTTGAACCTAAGTTGCCTAAACTGCTGTGGTGGTCTGTCAGTGGTGTGTTGATGGGTATGAAGGGCAAATATGTTAGACAATGCTGATGGACTACATACATGTTTGATAAAGATTAGGATCAATGAGCAGAAAAAGATTTCAGTCAATCTGACACAGACTTTATTGGGTGCCATCAAGTTAAAGGATAAGTTCGGTTTCTACAGCTTTCACATTGTTTATGGAATGAAGTAGAACAATATACTCACCCAGAAGGCTGTCCTGATCCAAACAGTGCTTCGCACATAGGGCATGTAAAGCGCCGCTCCTAAAACTGCATTAATCATCCAAAAACTAATTCGTTTCACCAATATTTCATCATGGTCCGCTCGCGCTACTCCTCCATTACAGTCTGCTGACCTCTGAATTGAAGAAGAAGAATGTTCGCCACCGCGCATGCGCAGTATGGCTCATTGTTTCAGGGGAAGACCGCCGGCTACATAATGACTTTCTTCTTCCAGTTTACAGAGTTTACAGATGAGGAGCTCATAGAAAGGAGGAAGCGGAGGCAAAGAGAAGAACAGCTCTCCAGAGAGTACAGCGCATGCGTGGAGGTAAGCGTTCTTCTTCAGTTCAGAGGTTAGCACAGCCACAAAACATGTCTAGAGTGACACAGACTGTAATGGAGGAGTATCGCGAGCGGACCATGACAAAATATTGGTGAAACTCATGAGTTTTTGGACGATTAATGCAGTTTTAGGAGCGGCGCTATACATGCCTTGTGTGCTACCATTATACTGATGTCCGCCGCTCGATTTTGGATCTAAATATCTCCCGAAGCACTGCTTGGATCAGGAAAGCCTTCTGGGTGAGTATATTGTTCTACTTCATTCTATAAACAATGTGAAAGCTGTAGAAACCGAACTTATCCTTTAAGGACACATCTATTTCAGCTCATAGCCTATTTAATTGCATGTTGATGTTTGTAGCAAACCACAAAATCAACAGACCAGCAGAACCAGTGCACACCAGTGTGTCAGGTAGGTGACAATAAGGTGCCTGTAACACAACAGGGAGCACCTGAAGCTCCAAACATGAGTCAAAGGACCATGCACACAAGTCCTGTCATTGAAGTGCGATTACAAAAGAAACTGTGTTTAATTTGAAACTGAAGTGTAAAAGCAACTTAAGAAATAGTCTGTAGTTTAAGATTTGTCAAAGGGAATCACAAAACTGATGTTCTCTGCACCATCAGTGAGTGGATGTCAGAGTGAATGGGTGTGAACTGGTAGACTGTGGACTAAAGACCAGAAAACGCTGACAAGCTCAAATCTTTTTTACCATTAAATTTTGGATCAAATCATTTTCGGCCTGCATGTGTTCTGACCTTTAATCCTTCACAGTGCTTCAGTGAATAAAACCTGTGTAGATTTTCCTCACCTCATTGATTCCTCCTCCTCTTGTGGAAGAACACACTCCTCCAGTAAAGGCTGTCCCACTGCGGCTGCTGTGAAATGTGCGCCCTCTAAGGTGTGCAGACGAGAAAAAGCAAAGCTCAGAAAACATTTTGATCTAAAATCTGGACATGGTATCATCTGTAGATTGATTTATTTCAAAGTCCACTTACGAGAATAGATGGACGACATCACTCTGCTCCCTGATGTTGTCCTTTCTGTATTTCATGAAATTCTGCAGCGTTATCAATGGATCTTCCACGACTGGCATCAGATTTTTAGAGGTCCAGATCTCCATGGCAACTAGAACAATCCTTGTATTCAGCTGTTCCTTGTAGATCTGGGGACAAAAAAAAAAGACACCCATCAATCTACTGCCTTGTCAGCATGACACCTGCAATGTAAATCCTCTGAGTGCTGTGTGGGCTAAAATACTTCCTCTTGTTGAAAGAGGCACACACAAACTATTTGGCAAGCGGTGTGTGTGTGCATGAGGGCAGAGTTTAGGAAAAGAAGGAGAATAAGCCTATAAACAAAGATCTTACCGCATCTGCCATGTTGACCACTGCTTTGGCAAAGTTCTTGGTTTGGCTGCTTGAGCGACGCAGCTGTACAAACTGTGGAGACATGGAGATACACAGATGGTGTAGAGAATGGATCACATTTGCTTCCCACTGCACAAATACACAAATTTGTTCTTTCATACATCTAAAGATGCTGACAGAGGGCTTTGATTTAACTGGAGTCATCAACTTCTACTGTAATCTATTATTAGACAAAAGTATTTTATTTCACACTGACAGAAGAGACAAACTCATAAATAGACTTTGTCAGGCATATGAACATAAATACAGAAGAATAAACACAATAAATTCACCTGTCTTATTTACTGATTTTGTATATGTATATGCACTGTGATAACCACTCAAGCAGGGATGCCCCAATCAGGCTTTTTGTAAACGGATCTCACGATGCAAACTGATTTGCAGTTGTGAGTGAGACATTTTTTGCGAGGCAATCTTAAGTGCAAATTCCCTCCAAATTTAAGAATGGCCTGCAAACAAACATCTTACTCACAAGTGCGAATCAGTTCTCTTAAGTCACTTAAAGGAGCTATTCAAAAAACTTGACTCATTCGCTAACGTAACATCTCTAAGACAAACCACCACAGAAGAGTAATTATTCAATACTGCAAAAAAACCCAACAAATTTCACCTCCTCTTCACATTACTCATTGAGGATCTACATTAGACCTAAATATCCACCTCTTTAAAATATATTTGAACACATTAAGTACTTACCTTCATCAAATATTCATTTTACTGAGCATCATAAATGCATGATCATGTTACCAACCTCAAACACATCACAAAGCATGAAGTACAGTGAAATGCTGTGTAGCACTGTGGGGGCTTGTTCAGCTTTTATCTTGTCAATATCAGCAAAAATTTCACCGACACTGGACTACATTTTTACTTAAAAGAATTAAAAGGTTTTAGAGGTTCTATCCCATTTTACTGAAAAGGATGACAGGGCATCAGGAGCAGCAGGAAGTGAATGAGTGGGAGGGTGATTTGATGATATGCAGAGGATGACCAAGACCATGGAGTAAAACCAAAGATGATCGTATCAGTGACCACTTAATTTCAATTAGATGATCATGTACTTTAACAGTTGACAATTACCAGCTTTCCATAGCAAAACTGTAATTATATATTTGTTATTGTGATATAAATGTGTGATTTAAAAGGATATGGGCTTATTTGTGCTTGATAGATAAATCACTTTCAAATTCTTAAAGAAAAAACTCATGAATACTGGTTTGTTCGGCCTAAAAAGCTACAAAGCTGTAGCTACTGCAGTTAACAAGCCTCTAAAAATGGAATTTACAGTTCCTGTCATGGGATTAAAATCAAAAAAAAATTTGGACATTATTTGAATTTTTGAGGGTTGGTTAGTACATTAAGGTTTATAGCACCAGATTTATCTTTTTTTCCTCTTTCTGTTCTGTTTTAGTGAAGAAAAATATTTTTATACTCCAACTATTGTTAATTTGCTAGCAATGGAGCAAGCAATACCTTGTCAAGTCCGAGAGGGACATGCTGTTTATCTCCACCTACCTCTGCTGTCCACTTTCCCCCTCCAAAATCAGGACTTAATTCCATACATGCTTCACTCCACAGGGCCTGTTAATATAACAGTAAGCCACTTTTTTTTTTCAAGCAGCCCTTATGCTGCAAACAATCCCACACTGCTTTATGGTAGCTAGTAGTACAAACCAGGAAGGCCTCTTTTACAGCTTTCAATTCTCATCACACAAAATTTTTATCAGTGAAATAAAAATAGGAGTTCACCATTTTGTAAATACACCTTCTGGAGTGCAGTATTTTCAGCATCATGAGCAGTCCAGTGTTGGTGAATACAGAGGGAATTTATGAGACTGTCTGTGCAGCCTCTGTCTGCTTTGAAGCCACACAAAAAAGAAGCTCTGTAGCCTTTTTCATGTTTTGACATTTGTGTATCAATCAAGCCTGTAAAAACAGCCAGGTTCACATGCAGCCCTGAGTTGGGGCTTCAGATCTGTCCTTGATGAAAGAAACACCAAAGCGTACCGTTTGTCCATATATTTACAGGTGAAATACATCAGTGACTTACAATGTCATTGTCGTTGACCACCATCAACTCTATATATTTGGTCTCGGTCTGCACAGAGGGTTTGCGAACAAATCTCTTGGAGCGTTTCAGTCCCCCAGACTCCTGCCGCTCCCTCATTTGGTCCGGTCTGTCGTCATCACCATCGCCTCCTCTGCTCTCCCACTCACTGTCCTCTGTACAGTCTGGACACACACAGACAGGCAGAGGACCATTCATTCCATTATGCTGCACAGAAATGTTACTTCTTTGGCTGCCCAGTCTTTGAAGCTATACAATCAGAGGCGCCGCCAGAAATTTAGGCCCCATGAAAAAATACCAGATTGGGCCTTATCCCTAAGTAGCCCTGCAAAGTTTCTCAAAGCAAGCATCTGTAAAGAAAACTGATAAATAAATATGATGAATATTACTTAACCACTTATATTTCTTGCACTACATTTGAAATGATAGAATAGATGGTGAATTAAACTATGTAAAATCCAAATTTTTCTGGCCTTTGAACCATTTTAAGCATTTAAACAGTTTTATTCATACTATAATCAGTCCTCATGCATCTCTGATCTATGGTCCTGTAAAAGATTCCAAACGTGTGCAGATTATACATTTGTCTTGCACTATAACCAGTTTTTATAAAGACCCAAATATTTTATCATGCTATTTTTATTGATATTTTTTTTACATCAATTCCATTTTATGGGACTAAACTAATGCAAATTTGCCTGAATATTACTTTACTTCAATCAAAAACAAGAAAGATTGATTTTTTTGTGTAAAGAGCCAAAAATATCTTGAAAGAACTATGACAAAAATGTAACTAGAAAAGCACTCGGAGAGCACAGACTGCCAGCACCACAGTCCTTAGCCATATTGTGATTTTTAACATAAATATTAGTCCTACCTTTATTTCATCAAAATATTTATATTCCTTGACCATGAAAACATACCATTAGCAACTGGATTCATATCTATTTTAGTTCAGTAGTTATTCACAAAAATCACATTTTTCGCCATGGCGGTGAGACGCTGATCCGGATCAACACCAAAATTGAATCAGTTCTCCCTTTTCCCATGCTGAACATTTCCTGAAAATCTCATCAAAATCCATCCTTAACTTTTTGAGTTATTTTGTTCACAGACGGACAGACAGACGGACAGACAGACAGACAAACAAACTCTCCCGAAAACATAACCTCCTTGGCGGAGGTAATAAATTGCTTATTCAAAACATACTGTTTTATTTTATTTCGGGACCTATGTCATTCCCGGCCCTTAGAATCCTCCTTACTTCCCATCTTTTATGGCCCCCCTGTACACAATAAAATGCTAATGAATTAGCACTTCAGCAATTCTAGCTGTCCCAAAGTGGAAGGGATAGAAACATCTGTGTCCTGCTGCTGAGGTTTGTGTGCACTCACAATATACCTCTTATCCTGACTCACCAGTTGAACATATTTCATTTGTTAATCTGGGAAGGAGCCCAGAGATAATTTTGGAGAATTGGGGAACCTTTCAAAAGGTTTTCTGACAGGTGACTGAATGATCATAACATCAGTCACATTCAACTTGGGCCAATCAGGTAATGTAGTGGGTGGGCGTTACTGACATGGTGTAAACTACAAAACAAAAACTACTTTATTGAACAAGTTTTCAAACAAACATTTCTTAAGTGGAGCAAAATTATACTCTCTATTGAGAAGCTTTAAGTGCTGTAATTTGTTTTTCATGTATTTAAGAAGTGCAGTCTAGATCTGACACTGAAGCTGTTAGCATTTGTGCTAATCTCCGTCGAAGCAGTCTCTTCCTGTTGTCGTCTTGCTTGTAGCTCCCACCTCTTCCTGCTCTGAAAGAATCTGATTGGGCCGTAGGAAAGGGTCAGTCTGATTACAGTCATTAAATCTGGCCGATCCATCCGCACTGCATGGGCATACATTTCTTACTAGAAGGGGTAAATTTAGCCTGCTACTACCTGCTAATCAAAAAAACAAAGTCAATAAAACTAAACATTTTTTGCTGGATTGATACCAACATGCTGAGTGACCACAAGAGGTCTGATCCTAATATCACTCCTAGATAAAACTGAAAAATCATTGTTTTTTAATGTGCTGCAGAATATCCATTTCCCAAAGAAGCTCAACCCTTGACTCAATTTCTGTCTAACTGAATAGTTTATGCGTTTAGCACTTATGTACCTGTGCAGTGGGGGTAGAGCCTCACATCAGGCATCCTTCGTATTAAATGAGCACCATCATCCTATGGCAGAACACAAGAAAAGGAAATTAGACTCAACAAAAGCCTAAAATGTAATTTTATCAGTTCTTATCAATGAAATCCAAAGACTTGTGACCTGATTGCTCTGATTGTTGATAGGCTCAATCCCATAGGAGAAGAAGCCATCAGAGAACATGCCACTGAGAAAAAAAGATAGAGGTCACACAGAAAGAAGACATGCAGATAATAATTAAGGCAATTAAAATATTAAAACTGATTCAAAAAAGTGAATTTTATGAGTAATCCTTTGACGACACACTCACCACAGGCCATGGCAGGTGGAGAGAGCTGCCCAGGACTCTGGTAAACCTCGTAACCTTCCCTGGTAGTAGCAGTGCTCCCCTCCCTGTGGACACAGCGTTTTTTTTATGAAAACCTCTTATGGCACACTTCAGGATTAACAGGCTCACAAGCTCAGAGGAAAACCCTCCACCCCCCCTCCACTCCTCCTCCTCTTTCCTCACGACTGCATTTATGGCACACTTTGTGACCTACTTGTGTCCCGTATTCTGCTCCTCCCTACTGTGCTCCTCTGACAATAGCAGCGCAGGTAGACCCTCGACAAAGATCTCTTCAATTAATCAACACTCGTGCTGCCCACACATGGAACAAATGCACAATAGGGAGCCTGCAACTGACTGACTGTATCACAATGGAAACAAAAAAAGAAAAGTGGTTTAATTTTCTTGCTCTTAGACCAACCTTGGCTACAGTTACCTGTTTTTCTTGTAACTATGTAATAATGTGGAGCAGCTATAAAATCATATACTAGGATATATGATTTTATAGCTGCTCCACAATATGTATATCTCTAAAAAATACTATTTTAATTACAGTTTTTGAACAATGGAGGCCAATGATTGTTTTATATTCAAAGGAAACCTGGATCCTTGCACATTTGCCTTTGTAACTTGACCGTGCAGACCTTACACCCAGGCTCTGAGTTCTTGTCAGCACTGTGATGAACTAAAATGTGCTGAAGTAAACTCCAAATCTTGTCCTGTGGATGTAGTTGTAAATATATCTGAACCTGAAGGATATGTGTTGCATGAGGACAGTTGAGGCACACAGGGGTTCAATTCAATAGATGAAATATCCGTCATGAATCAATCGATATATATGTCCATTGCCAACTGGTGACTTTCAGCTGAGTGTGTTCCTAAAAGCCATTGCTAAGCAGCTGAAAAAAGCAGAATGAGCCCTCGTGAATGTCTCTTTATTGGGCTTTAGAAACTCGCTCATAGCTCTCCCAGGCCCTTAGCTATGGTGAGCTGTACTATGCTCAGCATAAGCTTGATTGATGCTGTTGGTCTGCAACTATATTGTACATAAAACCAGGCCTTGATACGATAATAGGAACCACTAGAATGAGGCACCTTATATAATTTATAAAATCAAAAATTGGCTTTTTACCAGGTAGTGTGTGGGTCATTTCCCTTTCTTTTGCAGCCAGGGCACAGGACAAGCTAACTAACAAACAATGTTTTTAGTTTGGTGGTTACTTGATTCAGATGCAGATCCTGTGATTTGTTAACATTGTCAAGCTTTTTCCACATTATGCTAGTAACTCAAGGATTAGAAAACTGTCAGTGGGGCAGTTTTCAACATTTTTGACAATACCTTGCCCAACAATGCTGGGATTGCTTTGACAGAGGTTTGTGTTCTCGGAGCACTTCTAGATTGTTAATTAAACATTTAGAATTGAGAATAGGGATGGGTACCGAATTCGGTACTTTAAGAGGTACCGACCGAATTCTGTAGGCACTACCGAGTACCGATTTAAGTAAAATCAAACGGTGCCATGTTTAGATACCTAAACGCATCCTTGTGACTGTGAGGGACTGGAAGAAGCAGGCATACTATTGTGTGTAGTCGGTGAATTTCCATACCGGACTTGACGTCAAGTGTAAGGCCAGCGGCGGAAATACCTCAAATCTGAGGAAGCCCCTGGTGACGCAATAAATTTTCCTTAAAGCTGAAGAGTGCACAATTTTTGATAGCCTCAGATCTACGACCACAAAGGATCCATTCAGCACTGTTAGCACGCCTGTGTCCAATGGCGACTAGGCGTCTGCAGCCAGAAACACAGGAAAAGAAATGGCTTTAACATTTGGTGATGGCAGCAAATGCAACAAGGAGGATACCTGGTCCAGGTAAATAAGCCTCGTGTTTAAGATGGTATTAGCTCGGCATTTTAATGTGCGTCAGTTATCATTATCAGGACTTTGTAACATTAATGTAAATGCTTTTTTAATTTACAGCTCTGTCGGACCCATTGTTAAACTGTCCTAAAGTTAAAGTGAGGGCTGCAGTTAATTTATTAAGTTGTGGTTCATTTTAGTTACTGGTTTTCATGTTGAAGAAATTTTTGGAACAACTACAATGTTACAATACAAACAGTTTAATGTTGTTTTGATATATATCTGTCAAATTTTATATATTGAGAAATAAATTTACATGGAAAAAAACTGAGATCTTAATATTAAACAAATTAATATTTACTGCCCCATAAACACACGCAAAAGTACCAAAAATTGGTACCGTTGAGTACCGATACTGATTCCCAGGTACCGGGAATCAGCCTGGTATCCGTTCAAATGTGAAAGGTACCCATCCCTAATTGAGAATGAATGAATTGAATTGATAATCACTCCATCGGTTGCCACAGGGGTGACAATACTACTGTAGGCCAACCTGAAAGTTGGTGTCCTGCATGTTCTGTTGAGAAAACCCTTTTTTAAACCATTTTTTAAAGACTATAATATAAAGTAAGCCATGTGGCAGGAAAAGTAATGACAAAAGTCAAGGGGCTGGGAAATGTGGACCAAAATTGACAACTTCTTTCTTAATAAAAAACAAAACAATCACGTTCATGAATATTCAATAGGGTTGTTTTGATGCCAAAAGCTTGAGGTTTGCAAGTCCCGCTTTAACATAATCATTATATTTCACTTGGAAGATCTTGTATAAAATTTGGAAAACATTCATCATGTTTAAGCTAATTTAGCATTTATTTTGGCATTGTGACATTTCTAATAGTGGCTCACTCACACAATCACATTTTTGCAAATCAACAATTATATTTATATGAATGACTTTGCCTTAACTTTTATCATGCTTAAAAATATATTGATATCAAAATCTGTTTATGTCTAACATCCCTACAGTATGCCGTGAAATAAGTCTCTCTTAGCTTGTGTTTACCAAAAATATTATCAAGGTCCTGTTTTGGCATTTCACTGAGGTATCATTTAAAATTTCATACACTTTTAAACTATGCAGCAGTAAAGCCAACACGCTGACCATTTCTCCAAGTTTGAACTTATTATTTCAGCACCCCAACAATACGCATGAACCAGTAAAGTCAGAAAATTCACCAAGACAGAACTCAGTCCAGCTGAAGTTTTTGGCATCATTGTTTCAGAAATAAGCCGACTCCCTCTGATGAGGTCCAACCTTGCAACATCACACCTATCACATCCAAAAGCAGGATCACAGGCTTCACGTGAGGCCTCCCTCCAACCGGGAGACAATCTGGCCTGACTGCAAGTCTCCATCCCCACCCTGCACACATTCCTCCTCCCTCCTGCCACTGTAGGAACAAACTGTCAACACACAGAATGACTCCTCCCTCATCACACCTTCGTAATAACAGACATTTTACTCTTCATATTTCTTCCTCCTCCGCCTCTCACGCCAGCTCTGCTCTCTCCTCCCTCTTGCTTTTCTTTCATTCTCGTCGCTGCCAAGAACTTAATGACACCGCTGAGCTAACTTGTTGCCATGGAAACAGGCTCCCGATTGGCCAGGGGGGACTAAAGGGAGAGTAAAGAGATGGTGGGAGGGGACAGGGAGAGCTGGGTGGGTGGGTAGGTGGGTTGGTGATGGTTCTGGGGGCTAGTGGTGAGTGCCACATTAGTAAAGAAAAAAGAGCCCATTCGTCATCCCTCCTGAGTGACAGAACGCAGCGACATTCTTCTGGTCTGACTGGACGCAACAACACCACGCTGAAAGTCAAAGCTTTAATCCATTTCCTGTCATCTTCTTCCAACCTGAATTTGTAGTTGCACATTAAAGAGAAGCACACATAAAGGCAGGAGACCCATGTATGCAAAGCACAGTGACAAACATTGTATAAATAGTCACAGCTCAGCTGACAACTAAAGCCGAAAGGGAACAAAGCTTTTCTATAAAAAGACATAACAAGATTAGCTCAAAGTGGCAAAACTTCAATAAGTGTCACAATCACAGTCTTAAAAACAAACCAAAGTATGTTTTTGATATCTGAAATTGGCTTTAATCAATCAGATCTAGCTAAAATGCCTTGAACTATGCTAAAGGAATAAGACTGGATTGTTTTATACTACAGTGTGTTTTGGATAAAATGAGTTTTTTTTTGTACAGTAACCTTTAAGCAATGCAGGTGCTACAAGATTATACGACTAATGCATGCCTAATTTACGGCTATTACCAATTTAAGCAATGTTCAGATAACCTGCTGGTCCTAAGAATTATCTCCCTGGATTTTCCCTCCATACAGTGTGAGGGGTGTTGAAAGGGGTAAGTACATGGTAGGCATAACACTCCTTAAAAACACATTTTTCATTTAGATCCTTTAACAGGATCAAAAGATAATCTTCTTAAAATGTTCGTCCTGTATCGTTAATATCACTAAAGCCCTATCAAAATGTATTATTCAAGCACTGTGTCAGGCATATTGGACTTACGTAATGTGATGAGCTCAGATGGCACTGCATCTGACAAACAAACTTCATAATTGTTCTAAAACTATCTGGCAACAACAACAGTGTAAAATATGACAGAGTCTCAGTTTCAGCGGCCAGAAAATCTGAGCCTTGCACTGCCACTCTGATCAATGTCTCATTAATATGCTGCCATCAGTGAGTCGAAACACAAGTTCACCCTCAGTCTACAACTCCGCCACATACACACAGCCTTACCACTGACTGAGAGGGTCTGCCGTCCTTGTTAAAGTGCCGTTCCACGTATTCTGAAGACAGGAGGTGGCTGCAAAGAAAAGAGAGAGACTATGAAAATATAAATTACGTTTTACTGAAACAAGTAGGCACAAACATGTACCAGCAAGTGAAAGATGCCAATGTGGTATTATCCCACTGCTGCAGGATAATGCTTATACACCCTAAAACATGTCCTCCACACACATCTCTCCTAACTCCACCTTATTCTGGAGAGAAGCATTAGCAAAACTCTAAAGCAGCAGGAGCCAACAGGGTGCCCGCAAGCACCTGGTAGCCTTTAAGGAGCCTCTAAGCTGCCCACAGGGAAACTCTAAGGAGAGAACAAGTTCATATCACAGAATCTGAAATAAAATGGCCCTTTTGAAACCAAATTGCTGTTGGTTGTACAAATAAATCATGCCTACATCAATTTAAAAAACAAATTTAACCCTTTAAAGGCCCAAGACCATAGATTATAGCCAGAAAATTCTAACTTTTTGGAGCTGAAATGTTTGTTTCACTTTCTGCTAAAATACTGAAAATATTAAAATGTCCATAAAATTCAACGTATAGATTTTTCGTATCTCATTTGATACATTAGGTGCTTTTGGCAACTGATAATCCATTAGAGGACATTTTTATCATTTATCTGATTGTATTAAGATGGGTTTTATTGTAATTTATTGATCATATTTAGCAGATAGAGGTATTATAAAAGTATGTTTAAAATATGATACAATTGGCTTTATAGGGTTAACACGTATGCTTCAAAATTACTTTTGTTATTTTAAACTTTGGCCTGTGTAAAGTCAAAGTATTAATTAAGTTTTTATGTAAATTAAATCATTTAAGATGCATATAAGTATAATATTCTTGTATAATTTCTTAATCATGAGTAAAAATTACTGTCATTTAAAATACAAAGTTAACATTTAGTGTCACTTGTTGCCTCCTTAAGGCGCAATATGAATTATTTGAGGTGAACTATTCAAATTTCTATCATACAGAAACATTAAATCAAACAGTAGCCCTCTGTATCTCTCCTTATTGTTGGGTAGCTCTCAGGCCTGGAAAGGTTGGCCACACTAACTGGGTGTTCTCTGCAGTTTGAAACAAATATGTGGCAATCTGTGGTTAGGTCAGTTCTGTTCAGTGCCATGTTTTCAATGGCTCTGCAGTCTTTCTACAGTCTACAATCCACCATGGGTTTGCCATTTTGAGCCAATGGGCTTGACCTACTGATGAAAAAAGTTGGATGTCACATCAAATCTAATAAGGGGGCTGAGGGACTCTGCTGTTTCAGGCAGCCACATTAAAATGCACACATGAGAAAAGTCCTGGCAGAGAGAGTTTTTTTTTCCAGAACTGTGTTTACAGTGTTACCCTTTAAGCAGGATTACATTTTGGGAAGGGGAGCAGCTTGTAACTCTCACTCTGTCTTTTTGTTACCACTTTGTGTGATGTCACTGTCCAGCATTATCACCTCTTTTTACGGGGGCATTATGCTATGGCACATGTAGCCAAAGTTTTAGTTACAATGTTGCCAAATGGACTATTTATGTGCTTACACACAACCACACAGTTGGCTCTCCTTTATGTTGCCACTTCATGGTACAAATACAAACACCACCTGTGTTTTACATAATACCCTGTGTAACTTTTGCAGGAGTGACCCATGGCTGCCTGTGTCTGAAGCTGCCATAGTAAAATTAGGAATAGGAATAGAAAACCTGATCCACTTGAGAATCAATAGCAATTTGCTTAAGAAGTTGATGTAATTAAGTTTTCATTTCAGCAATTCCCTTATCAGTCCCTCCCACTAAGTTCTAGATGCCTCGCAAATTAGGTAAGTGACTCTCTCATCAGAGGCAGCCAGCACAAATGACAACAAAGTAATCAAGGAAGTTGTCATGTAAAAAGACATTTAATATAAAGACTCAATTTTACATCCTTGCAACAGCATTGGTAATCAGGAGTGCCTTGTGTTTGATCTTGTTGACAGTGAGTAGGCTAACTTTTGCCATACAGAAAGTCGATAAGGTAATTGATAAAGAACTGAACGTACAGGCATAATTTGTAGCAGCATTGGTATGAATAAAATCACATCAATTCCTATCCAGAGTTAGAACAGATATTGAAACCGAAGCGGGTACTCATAAATTAATTTTCTAATTTTTTTTCAAGTTTCTGCTCTTGGTTATCAGATATGCTTTGGATTAAAATATATACAAAGAAACATTCCCAAAGAATGCCTGTAAACAAGTTAACATGATCTCAAGTTAACCCATAACACCAGTTTTTAAAAACTTTGTCTTAAATCAGATTCATATATCCATTTTTGATAACTGCTGGGGTATACTTACAACACTGATGTTAGAAACCCCGAAGTGTCACAAACTGAGTACCCCTGATAGTGCTGTATTCTCTTTGCTGTCCCTTTAAGGCCCCTTCCCATGTGGGCCCACTCCTCTCTGATTGATTTACAGGTCTACTCTGTTGTGAGTGGTCACCTCAGCGCTGCTTGGCACCATGTTGTCTACAACTCTGCATTCATTCTAATGTCTGAGCTTTGCAGTAGGCTTTTTACAGAGAGCAAATAGGCTCAAACTGATGACAGAACAACGGTACGACATCACACTGGCAGAAATGGGACAGTTTAGGCAGGTGCTGTTCCGCATAGAGGAGGGAGAGTTTTCAATGCTGTAGACTTGTTTTGTTCAAAAAGGTGCTCTGGCACACCAAGGAGACATGGTAAACACACCAAAAGGCATAATGCACTTAGACAAGACAATATGGACTCTTTAGATTGGAGGGCGAAAACCTCAGTATAACCTGCCTACATGTGTGCATAGCTGCAGCTTTAAGAGAATCATGAAGTCCCACATAGTTCTATGTATTTTGAGGTCACAAACTTCTGAAACACGTTACGTCAATACTTCATCTTTACATGCCTTAAAATGATTGATTCTGATTCTTGACCATTTCATGAATTTACTTCAGACAGAAGCCAATTTTTACTTTTTATTTCTTGTATTTGTTTATAGAGGTTGTTTTATTTATCATGCCTTTATGTTCTCTTAAATGCACTTCACAAAAAGATAAGTGAATATTTTATATGGTCAAAATAAAATCAGTGGAACCTCATAAAAACATTGCTATTGCAGATCTTGTCATGCTGCATGAAAGAGCTCTAAGTGCATTAGCTTAAGTGCGAGGGAAATGCTAATGAGAGCAGCTGCAGTAAATTAAGAGCACCTACTGAAACTGACGCGAACAGAGAGCCGGATCTGATGGTTCAATACTCACTGGTTCAGCTCCAGGTCCAGGGTGAAGGTGTGTCCAAAGGCTTCCACTTGGAAACAGCTCTGAGCCAAGTGGACAGGCTGTAAAGAAACACATTGACAGAGACAGATTAAATAGTTGATGAATTGAAATGTAACAAAATAATCGTGGTTGAGTTTCTTGCCCGTAGAACCCACAAGAGTGAATTTGAAAAGGCATCATGAATAATTCAACAGAATCAATAGTGTTTGTGCTCTTAAAAGCTTCCCAGCAGCTGGAGTATTGTGATTGATAAAGTCTGCATTGATCGACATTGGCAGCCAGCATTCAGGCCTGGTGACAGCAGAGAGATATGGCCGTTCAGGAGCTATGGCGCAATTTTGGAGATTGAGATAGATGGATGGAGAGGGAAGGAGGAGAACGAAACTTGATGGATGTCATTTATATTCAGCTACTGTGCAAAATGTTCTCAATGGACAGCTGCCAGCGGAGGTGAGGAGACAGCAGGAGAGAGAGAGAGAGGAATATTTACTGCAGACTAAGCTGTGCTTCTCTTCAACGTCTCCGGCTGTGCCAGTGTAGCTTTGATCTCAGTCTGGAGGAACACAGCTGAATCACTGGGCTTTTACAATAAATGCATCACCATCCAGGAATCATTCTCTCACGTGACCACAGACAACACATTCTTACTACAGTGTTGGAGGGGCTGAGGTGGTTTTCCTCAATGATTTGTCTGTGTGCTGTAAAGTCATTCCACAGTATCTTGTGCTGAAGGGAGAGAGTTAGGAAAATCCCAAGAGTCTATAATAAGGAGCCCAACAGGTATTGTAATATTGTTGGTTTTAAATGTTAATTTAGAAACAAAACTCTTTACCCTTTGTCATATTCCAACTTTAGTTTTACCATATGTCTTGGCGAAAATTGATCATTTAGTATGATTCTGTTTTGCTAAACTTAAATAAAAAAAACATATATTAGGCATGTGCAATATCATTAGTATGATATTAGTATCAGCAAAAAAATGCTTCAAAAGCTAAATATCAGTATCAGCAGATATGAAATTTTCTATTAAATGATAGTTTAGCATCGAGAAATACAGATGATGTTTTAGAAGAAATTAAGTTACAAAACCCAAAACCAATGAAGTTGTCACGTTGTGTAAATCATAAATAAAAACAGAATACAATGATTTGCAAACCCTTTCAACCTATATTCAATTGGATACACAGCAAAGACAAGATACTTAATGTTTGAACTGGTAAACTTTGTTTTTTGCAAATATTAGCTCATTTGGAATTTGATGCGTGCAACATGTTTCAAGAAAGCTGGCACAAGAGGCAAAAAAGACTGAGAAAGTTGAGGAATGCTCATCAAACACTTATTTGGATCATCCCACAGGTGAACAGGCTAATTGGGAACAGGTGGGTGCCATGATTGGGTATAAAAGCAGCTTCCCTGAAATGTTCAGTCATTCACAAACAAGGATGGGGCGAGGGTCACCACTTTGTGAACAAATACATGAGCAAATTGTCAAACAGTTTAAGAACAACATTTCTCAATGAGCTATTGCAAGGAATTTAGGGATTTCATCATCTACGGCCCGTAATATCATCAAAAGGTTCAGAGAATCTGGAGAAATTACTGCACGTAAGCAGCAAGGCCCAAAACCAACATTGACTGCCCATGACCTTTGATCCCTCAGGCGGTACTGCATCAGAAACCGGCATCACTGTGTAAAGGATATCACCACATGGGCTCAGGAACACTTCAGAAAACCACTGTCAGTAACTACAGTTCGTCTACATCTGTAAGTGCAAGTTAAAACTCTACTATGCAAAGCCAAAGCCATTTATCAACAACACCCAGAAACGCCGCCGGCTTCGCTGGGCCCGAGCTCATCTAAGATGGACTGATGCAAAGTGGAAAAGTGTTCTGTGGTCTGACGAGTCCACATTTCAAATTGTTTTTGGAAACTGTGGTCGTCGTGTCCTCCGGACCAAAGAGGAAAAGAACCAGCTGGACTGTTATAGGCGCAAAGTTCAAAAGCCAGCATCTGTGATGGTATGGGGGTGTATTAGTGCCCAAGGCATGGGTAACTGACACATCTGGGAAGGCACCATTAATGCTGAAAGGTACATACAGGTTTTGGAGCAACATATGTTACCATCCAAGCAACGTCTTTTTTATGGACGCCCCTGCTTATTTCAGCAAGACAATGCCAAGCCACATTCTGCACGTGTTACAACAGCGTGGCTTCGTAGTAAAAGAGTGCAGGTACTAGACTGGCCTGCCTGTAGTCCAGACCTGTCCCCCATTGAAAATGTGTGGCGCATTATGAAGCATAAAATACAACAAAGAAGACCACAGACTGTTGAACAACTTAAGCTGTACATCAAGCAGTAAGGGAAAGAATTCCACCCAAAAAGCTTCAAAAATTGGTCTCCTCAGTTCCCAAACGTTTACTGAGTGTTGTTAAAAGGAAAGGCGATGTAACACTGTGGTAAAAATGCCCCTGTGACAACTTTTTTGCAACGTGTTGCTGCCATTAAATTCTAAGTTGGTGATTATTTGCAAAAGAAAATAAAGTTTCTCAGTTCGAGCATTGAATATCTTGTCTTTGCAGTGTATTCAATTGAATATAAGTTGAAAAGGATTTGCAAATCATTGTATTCTGTTTTTATTTATTTTATTTTATTTTTATGATCGTGAACATACTCTCACATCCATCAAAACTAATATTTGAACCTAATTTAAGGCAAAATATGACCTCTTTAAATATTCAGCGTGCCAAACTGTCTTTGGCCACACTTTGCATCTTACAATTGTTGTTAAATACTTGTTGATTTTTCTGATCTTCATCTCTATCTGCATTTTAAGTTGCAGCACAATAACCTAATCAGCGAAGGCTATTTGTGCAACCGATTCAGAACAATGTCTTTAATTTTAATTATCTAGCAAATGCATATTATTGGATACATTTATATGAGCAAGATGGTCATACTGAAGTATGAGGTTATGCAAAAGCACTTTAGTGGTAAGGACTGAAGCACTGCATATACATTTAAGTAAAAAAAAAAAAAAATTACATTTTATAGCCAGGGTAGGGTATGCAAATACAAACCAATTAATGTCAAGTGACAAATGCATCCACCTCAGTCTGAAATCCTGAAATAAACTTGTATTCTGCAACTATTTTATACTGTTTCCTCAAAAATACACAGAACTTTAGTTGCAAATTTGTCTGTCACTGCCGACTATATGCCACAAAATAAGACAGATGAAATGAAACTAAATGATGCAAAAATGCTGCATCACCTTATTTCAAAGCAGCACGATGTGACAGATAAGAAAAAAAAGCTCAGCTCATCCCTCACTGCTTCTAAATTTATGATGTCCATCAGTCCTTGCATCTTAAATATTTAAAAAAAACAAACTACAGCAGGTCTAGACAGGTATGGTCACTAAAAGAGGGGCTTCTAAACTTACATGACTGAAGAGAGCATTATGTTTTCCATAGAGTATCATTATAGTTAAGACCACCTCTCCTCCAGGGCATCTACATTCTCATAATATATGATTCTGTGTGTGTAAGTGCCTTAATGTTCCCTCACATCATATCAACATGACAGAGAAAAAAGGGGGTAGGGGGTTGGGATGGGAAGTGCTCAGCCTCTTGGACCATGCAGCACTTCTTCACACAGGCCTCTTTCATAATTAATGGGGACACACTTCAACACACTGCTGAATAATGAAGAAGTGGGGGGCTCATCTCAGCAGCCAGATGATCGGACATGATGACTGAATATAACAGGAGAGTGCTTAGCTTTGTCAGAAGAACACAAGGACGAGGACAACCCCGCACACAGATCTTTGCATTTACTACGAGGCTTACACAGCACAAGAAGCAGGTCACAAGGTTTTAGTCCTACAACACAGAGATATACAAAACTTATGATGTAATAAGTGGAGTAAAGCACACTGCCAGGCCAAAGAAAAAGTCGCCACCAAAAAAAAGGTCACGCAATCTTACAGTTCGTTCGACCGTCTTTAGCTTTGATTTCAGCATTCATTCACTGTGGCGTTGTTTTGATAAGCTTCTGCAGTGTCAAAAGATTTATCTTTTTTCTGGTTAGCCTTATGGATTAGTGGTTTTCTCAAGGCTACACAGCTCTTCGGTCCCAATCCCTTGAGTTTCCTTTGTAGTGTGCACCTGGAAATACTCTTGCTTTCACTATTAAACATACGTCCCTGAGTTCTACTGTTGTTTATTACCTCCGCCAAGGAGGTTACGTTTTCGGGGGAGAGTTTGTTTGTCCGTCCGTCCGTCCGTGAACAAAATAACGCAAAAAGTTATGGATGGATTTGGATGAAATTTTCAGGAAATGTTCAGCATGGGAAAAGGAAGAACTGATTCGATTTTGGTGTTGATCCAGATCAGCGTCTGGCCGCCATGACGAAAAATGTGATTTCTGTGAATAACTACTGAACCAAAATAGATATCATTATGAATCCAATTGCTAATGGTATGTTTTCATGGTCAAGGAATCTAAATATCTCGATGAAATAAAGGTAGGACTAATATTTATGGGGAAAATCACAATATGGGAGAGGACTGTGGCACTGGTAGAGGTCTGCGCTCTGCGAATGCTTTTTTTAGTCTTCAATTTGATTTGGCCAAATTTTAATTGATCGGATCACGGTCATTCAGGACTTTTGTCTGACCACATTTCTTCCTTGAAGATGACAGTTCCACAGTATCCTTCCAGTTTTCCATAATGAATTAGACAGTTCTTAACCCAATTAAAGTAGTTTATGCAATCTCCTTCGATGTTTTCTCTGCTTGATGCATGCCAGTGATTTGACCCTTCTTAAACAGACTAACATTTTTTCCACGACCACAGGATATGTCTTTCAAAATGGTTGTTTAAGAAATGAGAAGCTCCCTGTTGCACCAGCTGGGGTTAAATAACTTGTTGCCACTCATGCAGTAATTATCCAATTGGAGGCTCTACCTATTTGCTTAGTTAAATTCAGGTGGCGACTTTATTTTTGGCCAGGCAGTATAGAAACTTTTTTTTCGCTTTCAAGGTTTTTTCAAAGACGGATGATCAGCAGGGGTTGAAATTACTGCAAAGAGGCTACACTGTCATATTTGAGGAGGAGAAGCCTGAGTGCAGCAGGTATAAAATGGAAAATCAACAGAATAACAGTCCGTCTTATTCCAGTCACGAACCTATATGTACACAGAGGAGGATTCGGTAATTTAGAGGCCTAAAACATGGAGCAATGCAAGAACTTCTTGTGTTTTGGGAAGAGCAATCACAGCAAGTAAAGAACTATTCTGTTAAGATCAGAGATGAGAATCAAGAGAGGGATAGCTGGTGATTTTTGAAGAGGGACTGCTCAAGGTTCATGGCAATAGTAAATATGCAATATGGCTGCATGCCTAGCAATAATCGGTGACAAGGAAAGTCTCGTGATTACCCCACTTTAATGAGTAAAACTGAATAAAATGCAATGCTGGTTCAACTTGATGCTACAGTAAGGTTCTTAACAGTGTTTCACCTTTTATTGAAAAGCCCCTGGAACTATGTAGTGATGCTGCAAATGGTCTATGTATTCTTTTGCCAGCAATTCATGACACTCATCTCACCAGCTGTTAAAGTCAAATTGCTGCGAAATCTTCAGAGAACTGATTTCCATTGCGCGATGTGGACCCTCCAGTACTTTGACTTGCTGTTTTGAAAATGAACATCAGGATTCCCCTCTCTATAAAGGGTCTGCAGTGTCTCATATACCCATCAGAATCAGCAAAGTCCAGGAGGGGCATCACTACTGAGCCCCACTTGTGACAGCAATGAGCCGTGCACATGGGCTTGCAGTTCATGAATCTGCAATCAGTTCACTTGTGATCTGTCATGCTCCTCAGTTTCCACAACAGGTTTTCTCATCACCATTATACTTGTGACTTTATCTGCAAAAGTTTCTCCTCTGTGTACTTCATTTTATATAGATATCTTCAGTTACCTATGATTGGCAGCATGTTGTCTTCATTTGAGTCAAAATTGTTCGGTTTACTTAGTTTTACTGAATTTAGTTGTTTCTTCTAGAGACCAATGATATGAATAGCTGATGAGAGAAAAGCAGCACTTTGCTGGCAGAGACATGTATCACTCTTATGTCCCATCACGCAATAAACACAGTGGCTTTTTGAGGAAAAGTAAAATGCTACAAAGGATCTTACTGTAGCATCTAGTCAAGCCAACATTGGTTTTTGTATAGCTTTACCCTTAAAATTGGCTTTCAATGGCACAATTTACTGCTGTGTCACCTAGCATCCATACACAACTACAGAAGTACCTCCCACACTGGCAGAGCTGGACAGCTGCTTTATGGCAATAATATCTAGTTGTGCTATGAGCCTCAAGAAACTCAACTTCAAAAAACAAAATGTCTTTAAAATGTCAACGGAGCACCTCAAAAGGTCTGACCTTAACATCACCCCCTTACATTCTATTATGTGTCTATGGACCTCAGACTGATCTGGGAATCAAAAACAATGTGTGTCAATGAAACCTAAAGAACAACAGAAAGTACAAACAGAAAGGGAATTTAAGAGGTGAAGACGTATCAAAGAGAGTTGACTTTGTTGCAAAACTTACCAAGTTGTCTCCAGTGCTGTTCTTCACCCTGGTGTCCAAGTGCTCATGGGCCATCTCCTCCTCCGACTCGATCTGCTGCACCAGTCTCTTTGGGTAGGTGATCTCAGATGAAGTGTCTCCACTGTCCTGCCACCATCCTGGTGTAAACCAGCCCCACATCCCTCCATCCTGACTCCTGTCAACACCTGAAAAATAAGACAACAAGGGTACTGGGTATAGGTTTAGGGGTGTGCTTTAGACATGGCAAAAAGAAACACAAGAAACACAAAAGTCTAAATCGCATACATTATGTAGGCTACTTGTGTAGTCATATATGTGGCTCCTGTTAAAGTTACTGTTGCATTCATTTTTAACACTTTAATTTTATGTCCCCAGAACATAAAATATCTTTGAAGTTTCTTGGCTGAAAATCTGTTGGGATGCTGCATCTGGCATGCCCATAAACCCATCAGTTTCAGCCCTGCTCAGAACAGTCTGATTTCATGTGAATCCTCATGAGCTTTCGGCTCATAACCATATCCATATAATTCAGGTCAATCGGGTTAATATTCCACAGAAAGTAAATGGGAAGGGCAAAACCTCCAAGAAAAGACGAAAAGTGTTTGAAAAAATGCTCTGTCTGTCACACTGTGCACAAACCAATTTGAGGTTTACAGTCAGTCTCACGTTCAGCACAACTAAACTCACACTTACAGTTCCAGCTGTTTTTCAATATCACTATGACAATGGCCTCCTCGGGAAATGGATGTGACAATGGTTTTCCAGTACTTTGCTCTAATGTTTACTGTTTCAGCACTTAGCTTCAAAAAGTTGGAGCTAGCAACAAAGAGAGAGGGGTATTTCTGTTGTTGGAAGAGGCTTGTGGACAGGCCATAGAAACATATTTTATATAAAAACTATTAAAGCGTAATTTTTGATTAGTGATACTTAAAGTGACAATATTAACTTTTTGACTTTAAAATTGTAGTTTTAAAGTACATCTTCAGATATTGTTACTCCCAACTGAGAAATATTGCACACCTCATTTCCATAAAAAGCCCTGGCTTCCTGCTTTCAAATTTGGAACTGGTTCTTTTGTGAGAAGTGTAATAAGCTTCATGGTTTTATGTTTAATGTTCAATTTTGCACAGTAAAAAATGCAGCAACAGAATGAGAACATAATATACAATACAGGAAGGGCCAAAGGCTCAGAGAGCTTATTTTAAATTTGTCAACAGTATGTAAAGATATCTCTATTTTAAGGAACTCTCAAATGAAAATAAATAAAATGGATCAGTCCGTTTCAGTGATAGTTGCACCTGATTACGATACAATGAAACATAATGTTAAAGACTACATGCATGTGAGTGTGCAGAGTTCATCATTACAGTAATATCATTGCTGCTTAAAAATACAAATAAAGAAAGCCATACATAAAACTCACATTACATTACAACAATACATGAGGCAGAGAACAGCAATTAAATGTTACTTTACATACCTTTTGTAAAATCTAACAAAAAGACTCTATTTACAAGATGGGTATAAGTATTCCATAATTTGTTGTCCCTGCATTGTATTAAAAATCGACCAACGGTTGTCAGAACTTTTGGAGGATTAGACTTATATGACATGTTAAGTGAGAATGAATCAGTGAGTTTGCTTGAAAATAGGTCTTAATGTGCTTAAGAATACCCTCCTCTAAGTGCCTGTAAATAAAACATGTTTGGCAAAAATAATATCATAGGTGAGCTCCTGAATTTAGGGGGCAGAAAATATGAAATAAAAGTTTAATTTTATGAAGAGTCAGTGGGAATATACTTGTCCAAACTAAGCTCCTTAAAAAGGTTTTAAATGTTAAGTCATTTTATTATCTCTCGCCTTTAATAATACCAACTGGTAAGAAGAACAGAAAGAAAAAGTTGCCAGAATTCCACAGATTACAGACAAGATTAACACCACAAGGACAGATCTCTGGAAGAAAACCTACAGGTCCTCAGTGAAGCAAGGGGCAGGAACCAGTCTTCTTGGGGTGTCCTCCTAGGTCACCCACTTTGCAGTCTGTCTTTGACATATCCAATCTGACAGATTTCAGTCCTAATTTTGGAAAAGGTACCAAATAATGCTCCCACTCTGCACATCTGAACACCAGCCTCCAGTCGGCCCATTGCATTGGCCTCACTCTGAAGAGACTAATGTGGCATGTTGACGGTTGGAGCACACACAAGCTCAACAAAGTTGCACTCAAGTGTTGAACATTAGGTGTCATTCAGGTGCCAGTCACACACCTGAGCTCAAAACAAGGGTGAATACGAACAGAAGGCACATTGTTTTTGGGCACTACCCACACGTTTAGCTCTGTTGCTAGTTTCATGGATGTATTATCTTAACAACATTGTAAAAGTGGCTAATAAGGCTTATAAATAGAAAAAAATACAGTTTCAACAAGCGTTATTAAGGGGGAGAATTGATATTGCTTGGTGTTTCAAACATTTTATAAAGAAATTTACTACAGTATCATCTGTATGGATATATTAGACTATACTATAGGAGTTGGAAGGCAAGTTTTTCAACATGGTAACCGATTTTTCTTATCATACCCAGAGATAGGCTATTCATTTTTGTGCAAACCAAGACATTTTGTTCTCTCTTATACATTTTTTTTAAGTTAAAACAAGTTTACTAAGGCAGCTCAGTGAAGTGGCATATAATGGCACCCTTTCAGACTCCAGCCTGATGCTAAAAGGAAGCCAGTTGACCAATTTTGTTTGTTATTCTGACTGAAGCTAGAATATGGAAAAGGGCGATGACAGGAAAATGTGATATCTGTCACTTTCAGTTGAAAGTTTGGTCTGATTAGAGCAACTGTGGCACCATTTTAAATTTTATAGCTTCCACAGATAAATTATGAGTGATATTTGATCGACCCCTGGTCTGTCTAAGGATAATTTGAGAACAGAATCGGCTTTTTAGGTTTGGATGGTGATATTGACTGTCCTAATTTAACAGAGCTTGGAGGGTGTGAAGTGTATTAGACTGACGCCCCTACAAACAGGGCCCATGTATTATAAAAGCTGAGCCACCATCCACCAGGCTGTAAACACATCGCCTTGGTAATTGGATCGCTTTGCCTTTAGATGTTCACTGGACAAAAAGCAGCTGGAAATGGTTATGGATACGTTGGGTAGAGCCAGCTGGATAGCGATGTAAATGTGTTGATGCAGCAAATCTACCGCAGAGGAGAGAGCTGCTGTCAGGCCAGTGGGCTGCTTTTTGGCACCGAGACCCCGCTACAATAAAATCCCAGCCTGCACCGGGGATACAAAAAGTGCTGGTGCAAGGGGAAAAAATGTGGATGCACAGAAAAACAGAAAGGGTGCTCCCCGCTCCAGATCCAGATCCCCCTCTCTCCCTCTCTCATTCTCTCTCTTACCTGAGACTGCAAGCCTCTCGCCCACTGCAGCAAAGACCATGAAGCACCACACCGCCAGCATGATCTTCACATATTCCCACGGATTACTGCATCGAGAGCCGCAAAGGATGTCCCGAGCCCGGCGGACGGAGTTAGGGGGAAGGCGGAAAAAGAAGCGCAGAAAGGATGACGAAGATGGAGCGTGAATGTTCTCAACATCTGATGCTGCGCGTCCTCCTCCCTCCGTCTCTCTCCCTCTCTCTCTGTGTGCCGCCCTCTCAGCTCCGGACAATCATCATTTGCATATCAGAATTGTGAAAAATGAATGATAACGGGTGCATTCGGCGATGATCGATACAGGCCCGGGGTTTGATCGGAGAGGATTGGGAGAGCGCAGCGCGGACGCATAGCTCCGCAGGGCTGCGCGGGTGCGTATGGATGAGCCTGTGTATGTGCGTGTGCTAGTGTGTGTTTGTGAATCTGCGGTATGCGGAAACGGAGGGATGGGGAAAGCGAGGAGAAATGCGTTGGGTCTGCGGTGAGGAGGACACGTGGGACCGTGGTACCCTCCCTCATTCCGGGCAGCCTCCTTCTCTTTCCGTTGCCATGCAGCTCTGCGCAGGGGGAGAGGCTGCGACAGCCCGGACCCTGCTGCTGAACTGCAGGGCCGGAGAAAAACCATGAGGGGAGTTTATGGGTGTTCAGTCTCTCCATCAATGCACACGACTGTGGAGGAGGGAGGTTCTTGGGTTGCATTGACAGGGAGATGGCAGCAGGCCTGCAGAGGATGAAGGTGTGTCACCAGCCTCCTGTTTTTGTAATCACACTCAAGCAGTGAAGGATGGGTTAATGTTTTAGAGAGGCTGTCATTGTGTTGATGCTTTTTCAAACAGATCTATTCATCTTCTACTGCTGCTGTAACAGAAAAGAGTAATGTCAGAGCGAAAACCTGAGATAAATAAATAAAGCAGGCCTATTGGGCCCTGGATGGGTACTTGCACAAACATACACATGGACAATACTGACCTTATAGTTATGGTTTACTAAGCTGTGTCAACTTTGCCAGGCCCTTGTGTGCCAGGAGAGGGCGCCAAGGTACCAAAAGAATCCTTGTCAATGTACTGACTTCTCATTTGTTGTCTGTTGTTTGTGAATTAATACAGTTAAGTAGACTGAAAAAACAGGCTCTTCCTTTTGATAAGTTAGTTTAATTATTTTGCCACAACAATAATTGAACCAAAACAAAGGCTCATACTGTTATTGGGGGGGTGGGGAGGATTTTGCAACAGGCAACAATAAAACGAATATATAAGTTGCTTTAAGTATTATGCATAAAAGATAAAGGATCATTGTTGCTTAGATTAACAGTGAAATGTGTCCATTAATGCGTCTTGGCATTATCTTGCTGAATTAACTAAGTACATCTCTGAAAAAGACATAACTTGGATGGCAGCGTATGTTGCGCCAAATCCTGTATGTACCTTTTATTTTTTTATTTTTGAAAGGTTTAGTTGTGAAATAGTAACATAAAGAGTGATATAAGACAGACAACTAAGAGAGAAAATAAAATAAAAGAGAAATTAACAGTAACAGAGACTAAATATAGAGATATACAAATAGGGAAGGTGTTAACAGTTTGTGGTTTGTGTAATGCGCAAATGAGGAGGTACATTTTCTCATCCAGTATCAAGTAAACAACAGCAGACAAAGAAAATGTAATAAAAAGAATAAATAAAAAAATGTATGTACCTTTTAGCAATTACAGTACAGGCCAAAAGTTTGGACACACCTTCTCATTCAATGTGTTCTCTTTATTTTCATCACTATTTACATCGTAGGTTTTCACTGAAGGTATCCAAACTATGAATGAACATGTGTGGAATTATATACTCAACAAAAAAAGTGTGAAATAAATGAAAACATGTCTTTTATTGTAGTTTCTTCAAAGTAACCAACCTTTGCTCTGATTGCTTTGCAGACTTGTCATTCTCCTTATGAGCTTCAACAGGTAGCCACCTGAAATGGTTTTCACTTCTCAGGTGAGCCTTGCCAGGGTTAATTAATGGAATTTCTTGCCTTGTAAATGGGGTTGGGACCATCAGTTGTGCTGTGCAGTAGTCAGGCTGATGCACAGCCGACAGCCCTATTAGACAACTGTTAGAATTAATATTATGGCAAAAACCAATCAGCTAAGTTAAGTGAAACAAGTGGCCATCATTACTTTAAGAAATGAAGGTCAGTCAATCCGAAAAATTGCAGAAACTTTGAATGTGTCCCCAAGGGCAGTCGCAAAAACCAACAAGGGCTACAACAAAACTGGTTCACATAAGGACCGCTTGAGGAAAGTAAGACCAAGAGTCACCTCTGCTGCTGAGAAAGAGTTCATCTGAGTCACCAGCCTCAGAAATCGTTAAGTAAACAGCAGTTAACAGCAGCTCAGATTAGGGACCAGATGAATACCACACAGAGCCCCAGCAGCAGACACATCTCTACAACAACTGTTAAGAGGAGACTGCATGAATCAGGCCTTCATGGTCAAATAGTTGCTTGGAAACCACTGCTGAGGAGAGGCAACAAGCATGAGAGATGTGTTTGGGTCAAGAAACAAGGAATGGACATAAGACCAGTGGAAATCTGTGCTTTGGTCAGATGAGTTCAAATTTGAGATCTTTGGTTCCAACCACCGTGTATTTGTGCCATGCAGAAAAGTTGAGCAGATGGATTTTGCATGCCTGGCTTCCATTGTGAAGCATGAAGTCTATGGTGTGATGGTGTGGGGCTGCTTTGCTGGTGACACTGTTGGGGATTTATTCAAAATTGAAGGCATACTGAACCAGCATGGCTACCACAGCAGCCTGCAGCGACATGCTATCCCATCTGGTTTGCATGTAGTTGGACCATCATTTATTTTTCAACAGGTCAATGACCCCAAACACACCTCCAGACTATGTAAGGGCTATTTGACCAAGAAGGAGTGTGATGGAGTGCTACTCCAGATGACTGGCCTCCACAGTCACCGGACCTGAGCCCAATTGAGATGGTTTGGGGTGAGCTGGACCGCAGAGTGAACGCAAAAGGGCCAAGAAGTGCGAAGAATCTCTGGGAACTCCTGTAAGACTGTTGGAAACCATTTCAGGTGACTATCTGTTTAAGCTTATCAAAAGAATGCCAAGAGTGTGCAAAGCAGTAATCAGAGCAAAGGGTGGATACTTTGAAGAAACTAGAATATAAGACATGTTTCATTTATTTCACACTTTTTTCTTAAGTACATAATTCTACACATGTTCATTCATAGTTTTGATATCTTCAGTGAGAATCTACAATGTAAATAGTGATGAAAATAAAGAAAAAACATTGAATGAGAAGGTGTGTCCAAACTTTTGGCCTGTACTGTATGTGCCTCCACAATGGGCAAGTTACCCATGTCATGGGCACTAACGCAATGGATTTTGAACTTCGTCTATGAGATCCATCTGGATGCAATTAAAATGAAACAACTAAAAAGTAATTTTGGATTTGTGGCTTTTAAATTCACATATTATACAATGTACTTTTTCCCAATATTTCTACATAGGTCCAATACTGTACACCCCAGAAACAAATTTCTAGTTTCTTGCCAAAACAATCTGCTTGGATAAAGAGTGATGTCATGCCTACAAACCCTTTCTGTTTACACATACGTCTACTGCATACAGACTTACTGGTGCATAGTGGAACCATAAATAAAGGCAATCAAAAGGGTACGTGAGGACCAGCAGTGCTTCATTTGTTGCTGTCTCAGCCCTCTGACATACACCTCCGTGCAGTATACAGTTGGTCTACCAGTAGCAGTCCTGCAACAAATCCTCCTAATGGAGGCACACAGCGAACTGACAGCCCCCTCCTAAATATTTCATCCAGCTCTGTTTGAGACTACCAGGAAGTGAGCGACAGCTTTGGGAGGAGATGGATGGAGGAGCAGTAGGAGGAGTGCAGCACCAAATGTGAGTTCATCCCATATGCCAAAAAATAAATAAAAAAAGCTGGAGTGACGATGAAAATCCTCACAGTACCTTTAAATACTTTTCAGTAGATAAACATACAGTATATGGCTTCTGATCAGTGCAGATGCAGTCAATTTAACACTGAGTAGTGATACAGCGGTGCGACAGGAACAACACAGAGATCAGTGAGACAGGAGAGCTGCACACAAACGCCAGCTTTGGTATGGATAAAAATAGAGGGATCAGTGGTGTCTGTGGGAATGGTGCTATTTCAGGGGCCAAAAAGAAAATATAATCTGGATCACGTTACGAAGACACTGCAGATTTCTTACTTTTTTTAAACAAACATGAAGTCCTCCTGGTTGAAGTGAGGATTAGCGTTAGCTCAGTGAGGAAAAATTGTCTATATTTATTTATGCTGCTCACTCTTTGGTCCTGCATGCTCTCATGATTATGGACATATACCGTGAGAGCTCCATATAACCCAATCTAGACACCACATGTGGACCATATACTCTATCTGTTCTAAATCTGTTGTCATCTCTACTGCCAATCGACCATAGCAACCTTATGAGAGTCTGGGACCAGGTCCGAGATTCATGATCTGCTCTTAGTGCCCACCTTCATGGCCCAGGTGAGGTGTTTCTTGTCCTGTTGTTGGCCTCACTTCCCTTTTTAAATAATAGAGACATAGATTTGGTGTCTTAGCTGTCAAAGATTTTGCATGTTTTGTGAATTTAAGCCTCAGTTTGGTCTTAAGTGACAGAATGGAGCACCTATTGTGGTTCTCTTCTAGTTTGGCTGTAGCATCAAAGAGGTTATGTTATTGCAGGCGTCTGTTTTTATGTTTGTTTCTCTGTTAGCAACATAACTCAAAAAGTTATGGATGGATTTTGATGAGATTTTCAGGGAATGTCAGGTTTGGGACAAGGAACAAATGATTAGATTTTGGGAGTGATATGGATCACTGTCTGGATCCAGGGATTTCTTAAAGGATTCTTTAACATTGTGAGATAGGACTGTTTTCGGCATTTGTGTGTATGTTTTCATGATCAAGGAATCTAAATATTTAGATAAAGTAAAGATAGGACTAATATTTATGGTGAAAATTATAATATAGGTGAGGACTGTGGTCTGCGCTCTCTGATTGCTTTTCTAGTTATTTTTATTTTTGCATTTTTATTTGTTTAAACCAAGAAAGCTGCAAAGGAATTTGTTTCTGGCTTGTTCCAAAGGCTAACTGCATAAAGTTCCGGTGTATTTGGATATATGAGGCTACTTACTCTACAGGATTGAGAGTGTTACTTGAAAATTAAGTTAAACCCGACAAATGAGAGCAGATGGGCCAAAGTTTGGTTTTGAACCATTACTACTATCATTGTTTTGGACCCTGACAAAGATGAGCATCCAATCTTTACGAGGATATAGGCAGTTGACTTATCATCCAAATTACTGTGCATCAGCAATAGGTCTTCAGTGGTGACATGTTTTTTTTTAATTAACCTGTCTCCACTTGTTTAGTGTTCATGGATGTGCAATGAAATGAAATAATGGGGGCAAATTAGCCAAAATTAGCCAAAAGCCAGAGGAGAGCAGTGCCCGTTAACAGCTTTAACGTTAACGGGGGGGCTAGATTGAAATGTCAATTTCATTCGAGACAAAATGAGAAAAGCAATGATGTATACTCGTTTTTGTTAAAAGGGCCACTTTAAAGAGACAACTCTTTATGTGAATGATTGGAGCTGGCTCTTATTTAAGAGACAAATTCCTTTTTATTCATTTTTGTTATTGATTAATATGCATACAAACACCACATCAAATAGAGAACTATTAAAAGCCAAAAGATGAATTATTAATTCTTAGCACAGTCACGTGAGATGGGTCAAAAAACAGCAAATTCCCATCACAACAAGTAAATTTGGACATATGTAAAAAAAAAACAAAAAAACACACATTTTAACTTTAACTTTGGTTTTCTGGCAAACTTTAGCAAATTACATCAACTGAGCAGATGGTGTTTTAATGTGTCCATCTGTGTTTTAAGTTTCATTTTAACACAGATGGACCTCTCTCTTGCAAGCTTGTTTGCAGTTCATGTTTGGCTCTGGTGACTGCCTTGATGTCTTTGAGACCCAGATCAGAGAAGGGTTTGTATCTTCTCTTTTTTGGACCATGATATATAAACCCTTTTCTCCCTTTATGGGTGAAAATCTCTATACATGAAAGGTTTCTGAAATACTCGGATCAGCCATCCCATGTTTAGAGTTACTTAAATCACTTTTCATTTCGTTTAGATGCTCAGTTTGATCTTCAGCAGATGGTCTTGTCTGCATGCCTATGTGAATTAGTTTCTGCAGTTTAGTGATCTGACTGGTGCTATTTGAGTTAGAGAGAAGTTGAGCAAATAAAAACAACAAAGGGATTAATGAATGTATAATAAAGCCTTAAAAAGAATTTCTTTTGTCACAGCAGTGGCTACAACAAAGTATCATCAGATGTCTAATCTTGGCCAAACATCTGAGACGTGACATCTGTTTATTCTTTAAAAGTTTGGAAAACGGCAGTGATGGTCTCTCTCCTCTTTTGAGTTGAATCTAGCATTTTATATTAGAGAGAGACCATGTAGGACACTGAGTAATGAGATGATACGATATAAATAAATACTGAGAAACAGGTAGAGCGCATGAATCACAGTAAGGTTGTTGGTTCGACCTCCGGGTCGGTCAGGGCCAGGAGTTTGTATGTTTTCTCTGTATATGTGTGGGTTCTCACTGGGCTTCTTCCCACAGACAAGAACATGCTAGTCAAGCTGATTGCTGACTCCAAAATGCCCTCAGGTATGAGTGAGCGTGAATGGTTATCTACCTCTCTATGTGGCTCAGGTACTGGTACAGTGAGTACCCCACCTCCTGTCCAATGTCAGCTGTGATAGGCTCCAGCCCACCCACCGTCCCTAAAGGGATTAGAGGAACAGATAAAGGATGGATGCTACAGTCTATTTCAAAAGCCTTTTGAGTCAAATACCCACTGACCTCTGCTGGACGGAGAGATGAATTGCAAATACAATCCACAAAAGGCTGATATTTCAACTGACCACATATTTCAGTGACCACAAAAACAAACATAAAACTTATAAAATATTCGTTAACAGTTTGAGACCACCGTGACCCTGTGCAAATAAGGCTTGGGACAATTTTGTAGTTCACAAAGAAAAAATGGGTTCGCGTATGCAACAGCAGTGTTTTCAAATTGATCTTTAAGAAGTCAAGTTTCTCACTAATCTGCAGCCAGTCCAGTTGGGTCATTGTTCCAGTTACTGCAATCCTATTGTCTGTAAGCTTGACTAGGAAAGCTATACAGAATGAACTCTGTGTCTACTGCTTTTATAAAGAGACATTCATGCTCAAACTTACAGGTCAACCTTTTCCTTTATTTCTTAGAGGAGTTTTTGGTTACTGACTTAAAACAAAGGCCTCGATGAACCTTTTTACCTCATCATATGAATGTTTGTACTCTTAGTGTCATGCTTCATTCTCGAGTCATGTATACTGAGACACTTCTGGTAGAACTTTATGGTGTGAATTTGGTCTTAATGTGGAGCACCAGGCTGCTTCACTTAACCATGGCACTGATGGATCTGTGAATCCAGGTGCTTTCCATGGTTCACTTCTGTAACTCCAACTGATTTCCCATCTGTCAACACCAACGTAATGTTATCACTTAGATGGATAAAAGATTGCATCTACTGGCTTAAGTGTGGGTGAGGTTAAAGAAAACCCATTAAGCAGTAACTGTTCATTGTGGTTTCTGGATGAATGTAGACAGGAGGACCTGGCTTTCCCTATCGACACCAGAGGAGATCTTTTCTTCAGAAAGGCTGATGATTCCTGATTTATTTTGAGAAACCTTTTAATCTACCACAACCAGGCGCTGGCAATAACAGACAAACACATCTTTTGGCATCACATACTGTGGAAATACAGCCTGCTTAGTTTCCAGAGGTTTATGCTTTAATATTTTTGGACCACTTTTTAACCTTGAACCTTTTCCAAAACCTGTCTTAAGAAAACACAGTGCAATATTAATTATAACAGAATGATAAGATGCTTGATGAACAGATGTGTTTAAGGTGGCAGTGTTATCTATTTGAACTGAAAAGGCAGAATCAATCACAAAATCGTATTAAAGTTCTCTATATGGAATAAAAATGTAATGTTAATACTTTGAGTGTAGTGTGATGGATGGATGAAGGTTTCAATTGGCCTGAGAAGATTTTCATATTCCAATCTGAGCTGTTGCAGATATAAGTTTTGGAATGTCTGAGGATTTAATATAGTGTTATAAGGAAATCTGAATTTGACTACTATGTTTTATATAAATATATACACATAACAGGTTTCTCAATATTATACATTTTATATACTGTATACTTGAAAGCCCAATAGAGCAAACAGTGACATTAACAATACACACATGTATGATGTTTGTTTTTCTTTTGATTGTACAAACACATCCTCTTATGTACCAGAATTTCGCTCTGTTTTACCAAGGAAAGTGTGTGTTAAGACAGCATTGTCAGAGAAAAATCATAAACTATCTACTAGTTGTATATGATTTTTTTTTTAATTGTCATGCTTTGGGGTGTTTTCATGGGTATTATCGGCTGATACTGATATCAAAACCACTAATGATAGCCTATCATGCATCCCTGGAGGAGTTATACTTGTTCTTTTTTTCCCAAAGATGGACATCAAGTAACAAAAGACAAATGATTGGATTGAATGTATAAAATCATTCAAATGGACCACTAACTATAGTTCATATATTTTTACAAAAAGCAACACAATTTGCTCCTTGAAAGTAAATTCTGAAGAGCTGAAGTCAAAACTAAGTCAAACTACATATTTACATTCTAATGAACTACCCTTATCAAACTTAAAGGTTTGCAGATTGTTCCCTGAGTCAACCAGAAACAAGAAAAAAATACATTATTCTCCAGTTAAAAATGAAGCAAGGTGAACCTAAGACTTAGAACTTCAGTCATTAAACATGTAGGCCAATACTGATCCTATGCAAACAATATTGTGCTTCCCAGACAAAAAAAATCAGCCTTCATAGTCAAACGATGAGAAATTACATTGCGTTTTCTCCATCAAATCAAATTCAGCTTTAATCACTTTTGTTCATTTTTATATTTACAGTGTTGCACTACAAAGTGTGCAAACTTTTTTGCCCTGTCCCTTCAACATGACTAGTTTGAGGGCCTGGTACGTGTTCTGACATGTCTGCTTAACTCCTGTTTGCTCACAGCTGGACTCCGCAGGGTAATCACAGTAATTGGTTTCAGCTTTACATCGTACAGTCAGCAGCGTGGATGCTCGTCTCACTCACAGTCTGGTGACCCCACGCTGCCAATTAACCCATTAAGTCCTGTCGCGAGACTATAAGACAGGCTGACAAAGGCGGCCGCCGTTCACTAAGATCACGAATTTTAGAGGAGAGTTCACACGTCGAGAAAAATGAACGGAGTCCTCAGCGGGAAGCCTGCTGGCGGTCCACCGCTGCAGCTGTTCAACTGCACCCACGCGCACTGTGGGGCGACTTTCACGAGACAGTGGAGGCTGAAGGAGCACGAGACGGTGCACACCGGGGCGGTAAGGAACGAGCTGCACTTAAGTCTATAGCAAACACATGGGTAGTAACGACATGAGTGTTTGGTCTAACATTAGTGTTAGCTTTCTGACTATTTTAAATCGACCTGCTGAGCTGTGAATTCTACAACAGTGGAAAAGGAAGGAGTTCTTTGTGTTTGTTGTTTTGTTGATGGACTTCGAGTCTGTCAATGAAGTAGGCTATATATCTATATAAGGGTCAGGCACGAGAAAATGGGGGATAAATTACTTTTCAGTATATACTTTAAGAAAAACTCGACAAAAAGTAAGATAGGCTATGGGAAGGTAAGTCAAGGGGATAATTCTACGGACCCATGATCATCATGAGCCATGTTTTTTTTGTCAATTATTAAAGTAACCTTCATAAGCGAGGGCCATAGATAGTGGTGAACACCAGACTCACCAGATCCCTTTTTCTTTTTTATGCAAAAAATGGTAGCCCATATTTCTAAGACATTTGAAAAACCTGTTAGATTATTTACAATGTATCCAAAGCCAGAGATGGGGTCACAATACATTTTGATTTAACAATTATTGGAGTGAATTGCAACCAATTTGAAATAGCCAACTTCTTTACGACTTGAGCTCTCAGTGAACTTTTATCAGAGAAACTAAACTAAGATACATTTCACGTCCAAGAGTGACATGAGATCAACACAAAATATAAGTTGCTATCTTTTTTAAGGCTGGACTTTTTATGCCCTCACTTGAAAAGGATGGGAATACATAATGAAGTGGCCTTTTTACACATTTTTTCCATAATGGAAGTTGCGTGTATGCAATTATGGTGGGTTGGTTTGGCTGTGTTAATGGGGCCCACTATTTGTGGAGACTTCCCTGGATTTAGTGTTTATGTTGATTAAATGTTAAAAAAAAAAAAAATACTCAACTGACAAGACAAAATGTCAATAGAAATGGTGAAATGTATTGTGAAAAATGTCCGAATTGAATGCTGAAAAAATAGTGAACTACAAGAGATGTGAGAGTGTACGAAATTAAATTCTAATTTCTGAAATTTGAGATGCAAATGCTGATTTTGCTAGTTTTCATCAAAAAGTCAAAGTTTACTTTAAATCAGAGAGTTGCTCCATTATCATTATTATATTTTTATTAGCATTATTATTTTTTATCTAAACTTAAAAGATGTGTACAACTGGTCCCATCTTTCTATGGGGGGAGATGTAATACTGTCCTATTCACATCCAAGAGGGTTTGGTTGACTGGTAGTGCATCAATAAGACTTTGAATATAAAGAGAATGATCAGTCATGTTACAAAATCCAGTTGTTTCAAAGTGGTCTTAAAGGTCTTCAAGCAGGGATGGGAAACTTGTGACCGTAAGGGTCCTGTCGGCTTTGTTCATGTTGCCAGACGTCCAAATTTTGGCAATTGTGGACTGCTCTATTCACAATTTAAGTTTATAGTATAATAGAAACAAAAAATATCTCAGAAGGAGGTGTTATGTCAAGAGTTACATCTTTGGACTCAAATCCAAGTGGTGAGTTAATGTACCAAACACAGAATTTAGGGAATTAATCTATTTTCTTCAATAAGCAACATTTTTACTGCTAGTTGATGGCATTGTCCCTTAAAATGTGTTTTTAATGCACACAAAATGTAACAAACAGTTACTTCCTGTTACAGCCTCATGTTCTTGAAATATTGCTACATTTTTGACAGATTTCTGATGAATGTTATCCTATTTTAAATTGACTGGCAGGCTGCATTAAGACTGTAGGGGGTTTGCATGTGGCCACCAGTTGCCCATCTCTGTCTTAAATTATGCAAACCTCTAAAAAACCACAAAAGTCAAAGAAGAACCTGAAAGCTTTTAAAGTGTTTGCATTTTCTCATCTCTTGGCTACCAGTTTTTGCATTTTAAACTAAGACACAAACCTGATCTTGTCTCTGTAAGATGTGTTCAGCAATTTAGTTTAAGCTCCATTTCAACTCAAACGAAGCCAGTATAGGAAAATAAATGCTCAGGAGCCCTTATCAATTATAGAATTATCTTCCTCATTAAATCAAATGGTGCAGGAGAAATGGTATTTCTTGTTTCCATAAAAAGCAGATTTCTCTTGAAATATAACTTGTCTAAAAAGCAGTACTAAAAATCTCAACATGCCAAATTCACCCTGAAAATTTTGTGCTAAAAGTTAAATAGGCAGTTCAACAAAAGCTTCAAAATAACACACAAAAACTCCAAACGCAACACAGTTTTTTTAATGTAACAGCTTGCTTTACACTCCTGATGTTTTTAAATATATTTCAATTTTTCACAGCGTCCATGTCCGTGCACTATTGCAGGCTGTGGTCGCCGCTTCACGAGAAAATCTCACCTGAGCCGCCACATGCTTCAGCACAAAGGGTTAAAGCAATTCAAGTAAGCTGTGATTCTCATTATTCCGCTGCTTCTGAGAGCCAAAAACTCATTTCAGCTCTCTGCAGATGCAAATTTCCGACATGCACGCGGAGCTTCATCATCTCGGGCCAGCTGAAGAGGCACGTGCGTTATGCCCACGGGGACAAAGACAAGTATTTCAAGGTTTGGACTGATCGACTAATGCGTCCACAAGATGGCGCCAGAGTGCCTTTTTGTGACAATCAAACATGCACTCTTGATGCTGAACAACCACTCTGCCAGTCTTTAGCGTGATTTTAACCACTTGAATGTTTTTATTCCTCAGTGTAACCATCCCAAATGCTCCTTGACCTTCAAAAAGCGCAGAATGCTGAAACTGCACTTGAAGCAACATGAAGTGCCTGCTATATTCAAGTATGTCTGTAGTAGTATAACAGTTCAGTTTGACAGAAAACATGGCACAGATCTGGCTTTAGTGTAGTGAGACTTTAGCTTTACCTCTGCTGTAAGAGCCCAGCATCAGATTTAATAGATCAGTGAACAAAAACATCCACACTACAAACAGAATATTCATTTATTACCATTTATTTATCCCCCTGGCTCTTGCAGGGATGGATTAATGGGAACAAGCTGAGTTTGCAATGCCCTTATGACTACAAAATAATTCTTGCCTCTCTTGTCCCTGATGGGATACTTAGGTGCTCAAAGGATGGATGTGGTGCCACTTTTGACTCCCACATCACCCGCAAAGCTCACGAGAAGAAGCACGCAGGTTGGTCTGTTTTTGTTCATGGTCTGGTCCTTTCATCTTCATCTCCGTTAACTCCACCGAAGTCTTTCAGGATAAATGTATAGATCTATTGAAAGCTATGTTTGATGGAGCCTCAAAGGCACCAGAAAGGGAGAAGATTGCAGATGATTTTGTAATGTGTGGATAAAATTACTGGCTGCCATATTGATGTCTTCAGGTTACCGCTGTCCTCATGAAAACTGCCAGGTGCTCGAACACTCCTGGGGAAAGCTGCAGAAGCATTTGGCCAAACATTCAGGTAAATCAGTTTTCCTGAAATGTATTTGTTCTTTCTTACATTTGTAATATTATTTAATACAATTTTAATGCTATTTTCAGCCACGTTCACTTGCCAAACATGTAAGAAGGAGTTCAAGAAAGTGGACGCTCTGCGCAAGCACAAACGGATTCATGCTTCCCATAAGCCTGTGCTGGTTTGCCCAAGGGATGACTGCCAGGCCTACTTCTCCACCACCTTCAACCTGCAGCACCACATCCGCAAAGTGCATCTTGAGCTCCTAAAATATAAATGCTCCTTCCCAGACTGTCCACGCATGTTTGCAATGCGGGTAAGAAAGTAATTCAGTTATTTTCTTTAAAAAAAAGTAAGACATTTTAGTTCTTCACACTTTTTCCAGCACTTCACGCCAAGCAAATCTACACTGATGGCTGTTTATAACATGCCCCATCTAATCTTTAAGTAATTGAGACCATTGGATGAGCAAATGGGTGGGTGAAGAAGCTCAAGCACTTAAAAAAAAGCTTTTCTTTAAAGTTATTTATTATTATTATTTTTTTTAAGTTATTTTTTTGGGCTTTTTGGCCTTTATTTGATAGGACAGCTGGAGAATGACAGGAAAGCGGGTGAAGAGAGGGGGGTAGACATGCAGCAAAGGGCTGTGGCCGGGATTCGAACCTACTGCCGCTGCTGGGGTTTGGAAGTCCCCGTACATGGGCGGATGCTCTACCAACTGAGCTAATGTCCGCCCCTTTAAAGTTATTAATAGAATAAAAACTCTGACATCTAAATAGGCTAACCCTGATTGAACACTATATAAACAAAGGCAAATTTATCAAATTAGATCATTCATTTAAACCAAAAAGTCAAAATTTAAGATTGTTTATTTACCAAAACCTTTAAAAGATCCTATGTTTTGCCTTTATTCTGGTTTGTGTTTTCAATTTTTGATAGTTACTAGATTTTGTTCACAAGAACTGATAAACATATTTTTTACTTTTTAATGAGCACTCCTGATCCACCTGTTCCCTTCAGCCTGTCGGAGAAGCTCCTGCACCTTTATGGTTTAATGCCCCATGTTGCCCAAGTCTGTTCTGATTAGTTAAGGACTCTGTTGTTTTATTCATCTCTGCTCTAGGCTTGCTTTAATTACAGACTAAACAATGAGTCACACAGGTAGGTCTATTCAGGGGGTTATGGAAACATGCCTTCCCAAGCCAAAGGTGCAATGAAAAGAGGGAAAAGGGGAAATCCTGATAGCACAGACTTTTTTGTATCATGGATTGAAGTACTCTGTCACATAGAGGTGAAACGTCATTTCTAAAAGGCATACAACTCTCAAAAGAAAAGTATGGGTTCTTTAAATTGTCCATTATATATTATGGGCACCTTCATTAAACTATGAATTCTGTCGTTCCTTTTTTAAATCACTAATACAAGAAAGATCTTTAACACTAGCCTACCAAAATATTTTGCAGAAAAAAAACATGTTTCTGACATGTTTATAGAAAGAACAAAATGATCAAATGTTGAATAGTGGTTTAAACAGTTTAAGTTATAAGAAATTAAAACTAATTTTTGCTGAAAAAGAAATTCAAGGTAGTGGAACTAAAATTTTGAGGCAAAATGATGGCAAATTTGATATTTCAAAGCCATACGTGTTTATTATTAAAATAGTGTTTTAACTGATAAAAATGAAACACACTGGGTGCTGGTTTGGCCGAGTGGTTAGCAACCATGCATATTCTATGTACATACTTCTGCCGGTCCGGGTTCAAATCCAGTTTGCAGAGTGTCTTCCCCTACTCTCTCACCCCCTTTCACAAACCTTTCCACTGTCTCCCTCTGATCAATAAAGGCACAAAAATGCCCAAAAGTACATTAAAAAATGGAATTCACAGAGGATTATAGATCAGACATCCATAGGACTTTGACGAGTGACTTTCTGCTGTGCACTTTGAAATGTGCATTGATGCTTTTGTTTTCCACAGGAGAGTATGACCAGACACCTGCTTCGACATGACACAAGTGCAACCTCCCTAAAGGTAAGTTATAACAGTATACCACAGATGTGAGCTAAAGCCTTCAAACAGCTTAGATGTAAAGCTTTCTGGCCAGGGTACTATTGATTTGAGTTTCCTTTGAACCTGCTGAAAGGTGACTCCTCAGAATTGAGACAAGCAGAATGAACCGTGAGCTCAAGAGCTCTTTGATATACAGGGTGTCCATAAAGTCTTTTTGCAATTTAAAAAAGTATTACAAAGGCAGTTGATGTGATGTCTGAGCCAGATTTGTTTTATTTTAATCAGTTTTAATTAAAGTTTTTCTTCACATTGAAATTTTGTTTCAGATATTCCGTTAATGGAAGGAAAGGCTTGTCTTACACGATTAATGTTTTCCTCAGTTGTTCTTGGTCGCCCACTCCTCCCTTTATCCAACACGCTCCCTGTCTCCATAAATTTCTTGTGCTATGCTCGAAATTGAAGGACGGAATGGTGGATCTCTTCCTTACTTAATTCTGTAGTTTTGCTAAGTCTGCACATCCGATTTTGTCTCAATAAACCAGGACACACATTGTGCCTTCTCTTGAGGAGTAGCCATTTTATTGGGATTCATTTAAGTTTTCCTTCCATTAACAGAATATCTGAAACACAAAATTTTAATGTGAATAAAAACTTTAATAAACACTGATTCAAATAAATAAATCAGGTTAAGATATCTCAACTGCCTTTGTAATAGTTTTTAAATTGTAGAGACTTTATGGACAGCCTGTGCAGCGTGTTTGTTTTCCAGCAGGGGGCTATATACCAGTACCTTTTGTCATCTGTTAGGCCCCATCAACACGAAGACAAACCAAGGTCTAAACGCGTACGTTTTTTGCCGAATCTGCATATCATCCTACGAAGACAGCGTTTTGGGGGTCTGTAAACGATCATTTTTGAAACCAGGTTCCAGAGTGGAAAGATTTTGAAATGCCGTATTTGCAGCTCCGTGATTACTGGCTCTCCGCAAGTTTTCAGATACGCTTACGTCATAGTTTCATATCTTCATTGACACGCATGCGCCACACGCGGCAATGACAATGGCGGCGTATGTGAAGCATATGTGCTGATGAAGCTAGTTGACACTACTATCCCTGTTGCAGCAAAGTCTCCTTCTCAGTCACCACCGAGTTGAACAAACAATTATCAAGGACACATTACGCCACTTTATGATCACTTTATCACAATCTCTGTTTACAACTTTTGCTGTAAGTGCACATGCAAACTGTGTTTCTGCTTGTTTCCGTCATTTCGTTGCAGCGCCCCAAGAGTGCTGGCATGTGTTTTACAGCGCTTTGATGCGTATTGAGTGCATTCATATAGACGCACACGTTTTCTGAGACACCTTCGTCTTTATGACGATCGTCTTGGAAACTGTTCAGCGTTTTGTCTTCGTGTGGATGAGGCCTTAGTCTCTAAAAGCTTGTATTTCATTGTCCACAGAAACGTCAGCGCCCTAAAAAGTCCTGGCAGAAGCGTCTGGATGGACATCACCTTCCCCTTGTGGAGGAAAACTTGCGTCGCCTGTTTGCTCTGCGCATGCGAGTCTCCCGACGCACTAAAGTGGAAACAAACCTCTCACGTCTCTTCAACGAACGCAAGATCCCTCATTACGTTGACCCCGAGGTCAACCTACGCAACTTGTTCGGTATCAGAAAGCCTCGGCCTCTGGAAGAGAAGCCTGAGGTTTCACCACTCAAATGTTAAATATCAACGATTCAGACACCAGGAATTTTTATTTTCCAGTTTGTACGTTTCACAAGACTGTTTTCCTTATAAATTAGACTTTTTCTGTAATTTTGAGAGATGGAAATTGGGTCCCCTTTGTTAAAGTCTCTTAATGTAGTTTGCATACATTAAAATATTTGAATTTCAGACAAAATAATTGTATTTTATTTGATATGTATGATGTTAAACATCAGTTTAAAAGTGTTTGAAGACACCAGGATGTCACAAAAGCTGGTCTTGTTATTCTGCAATTTTTGACCCAATAAAATCTGTTGTATTTTGATCCCTTGTCGATTGCTGTTTTTAACCTTTTATTTGAATGTTAAGCTACAGAAAAGGATTCTTGCTGGTGGCAGCTGCTCAACAGTCTGTAGAACAGAGGTCTCCAAAACTTAACTTGCACCAAGGATGCAGACAAAATGTCTCGACCCACTGTAGTCCTATCCTTTCTGATCATCCTCTTAAACTTGAGCTACAGTATCTGATTATTTGTGCATGTTTTTTATCCACAAAGCTAAATTCAACTGAAAGAACTGTTACTGATGAAATATTCCAAACTGGATATGCATAAATGTTTTCTCCACAAAAGTTCATTTTGATGTAACATTTAAACAAAATGTATTTTTCCATTAACCTGGTATTGTGGCTATATGTCAGCTTATGTTACAAAATTAACATTTACTTGGCCAATCACAAAACATATTTAGCCATTTTATGAATGACTTAATTGGTTTCAAGTTCTTTTGGATCTGCTCCCTGGGCCACCAGCTCACTCTGCAGGAAAACACTGCACAGCCAAAGACTACTGATGAGGAGTTGGGCAAACCGGTCATCTATCTTCATGTAATTAAAAGCTCCCTTTAATTACATCTTTTTTTGTTTGAAAGCTGACATCCAAAGGGTGTGGCATTTTGGTCTAATTTGATGCTAAATGCAGATACTAGATGATTCTATATCAACATCATTTCTCTCCAGATTAAACAGATATTCATTTTAATGTTGGGATGATCCCTATCAATGGTTGATTTTACATCCATAGTAACTATCTTTACAAGCATTCAGACATGAGGTTCCTCTTGAAACTGACATGCCACATCTCAAGGGGCTTACCTTTACTACATTTACATTCAAAAAATAAGGTATACAGATAAAGATGGATCGACAATGTATTTTCAGCACAGATAAATGTGATGAGGACAGCGTCCATGGGTTTGTTGCTATCACAGATTCTTGTTTTTATGTAGTTGTATATAGCCTGTGTGTGTCTATCAGATAAAAAGTATGGCCTCAGCCTGCTCTATGGTAAAGTGCCTTGAGGTAACACTTGTTATGAACTTACGATGTACAAGTTAAGATTGAAAGAATGAGATGCAAATGCAGGTTTGCTAAGAATCAGCAAGCTTAAACATTTTGATTTCGAGGATTTGAAAATGCTGAAAAAGGCTCTATTGCATGTCTCTATTTTAACTTATAATTCTTGTAAAGGTTTCATAGGAACTTCTTAGAGTTAAGTCTGTGATTGTCAGTAATTGAAGCAAAGCCTACATTGCAGACAGGCTAAATTAAACTATCTCATCCGCTCATGTATGGTTATATTTTTTAACTTTCCAGAACACTCCTGAATTTATCTCAAGGCTGTCTGTGTGCCCTCCCACACCACTGAATGCCACCGCTCCAGAGCATCGTCATGTTATTACTGCAGAAAAAGCATCAAACAGCTGTTTTTCAATATCTATCTGCTATCGTCTGTGGCCCAGCAGATCTGCTGACATTTTCTGATCATTTTGGAGTTGATTAAACCTGAACAAAGGGCTTTACATGAGTAAGAGTTGAGTCACTGACAACATGACACTCTGGAGGTGGATGAGACTTGAACCACACAGATGAGTATTGGCCGTCAAAACTGCTCAGAGGGGTTAAGCTGTTGTTTGTGTCCTTGTCAAGACTGAAATACTTTCAAATTCGTTGCCATTTTTTTACTCTCCTGAATTTTAACATGTTTTTAAGCTTTATAAACACCTTAGTAGTTGTCCTGCATTTTGGTGGTTAGCAAAAGTCTATATAAAATACAACTAGAGACAATTCCAAGTTACCATTAAGAAGAAAACTTTTAAATCCTCTGAGGAAGGCCGCAAATGTTGCGAGCTAGTTTAAAGGGACAGGAAGTGAAAATTAGTGGTACCAAGTCCTTGCTGCGATCATCTCTGCATTAAGCTGCAGCCTAGAAACCTCTCCAGAATACTAAAGTGGAAAAGGCACAACGTAAGCAACTTTAGTGTAGGGATAGTCTGAAGAGGTGTAAGATGTAAAAATGTACTTTGTTTATGTCACGGGACATGGGCAGAGAGGCGGCGGTCTCGCTAGGCACCACAGAAGAAGAACCGATGGAGGTAAAATGTTAGCTAGTCTGCTAGAGCCTCTTCCTAGTCACTAAATATAGAACTTAATACTGTAAGCTTTCTCAATTTCATCTGTTTTGATCCTTTGTAGCCCAGTTGTCTAATATACAGACAATGCAGTGATATAAATTGCACAGGTAGCGTTGGCTTTTCTCAAACAGCATAACTAATCAGTTGCTCAAATGATTCATGTCTTGGTACACAAACACTTTTAACCACTGTTACTTTTATAGTTGCCTTTTTTGCTGTAGTTTAGCAATAAATAAAAGAAACTGTTTGGTTAGGTTTTATTATAACAAACATTCCCTGTTATGACAATCCATCGAGAACCTGTTCAATATATAGGGAAATCTGAAAAAATAACTATCCTATCCGGCAATGTCAAGAAATGTTTTTTTTAAAAATCCTGAATTTGCTTTAATGGAGGAGCTTTCTGCGACCCACATTCATGAAGGGCCCAAGGAGGTAAACATAGGCATGGTCTGTCATATATTAGGCAAGATTATCTTTAAAAAACTGCCACCATTAGCACGTACACGCTATCAATTGTTGCCCATTTCAAAATATAAACTCCTCCATCTTGGTACAACCCTCTAAGTTTTGACCATAGCGAGAGTTTTTTATTTTATTTCATTTTTTTAAACACTTGGAACAAAGCTCAGGCATAATTCACACAAGTCCAGACTTTAAAAGCAGTCATGGATACTGCAATAGGCACATTACAGCAGAAATGAATAAAAATATAAATTAGGCAAAAGTATTTACTTCTTGTGAGTGGGGTAACATACTGAAGCCAAGTAAAATGGAAGATGAGAGCTGAGATCCAATGTGTTAAAGTATGATTCCTAGAGCTGATAGAAACATCTCAATGAAGAATGCAACAAACAAGTAATATGTTCATTTGGGAAACAGTCTATAATCAGTTTATGCCAGGATTTTTTTGAGGGAGCAGAGCCTTTAATCCAGAAAAGCAAAAGTTAATAGATAAACGATAAAAAAGATAGTCTTTTGTGATTTGCATTCACAATGAGGCAATCAGGAAAACCCAGGAGAAGGCACATTGGATCCAGGTCTACTGATACTCCAGAAATAACACACAGTTCTTTAACAATGTCTAACCGGTAGTTTTGTATTTACACATCTAAAAACAATGAATGAAATGACCAACGTCAGTGTTACATTTACTACAGAGGGGAAGGCTTAGAATCCATTTCGGTCTTTAAGTAGTTGTGTAGATCTGGTGGAGGATCTTGAATTGGGTTAGTACAGTTGCAAATGGAAACTTTCATAGCCTGCAGCCATACCCTCTCCCATTATGAATCCTCAATTAAGATTCCAACATCTCTCTCCCATGCCTCCCTAGTTTGAGAGATCAGAGAAAAACTTGTGTTTGAGTTCAGTACCCTATAATAAAGCTAATATGCTCCATAGACACCTGCAATAATAAGGCGCGTTCCACCACTGAGATGTCATTCCTGGAGAACAATGTAGTTTCTTTTGAAACAGACTTTCTAATTTGTAAATATCTAAAAAAAAAAAAAAAAAATCACAGTTTTCTAAACCATGTCTCTGTTATAGTTGCTGGAAGGACAGAAAGCCTGTACCACAGAAAAAATCTCACAGCTTCACAATTCCCTGTTCAAACCAGACTGAAAAACCCTTTTGAAAAGAACTTGGCAAAAAATCAGGGTTATTCGAAAGCAGAGTTAGAGAAGAGCTTGACTGTGCACGACCCTCTAAGTTGCAAATGATTCTCCAGGCTTTTAGAGTGTTCAAGGTTATAGGGTTAGAACATAAATTTCTGACTGTTTCCAGGTTCTTTAGAGGGGACATTTACACAAACAGGATTCAATGTCAAACCAAATGGTGAGGGATCTGATTTATACCAGGCTACCATTACACAAAGGTGAATTACCAGCTGGTAGAGCCTCAAATTAGGCAAGTCCAAACCCCCTTCAGGACCAGACAATATCATTTTTAACCTTGGTTTCCTTTTGCTCCACAAATGAACTTAGCCAGCGCTCAAGTACCTTAATAACCTTTTTTGATGGCATAATTGGAGTCATTTGTATTGGGTAAATTGACCGAAGCAAAATGTAAGTCCCCTCTGATGGTCTCAAAAAGAGGGGGAAATTTGTTTTGAACATATCCCCAAAAGATGGAGTAATATGCACCCCCAGATATGAAATCTCAGAGGATTACCAATGAAAAGGAAAGGACCCTGACAGGAATGAGAGCATAGCCTCAGATTTCGACATATTTGTACCCTGAAAAAGAGCCATATGAATAAGTAGATTGAAAAAGGTTAGGAATGGAGCTGTGTGGCCCATAATGGAAAATCAGAGTATCATCTACATACAGCAAAATTACATGCTCTCTTTCTTTGACTTCAGTAGCTGATATGTCAGTATTTTGCCTAATGGCTTGAGCAAAGGGCTCAATGGCTATTGCAAAAGTAGGGGACTAAGGGGTCCCCTTGTCTGTCACCATGATGTAGAGGAAAGTTATCGGATCTTGCAGCAGTTGGTATATTATTAGGAATCTTAATCTAACTAGAGTTTTTTGAGTTAGCTCAATATCTGTGACGGCATGCACTGCAGTGATTTAGATCAATCTTTTATATTTGTGGTGAAAAACAAGCAGTATATGAGGCACAGGCCGGATTTGAACTCAGACAAACCTGTCATCAACTACAGCTTGTATACATGGGGCATACAAACTCACCCAAGTCCACTAACACTCCAAGACATTTCGACCAAGTAACATCTAATGATGGCTGATGTATCATGCATTTCAGGGGCCCAGACATTTCTGTGGACAGCCCTGATGCATGGACTATACATAGCATACTTCCTGTTGTATAGTCAACTTTCAGCAGTGGTCCAGCATGACAAACAGCAAATATGACGTTTTTGTAACAAATATAGTGGATCATCTAAGATTTTGAGATGATAATCAGTTTTGGATTACATTGTGACTCCCAGAGTCAGAGATAAACCAAAATGTCATCTAGAGGAAGATTCCCATCTCCAATGAATGGATAAAAGAAAGCAGTCAGTGCAATGACAGAGGTGCGAGAGGTGTCCTTTTCTTCAGTTTGGTCACCTTTGTGCAAGGACACCTTGCAAATCAAGGATAAGGCTTTCCTATATGCAATTTGATAAACAGTATAAATTTAAGGACATCATGCATGATTGTCCCTCTTTTCCCCCAGAGTTCTGCTAAACGTCTCCTCTTTGTGTCTACATTTTACTTTTTCCCCGGTCCACTGGAGCGATGCAGAGTCCATTTCAAAGCTCTATCTAAGCTCTGTTACAGCTTGTCACTTTGAGTTCGGACAGCATCTTCACTGTTGTGTTTTCCTTTGCTTTGCTGAAGGTCACTCTCTTGGCTCAGTAGCCTGTGGATTCATTTCTTTTTTTCCTTTGTGAGCTGCTGCTCTGCTTCTTCAATTCATCTTCAAGGCTTTTACATTAACCTATTCTTCAGCAGCTGACCTGTGAGCTCTGTCAGACTGAAGAGCTGAGTATCATTGTCAGATAGAAACATACAGTTTCTATTACAGTGACAGTGTCTATTACAACCATATTTTACTTTTATTTGTCTCTTTGTATCATTTACAGAGAGAAAACAAACATAAATCAGACTTTTTAAGTTTGTTATCATCCTCAGGCTGTTAGCTTGGTCACTCAAAGTCAGCTTGTCATCACACATCACAACACTCTTATTTCTTTTGTGATGCTACACAATAAACAGAGAATGAGGGTCGTCATCAAGTCTTTTCTCTATTTCAGGTGATGTCAGTAGGGTTTTGGAACAGCTGGGAATGTATTTGCAGGTGTTCAGCAGGTGTGAGAAGTACCCAGCTTATTAGATGTTCTTTGTTTAGATGATAATTGTTTTCCACTGGTGTCCCATAAGACAGCGATGATGCTATCTGCTGTCATAGGAGCAAAGGGTTGTACCACACCAGCAACAATATAAAACTGAACCACATTCAGTCCCCCACATCCTCAACCTTTCTGGAAAGGCCGGACCAATTATCCACAAAGGTAACACGACCTTTGTTGTTGAATAACATGAGCACAAACAGGGCAGCACAAAGGGAAATCAGAAAAAAAGGAAACGTTGTGAGCAACAGACAGACACACTTGTTCACCTGGAGCAGGGCTCCCAAGATACCAGGCAACGCACAAGGTCAGGGCTGTGGATCATTTGGCTCTAGGCCATAAAGAGACAAAAATAATCAATTTTGTTAAAAATGATAAACAACCGAGTCCTTAGAGTGTTTTAGTTAGAAAATTTCCCAATACTCTCCAGCAGTCTGTGTGTGTTGGCTGTCAGCACTTGAATCCCACATCAGCACCCTGTGTCCATTTTTTTAAAATTCATTTAAAGTGTATTTTTATGGGGACAATAAGAAGCCAGAGAATGTTGACGCTCACAGCAGCATCTATAGCCCGAACTAATTTGCAATGTATGTCCCTAGTTGTGCCTTTTAGACATAAACAAATAAACATTGTATAAAAAAACAACAACAAACTGAACAATTATAGCTAGAACAATAAAAAATCAATACCAACAACAATATAACACACAGATACAACAGGAAGCACTTAATCCTAAATGACTACCAAACTGAGTCCTGCTTAAAAACTATTTTAGGTAAAAATTCTAAAGGTAACACACATCACATGTTGACGCCTTGAACAGAGAAAGCAGTTTGCTCCAGTGATGATTTACGAACAAAGGTACAATACAGCAGAGCGGGCCTGAGGCGAGATATTCAAGGGCGGCCCCTCCATTGGTGACTGACGTATACTTATAAAAAAAATCAATTAGCATTGTTTTTACCATTGTATTTAATACAGTTTATGGGACAACTTATCATCCAATTTACATGCTTAACAAATTACAAATAAATACTAAATATCTGACTTATATTGTATCATCATCTGTAGTAATATTAATTGGACATGGCTTTACATTTGAATCAATGTGAGTTTTTCCATCTTTAGAGTAAATAGCAATAACTGGTTTTAGCTTGATTATGTTGAAGGTGATATTTTTCTGATTTTGTGGCACCCTCTGGAGGCCATGGCACACACAGCATTTGCCTATGATGCCTGCTGGCGATTCATTTCAGTCTTCATTAGTGGACCTACATGTTGTAGATCTGATGCTTTCAGTGGAACCAAAAGGTCACTAAGCACCCGAGGAGCCTTATGATTTAAACATTGGAAAATTTAATGAGTTATTAGAGCTTAACATGTTCAGTTTTTCAGTAGATGGCAGTGGTGTGACCTGACTGGCTTCCTGTTTAGGATTGTAATTACTCATTTGTAACTCATCATCAGAGGCCGGTGTGGTGGGTGCTTGTGACCAGGAGATTATACATGGGAGAAAACCAGTGAGTGCATTTACCTCAGCTGTGATGATCAAATAATTAAGGCCCACAATAAAGTTGCTGTATTAAGCCAGAGATATACTTGCTGTTAACTTCAGGATGACTACCATGCATCCCCTGTGTCAGTTCAATGTGTTGGTTGTTCACGTCATCCAGTTTTAAGTTTTAAAGACAAAGTGATGAACTAAGTCCTCAGTCATCATCATCTGACCAATGTGAGACCAGACATAAACACGTCTCTTCATCAGGCTGATGATCGATAATTCTTTTTTGAAGTCTGGAATATGGGTAGTCTTTGTGATATACTGCTTAATGTAGAAAATATGTATATATAAGTAAATTAAGTACATAACACAGAGTACTTCTGAACTGCTTGAGCCAGACAAGGTTGTTCCTCAAAGCCAGTTGTGTATTTATCATGTCATAGTGCATCAACTGAACGGATGGCAGAAACAGATCCTGAAGCCATAGCTTCAAGTAGTGCCAGGTGGCAAACAAATTTAAAAATGTCCGCCCTAAAAACGCTGTCCCCCATAAGCCAAGCCAGGTCTACCAAACTTCAGGTGTGGGGTGACCATAATGCCACAAACACACTACTTGACTGGTTTAAATTGTACGTCCATGGCCATCAGTTTATCTAACTGATTTTTTTTTAAATCCCAGCCTTACATCACTAGTGGTGTTCTGTCTATTTTCTGTTTACCATCTATCTACTTCCACTTGGCCATATGTCTTTAAGTTCATCATTAAAATACACTGCTATGCAAAAAGCACCTAGCTCTACCTGCCCACTGAACCTAACACTGCTGTCCCTCCCTTACACCTCTCTCCTGGTTGTCTTTGGGAAATTAAATACTGTTTTTTTTTTCTGCAGCTTTCTCAAATTCAACAGTAGTAAAACAGAACATCTTCTCACTGGCACCAAATCCACCCTCACCATTGATGATGACCTTTAGTTTTTCCTCCCCTGAGGTCAAATTTGTCTGCAGAATCATTGTCTCATATAGAAAGATAAAATGTTGAAGTTTTTATAGGCTGTGTTATAATTCTTTTATTCTGAAATGTCCCAGTTCAGGGCTATTAATGGTCTTAAAAGTTTATTTTTGATCTGGAAGTGGTCTTACACTTAGATGGCATTTTCAATGACAATATATCAAAGTAAGACAGCCGAGTTAGTGTGTAATTTTCTTTGAATTTCCTTGTCCAGGCAATGATTTGTCTGTGTATAATGTTTGAATACAAAATACAGAGAAAGGTTGGCATGGACAAACAGTAATTATAAGGTGACTTGCATAAAAATTGAACATCCCATTCAGATATTGTAGCAAATGGCATGCATTGGTCTTGTTTTGAGTTTTCACATAGACCTAAACTGTATACATATGATCTTTACCTCTGCCAAGGAGGTTATGTTTTCGGGAGAGTTTGTTCGTCTGTCTGTCAGTCTGTCCGTCCGTCCGTCCGTCCGTGAACAAATAACTCAAAAAGTAATGAATGGATTTTGATGAAAGTTTCAGGAAATGTTCAGCATGGGAAAAGGAAGAACTCTTCTGATTTTGGTGTTGATCCAGAGCAGCGTCTGGCCGCCATGACGAAAAATGTGATTTCTGTGAATAACTACTGAACTAAAATAGATATCATTATGAATCCAGTTGCTAATAGTATGTTTTCATGGTCAAGGAATCTAAATATTTAGATGAAGTAAAGGTAGGACTAATATTTAAGGTCAAAATCACAATATGGCTAAGGACTGTGGTGCTGGCGGACGTCTGTGCTCTCCGAGTGCTTTTCTAGTTGCAAATGTGCATCAGCTCTGATTTCACACTGATTTTTATTCTCATTTCATAACATTGGCTGAATCTGATAATCCTTACAGGTCTAGTGTGTTATTAGCTGTTGCTGATAGCATTTTACCTGCACGGATGTATTGTTTGTTTCTCAAATGAATTCATTACGCCATGTTTTGTGCCCCAAGCCGAAAAAAATGTCAGCTTTTTTACATAAACCCTCTCTTTGATGCAGGTGTTATAAATGTTCCCTGCTTGTTTTCCCACTCAAGGGCAAAAAATGTAGCAATAAACCATTTGAAACACACTGATTGTGTTGTGAATCATCTGTATCAAAGTGACAAAGCTTCTCTCTGAAATTGCATCGACCTACAGGAGCAAGTACTTACTGAGTGGCCTGCCAGACAACAAACTGAGTGGACAAACTTCAGGAAATAACGGCTGTTTTATAACTCTGAAATACTATATAACAAGCAATGAGTGTTCTCTGTATAACAAAGGGCCAACTATTCATTTGAAATGCATATCTCCTTTGTGAAAATTGGATTAAATAACTAATAACAGCCACCATTGGTTGTCAGCAAAGATTTTTAGTGTGTCCTGCCCCTAGAAATGAAATAATATTTAATGACTGGTCGTTAAAAAATAGTTGAACTTTATAAGGCTTTAGCTTTGAGAAATTCATTGTAAAAGTGATAAAAGTCTCATCCTTTATCCCACACAATCCTCTCCTTTAAGAAATAACCCACATTTCTTTTTTTCTTCATTCACAGAGTATTAAAAAAAGGCAGTCTGAGATGGAGAAAAAAAACAGCCTCAGAAAATCCCGAAACAAGGAGATAAAGTGAAGTAGGTTAACCATACAGTCGTCATACCCTGATTTAGCCTGCTTCCTCCAGAATAGATGACCCAAAAGCTCTTCTCTCCTCCCTCTTTTTCTCTTTTTCCCATGGCCCTGTTTGGAGCTTGCTTTTTGTAGCTGTACCACCACAGCATGCGGGCTCGCTAAACTGACGGGATTAAGAAAAAGCACAAGATAAGGAGGCCTTTGTGCAGGTACAAACATGCTCAGCTCCTCTGCTGCAGCTCTTTGGGAGTTTCGCATCACAGGGAGGCTTGAAGAACTGTTGTGACAGAAACATAAGATACAGACTACCAAAATATGATGGGCAGATCTGATGTAAGGATGATCTATTATATTGCAAGGCTTGTGATGGTGCTGCTGTAGCTGAGGACGTGATAGATGAAGGAACACACCAGAATTGCATAGGAGCATGATTGAGATTATGGAAAATTTCACTTAGAGCTTATGGTTTCATTAGCACACTAATGTGTTGGACTTATTTACAAAGTTTGTGTACATTGATGACAAACTCACTGGCCACTTTATAAGGTACACTTATTTGTCCATATTGACATGATAGCATCATACAGGTGCTGCAGATTGTTTGGCTGCACATCCATGATGCAAATTTCCTGTTTCAACACATCCCAAAGATGCTCCATTGGTTTGAGATCTTGTTCCTGTGTTTCCCTATATTCAGGGAAACAGATTGAGTTGATCTGAGCTTTGTGACATTCAAGTATCCGTCAGAAGATTGATCTTCTGTGGTCATAAAGAGATGTACATGGTCAGCAACAGTACTCAGACGTGGCTTTAAAACAATGCTCAGTTTATACTGCGGTCTAAAGTGGGCCAAGAAAATAAGTATGAAGAACGTCTTTGTTGATTTGTGTTCCCAGGAGCTTCAACAAAAACCTCATTTTTAAAAAAATAAACAGCATTGTCCCAAGTGTAGAGAAATTACTACTTTTTTTCTTGCCCAATGATTAGTTAACCTAGTTTTACACATTTTACTGTAAAGGGTTTAATATGCATGAATACATTAATCAAATTTGGTAATGTTTTGAACTGAGTTTCAACAGAAATATTGACAGTAAAACACTTGATAGTCAAACATTATTAGGTTTTAGTCGATAGTAATAACACAAATAAAGTATTGGCACAGGTTAAGAGGCTATTTTTCATAAGTAAGCATATTGTGTGTCTTAAAGGGACAGTTCTGCATTTATAAGTGGGGTTGTTTGAGCTCCATATGGCCACTAAGTACATTAGATGAAGTAAAGTTCTCTCCTCTCCCTCAATAAGCCACAATTTGTAAAAGTTGTGATACAGAACCAGCCACAAACAGAGAGAATTGTACCAAATACAAGGGGTTTTTCTCCGCCTACAAGAACAATACCACTAAACTTCATTTTATCCCACTATTGAGAGGAAAGCTGGGTGTTGGCTCTTCTAACTGTCATTAATGTGATACAGAAGCAGGAACATATGCACATATGTTTTGAAAATGTGTTACGATACTAAAGTTCTGGGCAGAGGTGAAAGAGGAGGTGGCTACACTGATTGGATATGACTTGGACCTGTCTGCCTTTCAATGCGTTCCAGCAGCTAAACCAGCCAATGCAAGGAACAATCAAAATGCTCAATTGGTTTGAATTCTTCTGTACTTAGACTATTCTTAACTTCTGGATCTCTAAAGACATCCCTACACTGGATAATTGGTATAAAGAAATACTGAGAGCACTTCCCTTGGAAAAACTGACCTACACTTTTCATGACAATGTTTAGGGATTTATCAAGATTTGGCAACCAGTCCTGGAGAAAGTGGACCCTGATGGACAGACTTTTTTTCTACCCAGTTGGCATTATGAAAAAACAGCAACAATGTGAATTCTTGACATCAAGTCCAGCTGGTGATATATGTGTTCTGTCTTGCTTACGTCTTGTCACTCTTTTGTCCTTGTCTTATAATTATTTCATGTTTTTATCATTTTTCATTTTTTCTGTTGTAATATGACGGTGTTTAAAGGGACTGTGAGGAGAATCTGTTTCCGCCAACATTATGACTCTGCTACCCACAAGCACGTGCGGCAACTGTCGTAATGCTGCGTTTCAGTAACCTCGGAACCGGGAGTGACATTATCTCCGACTTCTTGGCGTTCCAGTTGAAGTCGGAAAAAAACATGCCGAGCTACCAGGCTATTGCTAGCTGCTGTTAGCACGCCCTGTGTTGTATGAAGAATGTGATTATCACTATGGCAGCATTTTTGTAAATGTAAGTCTAACAATACTATGTATACATCTGATCTAGAGTGACACACCCCAGTCAGAAGTACAAATAAATTGATTATTACAGGAGCTAAATAACTGTTCACACTGGGGGCATCCATCTTCGATTGTCAACTCGGGGGTGGTGAGGTTTCACCGAGTTCCCAGTAGGAAATTTTGCCTTCAGGGGACATTTTAGTTTTAGTTTCCTACTCGGAACTCGGAAATTCCTACTTCTGACTACAACTTGAACGCACCACAAGCCAAAGTGTGCGTTTGTTGTGATGCTAATGAATGCAGCTCGGACCTTCCTCAGAACTCTGCATTGTTTTACAACTTCTTTTTTCAACAACTTACAGAATGCAATGCGACGAGGTAATGTATCTCTTTCTAGTTACGTAGCGGTAGTTTTTGATGTGTGACAGCAAGCATTTTTGGAAAACTTAGTATTGTAGTTTTGTAGCCGGCTATATATCGCTGCTTACAGCCTGGTGCTCTAAGACGTATAATATAAATAATAACATAATATAAATTTGCTCTAGTTTTAATTGTCTTGTTCCCGAAGTTGAGTATCCAGGCCAGTCCAGCCCTGTCCAACCCGACCGGAAGGTTAAGGAATAGCATTTATAGATAACCTATTTTGATGCCATAAAACTCATCTTAAAGTGTGTATTTCGATCAGGCATATATCTAAAAGTGAGACTTTTTTGTAATTACTTAGAAACTCCTCACAGTCCCTTTAAGGTGTCGTGCTGCCAGTTGTTGTTGTTCTGTTAAGATTGTTCAATTTAAGAAAGAAAAACGGGGTTCGAGAATTGTGAACTGAAATGTAATGCTGAATGCCAGAACCCCATAAAGAGAAGTTGAGGAAAAAAAAAACAATGCCACAGTTTAAGAGGCCCCTACCTAGAATTTTTTTGGAGTGCATTAACTTTTCGAAAACAGAAAATTTATCTCAAACTAACCGACTCATGGAGCATATTTCTCATGCTCCACATATTCCTAGTGCTTGGCAGCTGGTTTTGCGTCCCAGACTTTTACAAATTGTGGCTTACTGAGGGAGAGGAGAGCATTTTCTACTGCATCTATTATGCTTACAACCACACTTCAAAACTACTGAACTATCTCTTTGAGATAAATGTCTGACAACTACTGATTACAAGCATTTTTCACAGAAAAGGCACCTTTCCTTACAAAAAAAAAAATCTGCCAGTTTTTTGATTCTGATGCGAAGATGTATTCAAGGGACAAGGGCAAAGCAAGGTGGCCAAACTGCAGACAGTGATACTGGAACACTTGAATGACAATTGAGCAGGAGGACTGCAAAAATGCAATAGCTAGAGTATTTTGAAACCATTGCAACACAAAGCAAGTGGTATCACCGAGCCCTCATTTACCTGGCCATAGAAAACATTAGTCTAAAAGCAATTAAAATTAAGATTTCAGTGCAGCATATAGTAGTTCTCAGTCTTTTCTCATTTTCCAGCACATATTTTGCTCAAAGATCCACTCACTTTGTTAAACAGTGGCATCAGCAGGGCCAAAAATAAAGCTGCTTGTATTTGTTTGAATTTAGCTGACATGCTTCTCCATTAGATCTGGACCTTACTGGCAGTCCTCTCAATAGTTGTTGAAATACCTCAAGCTGAGGAGTTTTATGCTCCCTGTAGACATACTGCAGCAGAGTCTAAAATTAAATTGGAAGTTTAGTAATAAAATCAGCCTTTAGCCTCTGAAGCTGCACTTGCACACTAAAGAGACCCTAGAGGTCCACTTTTATTTGAACTATGAGACGGTGCTGCAGAATTTGAACTCTTAAGTACACACACTACCTGCTCCATTATTCTGAAAGGAAACCCAAAGGACCAATTTGACCTTCTAATCCTTCACATTAACCCTTCCCTTATCTGAGTCCAGATATTTGAGTGGACACTTTGCCTGGGACTTTGCTTGAGCAATCAAATCCTCTCCTCTTACTTACCTTCCATCTGAGATGAATCTGTATTCTTTTTGAATGTTTGATCTGTCTGGACAGGACAGTTTTGTCCTCCACAATATTCTTTCTCTGCACAGTCAGACTCAATCATTCTGGAAGTCCATGACTTACATATAAATCATCTATTGAACAAAAAAACGTATACCCACAGAGTGTCATAGCGTATCGTTATCTGTGTAATGAAAATAATTTAGTCTCCAAAATTGGCTTCCCAGCTGGAGGTCCAGGTTCCTAGGAAACTGGAGCAAGCACAGCAGTGACCAGGACACTCAAAGTCGGCCAAAAAGTGTGGAATTGATCGTGTTTGTTGTTTTGTGGCGTTAAGTTGGGCACTTTTTACCCAGAGGAGCAGTGTTCTCCCCAGCTTGATCCATGCTTAATGGACTGTTTTGTTGGGTATATTTGTCCTGCGGTTGTAAAAGCCCCTCTGTGGCCTCCCATCAGGCTGTTTATCATCCTTTGCTCAGTTATTCAATCACATTACATCACACATCAGAGCTCTCTTGTGCATCTCTCCTGTTCATCAGTAGGATTCTCTTATATACAAATAGTCTCAAGCAATTAGGAACTTTCTTTGCTTCCCCTGTTATGAGTGATCCTAAAGGGATCTTCCTGTTCTTATCAATATTATGCTTACACACAGATTTTTTCTTGGATTCACAATATGGTTGACAACCTCCGTATGTCGTAACTCTGCAGTGGTGTTGCCAAGTATATGAATTATGTTTTTATGTAAGCATATAAGTTTTAATTTAGGTGCAAGAATACACAGCAAAAAAGTCCAAAGATGGATAAAAATTGTGCTTTTTTTCTCTAATGAAGAGGTAATGCTGAGCGAGAGTTTGTATGCAGGGTGGTCTTTTCCTACAGCTTAATGTACCAAAAACACACTATTTCACTACTAATGTAGAGACAGTCAAGTAAGTGATAGGCTCAGGAACATTTTATGAGTCTGATTTGGAACCAGTTCTATAGTCATGAATTTCATGGATTTGTTAAAGAGGTCATTTTTCCAAATAAATCAGGTTCATGTTTCTTTTTTGATGGCTGCTTGGGTATGATCACAATCACTCATATTCCAACCCTATCCTAAGCCTAACCCACACTGAGTACCCCTGATCCAACTGTATTCTCTCTCTGTCTCTATTGGAGCACCTGACATTGACACATGGTCCCAGTCTGCATGTTTTTCAAGTCAACCATGTAATTATTGATTGGTTCAGTGCAGCGCCATAGCATGTTGTCAACAATTCTGCATTTATTTCTCTGTCTATACTCTGCAACTGGCTTGGCTACTGCCAGCCATTGGTCTGAAACAGGGCCGCCCCTGGACAAATTGTGGCCGTTAGCGGACTTTTATTTTAAGGGTCCATTAAGAAAACAGTGAGTAGTGAAAACAGCGGGTCAGAGCTGGAGCACTGAATAATTTTGAGTATTGATTCATCAAAAGGTTGACTCTTCCTTTTTAAGTCTTTGGGTTCCCTTAACCATGCACATGAGCTATCAAGACTGAATTATAAAATCAGACAAAGTGACTGATGATCCCTCACTGTCCCTGAGATGCACGTCTATCTGAGTCTTAATGCTCACCAGCACACGGGAGAGTGCGCACAGAGACACTGGGCAATTCAGGAAGTATTTAGATTAAATGTTCACATGTACATTGGCTGCACTACAAAATGACATAACTGACGACAACAACGGTAACAACCACACTTAAAATGGAAAATATCAGGCCTGTAGTCCATCGAGAGGCCCCCCCTGTGGATTGTGGGGCCCTAAGCACAGTATAGGGGAGGGGTGGCACTCATCCTAAATTGACAACAAAACAATGATAGGAGGTCATACTGGTAGGTATATTGGAGGGAACTGGGCATCAGCAGTTTTAGGCCGCTGCTGGTCTCAAAAATAAAGGGAGACTCATCAGTCCTGGCTTTTTGTCTTGTTCATAGAAGTGCTTTACTAGGCAGTGGGGATATATTAACACAGTGTAAGGTACATTTACCTCAGAATAAGGATAATATTGGCTCTTTAAAGCACATCAGTATTGCTTTAGCATCTTGATTCCTAAGCAGTGTTTGCATGATCAAGTTACCATCATTATATGAAGCTTGACCCTGAAAATCCATACCTGGCACTCACAATCATTTTGATATCATTATTAGTTATTGAGCAAAAATGATCATTTGTTAATTGGTGGTAATCTGAATCACCACCAAAATCTTTTTATTTTTAAAGGGACTGTGGGGAGTTCCTAAGTAATTACAAAAAAGTCTCACTTTTAGATATATGCCTGATCAAAATACAAACTTTAAGATGAGTTTGAAAAATGAAAATAGGTTATCCATAAATGCTATTCCTTAGCTTCGCGGTCGGGTCGGACAGGGCTGGACTGGCCTGGATACTCAACTTCGGGAACAAGACAATTAAAACTAGAGCAAATTTATATTATTCAGACACGTCTGAGAGCACCAGGCTGTAGTAACGATATATAGCCGGCTACGATACTTAGTTTTCCACAAATTGCTTGTTGTCACACATCAAAAACTACCGCCAGGTAACTAGAAAGAGATACATTACCTCATCGTTTTGCATCCTGTAAGTTGTTTAAAAAAGAAGATGTAAAGCAATGCAGAGTTCTAAGGAAGGTTCAAGCTGCATTCAACACATGCTTTAGTTTGGGTCATGTCTTTTGGTGTGTTCCAGTTGTAGTCAGAAGTCGGAATTTCTGAGTTCCGAGTAGGAAACTGCAACTGGAACATCCCCCGAAGGCAGAATTCCTGACTGGGAACTTGGTGAAACCTTGCCACCCCGGAGTAGACGATTGAAGATGGATGCCCCCAGTGTGAACAGTTATTTAACTCCTGTAATAATCAATTTATTTGCACTTCTGACTGGGGTGTGACGCTCTAGATCAGCTGTATACATTGTATTGTTAGACTTATATTTACAAAAATGCTGCCATGGTGATAATTACACTCTTCATGTGGTATTTGTGAACAACAACGCAGGGCGTGCTAACAACAGCTAACAATAGCCTGGTAGATCGGCATGTTTTTTTCCGACTTCAAATAGAATGCAGAGAAGTCGGAGATGATGTCACTCCCAGTTCCGAGGTTACTGGAACGCAGCATTACAACCACTCCGCGCGTGCTCATGGGTTGCAGAGTCCTTATGTCGCCGGTAATAGATTCTCCTCATAGCATCTTTAAGTTGGGCCATTACCAACATCTCCTGATAAGTTCAGCAAAGTCCGTTCAGTAGTTTTTGCATATTTTTGCTAACAAACAAACAAACATGCTGGCTAAAACATAACCTTCTTGGCAGAGGTAAATATGCAAATTCCAAAAAGTTTTAAAATTTAATGTGGTATTACCTGAATTGTTTTACACAATATCAACAAAGTTCAAAGCTTCAGCATCTCTATACTTAAAAGATCATGACAGCACATGCAGTTAAGACATTTAATTCAGAGAACGAGGTTTGTCCGACACAATGTCAGTGCAAGAAATGAACTATATTCTGCGAAAAGATTTCCTCCTACAGACCAAAAACATTACTGGAGACACTTGATAAGAGACTCCGAATTGCCCTTAGGTAAATTTGTGTTTGTGGACGTTTGTCTGCCTCTCTATGAGGGCTTTCACATTGGCATGGTTCTGGCTCTGGAACTGGTTCCATTCTGAAAACATTGATGCTTTCTCGTGGATCAACCCATGTTTATACCAGTTTAAGCTGAACGAAAGTGGGAGGGCATTATTCCATGTTACTCAGGCGGATGTAGACAACACAGCGGAAAATGACGGATCACATCAGTATTCTTAAAGGGTTTGTTGCTTTAAGGTTTAAGTTTTTTTTTCCAGCAATCAAGCAAGCAATGACTGACGATAAAAAGACACTGAAGACAATTACGTAGAAAGCATTTGGTTTTAAAAAGTGTGTGTTCTTGTACCTCCTCGACTTCCTGCTCATTTTATCAACACAGAATACGACACACCCACTGATGATGCCATTTTCAGCTGGAACCAACTTTTGTCGGTTCCAGTCGTGAACCAACTTTTCAGGTTCCAGTCTGAATATTCAAGAACAGGTTTGGAAACTGGAACCAACACAAAGCAATGCTGGTGTGAAAGGACCCTCTGTTGCCCTGCCATTGGCTGGCGACCAGTTCAGGGTGTACCCTGCCCCTTGCCCAATGTCAACTGAGATAGACCCCCTGCAACCCCAAGAGATAAGCAGTATAAATAATGGATGGATATATTTAAAATATTCCTCTGTTAGGCTGCTCTGTTACATCTGTGTTGTTTACGTGTTATGTTGGATATCTCTAGCTCTCTGGCTGCAAAACAAGTTTACCCACAGGCACAAATAACCTGAACCTGAACCTTATCCTGCAAACATTCCTATAATGTAACATATGAAGGAGTTCATGGTGAGAAAAATACCGCCACTGCCTCATTTGAGCCTGGAAAAACCCCGACATTCAGTGCTCATAACAAGGATAGAGTACATTCTTTTCTCTGGCAGACATAGTGACAGCAAGCATTCTTTTTTATATCATAACATCTTTTGTGTAAGAGTAGGCTATTCAACACAGCAGAAGGTGAATAATTCATTAACATGCTCACATGCTGTGGGAGAATTGATGGTGCAGGTCAAGAACCAGTTTGAAAAAACACCTTGACATAATTTATCTTGGCACGCCGTCAGAGTTGTGTTCAGATTAGATGTGATTTTCTCTGTCATTGCCTCGCTGCCTGAGATCAAACTTGATAACAAGAAATGACAGTAAGGGTTGATTACACTTTATCTGCTGTCACCAAAGTTGTCCTCTTTTCCTCATTTTCAGTGTTTGCTCCTTCATCAATCAAAGCTTCATGCTGCAGTTTAGCAGTAATTAAAAGTGCTGCGAGCCAACAATCAGCTAATGTGACAGAAACCTTGTTGTACAACACCTTAAAATGAAATCATCCAAATTCCTGCCCATTAATATCATTTATCAAAGCTGCCCACTAATGAGCACCTGATTAAATAAGTCTCGATGCACAGCAGAACTAAACTTTCATTAGATGGAGTTTGTGTGTCTGTGTGTCACTCGCACATGTTGTGCAAACGCCCGCTGATTGATTAGCCCTGCTGTTCAGTTACTGTAAAGGAGAATGCACAGAGAGCAGCGGGTGAACCAAACCTCAATTAACAGACATGTTATCCTAAGTGATTAGTTTTCATGAGCTTGGTGACATGAGAAGAGAAAAAGGTTACGATGACTCAGAGCAGTAGTTTAACAGAAGCCGATTTGTGCTGTAAACCGCTTCAGGGAAATGGAGTCCTCTAAGTTAATTCAGCAGGGATTAATTTGTGGAGAGTTTATCACAGAAATATTATGAAATCACAATCACCTGCCACTTTGTTCGGCATGCTGTTTCAACTGCTCTGTAACACATAGAGCTTATCAGCCAATCACATGGCAAAAACTCGAGGACATGATCAGAATGCCGTAACCTGAGAAAAGTGTTGTGCTGGATAAGCTCCTCTGAGTATTTAAAACTCTGCTGATCTTCTGGGATTTTCCCCTTCCACCATCTGAGATTGAGAATGGTTTGAAAAAGAGAAAATATCCAGTGAGCAGCACTTCTCTGGGTAAAATGCTTTGTTGGTTCTAGAAGCCAGGAAAAAAGTGACCTGAGGGCTTCCTAAGTGCCCCTCCAAACACTAAAAACAGGGAACTGAGGTTATAGTTCACACAATCTTTAATCAATTAATTGAGATGTGGACGTAGATTAAGATACATAAATAGATGGGAGAAATTGTACGATGAAGACTTAATAAAAAAAAAAATGTTTAAAAAACAAAACAGTAAAGTTACGAGAATAATGTCCAAAAGTCAAGAGAGTAACATTGAAAAGTTACGAGAATAATCTCATAAAGTTATGCGAATAAAGTTAAAAAGTTGCAAGAATAAAGTCAAAAAAATTGAGAATAAAGCCGAAAAGTTATGAGACTAAAGATTAAAGTCAGAAAATTACAAGAAAAAAGTCATAAATATATGAGAATGAACTAGCAAACTGTGAACTAGCAGCCAATACAAAAATGAGGAACATCGAGCATCTAGTGAAATTATATTTCAATATAGGTTTCACAAATAAGTTGATACTTTTTTTTTTGGCACATCAGTATCACATTATCATTAGTATTAAAGGTGTAGTCAGCGATGTGGGAGAAAACAAGTGGAGAGGTCGTTTATGAATGAATTTAGACCCGCCTCTCCCTTCATACCTCACCCCTGGCTCCGCCCCCGAAAGCTGATGGATGTGCATCGTCATGGAAACAGCCGTAGAAACTGCGTAGCTGACCAACGTAGCTAAGGTAACCCCGACTCGTCAGACAACTCGACTTCCACGACAACAGTATATTCTGGCAGATTAGACAATGAGATGAATGCCCGACGGCTGTTACTGTTATGTGAAGCATCACAAAGCTAATGCTGCTTACCTATCCAGCTGACAGACGGCGACATCAGCATCTGTTTTGAGGTCTTTCAATTGGCAGAGTTCCCTCCACCGTCGGAGAGCAACACCAATGTTGACCGAGGTCTTTGCTCTTTCATGGTCATAGCCCAAGAGAAAAACAGCCCTTTTTCTTTTGGGCTGTTTTTCAGCCATTGCTAGTGCACCTATTGTATCTCTCTCTTACGCTAACTGCGCACGCTACGAAACCTACGACTCCCCCTTCCACCTCTGTCTGATCTACGCATGAGTATGATCGCCCCCTGAATGTGGGGGGGTGTACCCTGTTTTGGTGACTCGGCCCGAGCCACAGTATTTACCTGCTGAAATTCAGAGCCAAGGCTGTGTATTGAAACCGGACTTTTTTTTCAACATGCTGTCAGTGGTGACATCTTGTGGATGGAGAGGAGAAATACAGTGATTTTGACAAATAGTGCATTAGATTAGATGATTAGAAGATCGCTGACTACACCTTTAACACCCTAACAAGATACTGCAAGAAACTGGGGCTTTTCAAAAGAAAGAACCACGCCGACCATCCAAAATCCATTAAGAGGCAAAAAAGGATTATGGGGAATGTTTTGCTGCCCACCACTATCACTCATGAATGTAGCTCAACTTATTCACACTACAAGAGAGCAAAGAACATGGGGCATAATGAGGAAGATTCAAATTGTGTATGCACACTCCTGAAGGCTAGATTTTGAAATTTTTATTCAGGATTTCCCAAGTGTTTAAAAGCATTGCTAATCAATAATGAAAAGTTCTGTTCAGAGGTCTGCAAATCGCTGCTTTTAGTCCTGAGTGTTGCTATTGAATGTCTTCAACCATATAAATAATAATTTGACATTTTGGTCAGTGTGTAAATTCCCAGGTCTAATCTTCAGGCTCTGAGAAAGAGACGAGTGCTTCTTCTTGTTCCTCTTCCTCATCACCAGGCGCTCACAGTTTCATTTCATGTGTCTGTTGACGAAAGTAAAGGTCAGCTTTGTAGAGAGAAGGATGACGTGAGTTGTTCGCCATAACAGCTCTGAGTGTGTGTGTGTGCGCTGCAGCAGCTCCAGCTCATAGAGCAGCACTTCACAACTAGTGATGCCCCTGGCTGCCAACTTTGGGAGAGAAGATGAGCAACAGGAAAGAGAGAGAGCGACAGAAAGAGAGAGGGGGCCCAGTGGGGCTGGTGGAGCTCATGTTTATTAATGAGGTGTGAGAGAGAAAAAGTGCAATGGGTGACACAGGGTCACAGTTGACTCTAATTAGTGTGAGGATGTTTTCAACAAATGTGGGGCAATCACTGATTCAAAGATAGTTTACATCTAATCAGCGGTGATCAAGAGCCGAGCACACCCGGGCGAGCTGAGCGATACTAATGACAGGAGGTGCTGAAAAAGACGGATGAGTCAGGAGCCGGTTTGAAACACCAGTCATCATTACCGCCTGAGTGCTGAATCACAGTCAGAACAACGACTCTTGCTTCTTTTTTGGCCCATCAAGGGACTGTGAAGCTATCAGACTCCCTGCCCACCTCCCTCCCTGCCTGTCAGTCACTTCGACTCATCATAACTCTAATAACCTGTGACTCTGCTCTGGTCATGGAGACTCTGACCTCAGGTTCCATCTCTCTCTCCGTCAGCCCACTCAGTCTCGCAGGAGGGGGCAGATTCCTTTTGAAGCTTTTGCTTTCCAGCCACCCAGACTCTAGAAAAGCCCATATCCTGTTTTTTTTTTTTACTTAAATGCCCTTTAGTGTGTTTAATATCTCCACCATATGATAGAGCACCTCTATGAACAAGACAAACAATCTGCAGCTGGGATAAAGGAGTAGGCCTATTGCATTGTTTTTTCCTGTAGTATGTAATGTGATTTTTAGGGCAACTCTTGAGAGAAATGTTTCTTTTCTGCAAAATCATTTAAACTAAATAATGGCATACATTCAATCCACACATTCTTTCAGTGCACACTGCAGCCTTCTGGGATACACTCTGGGAGATGTATACCTACCTTTACCAGAAGAACTGGTAAAGGTAGGTTGGTAAATTGGTCAATAACGTAGGAGGTGGGCGCTACTACTGCAGTGTAGGACACAATGTGAGCCACTTCGTAAAACAAGCTTTTGACAAAACCAGTCGAAGTGAAGCAGAAATATCCTTTCTATTGATTAGTGCTTCCTGTGTTTGTTTTTAATAGTTTAATAAATAAATGCAGCCTAGATCTGATAAAACTGCTACTAAAGCTTTTTGCATCTTTGCTTTGAGTTCCTTTTTTGTCCCTGCCCTGGGCCTGTTGTCTTCCTAGTATCTCCTGCCTCTTCCTGCTCCAAAGGACTGTGATTGGGCCGTCCCACTTTGGGCCGCACACAATCATTGTAAATCTGAGCTTAGAGAGATGGATTAGCCTGATCAGGCAATCAATCAGGCAGATCCATCAGCACTGCAATGTTAATATTTCTTTACTAATTTCTATGAAAAAATATTGATGCATCACCTTTAGCGTGGTAGAATATTTGTAATTTCTGGTTTAAACGTTATTTTGTGAGAAGTCCTGTGTTTTCTAACTTATAAAAGCTAATTGTATTGCTATGCTAAGTGTCTAAGGTTGATATAGCTGATAAGTTTTTGAATGACAGGAAGTAGCCATACAAATGTCTATTTTTTATGTTTACTAAGGGTACATGCAGTGAGGTTTTCTACAATCATAACTGAAGGAGGGCTAAAAAGAGAAAAATCATCTGAGTCTCTGTTTTACACAATCAAACTATATCTGTGGGAAGTAGGCAGCTGCTTGTACATTCGTATAAGACACTTAAGCTCTACATTCAATATGGTCCACGCTCTGAGTAAGCCCACTGATGGCAGTATCAGACAGACTTCATCTGTCATAGATGTAGTTTTCAGCCCTAATTATGACCTCTCCCTCTCTTTTTTTAAGTGACACAAGCCTGTATAGAGGGGACCTATAAACCAACCAGAGTGGACTACAGCACTATTATATTTATGATTTATAGCAAATGTGACCTCTTTAATGCAAGAAGTTAGGTGAATGATGAATAACATTCTTTACCAGGGGTCAGCAAACGGTGGCCTGTGGGCTAAATCTGACCCTCTTTGTAACTTCTGGCTCACACAATAATCTTGAAAATGATTTTTATGTGTATGTTTTTCCTTTTGACATAATGACAGTAAGTAACAGACATATGTGGGGCCGAGAAACACTGCAGAGAGCAAACTGTTACATGATTGACACTTTCTGATAAAAACTCATGCTCCTCTATCAGATGGTCTGCAGTGGACAATCAGTGATCTGTTAATTTTAAAATACAAAAAGCTCAAGTATATGGCCCTGGGATCCTGTATGGTGAATTGGTTTTCTGTTGTTTTTGGGGTGTTGTTAGTAGTCCCCTTTAACCCACTCATTGACCTGGAAAACTGGGATTTAGTCCAGATAAATCCACCTGAAGATGTTGGTGCAGTTCTAATAAACTAAGTTTATTAAACAATGATGAAACAGATAAGGAATTTGTTTCAGTTTCAGTTTTCTATTATTTTTTGGGCAGTGAGAACACAAAGCCTGGATCAGACAGTCATCTCAGTGCTCTCTCTCTCTTGATCTTGTAGGATTCTCTTTAAATTGCTTGTGAAGGTATAATATATCCACACCATTTACTCTAGGAAACAGAAGTTGCACAATTTTTGCAATCATCTCTATCATTTAAGGTCTATAATATCCTGGCCAGAGATATGGTGACTTAAAAAATGTGACCTGAGGCTAAACTTAATTGCTGACCCCTGCTCTTCTCTCTTTAAGAAAAAAAATCCCCAGCTGATCAGTACGTAACTCCAAACCTCTATCTTTAAGTAGAAATGAAACCAACAGCTCATTGCACTGAGGCAAGAGCATTAACCTGCTTCACCACTGACCAGCACTCCTATTGTATAGTTTGCCATACATTCATGGTTCGCTATCCATGCAAATTTTGCCTAGATTTGAATATCAAACAGCTATACCAGATGGGTAAAAATATGGGTAAAAACTTCAAGCCTTGATTAGCTTTGGCATCATGTGAGCACTGTTACTGCCTGTTTAACATTCTGATGTTGGCATTAGCATCAGTGCTCTGCTGTGCCTATTACAGTCCAACTGTATGAGTCTTTTTAAACATTAATATGTATGTATTTAAATGTCAGTAAATTTCCTCAGTTGTGAGCATAGAGCTTGTTTGTGCAATAATATAAATGATTGATATTTAAACAATCTCCTGCAGACATGCATCTTTGATCTTGGTTGAGTGCAGATATCCTTAAATGTCATGATTCTAATCAAATGTCAAAACACTATGCTCTTGCTCACTGAATAAGAAATTGACCAGAAAAGTCTGTGCAAACTGGAATAAGAGATGAGGGAGCTGCAATATTCCTCATGTATCCTTAGTTTAGATGCAGTGGAGTTGTTGCCTTAAGCACAATCCTCATGCAGCCACTCTCTGATGTCTCTTTTCCCTTCGTGATCCTTGATTTACACACCGTGTACCAGAAAAGCCAGATGTGTTATGTTGTAATCTACAATATTTGTATAAGACAATTATTGGTCCCTTGGAACGTGTATGGATTTTGTCTTCCTTCTTTTATATTTGTTGGTGCTTGACCCTCCCCAGCCTCCATCTTGCCACATTTTGTGCCTTTGAGCTTTGATTTATCACGAATATTTGCATTTGTCAAGCTTATATGGCATTTTTATCTCCTGCTGTGTAAGAGGAAAAGAAGCTATCACAGTAGGGATGTAACACGAGAATGACATGATGATCCCCTGGAGCCCTGAGCCGTCTGTAAACTGCATGTGACAGATTTTTATATTGCTTTCTGTCTCTATTTCTTTTTGTAGACTTATTTTGTGTGTGTGTACAGGAGCCGAATGTCAAAGACCAATGACTGTGCAACATTTATTCCTGTGTGGGTGTAGCAAAAAGGGTAATAGTATGTTGTGCTTGCAGTTGAAGAAATAATTATTTCTACCTCTTTCAGCCAGTATCAGTGACAGGTGTGTGTGTGTGTGTTTATGGGAGTGTGTGTTTCAGCAACCTGTGATTACTTGCTATTTGTAGAACAACTATTCATTTAATCAGCTCTATTTTTTGCACTTGGATTCCCCTGACAGCTGCTTTGCTGTTATTTGCCTTTCTTCAATGATTGCTCGCATCCACCCACCAGAACAGAAAGTGTGAAAATTACATGGGCTAACGTAAAAAAAGAAGCACTGAGTGTGTGCTTATGTGTGTGTTTGGATTGATTTGTTTGCTCAGGTTCATGGCAGGAAATTTAAAACAAGCAACATGGGTGACTTTTCCACACGAGAGGTGGTGTGTTATGACTGTACAAAAGAGCTACATTACTGTACCACTGTACAAAAGAGGGCCAAAGACGGTTTGCATTTTGTGTCCTGGTTCTTAACCCTCTATTGCATAGTGTTGCCATATGACAACAATTACTTTATCTTCATTTTTCGAAAAAACTATGAAATAAAATGTATGTTTTTACTTTTAGGTGTGAAAAGGAGGCTTTTAGTTTGAAGGAAATAGAATTTATGAGGCCTTTTTTTTTGCTAATGGAAATTTGACATCCAAACATAGCTGTCTGGGGCTCTCCAAGATTGTCTTTTATTTAGAATTTTTGGAGTATTTTCACCAAATAAAAATTTAAATCACTTTCTGGGGTAAGTAAACTTTATTTTTTTTTTTTTACATTTCATTAAATTTTGTTGTTATACATTTTTTGTAATATGCCAAAACAAATTTGTTACCATATGGCAACAATATGCAAATATGGAAAATTCCTAGTGTATACAACCTAATGGAGTTCCATTCATTTACATAGCATGAAACTATCTTGAAACTGCTTACACCTTTTGCTTATGTTTTAAATACATATACTTACTGTATAAATGTTTATTTGTACATTTTGGATGAGTATGACATGGATATGTTGAGTCTTGTTTTAAATAAAGTGCCTTTTTGGTCAAAAATGTTGATTTATGGTACTTTCCACGATTGCATTTTGTTGCCATATGGCAACAATTGATCAACGACCCCCCCCCCCCTTTAAACTTTTTTAAAGATTTTTTTTTTCATTTATCTATTATTTAGGCCATTTTAAGTTATAACAGCATTCAAAACATTTTTTTTACCATTTTTAAGTAATAATTCATGCATTAGGGGGTTAAAGGGACTGTGAGGAGAATCTATTACCGGCAACGTAAAGACTGCTACCCATGAGCACGCGCGGCTACTGTCGTAATGCTGCTTTCCAGTAACCTCGGAACTGGGAGTGACATCATCTACGACTTATCCGCGTTCCAGTTGAAGTCGGAAAAAAACATGCCTATCTACCAGGCTATTGTTTAGCTGTTGTTAGCACGCCCTGTGTTGTTGTTCACAAATATCACATGAAGAATGTGATTATCACTATGGCAGCATTTTTTGTAAATATAAGTCTAACAATACTATGTATACAGCTGATCTAGAGCGACACACCCCAGTCAGAAATGTAAATAAAATTATTATTACAGGAGCTAAATAACTGTTCACACTGGGGACATCCATCTTCGATTGTCTACTCAGGGGTGGCGAGGTTTCACCGAGTTCCCAGTACGAAATTCAGTGCAGTTTCCTACTCGGAACTCGGAAATTCCTACTTCTGACTACAACTGGAATGCACCACAAGACATGTGCAATCCAGAGCGTGTGTTTGTTGTTAAGCAGCTCAGACCTTCCTCAGAACTCTGCATTGCTTTACAACTTCTTTTTTCAACAACTTACAGGATGCAAAGTGAAGAGGTAATGTATCTCTTTCTAGTGACGTAGCGGTAGTTGTTGATGTGTGACAACAAGCAATTTTTGGAAAACTTAGTATCCTAGTTTTGTAGCCGGCTGTCCGACCCGACCACTTAGCTAAGGAATAGCATTTATAGATAACCTATTTTGATGCTATAAAACTCATCTTAAAGTGCGTATTTCGATCAGGCATATATCTAAAAGTGAGACTTTTTTGTAATTACTGAGAAACTCCTCACAGTCCCTTTAATTGAAATAATTGCCGGGCTTTCCAGAAGCACCAGCTGCCAGTCAAACGGCTGACTGCTCAATCAGTCTTGTGGCTAACTTTACAGTTAAACGCAATAATAATTTGGACGATTAATTCATGGCAACACCCTGGGGTGCCTTCAAAATGTATGAAACTTCGACCAAACATGAATATGTAAAAGATTATTTGACATATGATCTTATACATGTTGTCTTGATACGATTTCAACCAAAATCACAGCATTAGCATAAGTGTTAGCAAGAATTAGCCTAACATCAGTACTCACCATTGAAATTACTCCAAGAAACAACATTTGTTTATGGAGTATGAACAGTGAATTTTAGTGGCCACTGCAAATGGGTTAGCATTGTTGGTGAAAGACTCAATAACCTAAAAACTCAATTAACAATAATATTTAATTGTTCTTTCTTTTTGATGAATATCTCATGTGTTTACATTGGAGGTTTGAGAGATGTAGAATATGTTGTTATTTGTAGATATCAACTGGAGGGCCTTGAGATTTTTTAAAACTTTTTCTAAGGGTGCCACAACTGAAAAAGAGAGATGAGTGATGCTGTTCTAACGCATCTAAGTGGGGCATTATATTTGAGAAAAAATACATTCATTTTCCATTTACATTAAATTTTTTAAGCTAGCCTTCCAGTTAAATGTTTTATTTTGTGTAAAAGGAGTGACAGTGCAGCATAATGTTTTTCCTTGACTTTACAAATGCAGTTGTATTTGTCAGTCTCTGTCATTTATCTTTTCCGATTATGTTTTAAGGTAATTCTTACCCAGCAGCTCTCTTAGTTGCATCTATTAAAACAGTTTTTGAAGACTTAAGGTATCCTAAATAGTATCATTTACGTTTGATGTTCATATAAGAGATATATGAAAGTATTTCTGAAAATATGAAGGCCAATGGAGGCAAATAAATAAATTAATGAATAAATGAAAGTCACCATACAATATGGTCACTCTTTAAACTATAATGCCACTGCTGTGGAGCATTGTCTTAGCTTAAACATTTTACATGCAGGAAACTTTAAGACAGCATTTACTTTGGCCTCTAAATAGGCCCCCTAATCGTTATAGCAGATTGACTTATACTGTAGATAGTCAAGGTCACAAGAAACGTGGTCATAGTGGTTTCCATTCAGTAACACAAATGGTTGTGTGACATACTGTGTCATGTGACTAACATTTATATTTACATCTCAAAAAGTCTGTGGCATCAGGACTTCTCTTTCTCACTATGCAGCCTGTAGATGCCCAAAATGGCTTGTTTCCCTGCCCCTTGTCCAGTTTTTGGGGAAGAGGTAATAAGCATTTTTCCAAAAAGTTCCAAAGACATGACTTTTTCTTAACGCTACCTTCATCTTAAGCTCTCTGCATTTTTACACAAACAGTCCCACAGATCTCCTTGAATAATACTTGAGGTTGTCATGTAGAAGTACAATAAATTCAGGAAATCGGGATTTCATCCTTTGAATGTGGCCACTTATTGTGGAAATGGATGTCTGAGAGAATGAAGCTAAGCTTGGCTGCTTTGTTCAGGGTCAGTCTGAATGTATTGCACCATCTGGGCTTAATTTTGGGTAAGTGAAAAGTTGGAACCCTTCATCTTTTTTTTGACTCCTGAAAATATCTCCACTTTTCCATGACCTTGAGGACCAGTCCTGAGGTAAGTGTGTTGTTTTTTTCTGTCTCTTTTATTGGATGTGATGACTTGTTGCCAGTATATGACACAAAGTAGAAGTGAGTGTAATCCAAAATGTCAACCAACCGCTCACAGTATGAACATGATCATTTGCACTGAGCTTGTGGCTCATAGCTGTCAAGTGAAACTGGGTTTAGCTTGTTCCTTCCCCCTGATATTGTAATTCTGGTCCATGCCAAATCCACGTTGTTACCTTCAGAAACCCCTGCACTAACATTTGATGTCACCCAAAAAAATGAAATAATGTGAATGATGGGAATCAGAGGAGGAACACAATGTTCAGAGGTGGAACTGGTGCTAGCTCTGTTTTTGTCTCATATTCTGTGCTCTCTCTCTCACCCTCATTCGTTTCTCTCCCTCTGTCTGTCTCTATTGATGTTATGTCTCCTTGTTCACCTGATTCAGAACAGAGGGGGAGTGGCTGTTACTGCTGACACTCGCTCCGAGGCACCTCGAAAAGGTCATCAGATGTAATAATACCACCAGGGGACATTGTGAATAATGATAGTGGACATTTATCATACAGGAACACAAGTAAATCCCTGCGGGCTCTGCTCAGGGTCAGCCAGATATGTGGCTGGACCACATTTCAGAAATAAACACATTTACACCAACCCTTAATTGTCACCCTCCTGCCGTTTTACTACTGTTATGGCTGAGCTGAGCGTGGGCAGCTGGCTAAAATGAGGCCTTATTAAGAGGTAATTTTGCTTTTAGGATCTCTCTAGCCACCTTTAAAGTGTACATCCACAATCAAATGCTGTGGGAGAGTGGACAGAGCCCCCTTTGCAGAAACTTTAATCACATGTCAAAAGCAAGAGGAAAGGAAGGAGACAGCTAATCCCTTGTTTGCTTCTCTCAAGTGTAACTCTGAGCGGGACTGATGCAACAAAGACAGAAAGTGTAACACTGCCAAAGAGGAGAGCCTTGCTCTAAGACTGTTTACCTGTGCCTATCACTTTGCCATGACAGTTACTCATCATTACAGTTTTTTACCTAAGCCTCCCTAAATTAAGGCAAAACTGTTCTGTCTGTGGGTAAATGTGTGTTTTTTTTCCCCCATCCCAACTAAAGAGTGAAGCCAAACTCTAAAGGCCTTTACAGACTTGGGGAGGTGCAATTAAATGGCGTAAAATTGTATATTTTTGTTGAGATGTATTGATGTGCCTTTCTAATCACATTAAAAAAGATGTGACTTTGCTTATTGGTTGTGTACATTCTTAAACAAATGTGCTGTGGGAATCAGAACAGACATCCCGGTTATCTCAGGCTGATTTTAACTAAACAAAGTAAATTGTGTCATCTGATTGGATAAGGGGACAAGAACTTCTCATAAATTTGGATTTATATTGAGTATACACCTGTCATTGTGATACTGTAGCTCCAATTATATATCCTCAAATCATTATCCTTGTCATTTGATGACATATTTTGACTGAACACCCCCAAGAGTGCTTTCATTAGTTAGATCTTGCCTTACCAGATACGATACAATATGATACGATACGATGCGATGCGATGACGCGACACGAGACCGACCTAGACCACGACCGCGACCAGACCACGATATGATATACTTTATTGTCCCCCTAGGGAAATTACTTTTGGACTCGCCTGCTGTTTACAAGTCTCCACAGTCTGATAAAACAAACAACACAATTTCACATTGCCACTATTGCCAGTATTGCACATACAAACACATATTGCACATTACAGAAATTGCACATTATACAAATTTTGCACATACCCAGCTATAAAAGAAAGAAAACCACATAAATATTGCACAATCCCTGCAGAATTAAAAAGCACTAGATGTGAAAAATAAGAAAAACTGACCTTGGTCAATAAATAAAAGCAGCAATTTTACTATACATCATTACGGCACTGTGTAAGTTTGCACTGACTGGCTATGGATTTAAAGAAAGAAAAAGAACAATTACATTCAAAGTATTTGAGCTTAATAATGACTCTTTGCCACATGAAAGAGTTACCTAAGCTTTTGAACATGAGTGTGAGTGTATTAACACTTTCACACTGAAATTAGCAGGTCCACGCAGGTTTTTTTCAATGCGGGTTAACCTGTTAACAATCAGCAAGGGACTCCGTTACCACTGCCAGCAGATGAGCTGCATGGCTGTTTTTTTCCTATGGTGCATCAAGCTGATGTCATCACGTTGATAATCATCATCATCAGCGCAACGAAACACGATCACTTAAAAAATGGATAGGAACATGCAAGACGTGGACACATTTTTTTGTACTTTGTACTTTTGTCCCTCTTTAAAAATGTGCAAACTGGGTGCTAATGAGACAAAAGCAGACGGAATTTAGGGTCTTTCAAGTTACAGAAAGAGGGGACGTGCGCAATGTTATGCCATGGTCATGTTACACCGACGTCATGATGCAAGCAGGTTGACCTGGTTGTGATGTTCCCACTAAAGCTGATCAAATGCAAGCCAATAAAACCCTGTGTCGCTTTCAGGGTCAGTCAACCCGCATCAAAATGCCAATTAGACCCTTTCAAACTGCCAACAGGAGCCGATTGTTATCGGGTTGAAACAATTTTTTTTTTTGGCCAGTCTGAAAGGGGTATATCTGTCTTATGGGGAGTGTGTGTGCTTGACACTCCTCAGCTATAAATAACAGCTTTATTCTAAGGGCAAAGGGTGTGTAACCTACAGCCAATCCCTTGTAGTGTAAAGTGTCAAGTGTTGCCTAAGTTCCCTTATATAAGAGTTTAACTATCTGGTTTATGAGTGAATGTGTGTGGACTTGACTCACCCCTACTAAGGCTGCATTTAAATGGACACCTGACTTGAATACGCAAAGTTTTCTCCTTTGTGTTTTCAAAGTCGATCTGCATTCAGACGGAGACACTGGAGACAAATGAAACCACTGTAGTGTGCATGCCAGTTCATTAGATGGCAGTGTGGGTCTGCAGAGAGGCAGTACTGCTACAACACACGAACGAAGAAGAAAATCTTTTCAAGAACAACAATGGTGAATAGATGCACAGAGATGCTGGAGTTTCTTTTCTGGATAACAAATTAGTTCAGACAACAAATCTGTCTGGATAGTTTTGTCTGGATAACAAACCGAGCACGTTAAGACGCTCACACGTTACTCGGCAGATGGCCGAAGCTGTTGTAGTTCCTGGTATGTGCGCACAGCTTTCATGTGAAAGAGGACTGCGCATGCGGTGACGTCAGCGTTTCGCCCTGAAATGCTCTGATACGGGTTTACACGGAGCTGAATGGAGAGCAGATTCAAAACTTTCCACTCTGGAGCTTGTTTTCCAAAGTTTCTGTTTTAGCTGGAAATGCAATGCGTTCTCATCTAAACGCAAGGCTAAAACACAACGAAACTTATTGGATTTGACCTTTTTCGGCACCATGTAAATACATGGACACTCCTGACTTAAATATGCAAAGTTTCTTCCTTTGTGTTTTCAAAGTCGATCTGCATTCAAACGGAGACACTGGAGACAAATGAAACCACTGTAGTGTGCATGCCAGTTCAGTAGATGGCAGTGTTGGTCTGCAGAGAAGCAGCGCTGCTACAACACACATACGAAAGAAAAACTTTTCACAAACAGCAGTGGCGGGTAGATGCACAGAGATGCAGGAGTTTCTTTTCTGGACAACAAATTAGTTCAGACAACAAATCTGTCTGGATAGTTTTGTCTGGGTTACAAATCAAGCACGATAAGTGGCACACACGTTACTTGGTAGACAGTGGAAGCTGTTGTTGTTCCTGGTATGGTCATGTGAAAGAGTACTGCGCATGCGGTGACGTCAGTGTTCACCCTGAAACGCTCTGATATGGTTTACACGGCACTGCGTAGAGAGCGTATTGAAAACTTTCCACTCTGGATCCGTTTTCAAACGTTTGGGGATTGTGGATTTGCATTATGACTGTAGAGAAACAAATATTGAGACTGAGACACAAGATTAAAATGGTGAAAGGAAAGAGATGACCATGTAAACACCTCTAAAGTAAGAGTAAGAAAAGGAAGAAGAGACTGATACAGCATCATCTAGCCAGAAAAATACATTGAGAGAACAGAAGATGGAGGATCAGATTGAACTGTTCAACAGTGCTCTTCAATGATGACAAAGTTTCATTGACTTGAGAGGACTCTCTGTCCCCTGAGCCTCAGTAGATTGGCAGAACCTTCAAGTGTTTATGGCTGTCGAGCAGTCACTGTTGAAGATGAAATTCAACTCAACTCTCATCCATCAGAGAACACTTCTGCCACAATACAGGCTATTGTTCACCTGGTGTTAGATGGTGCCAGACAAAGCCAAGATGGAAACCAAGATCAATAACATGGGCACAAAAAGCAGGCCTAAAATAACAAGACATTTTTCCAAAATTGATTCTGGTGAATACTTGTTATCAACTTTAATAAATTAATAGCCCAGCTCAAGTTAAAAGTGAAAACTCTCTTTAGAGGCCTTAAAGTCACATAATCAGTTTATCATCCATTGGCAAAAGGATCCAAGTTGTCCCTACATGATGCAGTTTTTCTATTAAAATGATCAGCTCTGGAAACACTTAGACACTCAATTAGTTTTGTAAAATATTGGTTTTAGCATTGGTATCTGAAAAAATATTATACCCTAACTTCTTTATTCCATAAATGGAAGAAATCAGAACTAAATATGTTTGTTTTGCTGTTATCAAAATAACTAATCCGAAATCTTATCTCTATTTTAATGGGTGATTAGGAGATACTATCTTATCGATGAGTACATTCTGTTTACCAGATGCTGGTGTCTGCCCTCACCTCACTTGACTTTTTTAGCACATAAAACATGTGTCATGTAGTGGCACAGCATTGGAATCTGTTTTTTGTTTTTTTTTTACTTTTCATTGCAAAGAAACCATCTGGCCATAGCGATTAAACACATTTTCAAGCAAGTTCTTCCTTTGTAATAGAGCCAACGGTATCATCTGTGGGCTGATAATCCCTTCTAAATGATCCATTTTATCACAGAAAGCTGGAGCATCTGGCAAAAGTGCTGCTTCCTGCTCAAATGGAGCACAATATAAGTTTTTAAAAGCAATAAAACCTACTACTGTTTATCATTTTTGATGACTCCTATGATTTATATACAATCACTGTTAAAAACCTTTAGCTTACATAACAGAAGACCCCTGATCCAGCTGTATTTTCCCTCTGGCTGAGACGCTCTGTTGGAGCTCCCTCAGAAATGGGGACAGTTCACTTTGGCTGATAGGTCAACTCTGTGGTTATTGTTCAGTTCAGCTTGTTCTGCACCATCTTATCAAAAACCTTTATTCATCCTAATGTCTATGAGCCAATATGCTGCAAATTCAGTTGCTTCCTACAACACTTGACGTTTGTACATTAGCATTGAGCATAAAAAAACGAAAAATGCCATACCTCCCGCCATTTTGCTTGGGGAAAAAAGGTTAATCTGAGTCCTTTTGGTTAGTAATACAATATAGTGTTTACGTTTTAAATGTGTGTTAAAATTGATCGAGAAATGGTTTAGTTTCTAACTACATAACAAGCAGGCAGCTCAAATCAGAAAAAAAAGACTGTTAAATGGATTAAAATGAATGACGCTGTGTTGAAATGTAAAATTAAAAGAAAAATATTTTCATTGAAAACTGCAATATATCCAAATGAAATATTGAAATCAATTAATCTAACTATTAATTTGTTACATTAATAATCTGCCTCCAAATGTAGCACAAAGGCTACGAGTACATAACAATAAGTAAATGCAAGTCAAACAAATAAAACCAATCAGAACTACTGAGCCAATATTGAACAAACACAAAGGAAAACTAGAAAAGCACTCAGAGAGCGCAGACCTCCGCCAGCACCACAGTCCTCAGCCATATTGTGATTTTGACCATAAATATTAGTCCTACCTTTATTTCATGTAAATATTTAGATTCCTTGACCATGAAAACATACCATTAGCAACTGGATTCATAATTATATTTATTTTAGTTCAGTAGTTATTCACAGAAATCACATTTTTCGCCATGGTGGCCATATGCTGATCCGGATCAACACTAAAATCGAATCACTTTTTCCTTTTCCCATGCTGAACATTTCCTGAAAATTTCATCAAAATCCATCCCGGACAGACAGACAGACAAACTATTAATTTGTTAGAACATAACCTCCTTGTAGCACAAAGGAGGTAATAACAATAAGTAAATGCAACTCAAACAAATAAAACCAATCAGGAGAGTTTAGAAACATACCATTAGCAACTGGATATTTTAGTTCTAGTATTATTCAGTTATTAAATGACATCATGGCCAGACGCTGATCCATGGCGGCCAGGCGCTGGATCAACACAAGAAATCATTTTTTTTTTTTTTTTATTGAATTTTTTTCAAATTTTTTTCATCAAAATCAAATCCATTTTTTTTTTGAGCTATTTTTTGCTGAGGCAGACGGACAGTCAGGCGGACAGAGACAGACGGGCGGACAGACAGACAGACAAAAAAACATAACTCCTTCCTTGGTGGAGAATATAAAGAACTCAAAAAAACTGAGAAAACAAACCAGGAGAGTTTGGAGACTAAAAGACAGAGCCTATATATTACAGATAGGTAGGCTTGCAGGTCTGCAGGTAGGCTGTCTCACAAATATGGACCATGTGGATCTTTTTTAGGACATTTGACATTGCTAAAAGAAGACTCCTTAAGGACCTGAAGGCTCTCAGAGGGTCACATGATAATCAATAATCAGAAAAATAGCTGGAGTAAAACCATCAAGAGATTCATAAACCTATAACAAAGCCTTATATCTGTTTAAAAAGATACAGGGCCCCAGTGCAGAGACTTTAAAATGTAATTGCTTTGATATTTTGCTTTTTTTTATGAGGTTAGGAGATTGAACCATCAAACATAAACAGAATAATCACATGCTGTAGCTCATATTAAAGAGTGTATTTGGCATGCATATGAATAATTTTAATCTTTTGTGTGCCTGAGGCAAGAAAAAGTTTATAAAACTACTGGTCTAAAAGATGGATTAGTTTTGTTGTTTCTTTTTTTTAAACTCAGCTTCAAAATAGTTAATCTCATATTTGAGAAAAATAAAGTCTCATGAGGATGTGCTGTTTATATAAAATAAGATTAAAATAGCATTTTGCAGTTCCAGCACCTTATTTGAATAAAAAAATTAAATAACTTGCTGGAACTCTGTCTTGGGAGGATATTATTCACATCTGTCACTGAAGCTCTCACCATTAAGGCACCTTTATTCTGCAGCTCCATGCTATCTCCTGACTAAATAGGCAATGAATACAATTACAGATACAATAAGAAAAGTCCGAGACATCGAATGCCCTCTGCCTCACAGGCGGACATCATTTATACAAACATCTTTGTATCCTTGTGTGAAGGTAATATATCAGAATGATCCAAAAAAAAAAAAAAAAAGCAGACGATGCTTTGTAAAGATCTTTTATTGAGGTGCGTGGCCAATCAAAGAGTCTGGACATCCAAATACATATTTTACATGTGAATCCTTAAAGGTGTAGACCTGTGATGCTACAAAAAACAAGACGCAACACAAGAGAGAAAATGGATAAAATCATGAATCCAGTTTTTCTTTGATTTCGTTCCTGGATGTTTGTTACTGCTTCTCTTTTAACTTTTTTTTATCCATATCTGCTATTGATTCACTTCAGGCACACAATCTCTGACGTACATAGACATCATCATCCTAAACAGCTAGGGAGGTGAAAAAATTAATCATGGATCACAACAACAGCAACAACTCTGAAAGATACACCTCAATGAAACAGACAACTTATTCCAATAACAGAAATTAAAGTGCTATTTTCCTTATTAACAGACGTTGAACTTATTCTCACAGTCTCTAAAGGCTCTTACATACACTGGAATGATGACAAAGATTTTCACAATGCTCTGAGAAACACTAATTTGCTGTTTTATTCTGAGCTTCAACCCTACATTTTTCAATTGAAAGGTGAAATGTGTTTGCCTCTCTCGGAACACGTTGTTCTCTTAAAGGAATACATGAAATCCATTAAATAAGTAATAGCTGAAAAATCAATGGATGCCACAACTGTGAGAGAGTTGACTTAGATGCCTTCGCTTCATGTCAGATCTGACGTGGCACATCAATAAAGGGAGGACAAGACGGGCCAAGCAGGAGGGAGAAGACGGAGATGACAGTTTGACATTTGATCGATGATGACTCGGGCACCCATGGGTACAACACTACCTGCATGCACACAGTGACTCATAGCTGTGATGTGACTCCTGTCAGTGCACTTTCTCTGTCTGTTTTCAAGCATCACAGGGTGAGTGAGACTGGCTAATCTTCGAGAGGTGCACCTGCATTTTGTTGTTTTGTTTGGAAAACTGGTCATACTCATTCCATTGGTCTTCCAAATTTAACCCCCTCCTGGCATCTGTTTGGGGCACAAATGGCACTCCTTTCCAAACTATATGCAGTAAACAAGAATATGCAATGTAGAGAAGGTACGAGTGCCAAAATCTGTTAACAAATAAGCCTCCCTTGTGCCTCCTGACACAATGGAGACTGATGAGAGGATGTTTAACTCCTGCATTTTAAGAGTAGAGAATGAAGTATGCTAATAATAATAATAACTGATGCTATGCTACGCTTTATTCTTGGTGCTCTTTGGCCACTTTATGATGACGATGCTCCATCAAAGATAGAAATATGAGTAAGATGACTTACTTCACGGAATGATCTACAGTTTAATGTCCATGCATTAAACTAAAAACATGGGATGACTTGTTGTAATGACTATCCAATGATACAATCCATCACTGAACATTTATGTTAAATTTTGTCAACCATGTTGCTGATTCGCTGCATCCCTTTCTCTAGCCCTTGCCTCCTCCTGCTCCAAAGGTTGCTCATTGGGCAGTGCCCCTGCAGCTTATCTGTTTTAGTGTGGACTTTGGCAAGATGTATCTACCTGATCACAAATTAGGGAAGATCCAGCTGCGCTGCAAGGTTACCTCTGATTCCCATGGCCAATAGTATATGGGAATGTTTCATTACCCTTCGTGTTGAATACCTTAAATTAGGTCAGTAATGAGCACATGCAAATAAAATTTTAATGTTTCATTTTGTAAGATAAAATACACCCCATCGTCTGAAGCCATTCAAGTTGGTTAGGTCCAGATAAACTTTATATTTCTGAAAAGGTAATGCACTTAAAAACAATTCTAGGTAGTGTCCTCTAAAACAGTGGCATCATTTTTTAAGGGGAGTTATTGTAGGCGGAGATAATACCCTTTGTATTTGGTACCATACTTCCCTGTTAGAAGCTGGTTCTGCGCAAGAGACTCTTACAGACTGTGGCTTACAGAGGGAGAGGACAGAACTTTCTCCTTCATCTAATGTACTTAGCAGCCATATGGAGCTCATACAAACCCACTTCAAAAAATACTGAACTATCCCTTTAAAAATTCATGACAGTTTAATGATGAAGATTATTATGATTGAAAAAGCATGTAAGGTTCATACAATTTTGTTCGACACAGAGCTTTTTACCAACATTGAACAAGAACAGTGAAAAAATCCCATAAGTTTTTAGTCAAGAGAAACAGCCAATGCTAACTTCCTGATTGCACAACTCAGCTGGTCAGATGCCCTGAAGCCTTACCTAAACATCACCTCTCTCTGTCTGTGAGTAGGTTGATCTGAAGTTCAGTTGTTAGGGTGTACACAGTCTTGTAGCATACATGAATTGGCCTTAACAATGTTTCAAAGCCTCCTTTGGTAATCAAACCACTGACATTGCTTGTCTTTATCCAGTTCTTTTAGTATAACGGATGGTCACCATGGCGCGAAATTATATTTGTGGCTCAGATTTACAAGAGACAGTATATATACCAGTTTACTGCCCAAGCAATGGTCACTGCTGTGTTAATTTTCATCGAAAAGTAGTACTCTCCACAAGTGATCCCATATTTGCAGCTTATAACAACACAATGGGTTGTTTTATATGGCCTGAGCTCTCTAATGTGCCTCATATGAATTCTTCATTAAGGCAAATAGTGAAGTCAAGTATTTAGACGTTCAAGACCATGATGCAGCCAGGTGTATGCAAACATAAGTTTAAATGAGCATAATCTCCTGTCTTAAATGGTAGACAGACCCCAAAGAACTACTGCACTTTCTGTGCTAACAACAGGACAAGACACACTGATAACAAATTCCAAAATGGAAAAACCAAACAACAAATAAGCAAATAAAAGAACTTGAGAACAGTTTTTGTCTTTTGGTTCTCTGTTTGAGAAAAAGAAAGTTTGGAACAATATCAATTGATGGTTTTCTGTCTGCCCAGGAAGTAAAAAATCCTGATGACTTTTTTTTTTGACACATTTTCGTTGTTATCTCTTCCTGGAAAAAGATTTTTCAGTGAAAGGCCCGCAGAGCCTCCAGTTCTCCCTTTGAAAATCTTCTCATTTCTGCTCTTCAGCACAGTCATAACTCAGTCTGACACTTTCCAAGCATTCTGGATCATGTGTGCTCCTTTCATCAGATGCTGCTGTGTGTCTGAGAGGCAGTGCGTGGAGCTTTTCTAGGGCTGGCAGTGGTTGTCCTTGTGGAGCACCTCCAGGCAAAGCTCACATCCATCCTCTAGGCAAGAGACCCTTACAGAAATGAGACACACGAGACAAAGGACAGTGACAGCACTCCCACGCTGGTAGACTTCTTTTGATGAAAACAAAACTAAATGAGAATTGGCTTCTGACAAGCTTATTTAGCGCCTTTTGAGTTATTCAGCTTTTGTCTAACTAAACATTGATTTTTGTATTGTGACGTTGTACAGAAACACTTGACTGCAGAGAAACTGTTTATTCAAAGAGCCAAACAGCTGCAGAGCTGCAGTCCATTAAAGACAGTCAACCATCCAGCTGAAAACCAGTTCTTCTCTTGCAGTTTCAGCTGAGTGTTAATCAGCGTTGCCTGTATTTGGTTTGAAGTCAGACAGGTCTGGTTGAAGATACTGCAGCGATTTCTGAGTGGATGCAGGGGTAAAGGTGGAAGTGGGGTGGTGGGAGCTGGTAATAGTTTGATGAAGGGTGCATTGAGGGTTGGGGGGGGTGTTGAAGTGGAAGCATGGTGATGTTCACACAGGGGCTCAGATCTCCTCAATAGAGTCGGCTGGGACAAGCCCTCTCTTCTTGCCGCTGCTTAGCTTCAGAAACATCTCGCCGTCTTCCAGTTTCCCCACACAGATCTGAAATGACAGACAGTTACTCGCTCTTTTTTCTATAAAGCAGGAGACAGGGAAAAATAAGACCAGACTCAACAGTCAAAAGTTATTTTAAATTCCAGGATTTTGACATCTTAAAATGTTTCCGAAGTCTTGGTGGATTTTGCAAGACATTCCAAGTAGATACATTATTTTGACTTGTATTTTGATTCATCCTAATTTGTGAAAAAAGCTGCAATCAGTAGAAGAATCAAAAGGATTCAGCACTGTATTTGCATTCATTTCCTATATTTTAATCTTTCAACAACTTCACACTGGCCCAGATGGCCCCTAAGTACATTTTCCTAAAGTTTGTTGTGCAAAACATCAACTTTTTGGCATGCCATATCCTATCATTTCAGCCCTGCTAAGGGCAGGTGTGGGTGTGGTTTATACCCACAGTGCTGTTCTCCAATGTTTACTTTGGTCATACGGACATGCCAAGACATGTTCTTTCAACTGGGGCCAACCGTGAGGTGAACAAACATCTGGCTCCCAAATAGGGTAGGTGGTATGTACTCCAATATTATCATAAAAAGAGAATTTCTCTAACTGATTGTACAGACTTTCTGAAAAGAAATGAAAGCTACAGGGGAAGTGCTGGATCTTTATCCATGTAGTGAGTAGGTTTAGACTAGCCATGAGCACATGTTTTTGTATAAAAAGCATTAAAATGTATACTTTGCCTAATGCAGAACTTAAATATACCTTTGGATCCTGTAAATTATCATAAATTGTTATCATAATTTTATTTCTTCTAATGCAAACCAAGGATGGACAACTGGCAGCGTAGTGGGTTTTAGACTAGCCATGAGCACATGTTTCTGTATAAAAAGCATTAAGCTATTAATACTCTGAGAGCACAATCCTCAGCCAATGTTTAGCAAGATATAGGTAAAAATGTGGAAAAGTGCCCTGTCTCGCATTGTTAACAAATCCTTGAAAAAAGTAAGAGATCCACAACCGGATTCAGACAACCACCAAAATCTAATCACTTCTCCCTTCGGCCAAGACCAACATACAATGGAAAAGTCATCCAAATCCCAGAGAACTTATTGAGTTATTGCAAAAATGTGGAAAAATGCCCCATTTTGAAATTTCCTTGATCCTTAATCACATCTAGATTTTGATCACCACCCAAAATCCAACTGATTGGTTATTGGACCATTTCTGAACAGTTCTGAAAATGTTGTCAAATTGTGTTCATAACTTTTTTGAATTACCCTGTAAATGAATGTTCTAACAAATACCAGCAGCAATGTAAACTGAATGACAGATGAAAAGCAGGGGGAAACTCTGTTACTTTCATTAAATTGTAGCTTTATTTAGCAAGAATTCTGTGGAAAACTGATTTAATAGGAACAAATTACTGTGTTTGGATCAAAAGGTATAAACCTTGAAAAAATAACTCCTGATGAGAATTTTTTAATCATCTTGTTAAATTATAATTAACTGTAATTATGAATTAGAGCAGCCTACATATACACAGAGTTTGGCTCATATGCAATATAAGGGTAACTAATATGGACCTCATGGTAACCAGATTTGCCATCCCTGGTGAAATTAAAGGGATTTATCCTTTCTCTATCGTCATCCTGTACTGCATAGTAGTGGTCTCTGATGTAAGACCCTCTTGCCTCCTTTTAACAGCCATAGGCATCACTGAATCTGCACTGCACTTTGTAACCTACTTGGCAGATGAAAAGCAGGGGGAAACTCTGCTACTTTCATTAAATTGTAGCTTTATTTAGCAAGAATTCTGTGGAAAACTGATTTAATAGGAACAAATTACTGTGTTTGGATCAAAAGGTATAAACCTTGAAAAAATAACTCCTGATGAGAATTTTTTATTCATCTTGTTAAATTATAATTAACTTTAATTATGAATTAGAGCATCCAACATTTACACACAATTTGGCTCATATGCAATATGAGGGAAACTAATGTGGACCTCATGGTAACCAGATTTGCCATCCCTGGTGAAATTAAAGGGATTTATCCTTTCTCTATCGTTATCCTGTACTGCATAGTAGTGGTCTCTGATGTAAGACCCTCTTGCCTCCTTTTAACAGCCATAGGCATCACTGAATCTGCACTGCACTTTGGTTCCAACACATTGCTACTGTTGTGATATTGAATTTCACATCAAGATTATTGTTGCAAAGGATATTTCATAATAACAAAATATGATTAGTATTTTGAGAAACGTGAGGAAAAAGCCAGTATACAGTATTAGACAAATGAATCTCAAGCTTTATCATGTGTTACTGCTTTAGGAAAAACGTAGTAAAATGAGCAGCATGTTCAAGAAAAAGTGAGAGTGGACAACTTTGAATCTGAAACTTAATGCCTATGTCCTTAAGGTTTTCCCTCTCTATTTTTTACAGTCTTGGTTCATGGTATTCTTCTGTAAGGGAAGAAAACATGTTCAGTTTGTCAGATTTCAAGAAGTGGTGAAACACTGTCTGAAGACCAGAAAAGTCTTACTAATTCAACATCCGTGGCTGTTGCACACTACAGCCCGTGGCTATATCAGCTCAATATCAATGCTTGAGTTTTAACTAAAAGACAGGTTACATTTGTACAAAACCTCACATGAGCTCACTGGTTTCCTTTTAGGGAGAATTTACAAGAGGGCCAGAACAGAAAATAATATCGTACAGAGCTTCAGTTAAAAAAATATCAGTTTAAGTATGTTTATTTTGTCCCATTTTACCCTGATACTCAACCTGTGAATGCTGAATAGTCAACACATCTATTCCCTCATGACAGGATAAAGTAATAACCACAGATATTCCATTTCATACACACAGTGCATCTGTCATACTGTACCTGGGATTCCCTTACTGCCATGTGGCCTCTTTCTCGGTTTCCTGGGAGACCCTGGACAACCCGCCACACTCTCTCTCCTGGCCGGACCCTCTGCACAAAGTTGGCAGGAAAGAAGCCAACTCTGTCCCCACACTTGCCCTTAAAAGCAAAGAGAAACAATACAATCTGTCAACATCTGGAACATATCTGAGTGCTAACACATCATTTTTAGTAATAAGTCTTGAAAAATCCTATTTGGCACTAATAAAATACAGTTTATTTGTGTTGCAATGGTTAGCCATATGCATATGGGACACATGATGAATGTCTGTTGTGACATATATTTAAGTTAGGATGAGGATCAACACTGTCCTCTGTCCTGTCCTCCTCAGGATTCCAGCTAATACCTCTTTGTCTGATACATTTCTATAACATTAAAATAGTTGCTGAATTGGCCATAGACTTTGAACTTGTGAAGCAGCTGGATCCACCAAGTTTCCTGTCTGTCATCAGGCAGATGGACCTTTTGAAGCTTGAAGTCTGTTATGCAAGGTGATATTGAAAGCAATGAATGTGACGGACAAAACGTCCATGGTGTGTTGTTTGGATGAAACAGAAGTTTAATATATCTGATGTGGTATGCCAAGTTATCTTTAAGCAACAACTTCAACCTTCTTTAGCTTTGTTGTTTGGTTTGTTTACATATGGGACAGTTGTGCCTGCAGAGGGCTCTGTGCTCTCATTGGTCATACATGGCACCGTTAATGTTTCCAAGTCTGTTAAGAATATGTTTACAAATTGCTCCAGTAAATATGCAATTTTTCAGCTGAGCAGTCATAATACAACTTTGCCTTTATTTTGTGTATAAAACAAGTGCCAATCTGCTTCAGGCTAAACAAAGTTATTACGTGAATCTGGTGTATTTCCAGGTCATAGTGCAAGAGTAAACTGGATGGCAAAAAAGCCACATGTGCAGCCCCATCATGTGGTGGTTTGCTTTGCTGCACAACCTCGACTTGCTTTGGTTGACTTGGCAGCGTGAACGAGAACCAAAGTGAATAAATGAATCAGTGTTGCAACATAACCCTCAAACTGACCTTAAATATCAATGCCATAATTACCCCCTTTTCAGGAGGTTGTGCTTTTACTGGCATTTGTTTGCTTGTCTGTTTGTTTACAAAATGAAGCAAAATCTACTTTCTCCTCCTCCCCGCCCCCCAACCCACATTGTCACACACAACAACAACAACAATGGCGGCAGCCGGGCTGATTCTGATCTTGTTCCAGCAGCTACAAATATTGTAGTAATTGTATTGTATTGTATTGTAATATACAAATATCGCCATTGATGCTGTTGTTTACGTTCATCACAGAAGCATGGACAGGAAGGAGGTCGACCTTGTATGCGCTGCGCATTTTCTGTTTTTGGTGCTTTTTGGCAATTTCACAGTGTCACCTTTAGGCCGGGTGTATGTACTACAGGATTTTGCATGGATTTTCATGTCATGTAAATGCACAAGCCTATGTACAATACGATGTATAAACAGCGATACATGTTTTGATGCCAACGCCAAGACAATACGGGGCCGTCCTCGTGTGAGGAGGGCCACAGTAATATGTAAGCTACCTTGGCTCAGGTTTGCGCCCTCCCAGTGCCTTTCTAGTTGATTTTTCTTGCTTTACTTTAAATCTCTGAAATGATGCAGCACTAAATTCCAAAGAACTACCTGCATATACAAAAGTTGACCTTCATGGATTTTCAGTGACAACAGTATGAATAGAGTCACTCCTGATATTTGATGCTGTGCTGCATAAATAAATGTTTCTGTGAGTTGCTGTTGTTTCCACCCACTAACATGCAGTAAATATCAGTGTGTCAAATACTGAGCAGCAATTCTGATTACTGCTGTGCCCCATCTGCTTTAATTAGATTTTTGACTCCATTATTTTTGACTGAGGACTGACTGACTGCCTCTGACAAGACGGTGATGTCTTAGAAGTACCTCACTGGAAACAGTAATGCACAGTATCATTAGGGACAAAACGGCAGATATTTGCCTAAAAAAAGCAATCACTGGTATGAACATGACATGAACATTTTTGCAATTTTTAACCCAAACAAACTGTCACCTTGAAAGAATCGGATCAATTTAAAGGATAAGTTTGGTTTCTACAGCTTTCACATTGTTTATAGAATGAAGTAGAACAATATACTCACCCAGAAGGCTTTCCTGATGCAAACAGTGCTTCAGGAGATATTTAGATCCAAAACCGAGCGGCGGACATCTGTATAATGGTAGCACACATGGGGCATACAGCGCTGCTCCTAAAACTGCATTAATCGTCCAAAAACTCATTAGTTTCACCAATATTTCATCATGGTCCAGACATGTTTTTGTGGCTGTGCTGACCTCTGAACTGAAGAAGAAGAACGCTTGCTCCGCGCATGCGCAGTACTCTCTGGAGCGCTGCCTCCGCATCCTCCTTTCGATGAGCTCCTCATCTGTAAACTCTGGCTCGAAACTGTAAGGACATCCATCATATTCAAAGTTCTTGTCCACAACATCTTCATCTGATAGATATTCGTCCTTTTTCGACAAAACTGGAAAGTCGTTGTGTAGTCGGCTGTCTTCCCCTGAAACAATGAGCCATACTGCGCATGCACAGAGCAAGCGTTCTTCTTTTTCAGTTCAGAGGTCAGTACAGTCACACAACATGTCTGGAGTGACACAGACTATCGTGGAGGAGTAGCCCGAGCTGACCATGATGAAAAATTGGTGAAACTAATGAGTTTTTGGACGATTGTTGCAGTTTTAGGAGCAGCACTGTATGCCCCGTGTGCTACCATTATACGGATGTCCGCCGCTCGATTTTGGATCTAAATATCTCCCGAACCTCGTTTGGATCAGGAAAGCCTTCTGGTTGAGTATATTGTTCTACTTCATTCTATAAACAATGTGAAAGCTGTAGAAACCGAACTTATCCTTTAAGTAGAGTGGAGTTTTGCCCTTTGTATTGGTATAGATATTGGTTTTGGAGATAATGAGTCCAAATATCTGCAAAAAATCTGATATCATGAACACAGCCATAACTGAAAATGTTGTATCCCTCATCCTTAGTTTCCATGTTTCCAAGAGAAGGGAACATTTCCTAATGAAGCCAGAATTCACTTTCCATCCCTGCATGTGATTCGAGACAGGCTGAAATGTACTGATTGATGTCAATGTTGTGATAAGTCAGGACAAACAAAGAGTAATTTGAATTGTAATGCATAATTAGGAGCAGAGTGAGATAGTCGCTAACACATTTAATTACACTCTGAGTGGTGACAGAGTGTGAAAACAGCTTATAAATTACACTAATTAAGATGCAAACCAGGAATTGCATAACCTTGATTTCAGAATAATTTTGATATATTAAAGAAAACAGTGACAGCAGCGTAGAGCCCCTTTTGAAGAGCAGATGATGTCTGATTAAACCTCATTATAGAGCAGTATTGCACTGTTTATCACCCGCTGCTCCAGGTGTTTAGTTGCTTATTGAGGTGAATCACGAGCTATACATAAGTAATGACAGATGACTCACGAATAATACATAATTTAAAGGTTGCAGTAGTGTTTATTTAAGATGTTTAATGGCTGCAGCTTCTTCTCAGACTACGTAAGTGCTAGTTAACGCCAGTCCACAGAGAGAAAGAGACGCAGACACTGAACTTCAGTCAAGTCAATGTGCATCCTTCTTTTTCTGTGACTCACGCACACATTGCACATTCATTTCCATTGGGAGCTGGTGAAGCTCATTACAGACTCAATAAAGAGCTCTTTGAGGTTTCAACACTAGTCAAGTTCATTATGTTAAACTCTCGGTAATTTTCAGAGAAAATTGTGTTCTATTTCTGTCTGACGCTGCTTGCATGTTTATCACAGGGAAAAATGGAGCAGGTGTTCTGCATTAAAAGCTTGATTTACAGCTTTGAATGAACACAACCGCACAATAGACGCACGCAAAGCATATTTCCATACATTTTTAAATCCACATTATTCTCATATCAGCAAGCACACAGGAGCCTCGCACACAGATGCTGGGAGATGATTTATTACCCACCTTCCACCACTCTTCGTTAGAGTCGTCAATGACCTGCACCCGATCACCAGGACTGGAAGAGATAAGACAGAAGACGAGATGAAAAAGGGGAGTTGATAGAGGTGGAGAGCAAAAGGGGACGAGGAGACGAGAGCAGGGTACATGATTGGGAGATGAAGGGGGGCGAGAGAGGGAGCGGCACAGCGAGGGGAAGAACAAAAAGAGAGTCGAGAACAAGCACAGAAGATAACATTATCAAACAGCCAAAGCAAGCTGTTGTATCCACAGGAGTAAAGCCGGGGGGTTAAACAACAATGACTCCGTCTGCAGAGGTGACAGAGCAGCCGACTCCAAAGTCACGAGGTCAGCATGAAATACAACAGAAGTGACACTGTAGCTCTGAAGGTTGGACCTGATCTGTAGATAACTTTGCCTGCATGCCAATGATGCTACCAGTTTTTGATCAGAGTTTTACACAAACTCCTAAGTGCACAGTGTACCCATCGTCCTAGATACACAGGGAGAAACTGCTGCCCTAATTGTACTCCTGTATGTTTCATCTCTTGGGTGTCTGCTCTCAAAACTTCCCCACATGATCGTTATTACAAACACGCACACAATAAGACACACAACACACGAAAGTTTGCAGAGTTACAGAACTTGACAAGTAGGGTGAGACCCATATATAAAACCTGTTTCAGGACACTTCCTAACTCTGAAACAAACATTCTGCGCACCAAGCCCTTCCCAGGAGAAGACACACACCATTTGTTCTTGTTAGCTTGGCCAAACTGCAACTAAGTCTGCTTGAACAGCAGCTTTGCTTGGCAAAGTATCCTTTCACAGTCCTCCAGTGATGGCATTGAGTCCAATTTATCTATTTATTTTAAAGGTAATAATTTACCCAAGTTCTTAATGAACCTGATTATAGTTTTGTCATTGTTTCCTGTTCACATGTGTTGCCATAGCCCTAGTTATTCTAGAGTAAAGTTAACAGCTTGTATCTTTTGATTATCTTTCTCCAGGGCTCAAAGAGTAACAAAACCACAAAACTACAGGGAAAAGCCAGTGTAAACCGTTTTTTATACAACACTAGCACCATAAGGAAGCAGTCATGGTTCAAACTCGAACATTTAAATCCAATAAATTTAGGTTCAACATATAACCTATTGTAGGAAGAATGCATTGCAGCTGCCCTCTATGGGTGAAACACAGGTACTGCATTCGAATTTTATTATATTCATCTCTGGAGGTAGCCAGTATTAAGTGCTAACCAATTTCCCCTCAGACTTCAGTAGCAACCACTGTGTTTTTCCTGTTGTCTCGACTGTTTTCTTAAGTATAAGCAGCTTTAAACTTAAATTTCAACCAATCAGAGACTTGTCTGTGATAAAGTCATGTTGTGGGTGGTTAAGTTTAAATATATCACTTTTTTTAACAGAGACCATATTTTTCCTATATTTGGTTCATGAGTGCTGGAGTATATACACAAATGCTAATGTTAAAAAAACATTGCTTTAACATTTTGAGTATCCCTGGTCCAAATATATACTAAGTCTAACAGGCTCTGTTGGATCTTCTGCCTTCATCCCCATATGGGCTCAGTCTGTTCTGATTGGTCGTCCAGTCTGCTCATTGGTGATTGGCCAGTTCTTCAGCATTATGTTTTATAGTCTATGTTTAACACAGGGCTTGCTATGCCAAGATGGTGGGCTTAAACTGCCGGTAATTTTTTGAAGCCATAGACTTTTCTTGTTCATAGAAATGTCTTATTACGTGGACAAGACATTTAAAACTCAATAAAGGGCATATAAAACTCAAGGAAACTCTGATTGGTTGAATTGCTGCTCTGAAATGATAAATTCCCATTTAAGTTCTGCTCAGGGCCATGTCAATAAGGTGTTTTTAGCAGCTCTGCATTTTGTATATAGTTGATGCTTTGCAATGGCCCGCTCCCCCTAGCTAACGGGCTGTCAACAAAGAACGCTAGAATGTTACACTTGTAGGTCTAATGGGGGTTTGGGGGTATTTGCTGGTTAAGGCAGCTACTGGCACTGTACACAGGGAGAGGGAGAAGTCTTGATGCCAATGACTTTTTGTCTTTTGCTGAGAATTACTCGATTGCTTGGGGAAAACAGATAAAGTACGCTAAAGGGCACCACATAGAAAAGGATTTGAAGAATATGACACATTTTAGGAAACTAAGTTCACAGAGAAATGTGCTATTACTTTTAAAAGAAATAGTCCTTACAATGCTCAGGTTTTGTACTTCCTGGAGTTTATTATGGAACAGCTATAAGGCCGCCTCCTACATGTGTGTTGTCTGCTCATCACAGGCAGAAGCCATGACTGTTGTGAAAATATGCTTCTCTACTTGCAACGCCTCCTCCCCCTCCTCATCAGAAAATGTTTGTGCAGCCAGTCAGTGCAGAGCTTATTATTATAGCCTCCTTGGATCTGAGTGTTTCCAAAGTGGAAAAAGTGGGAAAAGTCCTATCTAGAGATAAAATTTCAATATTTTTATTCCACTTTAAGAGCCCATATCTTGCTTTCTAAAGTTCTCTATTCACCTTAGTGTGTTTCGAATGTCTCCTCTGTGCAATAGAGTACTTCTATGCACAAGAAACTTCCAAACCTCTCCTTCACCTTCAGCGCCAGTAGCTGCCTCAAGCAGCTTATTCCCCTTGCCCCCCAAATAGACCTACCAGTGTGATGTCATACTATTGTTTTGGCTGGAATTAGACTGTAAAATGAGTACAAAGTCATTGACAACATGGCACAGAGCAGTGCTGACCTCACCAGCTGTATAGAGCAGACTGGACCCTTGTTTAGGGGGGGCTTGAAGCGACGGGAGCTCTAACAAAGCCTACCACAGACCGAGAATACAGATGGATCAGGGGCACTCAGTGTATGAAAACCAGGAGGCTTTGTGAACATAAGCGAGTGAAAACATACTCTAGCAGTCATCATAACTGAACTTATGAACCTGAGTTAAGGCAAAATATGGGCACTTTAAGTCAAATCCTTACTTAATCTGAACCTTTGACATTATATTAACAAACACACCATAAAATTGGACCTTTAGAACTGAAACAAAACTGAAAATCAGATTTACAGGACTTCAGCCATCGTATCGCTGACCCCTGATCTCCTCCCATAAATCCATAATCCTTTGAGTTTCGGGCTCCCCTTAACACACAAAGACCCCTTTCATCCAATTTTGACTCGTCATGTGAGTAAAAGTACAAGTGAAACAAATCACAACAAGGACAGCTCTGTTGCATCAAGATTTCAAATTAACCGTGACAGAGACTCTGGCTAGAACTGACTAAAATAAATGTCAGCTATTAAAATTGTGCCAAAATGTTTGGTATAAGAAGGTCCAATGTAGGCCCTCATACATGTTTGATAAGCATTTGCCTCTCTTCCCCTTTTATCTTTGTTGGACGTGTTATGCTCCTGGACATTGACCAAACATTTTTCCCTTCCATGAATAAAAGCAGAAAGCTGAAATCTCATTTTCACCCCGTGTCAGTGCAAACTTCTGTCTACTCTGGACGCTCTTCAGAATATAGAGTGGTTTGTGTCCCCTGCACTTTACTTTAGCCAAGATCAAATGGGAGTATGGAGACACAAAAAAAGTTATTAGTTCACACATATCCTGCAGTCACACATGCAGTGTCACAGCACAGATGGCTCTTGATAGTTTCATGGATCTACCTTTATAGAATCAGTCCTCAGCACACAAACGCACACCCCATGTCCTTATTTTACCCCTCTGTCCTCCCTGCCTTGCCTTCCTTTGTCTTACAGCATGGATATTGTCTTTATGCTCTCTTCTATTTCTCCACCTGTTCCTCCATCCTGTCTTTCTGCTTCAGTAATCTCCCTCTCTATCCCATCATGCAGCATGCCCCATCCATCCTTTCATCTCTCAGTCGTTGGCTGTCTTTATCCTCTCCCCTGCAGGGCTCACAGCTCAGTCTCGAGCTCTTTGAGGGGCAGTGACGGGCTACGAGTTATAATTAGTCTTCCTTAAGGGTGTCGTGCACTGTCCTCTGCAGTTGGTGGGACATTTTTCTCCTGCAGGGACAAGAGCTGGGGCAAAATACAACCCCCCCCCCCCCCCCCCCCCAAAAAAAAAATACATGCATTCACACAAACTCCTTTGGAGCACACACATGCTTAAGCGTCATGCAACCTGTTTGTGAGGACTCACTGGAGTTCCAGGTCATTCTGCTCCTGAGGCAGGAACTTGTAGAGGGCGACGTAGGTGTGGATGGAGTGAACTTCAATGCGCTTGGGCATCTGGACACAAGGACAGACAGGGCAGAGGGGCTATGAGACAGAAATATATGCCTGAGGTATTAAACAACAAAGGGTGACAGGGTACACATGGGAATTAAAAAAGTGTTACTTCCTTGTGTTAATTGTGGCTGTTTTATAAGTTGTGTTGTGCTGTTCATATACTAGACAACTTAACCAAATCCTGAAGGACTTTTGAAAGACTGAAGCCCACCTTGTCTGTAATGCTCAATGATTTTAGTCACAAACTGATTTTGTAAATAAAGGGCATCTTGCAAGGTCACAAACTGCAAGAAAAGATTTAGTGCACTGAAGACCATGTTGCCAAACTGTGAGGCCTCTGCCAGTTACCTGTGATGATGATATTATTACAACTATCACTCGATCATTGTTATTAATATTCATATTCTGTGCTATTAAGTTCCTAATTACATTGTCCAAATGAAGTGGCTACCTTTACTGCTCCTATTATGCCTAAAGTGTGACAATATACAGGACAGAGACAGTTTCATTACAACAGCGGTGCACCACATTTTCAATGATGGGATGTAATACGATTTTGTACTTGAATTTCAGGTTAATGGCAGGCACAAAGGCAGCAGATAGTGAGTGTGGCTCAGATCAAAAGTTTGGCAGGTTTGAATCTTTGTTCGTCAAGGCCTTTCTGTGTGGAATTAGCTTGTTCTCCCCATGCATGCATCATTCTCTTCTGGCACTCCAACTTCCTCCCACGGACCCAACCCCCAAAACAAGCTATGCTAATTGTTGGCAGTAAATTTTCCTTGGGTGTGGTTGAATGTGTGAGTGGTTGTTTTTTCTCAACCAGTCTCGAGTACAACCTGCCTCTGGCTCAATGTCAGCGAAGACAGGTTCCAGCGCCCCGGGACCCCGAAAGGGATAAGCAGTATAGATAATGGATGAATGAACTTTATCCTGATGTCCTTATCTTTCATCTTAAAATACAAAATCACAGGGATATTTCACCTTTTTTATTCCACCTAACCTCTTATTTTACCAGGAATGTTCCCATTGAGATACAAGGATCACTTGTTGAAAAAGAGTCAACAGCACAAAAGTGTCACAAATAACAATAACATTAACCTTGCAGTGCAGATGGATCTGCCTGAGTCAATGTCTGAAATCTCACAGATCCATCTTGCCAAGCTCCAACCTCCCATTACTTCTCCGCCAAAATCAAGACAGCCCAATCAGGGAAGAGAGGTGAACACTGAAGATGTGACAACAGCGAGAAGTGACTGCATGTTTGGCGTTTTATCAGAAATGAACTCGACTTCTTCTTTTAAAGAGGAAGAAAGAACTTCACTTTAGTTTTTTTTTTTAACAGGAAAATCATGTTTTTGCTCTTTTGTTGGGAAAATGAGAGAGATGCAGAAATCCACCACGGACGATGGCGGTTAGTCTGTGGTAGTCCCGAATCATGGTTACTTTACAATACCTGGAGAAATATGCTCTCCCCAGAATTACCAGAAGTTGGTGGGGATTGTTGTTGATGAGGTTTTCGTCACATATATTTGGTAAATGATACATCTGTGTGGTATGATTTAATGTAAGATGACAGTCTAAGGACTGAAACATAGTTTAAGCTAACGGCTAACAACAATATCAGGTCATACTGTGGCTTGGTATGGATTGGTTTGTGATGAGTGTGACTGGTAGACTGATCATCCAATCACCAGCTGCAATTGTTTTTGAAGGTTCTGCTCCTGAAACATTTTCTACAGGCTTTTCTCCGGATGGACTAGTGAAATATTTCCGTGTTGGATACATGGAACTTTCCCTCTGGCGTGTCAGGTTAATAGATTCTAACAATGTAAGAATTCATCAATCATCAAATTAAAGCAAGTGTTGTCGTAGATCGAGTGATACTCTCTTCTGTTCTTAAAGTGCTTTAAACAAAGCTCTAGTTTAAGGGGATCCAACAAGTCGGATCAGGGTGATGGAGCAGGAACACTGAAAACTCTTTTCTCAAGACAGAGTATAAGGAACAACACATTTGATCAATCCCAATACCAAAAGCCACAGACACAAACAGTCAGTAGAGAACTTAGCTAACAAAGTTCTTCATGGAGTATGGCTTTATTGAGAAACTGGACCAACCATCCTTCTGTTGTACAATCCCAATTGCAAAGAAGTTGGGATGTTGAGCAGAACTTCAATTTCAGCAGAATACAATGACCTATTCAACTGTATTCACCACAAAGACAATGTATTTAAAACTCAATGGATAAACATTATTGTTTTTTTCAATATTCACTCATGCTAAATTCAATGCCTCCATTGCATTGCAAAGAAGCTGGGACAGGTGCACCAAACTTTTTTGATGTTGCATCACCTTTCCGTTTAACAACACTCAGTATGCAGCTGAGAACTGAGGACACTTGCCATTCTTGCTTCAGTTGCTCAACAGCCTGGGGTCTCTCTTGTCGCATCTTGGTCCATCCTAATGGGCCCCACATTTTCAATAGCAGACAGGTCTGGACTGCAGTCAGGCCAGTCTACTACCTGTGCTTTTATACTATGAACTCACACTGTTGTAACATGTATGTGGATTGCCAGTGTCTAGCTATAATAAGCACAGATATGCAAGCTGGTAGATGATGATATCCCTTAATTCACCATGTAGAATTATTATGGATTGTGAGCATCAAGCAACCCACCCCTAAAACCATAGTATAATCCTGTCTTGTCTTTTTGATGTGAAATAAACATACTGTACATCATATCAGGGTTTTACCATGTGTAATTGTGACAAGTTGTCCTCTCTTTTGGTCTTGGGGAAAAAAAGGCAATCAGCAAAATGCGTTTGTCTCCTTTCAGATTTAACACTGATACCTTGACATTTCCATCCTCTGCTGGAGTCTGAGCTTGGCTGCTCTCATCTTCCTCTTTCTCCATTTCAGGCTCAGTGACAGGAACATCTGGAAGGAGGGTAAGATATTTCTCTTAAACAGCTCCAACTCTTGCACACAGCTGCACAAGCAATGTGACTTTTAATTTTTCACAGCCGTACAAAAAAACTCTCATACGCTCTGTCAGATAGACACAGGTAGACACACGGTATGCTTGGATGCACATGCACGGACACTCAGCACATGTAGACATCCACAGACATGTTTTAACAGACAGAAGCTGTGTTTACCCCCTGTCTCCTGAGTTATCTCTTCCTCCATGCTGCACTGTCTCTGCTGCCTCTCCTCACCTCCCTCCCCCTTATTGACAAAGGAAAGAATGAAGAGAGAGGAAAGAAAGAAGCATTAGCACTAGAGTTGAAAGAGATAGCTTTTGATAGTGTGGAGTGAACCTTCACTGCTCTCTGCAGTGGGACACAGATTTTCTTCCCCTTCTCATAAATGTATGCAGCAAATGTTTAATAAAAAGAACTCAGATACCAGTGCTATCCATTATGTCACCTACAGATGATCCCTTGATACCCAATTATAAAACATATTCATTCTCTAAGTTGGAAAAAACCCACCCTTAAATGAGAGGAAACTTTTAATAAGCTTTGAAGTGAATTTTAGGGGAATTTGGGACTATTCAGGAAACATCTGTGATATCTTTAATGGTCTTGTGGCTTGACCTCACCCTCGATCACTTATTAGGCATGAACTGCTGGTACAACTGTGCTGGAAGAGCCGAGTCCCCCTTCTCTTAAACAGCAAACTTACGAGGATGTTCTGAGATAAACATAAAGTGCTTGTGCCCTGTCAGATTGCTTGAAATTTTGGTGAAACCTTAATTACAGCCTGACCTACGCAATGCCTGTTACAGGGGATTATTCTTTTTATAACCCAAACACTGCAGCTTTCCCCTCCGATTAAATCAGAAGAGTAAATAAGTGACAGGTGTCATGGGCACACCCTGAATGATGCTCTGTTTGCAGAAGTGAGGACAGTTTGATCAGTAGGAAATTGAAAGGGAAGCGTTAGGACTAACTTGTGGCAAAGAACAAAAGTGTTGAAGACAATAGTCTTCCCATGGGTGCATATTGCATAGGTTCACCCCATATGGTCTCCACAGCCACTGACTTTTGACTTAAGACACAACTGCATGGTTTAGCCTGTAGAAACATTAAATTGTGATGCATTTCAAGTAAATTTTGCTTTGAACGTTCCTGGAAATGTTAATTAATCTTAAAAGAAGCAAAGGTACTCCTCATTTTTTAGCTTGATACCAACAGGGAGTGAAGCATGTTTTAAATAGCCCTTCATACATATCTACCTCTACATATAAAGATAGCCTTCAACTCTCATTCCACTTTGGAACTCTAGTTTTCTTTACATCACCATTGCCTGCTTGTGATGTAGTCCTGCCACCCTTCAGTACAGCTACTTCAGTACTGTAGTGCATTTGAGTGCCGCTTTACCTAGCTGCCAATACATAATGCAAAACATAGGTAGAGGTGCTGGCAAACCAATTTAACATCTCCATAGAAATAGCCTTTTCTTGATTGATTTTGTAAAGTAAGTGGTCATTTTAGGGATCTACCCTTTTTTAGTTCCACTGAGTAAGATATAGTGTCTCCTGTTAAATTAGCCCAATCCACTGCTATTGATTAGCCTGTCTTCCCCATTTTTGTGACTTCATTCTGTTGGTAGTGCTGCTTTGTAAAACATGAGCACATAGGTGTGGTTTCTGAGAAGAGATTAAACATTTTTATCCCATTAGAAATAGTTTAATTCCCTTGACTTATCATTTACTGAAAACTTGGCAGTAAAAAAGACAGCCTCTTGAGTTGAGAGAGAAAAAGTTAGTTTCTAACCCCATGTGTGCCGTTGTATATAATTACTTTCCTCTTTGTTGTCATCTGATTGTGGTAAGCTAAAGGCTTTGCAATGTTGGTGCGCTGTTGTAGAGGTGTAGGAATGTTGCATATTTGGTGGCACACAAACTTATGGATTTTTTGCAGCAGGTTTTTGCTTAATTAAAAATTCTGTGGCAAAAAGGTTTCTGAAGCTTACTCATACTTTTATTATTTTTGAAGCCTAAATGCAGTGGACACCTGAAAGCTTATGTCAGGCTATTATGGAACTACAACACTGATGATGATTTTAAGACATTAAATAAATAATTATATTAAGGTCAAGAACATTTCTGTAGTCCCAGTTAGCAGTTTCTTAGCAACTATCCTTTCAAATATGCAGTCTATAAGTAAGGTTGTTCTACATATTTTTCATTTTGTAGATAAAAAAGTGTGAAATCTTATATGCTTTTGCTCAGTACAAACTTCATTACAGGCAGTTATCTGAAAACCTGTTTAAAAAATCCTATAGACTTTCAGACCAGGGGATTGGGTATGCCAATATAATGTATGTTCTGCTGCTTTTCTTGGCCATAAGACATAAAACCTACGGCCTTCGGAAAGCTTGTAGCTCACTTAATGCTTCTAAGGTCTTAGTGAGAAAGTACAGAAGTACGGACAGTTTCAGCAGACTTTTTTGAACACATAATCCTCTGAATGCACACATTAGATCAGTGGATTTCAAACTATTTTTGTCCAAGGCACACCAACAACAATGCAAAATTTGAGAACAATTAGCTTTAGTTCTAATAATGTCAACAGAGATGTCAAAAATGGATCAATATTCAAACAAAAGCAACTTCATGGAAAAATCGTAGGCTGTTTATTTTCTCCAAACTGACAGTTTGAGGCATCTGGTTGAATTTGATGCACTATGGATACATTTTAGAGCAAGCTTCTCTCTCGCATACTTGTGAATGTTTGTGCATAGCTAGCGTGATATTTTGTCAAGACAAGACTACAAAGACACAGAAGCATTGATAAGCTATAACATTACTACCTCTGTCAAGGAGGTTTAAGTTTTTGCAGGAGATTGTTTGTTTGTGAGCAGGATGCCTCAAAAAGTTAAGAACAGAATTAAGAATGGGAATTGGTATGATTTTATTGATACAGTGCCATTAACAATTCTGTTTATTGATTCAATTCTAAATCAATTCTCCTATTGATTCATAGAGTTTTTTGTGCATAAGAAAAGCAGACCTACTCAAGTTTTTAGCGGGAACAATGTCAAACACGGGGCACTCCTGATATACTTAATGCTGTGCTGTATCAGTGAATGTATCTGCAAGTTGATACTTTATGGTTTGAATTATTGGCTTTTTTGTATAAAATTAAGCCACAACTTTGATCACTGCCCATGACTAAAGAATGCCCTCTTGATTTGCAATGCATGTAGAACAAAATGGAATAAATTGATAAGGGAATTGTGAAGCAAAACACATACTGATAGCACAAACACCTTTGGCTATTTGTGATAGATTCTCGACAGGATTGAGAGTTCAATTTCCATGCCTACACAAAATTATCAGTTATAGTAAATGTTGGTCATGGCATAAGGAAGAAGTGATTTGATATTTGTGATGATCCTAACCTGGATGCAGATCCAGGATTTTGTATGTGGATTTGTTAAAACATAGAGCATTTTTCCACATTTTCCCCTCGATTTTGATGACATTTTCAGGGATGCACGAGAGAGAAGTGATTAGATTGCTGTAGTTATCTGAACATGGATGCGGATCCAAGAATCTTTTCAAGGATTTGTTTACAGTGTGAGATAGAGAAGTTTTTAATATTTTTTTTACAGTTACTCTTCAGGCCACCTCGGAAATGCCTTGGCAGTAGTATGTGTTCTCAGAGCAGTTCTTGTTGATTTGTAGGTTTTGAAAAATGAAGACTAAAGTCTGTGTTTATCTTTATCACAGCCTGCAAATCCTGTTTACAAGGAGCTTTCTAAGTTCCTGAAGTTATAGTTAAACATGCAAATACAACCATATAAACTGGTAGATTAAGCAAAAAAATGAACTTCTTAGGGGTTAAATAAATTGTTTAAAAAGAACATAGTTGCACAAATTCGCAAAGTACACCTCATTTAGTCTCAAGGTGCACACCAGTGTGCCCCACCACACCCTTTGAGAACCACTGCACTTGAAGATTCAGCCATAAGACAGGATCACACTTAAATTCAGGGAGAAAGATCAACGCACAGGATACCAAAGTACAATTTGCACTATATCTGGAATGTGAAAATAAAAAAAAACTACTCAATTTAAATGATCAGATTCCCAATTTGAGATTGGAGAGGGTCAGACAAGATTGGGAATATTAAAACAGACATATTGGCATATGCTTGAGGACTGATTGGACAAACTGCATTGGGTCATGCCCCACAGTCATTGGGGGTGGGATGCAAACATCTGGTATAAAGTTGTCTTGTGCGCGACGAGTTTGAACACATATTGATTTTTATTGTCTGAATACCAGTTAGTCGAGTAACTTAAGTGCCCACATTCTATAAACTTTATAATGTTTTAATCACAGGGTGGTGATGTCATACCAGACTGCGTGTCGGTGACTCTGACAAACTGGAGCGGCTCATCTGTGCCAAGGACGTCCCGTAGCGCAAGGCAGCATACACAGGGTCTACCCGCATCCTTGCAGCCTCTGAAACCACACACACACATTCATAAAACTCCTGCACTCACACACTTAATGTTCAGTTAATTTACCAGCGTATGTGTAGATTGCTGGACACACTTTGAAACACATTATGATTCTGACTACACACACACACACACACACATACACACACACAGATTAAACTGAAAATTATTATTAATGTGTCCGTACCAATCAGTCAGAAGCTGAGTCTAAATATAACCATGGTAATTCAGTCAGTCCTGGACCAAAGTGACCCACTTTACATCCGAGCGAGGACAGCAGCCAGAAGTTTAAAAGACATCAAGATGTTCTAATTTATCTACAGTATGCACTTTGATTTATGGGGATGCTCACTTATTAGCAGGACACGTGGCTCAGTTCTAATTGCTGTGATATATCTGGAGAAGTCATTTAGCAGAAAGGGAATGAGAGATGAGATTTAAAATATGGAAATCCTAAGAAAGTACTCCCTGCTGCTTGTCATGTAGATGGCAGTGCTGGCTCCTGTCAGGGTTTTTTCTGAAGTTCGGAATAAAATTTTCTGGTCTTTTCTCCATCCAGCTGAACACTAGTTAAATGGACGGCAGAATGTTATTTTTCTGCAGGGCAAGAAGTGCAATGAGTGTGTGAGTGTGTGACAAGACATGGCAGCCTCATTAAAAGTCAGTGCTCTCGTCAGTGCCTCTGTCAGATAGATGAATAATTCAGGGCGAAATACAGACATTACTCAGCATAAACCTCCAAAGTCAGCAAGCATATTTATACTTTTAAATAATTGTTCTAGTTTGTGGTGAGGTAGAAAGTGATTGTATCTCACATGAAAAGAGTAAACATGAGAAAGACTCTATAAGTCCCCTCATCTATGCAGTTATCTTTTTACTGAAGCTTTTACCTTTACTGTGCTCTCAGCGCAGCAGATAGAATTCATTATGCTATATACATGTGGCTTCAAGTCTGTTTTAAGTGCATCTTCATCAGCCTTGAGCTCTTGTGAAATGAAAAAGTTAGCCTGAATCAAATTAATAAAAGTCTTTACTTTACAGGAAGTAAAACATCATACAGCTGTACTTGTCTGCTTCAGAAGAAACACACATTTCTACAAAAACGAAGGTGAAGTCTCACTGTTGCGCTGGCTCAATCTGTACCCTCACTACTCAGCCTGGGGATCTTTATGGTAGTTTTTATTGTATCACTTCTGTTCTAATTAGGTTCAATGTGCGTTTGAGTTGATAAAAATACTGACTTGAGGACTTTGCTGACCACTGAATGGTCTCTACTGGAACTTGATGAAACTCAAAAGCCTGCCCCCTCTCCCACTCATTTACAGCAACTACAGAACATGGAGGCCACTAACCATTGGAGTAACGCTCTCAAATAAAATTTCAATGGTAGAAGGAAAATAGTGTCCTGTTTATATGGTTTTAAGACTTCAGACAAAGATTATTTTTTGTATAAAGTACTTTAAACATATTGCATCCAAGCAAAGGTTCATGCTACATCTCAAAGTGTCTCTGAGCCTCTTAAAGGAAAAGGTAAAATTTAAAGTGAAATCGCAGAGACAGTGGCTTACCACAGTAACAAAGACATGGCCCTGACACAATTGTTAAACAGGACGCCTTTAATCTGCTGCCAGATCCATTTATCAAGATATCAGTTGCCAAGTGGCATGTATTTTATAAAAGATGTCAGCTTACCAAAGTCACTCACTTCAAACTAAGCTCAGACATGTTGTCTAGCACGACCTGTCAGCCATAAATGAGTGTAGCAATATATCACATGCAAGACTGGGAGAAAAAAAGTGCCTACAAAGCTGTTTTCATCAGAGCCATACTACTTTGTCAGGTGTAGTAAATGTTGTGTTAGTTCTATATTTGATTTGTTCACAATTTGATAATTTGCACAGCTATATGTATTTGCATACACATAAAGGAGACTTTAGTTTTCTATTTTATTTTTCCTGTTATTTATGTATTATATTTTACTTATTTGGTTAATGCATTTCATTCTATATGAACTTATAAACTGCTAGTTTCTACTTACATCAATATTGATGTACATGTTGACATGTGCGTCTTTGTGAATAATATGCCTGTGCTACATAAGGAGCATAGCATAAGTTCTGACAGGACATAGAGTGATGATTTATGCCATTCCAGCATTCCATTGTTAAACAGCTGATCCAAAGCTAGCTTGCCAATGATGACAGTCTGCCATTGGCAGATGCATTCGGACTGCTTCTTGAAGCTACTCTAGCCTGTCCACTCTTCAGTGCTCCTACTGTAACCTGCTTTTTGACCCTCCTTCTCCCTAGATCTTCCTTTATGCTATTCAATAACTTAATCAATGTCACCTGATATTGATGCTTGCTGTGGGGGGAATATGCTGCCTCTCTCCCTGCCTCATACTTTCCTTGTGGGCTGCAAGAATGGTAAGACACGTGTGCTATTCCTGTTAAGGGCTTCCACTGCATAGCTGTCAAGTTTTGGATTTGAAAATAAGGGACATTTCCCAGCACCCGCCTCATGCCGTCTCACCATCCCACCAAGCTCCAGTATCTCTTACATTTTAAGACTGTTGTACAGGAATGTCTTTTCATTCGCTGCCATGCATCTTGTTTCTCTTAGTTTGTTCCCGCTGTGGGCTCTAATCTCGCGACAACTGCCACCCAGGCTACTGCAGATGGCAGTTCTCGCGAGGCTTCCTCGTCTTCTTCGATTTTACGGCGGTTGGCATCCATCTTTTAGGTGCATTATTGCCCCATTCTTGCGATGAGGCTAGTGGCAGAGTTCAGTTTGGAGAGACAGAGGAATGTTTTTTTTTTATGTTTTATAGTACTGGAAATTTACGGGAAAATACTTTTACAGTGGGAAAGAGGGATAAAATACGATAGTGTCCAGGCCTAAACAGGAGACTTGACAGCTATGTTGTGGGAGGGAGAGCCTTCATCGGAACCATACCACCAAATTCAAAATATCTGACTCAAAACTAAATATGTTTTTATTTTTTTACGGAAGAATTGATCAGGATGTTCATCAAATATCATGATTCAGAAAAAACACTGAGATATACATTTTGGGCCATATTATCCAGGCCTACATGCAAACGTAAAAATCTGAGGGCCTGTTTACACAACAACATTGTCACCAGAAATGAAAAAAATGTTCCTTTGTCTTCTCAAAAGTGCTCCACGTTCACACGGAGACACAAGAAGAACTGAAAACGCTGTAGTGTGCATGCCAGGCCAGTAGTTGGCAATGTAGGTTTGTAATAAAAAAGCAGCATTGGAGCATGCATATGCTTTCCAGTGAAAACGCAGGAGTTTCTTGTCTGAAAAACAAATGTGTCTGGATATTTTTGTCTGGATTACAAACCAGACATAGTAACATAGAAGCACACATGATACGCATAGATGGTCCAAGCTGCTGCTGTTATTGTCCCTGGGATGCGCACGCAGCCTTCATGTGAAAGAGTACTGCAAATGCGCTGCATGCATGATTTTCTCTGGAAACGCTGCCTGTCTAAATGAGACAGATACAGAAATGTTTTCAGAACTTTTCACTCCAGACTCCGGTTTCAAAAGTTTTTGGATTCAGGCTCTCCGGGCACCATTCTCGTATAAACAGAAGGCGAAAAAACAATGAAAACTCTCTGTGTCTATCTGTTTTTGTTTTCATGTAAACAGGGCTTAATGTACTATGGTGAGCTGCGTTTGTGAACACAAACAAGCAGGGTTATTCACCCAGATTTTACCCTGAAATCGACATACTGACCTCTTAGTATTTTTCAGCCCCTCCATCAACTGACATGCAAACTGCAGGGAAGCAGTAAATGAATTTTCTTGGTATGTTACACTATTTTCTTGGAAATATCAGGGTTGCATGTCTGAAAGAGCAAAAACACAGGAGTAACCCATCCAGACCATGATTGACATTGCTAAAAATCATTGTGGTGCTACTGGTCAGTTGGCCTTTGATAAGCAAACAGCTGATGTGCAATGACACCATGTTGTTTTTGTTCATGACATGATATCATGGCTCTTTAACTGCCTAATTGGGCACAGTGGCCATTGTAACAAACAAAAAAAAGTCTGGCCACAGCATTAATTTGTATGCACATGCACATATGGGCATGTATGCAAAGACAAATATCGTCACAGTAAGAACTGGATCACCATCATACTTATCACTTGTTACCAAAACATGATTAGAGGTACAGACTGCAAACCTCTTATTTTTCCCCCATCTTTCTTCAGACAGTTTAAACTGAGAGTCGAAATTGCTTAAGGCAAAAAGCAAAAGATGGGGAGTCTGGTACACCATCAGCTGAATATTCTCCATGTTCTTAATTTGCACATTACTGCAGTTTTGGGCAGCTGCATTATAATGACCCTTTCAGATGTCAAGTAAGTTTTATCAAACTGGAAAGCAAAGCGCTCAGTAACATAACCAAGTAACGCTGAGTCAAATTTAGCTGATACCACATATGGGTCTGCATCATTAAAATGGAGGACAATCTGATTTCCACTGTCATTGTCATTACAGCAAGGAGCAATGCCTATTATGCAAACCATATTTTAGCTTTAATATCAGAAAACAAAGTGAGTCACCCCAAAGCTATCAATGGTAAATTGCAAGGCCATCAAGTGAATCCATCATAAAAATTATCATCCAAAATGAATGTGCATAAACATTAGCTCAGTGTTTCACAAAGCATTTTGTTAGCAGTAACTGTGAGGACACTTTGCAGAGTATGACTGTGAGTGTGACAGGTTGCACTGTCAGCTGGCCCTGGATGAGTCCCAGGCGTCATGTCGCTAACAGAGTTCTAGGTTAAATGTGCCCTGACTCATGGATAGTAGCACAAAGTGACAGAATGAGGCATGAACTGTGATTTCACATGGCATACAGTGAAAGAGCAGAAAGACTGTTTGAACTTTTGTACAGCTCCGTGATAAGTGGATAAGAGGTTTCAATGCAAAGCTCGAGATACAAAGAAGAACAAATTCAGGTACTTTTAGAGTCTAAAAACACTCTTTGCCTGCATGGCTGTGCTTCATCTTCAAAATAATTGTCTTTACAAAGACAGGATGAAGTGACGAGGATGAGTTACATTTGTCCTCATCCATTATTCAACAACATTAAGAATAAAATGTGTTTTTATCTCCACCAAGAAGGTTCTGCCTGTGTTGTGTTGTAGTTTTGTTACTTTGCGAGATCTGTTGGTTTGTACTCAAAGTTCTCATCTGCAAACGAGGAAGTCTTTATGTTGTTCCTTGTTATGCTGGTTGTAAGTGTGTCTTATAGTCTGCATATGGGATATAATCATGCTGAAGAAGGCAAGGACAATGCAAATGTGGGTATGCAATGGCTGTAGTTTCAGTGCAAGCTTATCTCTACTGTGCTGAAGTGTGATTCCCCCCCAAAGCCCAGATCCTTTGTCCAATGTGAGTGCTCTGTGCCATGTTTAACCACATTTTACTTCCTGGCCCATTTGGATAAGGTGGGCTTTGGCACATGCGAGACTCTCCTCATAGTGACAGCTCATTAGGGGATGTCTGATAATTTGCTACAGCAGAGATTTGTGCTTCATTCCAGTAATCAAATCCAGGGCAAAGAACACATTTCTTAGGATCACACAGAAGTCCTTTGATAAAATAACGCACTAACAAAGGTACCTCAGTTGTTGTGTGATATCTTTTTTTTTTCCATTAGCTGAAGGTCTGTTTGGCTTTTTGCTTCATTTTGCTTGAGAAAACCAAGAGTGCATTTGAGTTTTTAAGGAAAACAATTCTCTTTCCATATACAAGCATTTGAAAAAAAAAGTTTTTTCTCCGACTTCCATAAGTGTTTTTCCACAAATTACATCCCATTTTTTGTTTTTATTTGTCATCCTCCACTCTGTCCCCTGCAATTTACCAGTCTGGTTGTAATATTAACTTTCTTAAACTTTATAATTTTTAATTAGAAAAATATACCTGTTGAAACTGTTTTTGAGTTGTATGTCACTAAATATTCAGTTATCACATCAGCTGATCTGCTTGTAGATGAAGATTATTGAAGATGCGTAAAAATACAGCAATCCCAAAACAAGAGAAACACACATTGACAGCATCAGCTGCAGTTAACCATGAATAGAACTGCTGTAGAAGCTCATGTTACACAGAAATCAATTATTTTAAGTGAATTAAGAGGAGAAGAACAGCAGATAATTCAGTTATTTCTCTCCATACAGCCTGTAAGCAATAATCCTAAATAGTCAGTGTTGGAGAGCTGTGTTTACAAATCTGCCAGAATTATGACACAGAAAGGGTAAAGTTTCATTTGTGTTTCTGTTGTGTTGGCTGTGAGTCTGTGTCTTGTAGTCTGCATGCATAGTTGAGTGTGTCAAAGCATGACTCAGAAAGGGATAATGTGACGTCTGGCTGGCGGTGGCACTCCTCACTCGGGGGCAAATGGGCTGAAGTGCGGCATAGATCAATGACCCTAGTGTAAGAATGTCCTAAGTTACACCAACTGTGCAAAATGTCAGTCCCTGTCACTGCCATGTTGTAGTTTTCTGTTGCCTGTTTTAATGACTTTTGTGCTTCTTGCCTTTATTTGAAGAGGAAGGCAAAGGAGATTATGTATTGAGTGGAGAATGACATGCAGGAAAACAACCACTTCCTAGTGGCCCACTTCGAGGACTTTTATTTCTAACATGGGGCTGGACGTAATCTGACTATCTGCACCTCTTTTGTCCATATTAATACACAGTCATTTAGAGAAAGGCAGACCTAACAAAGATGGAAACAGGGGGAATATCAATGCTCAACACTTATTAAACAGCCAAACTGAGGGAAAAGAATGTTTAAATTAAAAAAAAATCTGCATACCAAGGATTAAAAGTGCAAACACTAAAAAAAAAAAGTAAAAATCAGACATAAAAACAACTTACAAATGTTTATCTTCATACTTTCAGGGTGCAAGTCGTCCACCAGCCTCCAACAGAGGCTGAATTTGTTGTTCCTCTTTCCTATTTTTCCACTTCATGCCTCTCGGTTGTCAGGTGAGACGGAGACAGTTCTGGTCTTATTACAGTGCACGCACAAGCACACACAAGAAGAAGCTAAAAATAAAACTCAACACTGGACAAGGTGCAGCAACACAAAACAGAAGCACATACTGTAGGACAATTATAACATGCACTCACACTCGCACACACACACACACAAAGGCGCTCAGGTGTGCTCACCTTGACTTGGCTGAACTTCTTTGACCACGGTTAGCTGGTCATTGACGAGCATCGGTGAGCTGAAGTTCCGCTTGAATGCTCCAGACTAAAAGGGGAGAAAGAAGAGAGTTTCTATACATTTTCAGACCTCGTGTTTGTTTGCTGAGCTGAAGAGGTAGAAAAACAAGTTGTGATTCAACGTAAACATAAACATTGATTCAAAAATCTCAATTCCAAACACATCAGGACACCCCGACAGATGTGCGAGGGCGCAGAGAGTGGAGACATTCTGCGGCTCATTCCTCGCATTGAGTCACACGCTTATGCAAAGTGTTGGCTGCCATTTATAAACAATAAATCCACTCAGTCCTATTCAAGCGTGCACGTGGCTTACACGCAGTCGCGGACATGTGATGTGTGTCCACACGACTGCAATTTCACGCTGAATTAAACACAGTAAGTGTGACAGCTGAGATATCTTATTGTCTTTGACTTGCAAGTTTATCAGGAGAGGGGAGGAGAAACTAACTGTTAGTCAAAGGTAAAAACTCATGTGATTGTTACTCTACATTGTCCATGTTGTCTGATGACATTGAAGCTTCATCAGTTCCTCTGCCCCACGCCTATCATTGTTTTTCCTAAACACAGCGCTGTTCACATTTTCCAAGTGGCCCTCAGTGGGCCTTGCCTCTGGCAGCATGCTAATATCCTCTGTCTGCACTGGAGGATAAAAACAAAATCTCAGTCTGAAATCACTCTCAGTTTATTGCCTGGTGCACTCATCATCCACCATTTTCATCCTGCGTCCAAATTCAAAGTCATTAGGGGGTACTCACTTCAGGGCCCAAGAAGAGTTGGATAATATTGCATAAATTTATATTTTTGTGACAGTGTTGTACGATGTTTTTAAGGAATAAAGGTAATAATTTAATAATAGTTCTGAGTGGTAAGCCAGTATCTATTCTGCCAGAAAATGGGTGAAGTGAAGTGCAATGTCTAAAGACACATGGTGCACAGCAGTTTAGGGCATCACATCTTATTTTGCTGTTTCCAAGATGTATTTTCTCAGGCATAAAGGGGATGGATAAAATGTTTTGATTTATCAGTGCTTAACAAATGGTAAATGGACTTAAGCTTATATAGCGCTTTCTAGTCTTTGACTACTCAAAGCTGCTTTACACCGCAGGTCACACCTACCCATTCACACCCACCCATTCACACTCACTCACTGATGGTTCAGAGTTTCTATGTTAGTTATCCATCAGTATCTCTAACACATTCACACCCTTTCATGCCCATTTACACACCACTGATGTAGCAGTGGGAGCAACTTGGGCACATTGCCATGTGTCGCTCGGAGCTGGGCTTGAACCTGCAACCTCCCGATCACTGACCAAGCGCACTATCCAACTGCGCCACCGACACCCCAATAGAACAAACAATAGACCACCACCCAATGTAAGGTTTATGCCACAGCTAGCCTAAATTAAAAGAAATGGTAATTACAAAAATCTTTTTTAATGTTTTGTGATGGTTAATAAACCAGTATGCAGAAGCTATGGAAATTAAATTACATTTGTTATGATAAAATGTAACTATTATTGTTATCTATAATTTTCTTATTATCTGTTTTACATCAAGACAGGAAAATAGTGAAGCATATTATTATTTTTTTGTTTAAGATGTCAAATTATTTACTTGCATTTCTGAACCAGAAAACTAGTTTTAGTGGTTGAAAGTTGTGCTTGATTAAATTCTGACTTCACAGAGAAGCCCAGTGAGCTGGCTGAAATTTGTTTATGAAAGAAGAATTCAGTTAGAAATTCCATACATCCATTCATTATCTATACAGCTTATTCCATCACAGGGGGGATAAAGCCTATCCAGGTTAACACTGGGTGAGAGGCAAGGCACACCTGCCGATGACAGGGCCACATAGAGCGACAAACAATTCACAGTCACAGCTTACTCTGACAAGCATGTTTTTAGTTGGTTGGAAAAAGCTGGAGTGCCCAGAGAGATCCCACAAGTGCACAGGTAGGACATGAAAATTCCATGCAGAAAGGCCCTGACTGAGTCAGGATTTGAACCAGCAACCTTCTCACTGTGAGGGATGCTTCCTGCTATGCCACTGTGCAGCCCCAGTTTGAAATTCCTCATTCTTTAATCTCATTTGCCAAATAAATAACACTGTTTTCAGTTTAAAAACTGTTTTTGGAGGATATATGATATATGTATTTTATTTCAGGTGGAATAATAAAAATGTGAGGCACTGTGCATGGTCGTATTTTGGGCATAATATAGATCAAACCAATCAGAGTGTTGGTTCACATTCCCTTTAAAGGTCCCATGTTCTGCAAAATCACTTCCCTGCTTTTAATGTTGTCAGACGGGGCTCAGGAGCAGGTGAACATGACACCTTTAACTAAACTTGGTCTATAGAGAAATGTGCCATGCCTCTCGAAAAGTAATGCCTCTTAAAATTCTCTTTTGTTATTACGTATTAGCTGTACAGCCTTCACCGTGTGTTTTCTGCTCATCACAGGCAGACACCATGACTGTTTTGAAGTCTGCCCTATGGCCTCTAAATCATTCTACCCTCTCAATCAGACATTGTTTGGGCAGCTAATTGGAGCAAAGTTCATTATTATAGCCTCCCAAAGCCTACCAGCCCCCTCAGACCTGAGCATTTCCAAAGAGGAGGGAAATAGAGCTGCATTTAGTCCTGTACAGATATGATTTTTAAAAAAAATATCTAAATTCAAAGACAAATCTTGCTTGATAGACACCCAAAATGTAAACAGTTTAAATGTACTAGTGTTATTTCACCAAAGTGAAATTAAGACATCAATGATAACCAACTAAAGCCAGGCTTTACACATCTCTTCTGAGCACTAATGTGTTTTCATGAAGACCAATCCAGGCTGAGAAGAAGCTGCTTGGTCAAACGCGGAGTAACAAATTGTGATAATTTCGCAATCATGGCTTTCTCCAAAAGACTGCGAGGTAGATCACAGATATACTGATCGAAACAGGGAAGATGCATGAACAAACTTTGCTCTGAATGAAAAAAAACTTCAGGTGGAAGCTTATCAGATTTATCAAACACTTTCTCTGTTAAAAAATAGACAGTACTATCACAAAGATTACACCTGTGCTGAAGGTATTCTGCTTCATAGACTGTACTATCAGAAAGATAACCATCCATGCTGAAGATGCACTACGTTGTGTAGATCCACACTTTCACTGCTTACACATTCATCCTATTCTCTTCTAAATTACAGAATAATTTAGCATGCTGTTTGGTAAAACAAAAACATAGATTAAACTAATATCCTCTAATAAATCTTCAAAATGAACTGTTTCTAAAGATAATTGTTATTTTATTAGTGTTAACAGAGGCAAAATATGCCTGAATTTTACATTTGTTGCAATTAAAAACAATGAAACTTTTTTATGATTGTTTATGTGAAAAGAGGCCCAAAGCTAAGGCAAAAAAAAAATCTAAGTTTGTTAAGTAGTATATAATTTTAACATCATGTTAAGCAGATATGATGAAATATGAACATGAGGTTTTGTTCTGTTTTGTATGGTGGTGTCTGGTTCATTATTTTGTAATCTTTGTCTGTTAAAGTGTAAATCTAATTGTCTGATAGAAAAAAGTGCCGATGCTTTTTTATGTACTTTAATTATTGTAAAACAGGGGCAGGTCATTTTATTTATTTATTTATTTATTTATTTATTATGTTTTTGCTTCTTTTCATGTAAGATTTGACTTTTTTGTATCTCATTGCTTTATTTTGCCAATGATTTAAATAAACAGTACAAACAAACAAGCAATAATAAAATTATTCTTAGGGCCCCTGTCAGTTAGTGGTCCCTAGAATCTTTCCTATTCACCCTCCTACCAGCTCTTTGTTTTTGTGATGTCATATTATGCTTTACTAAAGGGTGAATTAGTGGCCTGATCTTATCTTCTGTTGTTGTTATTACCAGTGCTGTCAGTAGATCAAAAAAAAAAAAATTAGCAATTTATTAATGACGTGTAATTAATTAATCTAATTAATCTATTTTTTAATCTCACTCAAAAAAAATTGCTGGAAAAAGCCTCAATTTAAGGTATTTTCATTAAAATTCATTAGATTATTGTGGCAGATCAAAAGTTTGTTCTCCACCCCCCAAACAACTAAAGCACAAGAAACCCAATGCATAAAAACTCTCCAGCTTTGACGGCTCAATCAGGAAATGCTGCACTAACAATGCCGAGCCGTAGTCAAGGTTACCCTACGACATCAAATATGCCCTCCTCTAAAGTTTACTGGAAGAACTTGGTGGGTTTTGTCTATGATGAGATTCATGTCACATGTGGCAGGTGACACATCTGTGTGGTACCATTTAATGTAAGATAAGACGATAGTCTAAGGATTGACGTATTCGTAGTTTAAGCTAACGGCTAACAACAGGGTCTAGCTGCTACGTCATAATGTGGTTTGATGTGATTGGTCTATGAAGAGAGTGACGAGCTGACCGATCATCCAATCACCAGCTGCCCAGGTATTTAAATTTAAATCTAAAAATTTTAAAACGGTGAAATTTGATTTAAAATTTGATTTATGCAATAAAACAAATAGCATGCTAAATATGACAATAATTTATTAATCTCAATTAACGCGATTATTTGGCCCCCTAGTTATTACCACTGCCAAGAAGGTTATATCTTGCTGACATTTGTTGGTTTGTTTGTTCAGACTTTTTTTGAGTTATCTTGCTTATAGTTTTTGATCTAATTATGCTTTCTGAACTTGAAGTCAGTTTGGACTTTTATGCAAAGTTTATAAAACATTAGTGTGTTATGTCTGTCTGTTAGCAGGATAACTGAAGAGATTTTGTAGAGTTTTTTATGAACTTCTCAGGGAATGTTGGTCATGGCACACTGTGTACATCGTGGAGGGGTCAGCTAGGAGGATACCTGGACAGATGGGGCATGAGCCTGGCACTGGCCTTGATAATGGCTATAAGGAGGCCAGAGAAATACAGGGCCCAGTTTGAGAACCGAACCAGAACATGCCCACCTGACCTGACCTGACCTGACCACCATGTTAGTCTTCTGTTGGCTTCAGTTTTGACTTGTGTGTGCTCTAAAACACGGCAAGTGTATTTTAACTGGGAATGACAGTGTTGCATAGACTCATGTTGTGACAATTGTTACACCAGTGATTGTACTGAGTTGTGTCTGCAGCCCTCGTCTAAAGCTGTCTGAAATATTTAACCTCTGTCCTCATCAAAGTACAATAATCCTTTTACTACTATTTAAAAAATGCACTTTCCCTGATAGATTAAATGAACTTGAGAGGATATTTCTGTCCTTTACCTGGGAACATGGCTTGATTAATTGCTTCGCTGTAGCCACATCAGCATTTCACTTCACTTAATACACAAAACTGCAAACAGAGTCCTGCTTCTGTTCTGTCAGCAGTTTAATTTAAGTGCACATATGGCTGCTTGGTTTACAGACTGAGTCTGTCTTTAAAAGAATTAGTGCAGTTTTTTGTATGCAGCATGTGTGCTCCTGCTCCTTGATGCAATATATGGTTGTATGCAGTAATCATGAGTGGAAAAAATAGACCTATGTGTTCATGCCACTCCATTATCCCTGCAGTAACATGATTATTTTTTGTTGGTTCTGAGCATACCCGAGAAGCATTGCTTCTTTTTCCTCCAAGTGTTTCCACTCAAATCTCCAGAGAGTACTTAAGACTCATCTCACAACTTATCAGGTTAATATCAAGTGACCGGCCAGTGCAACCTACCAGGATTTGTCCTATAGTTGCCATGGTAACAGTGTATCTTTTCGGAGGTTTCTTTTCTCATTATGATTGAAATCCAAAACTGGCATTGTTGCTGCTCTTATATAATATAATGACTAGTAAAATGACAGTCAACAGTTATAGGAAAGGCTGGTTTATGGGGGTAAAATTTTATTTTTTATTTTTTATTCTCAGTACTTGTATACATTTTATGTATATAGTGTGTTTTGTTTGCATGAATAACAGAAGCTGGTTAAAGAATCAGAAATTGATGTCAGTATTTTGATTTGATTTGTAAGGAAGGGGCAGGACTGCTTTTAAAAGCAAATTGAACCAAGCATTTTTAATGTGCTTGTTTATGTTAACATGATTAAAAGAATGGGAACCATAATTTTAACAGCAAAACATCTTTTTGGTTTGTATCTACATTACACACCACATTATTTAAACATGTTTTGTTTTTATTAAGAAAAAGACCAGTATCAACATGTGACAGTTCTACCAAAAGTGTGTTTTCTTAGCACAAAGTCTTAAAACCACCAGCTTGTATCTGCTGTATCTGCTGGTTATGTTAAAAAACATAACCAGCACCTTTTTAAACAGTACAAATGTGTGTTCTGGTTGTTTAGCCATTGTTTGTTCTCTTTAAATGGCTGAATGATTAGGTTTGTCTAGTATATCTTAACAAAGAGAGAATATGTGAATACATAAACATTTGACTGCCCTTTGTCACATGACCAGTGCCGAGGGCTTGAGGGCAAAAAGAGTGTCAGCTAGCATTAACCACTGTGTGAAGCTGCAGCACAGGCCTTTTGATCTCTTCTCTTATAAAATGGCACATTGATTTCCAAAAACAACGGGAAACTGATAAATTCATGTAAAAAAGAGATCCTGAACTAATGAACTGCAGCCTGGTGCTAGGCCATAGATCATCTGATGCTTGGCCATAAAGAAATACAATTAATCAATGTCATTACCCTTGTATGATCAACAGAGACCAAAGGGTATTTTCTTTTGAAAGATCAGATCCTTACAGTGTAGCTTAACTCTGCTGCTAGCAGCAAGAACAGAGATTCTGAAATGATTGAACCTCTTGGTAAAGAGAGAGACAACTCACAGGTCGGAACTCATGATTTACCCATTCATAATCAATAGAAACATTGGACTATTTCTATGAATATTGACTGTAGATTATTAATGGGGATAACAGCCATGTATATAGTTTGTTTTGTTTTGATGAATAATCGAAGTTGGGTAAAGAATGTGATCTGATATGTTTATGGAAGAGGACGGACCAGGTAAGCTTACTGCTTCTTTTGTTAATTCTCAAACTGGTTGTTATAAAGACATTCATTTGTATGTAGTAATTATATGTCTTCAGTGTATCTGATGGAAACTTACAGTTGTTTGTGTACAGTTGTTTTATTTTGTTTCGATTTTGTTTAATGTTTTAAGTTTGAGATGAATAAAGGAAAAGACTAATGACTGGTTTAGACCACACACACGCATCATTTGCACATGTTTTAAAGCATAATCCTTCATGTTTGGAAAATGTGGTTTAGTTTGCTGCCATGTCAACTGGAGACTTTCAGCCAGCTGTGTTCCTAAAAGTCTTTGTTATGCAGCTGATAAAAAGAGAGTGAGCCTAAGCGCCTCTTTTTGGGGTTGAGAAACAAGCACATGGTTCTCTCTGTTTTTATGGCAAGTTATACGATGCACACGTGTTTATAGGCACAACCTCCAGTCTGATAGCCAGTCTGTGACCATATTTTGTTGCATATGACCATATCCTGATATCAAAAAGGCTTGGACCCTTAATGTAAACAGAGTTTTTTAGCACTTTGAACTCTACAGCACCCATAACATTTTTTAATTGCTTTCAACAGCAGTCTTTGCTCGAACGCCTCTCTGGGTCTGTTGGTATACTGTCATAGTGGAGAATCCTTCCCCTCACACTGCTGCCAGTTTTAAAATCTACAGGTTTACAGGCAATTATATGTATTTTTTTGATGTGTTTGGGGGAGTAAATTTTCTGTTTGAGAACTAAGAAAACTTCACAATCAGCATATACCTGACCAAAAAGCAAACATTTGTTCATGGATATTTTTTTTTATGTTTGTATCAGGATCACTATCATCTAACACTTTCAGTTAAAGTTTTGGGACAGTCATTTTATCAAATGAGGTCATATTTGGGTGAAATCCAAAAATTGATGTCAGAATCAGGAGAAGTGTGTTTGGTCTGCTTGTCATTTGGCTGTCACCTTGTACTTTATGTTTGAATTTCTATTAAAGCCTGGGGCAAAAATCCAGAAAAATCCCAATAGAGCAAATGCAGTCCAACTGTCCATTTTGGTTTTGACTGCAACAACAGGAAGTACACATAGAGAGAATGGAGGGCAGGTAAAGTCACCCTTTAGAAGCATTTTGGACTATGCACTGCCGCTGGCAAAATATATTTTAAAAAAAGGCCAGGTGCACTGGTTCTGTAAAGCAGCTGGCCCACTCCTTATTTAGGCCAAATCTGTGGGCAGATTTGTCGCACTTCCATTCACTGCAGTCCAGCTGCACCCCTTCAAGAGCACAGCCCATGCAGCCATGCCCTTTGACAGTGAAAGGGCTATCATGGACAAGACTGCAGGATTCATATGTAAGGACATATGGCCCACTCGTGTGACCTCAGGAAAGATTAGTAGAAAAATGATCTGATGGAATTGCTTTATCTGTGTTGCAGCTGGGCTAGTGGTTCTCGCATGTATGTATTGAAAATGACTGAGTTTGATTTTTGGGATATGTGGCAGCCCTACAGCCTTTGAAGCTTCCAGACAAAGTGGCTGCACTAATCCACCTTTTGCTTTAGTCTTTGCTTACATTTGATTTTAGAGAAGTACAACTTCCCTCAAGCTTGCCTCCTCAGTTTTTTAGTGCGTCCACATCAAAAATAACTGCCCATTCGAAAAATAAAAAATCAATCTGGTTACAACACATAGTTGTCAGCTGAGACTGTTAACCTTTTTGTAGAAGGAAGCTTTCCTGCCTACAAGGGGAGCATTCTGCTCTTTAAGTATGTGGCTTCACTTGAGAACTATTACTGAAATGAAGACTAGCAAAAAAGGAAGAAAAATCAATTACATTTTCAAACTAAGCAAACCATGAAATGCACTCAGCAGCTTTCTTTCGGAAAAAAACTACTACAATTTTAAGAGATGTGGTGATAAAGCCGGTGAGTGTAATTGTACCTTCCCATGACACAGCTGCTGAGACAGTTCTGAGGTGCACCACAGGTGAGCAGCCATCTTGCAGGTTTTACATCGCAGAGCTTGTTTGGAGTTTCCTGCAGAGAGGGACAGGGATAACAATGTAAGAGCGGTGGACCCAGAGATGCTTCAAACAGAAACTCCCAGCAGGCTGCACATCTGTAACAGAGAGGCAGTGCTAAGAATCCAAAGTGGACTACAATTAATGTGAACAGGTTTGTGTGTGTATCTGTGCAGGCACAGAGTGAAATCAAGAACTGCCTCCAGCCTCATAATCAACAGCTCTTCTTCCACAACAACCCACGGAGATTGAAAAGCAGCTGGAGATGTTTCAAGCTTAATTGATTTGGCATTGAGTCATCTCGGTTTTCAAGTATTGCTGTGATATAAACATCAGTGCACAGACATTTCTCCCTCTTGTATCAAGTCAAAATAAAACCTTGGCTGATTGTTCAGTGTTTTGTAAGGATTACATGGTTGAGTCTCTATATTCGGCAAATAACAAAAATGTCCGAAGTTGTTGTACCAGTAGGTCTTTGATAGCAGAAACAATCATCAATCTGTAAAGCTTGATGACGAAGACAAAAAAACTGCTTTACTCTGATGGAACAAAAATTGATTCTGTGTTGTAAGCTTAAAGAGGAAACAGAGGCCGGTTCTGTTTTTGGACTGCAGGAGGAGGAGTACAGCTGGAGAGACGTGATGCATTACAGAAATAAAAAGTACAACACATGCAAAAAAAACTGGTTGCAAAAGCAGTAAAGCAGATTGGAGTCTGTAATCAATCATAGTGACAGGGCTTAGTTTAGCAGAAATACTGGTTGTTCATGTTAGTGGCAGATTAAAGAATAAAAACAATCATTTACGTGCACTAATGCAAACTCTTTCTTCACAGCCTCTTGTCAAAAAACTCATTATCAAATCTTGTTAGGTTTAGATATTTTTAAGTGGTTTTCGGAGGTTTAAGTGATTTTTTCCTCTCCAGTGATCATGGGATACTTTGACATTGATACATTTTTTTCTCTCTGGCAGAAAAGTTTCAGGCTTATTGATACAACTCTCTTACAAACTCCAGTTCCAGTGAAGCTGGGACATAAACCTTTATAGACAAGACTACAATGATCCAAAAATCGGGCTTGTCCTTATATCAACTGAATACACTATAAAGAAAAGTTATTTAACATATTTTTGCAGATATTCACTTATTTTGAATTTGATGACTGCTACATGTTCCAAAACTGTTGGTACAGGAGCAATGAAAGACTGTTGAAGTTGAGAAAAGCTCAAAAACACATTTTGGAAACATTCAACAGGTGAACAAGTTAATATTAACAGGTTAATGTCATGATTGGGTGCAAAAAGAGTATGCCAAGACGACTCAGCTATCACATGCAAGGATGGGAATAGGCTTTGTGGACAACTGCACTAATAAATGGTCTAACAGTTTAAGAAAATTTCTCAACATACATTTAGTTTAGAGGTTTCATCATTTACAGTCCATAATATAATCTAAGGACAATGCTAGGTTACATTCTTCATAGTAAAAGAGTGCAAGTACTAGACTGGAGACTGAAGCACAAAGCACATCAACAGAGACCCCAGACAGTTGAGCAACTGACAGCAAGCAAGAACAGGAAAGAATTCTTCCTCTAAACTCTTATTTTGTGTTGTTAAGGGAACAGTGATGTAACACAGTGGTAAGCATACCACTGTCCCACCTTTTTTGGAACATTTCGCAGGCATCAAATTTGAATTAGTGAATACAATTGAAAATATAAAGGTAAAGTTTATCAGTTTGAACATTAAAGCCTTTTATTTGTATTTTACACAATGTTCCAAATTTATAGGAATTGGGGTTTGTATTTTACTGACATTAAATATGCCGATGATAGCTCAAGGATTCATAGGCTTTGCAGAAAGGCTAAACAAAGGGGAAAATCTTTAAGTGAAGGACACTAAGCCAAAGACTTGCCATCTACTTGAGCTCAATCCCTCAATTACCCTCACTTTCTCTACTTATATCTCTGGAGACTATTAATCTTTATCTTTATGGAGACAACTGCAGCTCACTCTGTTGTCAATCTATAGAGAGCTATTTTTTCCTAGGGTCGGGATGTAGGGATGGAACAGTTATCGGTAAAATGGTAAACAGCTGTAAAATTTCCCACGGTAATCATTACCGTGTCCTATTAAAATTACCGTTATACCATGTTTGATCACCACACTACCTCAGTAACGCACGATGATGCTGCTCTTTGACGGGAAAAGCCTGAACTATGTATCTGTTCTCGATTAAGCAGCCTCACTGGAGGCGCGCATGTGCAGATTGCATTGTTTGGCCTCTGAGTCTGAGAGCGAAAGTTCGAGACACTACAGTGGAGACTTTTCCTCTCAAAACAGACTCTGAAGTCTGGTTGAATTTTCGATTTTACAAAGATGCCGAGGGACTGATAGAAGACAGTCACCCTGTGTAAACACAAAGCTGCAGCGGAAGAAAAAGACGTGTGCGGTTAAAACTGTTGAAACTCAACGAGTAAATGAACTAACTGAGCCATAGAGGTAGAGAGAGAGAGGGGATTCAGCGAGTCATACCTGAAAGAATTACAGGTGGTTTGTCAGTATTCTCCATCTAAATTATATATAAATCTTGTATTTAACAGCATTAGGATCATTCTGGAGTGAGTTCTTGCCGTTCTTTTGCTGTTTATTCAGCGTATTTTGAAATAGATCATCTTTTTCCATCATAGTTTGTGTTTTCTGGATTTAGTCAATCATAATTTGTAAATATTAAAGAAGGAGATGTGGAGGAGTTCTGCCATGGAAAGGGGAGACCAGAGGAGAATCATGAAGGGGGCCAACTGCTTCAGGGACTATCGTCAGTAAAACAATAAATAAATAAATAAAAAAGCCTGGACATGGTCTAAAATAACGATCTGTAACATGGTCACTAATGCTGCAGGCAAACAAAAATGTGTTAGCGTTTGTAAAATAGGTTACATTTATTTTTGGCTGTCTCAAAACTTTGAACATGTTCATTTACAATTGTTTATGAAGAGAATCCTGTTTAAAGTTCAAATCTGTTGTTTTCTTTTCTTGTAATCACACACAGTTTAAGTATTTCTTACATGATAATGACAAATACTTGACAGACTTGTTCACTTTTATTTTTCATGAAAGAAGGGTAAAAAATGTACTCAAAGGGCATTTCTAGACAGATTTATTGACAAAAAAGGCAAAAAGAACTGATAAAATTGTAATATCAAAGGGGTTAAATGATTTCAATCCTGTGTTAAAGTACTTTTTGAACATTTTGAACTCATTGCAACAATACCGCGATAATAATGATAACCGTGATAATTTCGGTCACAATAATCGTGATACAAAATTTTCATACCGTTACATCCCTAACTGGCTGTGATACTAAATATTTACTCTTCATCTGCTAAAGCTAGCTGTGTCCTAAACTTAAAAACAAGTCCATTTGGTTCAGAAAGGAATCCTTTTGGTCTGATTTTAGCTCTCTAAAGCAGCAGCAGACAATGATGAAGATGATGATGGAGGCTGCTCATTTTTGAAGTTAGCACTGATGCTAACAGCTTCATTAGCAGTTTTGTCAGACCTGGAAAGCAACTTGTCATTAAATGAAGGAAAGATAACAACACTGGAATTATATCTTGATAGAAAGGATATGTTTGCTCTAATTTGCATGTCTTGGCGGGAGTTTTCTGTGTGAATAAGCTAACATTTTGGACTTTACACAGCAACAGTAGTGCCTGTATGCTACGCCATCTGCTTGCCCCAGAATGAATGTGACTAAAATAATAATTATCCAACTGCCTGCCAAATATGTTTGTGAAAGGATCTGTCCTCCCCATTTGCTTTCTATGGGATGGTGAAATATCTACTGTAGGCTATACTGTATATATTGAAATGTCTATCTGACATGGCAGGTTACATTATCTGTGTCTTTATCAAAGCCACTGTCAATACATTCATTTGTTTTGTGAACAGAAAAATTATATATATCTTAATGTAATTGGTAAATATGGGTAAAAATACGTATGAAGAACATTAAATGACTTAATCGGATTTGTTATAGTCATGTAGTGTTGATGGAAAACAAATTGAACCAGCAAACAGAAACTGAATTTTCCTTTTTATGGAACATTCAAACACACCAGACTGAAAATTATTATCTGCTGAATAGTCAATTGTCTGTGCAGACCTTGACCACATTGTGGTCTACTCACTTAGAGAGCTAACAAACTCTGTCCCTGCCAATTTAAAAATGGACCTAAAAAGCAGATTGAACGAGAACTCTTTTCACAGTAAAAAAGAAAAGCAGATGAGGAGGCGAGTTACCAAACAGAAACAGTTGCTGCACATTGCTGATGTCCATGAAGCTCATGCCCCCTGTAAGAACTGATGTTTGTTGGTGTGCCATTGTTATGATGATTAGATGATGCTGTGCTGAGGACCATGAGACTCTGTGGAGTATCTATAAGCTCAAACCTTTTTGATTTTATGTTTTCAAATATGCAGGTGCAGCAATATACAGATCTCCTTCCCTGCTGACATCTATAATTTTTCAGAGTAATTGTTTATTTTTACTTTAAGGAATGTTAAACTTCTAGATTACACTGTGGTGACCCAAAATCATAATTTTCAAGAGGTGAGGCCATTTCCCGTAAAAGTTGTCCTTTTTTCACCAGAGGAGGCACCATGTTAACAAAGACAGGGAGGTTAGACATCACGTGCTAAGTGTTGACCACAAAAACAAAACAGCCCGATAGTTGGTTGACCACCTTACCCACTATCATGTGTTTGCAGTGCTGGCAGTTGGTGGGCTTGCGGAACACGTGGTCCTGGAAACAGTGGGTGATCTGAGGCTGGGGAGGCTTGGTGGGCAGCGATGGAGAGAGGCTGAGGGACGGGGAGTGGGACGAGATGGAAGGGTTGGGGCTGAGAGACGGCGAAATGGAGGGTGAGCGTTCGCCGACGAGAGGGGAGCCGGGCAGCAGGGGCGGGGATGGAGGCGGCGGGTCGGTGATGAAATCCGGGGGCAGGCGTGCGTCGCTGTAGGATCTTTGGAAGAAGTTCTCCACACTTTTGCTGCGCATCATGGTCTTGAAGGAGAGTGAGCGTTTTAGTCTCTGGAGCTGCAAACACATTGACAGAGAAAGAGTGTACGCTAAGAATAAACACAGGATAAGCAAACATACTGTGGCACATGGGAGCAATAACAAACCCCTCATAGGCCCTCAGGACAGCACAGGCAATATCCTGACATCCCTAAACACAACACTGCTCTGATCTGTGCACCGCAGGGAGAAAGGGTGACTCATGAAATGCAATATAACCTCATAAGGACACACATTAAAAGCCAAGCTATCTGTATGTTCCCTTCTTGTGTGCTGGTCCTTTGGTTAAACAAGATAAGGCCTCAGTGTTTTAGAACACCCACAGCCATACATTAAGCACTGATGTGAGCAAACAGCATTTCCCTGGTTGTGACATCTATGGAGCTACAGCAGTGACAGAAGAGAGACAGTTTACATAAACAGCATGTTCATCTATCAGCAGAGTATATCTGCAGGTTCTTAATCTGACAATGTCTGCTGCTTGGATTGATTCTGCCCCAGGTTGTACAAACCAGACCTGATGGATTTCTCCTCATGGGGCCTAACTTAAAGGCCTGCAGTCATTGGTTATTTAACCGCTCAGCAAAGATAAGTGTTTGAGGCCTTCTGCTCCAAGGGGACTCAAGATATATAGTCATGAGGAACAAGCTGTGCATCATTTGGTAAACTGGTAACCAGACATCCCAGAGAGACAGCACAATGTGTATATCCATGATTTACTGCTATAGTCCATTCAGGCAAAGCCAACAGAAAGTGTTTGGGAAGGGCAGCACAGTTCAGTTACACATGATTGGATGATTTTTTGTGTCAGTTACATTTATAACAAGCCATTAAGATGATGTAGTAGGAATGTGTTCCTGCCACAGAATTAAGTAAGAAATACAATTCATACAGCAACTCCAAAAGCTGTTAGGAGAAGAGCGAAAATGTCTTCTCCACCAAGAACGGCTTTTAGTGTGTTATTCTGGTTCTTTATTTAATCAAGAATTGATGCCCAGTTTCGATTAATATGCCGCTTAAGCAAGATGCATCAATGTCAATCTCGATACAAGCAGCCATTGTTTACAGGCTTGCAGACACTTCTCACTGTTGTCATGGTCGTATAGCTCCTGCCTCTTTCACATTAAAGGATGCTGATTAGTCAGTGCCTCTACACACTGAGCTCAGTTGTTCCAGTCTTGAAGTTTTGCAAGAAGAAGCTGCCTGATTACAGATATTGAGACAGGCAGGTCCAGTTGCACTCACGAATAGAAAAGTGGGTTGGACTTGTGAAAGTTAGACAGCATGTTCTACTTTTTGGAAATATTTCTCTTCATATTGCATGTAAACACACGCACTACCTAAACTGCACAAGTTGAGAACATTTGGAAAAATGGGCGGATGTGGTAAGTGTAAATGCATTTGCACATTTCTTCCTTAAGCTGCTCTTATAAAATTAAAATTGTTTAGCTCAATCACTCCTTTATTTCGCATCTCTGCATAAATAATTAATCTTTTTTTTTTTTTAATTCATACTGCCTCAAAAAAGCTACACCTGTGTCAAAAATTCTGGACGTTCTTTGACATTGTCATAAAAGTTGTTGTGTTTATTTTTTATCATTAGTATCATAGGGATGATTCTACATATGAGAGGTTAAAGGAAAGGCAGAAATTTTGCATGTTTTTAAGTCATTTATATGCCATAGACAGTCACCTGATTTCAATGTGTTTTTGTGGGAAGTGTGCTTAAAACAAGTCACAACACTAACGATGTAACTACCCTTGCAACAAACAGGGATGGGTATTTTTCAGGAACCTTGTGATACAAATTGTATCCTGGCACAGTGGCCAAGTAATGATGCATATCACTATAAATCATGGACATTGACTGTCCCTTTTACAGAGATATCAACAACCTTTTATATTTGGATAAAAACAGCAAGACAAACAGCTGAAGATGTTTAATTTCCAGTTCTTCCGAGATCTTAGAGGTAATTTAGATGCAAGAATGTTCATGTAAATTTGCTTCCACTGTCATATTTTTAAGATTTTTTGAGAAATGCATCATGTGAGAAATAAAATAAGTTATAATTTGCAACTGCTGTCCCATCCTTGAGGGATGTTTGAATTCTGTAAAATCGTATGTGCTGATATGTTACCGTATCTGTTTTTTTTCACAGCTGTTACAAAAAGCTCTGAATAAATCTTGGTGCGGTTAATCTCATCATTGAGTAAAACACTTTGGTCCTTCACATTTAAATGCTCTTCAGAATTCTTATTAAACCTTATGTTGAAGCTAACATCATCTCGACAGACAGGATCTGGGCTGCTGGCTGCGGTGAATCTGCTTCAGCACACAGAGGTGGAAACTCTCACATCTTCTTTAAATAAATGTATAAAACCACTTAACATATTACTTAGTATTAAAAGCTTTACACAAACCACAGTGTTATTTAAAAATGTTACAGACACAAACTCAATATAATGAGCATACTTTTAGTTTTTAAAAGTTTACAGCCCACTCTTTCCCTCTCATTCTTGAGACTGCTTTAAACTTTTTAGCTAGTCTACATGTACAAGTGACCACAATAGCAGCCCATTAAGCACAACAGGCAACTTAAATTACAAACCCTAACGTCACTCAGTAACTCTGATATCTTTACTAATTTAAAAACTGCAGCTTCTAGCATTCTTAGCTTCTACAAAAGGAACATGTAGCCAGTTATGTACAATATGTAACAACTTATTGCCCAGCACCTCTCTCCAAGGACATATGCCAGTTTTTTGTTTCAATAGTGAACTATGGACTGAGTTAGGGTGGTGCACTTCATTTGCCAAACACGACAGATACAGCACAAAAAGCATGTGGTACTGTCATAGTCCAACTTTTTAAATCTCAATTTAATGATTACTGAAGGCTGAAGTTGTAAATGCTTTCAAAACTCACTGAATCAGCCAGCCCTACCCCCTGCCAGTTCTTACCACTTTGCCAGATTTTGCAACATAACCAGTAAAAGCCAATTTGTTGAGGAAAAATATGATTTAAAAATTTAAAAACTACAAGCAAACTCTGCTGGCATATTGTGTCTGGACAAAAAAATCCTCAAAATGTTCTTCCATAAAGCAAATTATAACTAGACTGGTTGTTCAAGCAGGTAGATAATATGCATATACTTTCTTTTTTGACAGACAAGAAGGTTTTAAGGCAAAAAAGAACACCAAAAAGAATGTGAAAAGGAAACCAAATATAGACAGACACAAGCAGCAAAAGACAAGGCATTACAAGAAACGCCATCAAATTAGCCATCACAGATCATTGCAAGAGGGAAAATCACATCATGGACTGGAATAATGCCAAAGTCATTTGCACAGACAGCAATAGACAACAACGCAGGATTATGGAAGCAAACGAAATCAGGAAGCGTGCCCACAGGACGATGAACTGGGACGAGGGGGCGTACATGCTGTCTTACACCTGGAGCGCCGTCCTGAAGGAGCAACCAGACAGCAGGAGGAGTGATCAACCGTTCAAATCTGACAGGATGATCACGCCTCCAGACACGTTGCACTAACATCAGGTGACACTTCTGACTAAGACAGAGGAGCTTTGTCGAAACATTTAAAGGGATGAACTAAAAAATCTTCTTGTCTGTTAAAAAAAGAAAGAACAAGCTTATTATACCTAGATTGATCCTGACAGATGTTGGGCAGGGCCTCATATTGCCCTTTGCCTTCGAGTTGCTAAAACTGCCCCTGTCTACAATCTGCAACATCATTACATTTTCTGCCCTCCTCACAGATACTGACACAACTAGACATGTTTGTTCTTTCCCAGCTGCCATGACCAATAAGTCTCCAAAGAATCGGTGGTTGCAGCGTTTCAGAAGTGTAACAATCATACAGATAAACGTCACAGCAGCGACTACCGCGTCTGTTCTGGGCAGCCATCTAGCACTGATTGGTCTGATAAATGCATGTTTCCTGACATCTTCCTCCGGCTCTGCTTGCAGATGGTGATGCTAGTTGTCTTGAGGACAGGCACCCATTTGTTACCCTGACACCGTTTGTTACTCTGACATCATGAGGCGACAGGAGGGAGCGAGCGGTGTGAGGGCGTGGTCATGTAGCGAAGGGGGAGAATGGGTGAGCACAGACAGATAGACAGACGGATCATCAGCAGGCTGAAGACGTTGTGTGCACACGCTCTGTCTGCACTGTTCGCTCAGTGCCAAACATAATCACCTTACAGGGACATGCTGTTTACAGCTCTGTGCGTCTGGGAGAAAGATATGAAAACAGTTTGTCTGTTTGACTTTGTGTGTTTGTGTGTGTGTTTGTGGAAGGTCCGTGGAGGCAGAGCGAAGGAAACAAAAGTCTGGAAGAGTCTGAGTTCATCTGACAGTTTATATGCTCCATTAAAATATATTTGAAGAATTACCTTGGCTGGCTACACTAGTGATTTTTTTGGACCTGATTTATCACCCTCAACAATTAAGGGGCATATCTTAGCTAATTATTTTTCCAAATTACCCTCAAGTGTGTAGTTTGAATACAATAACTCTACTGCTCACAGTCAGGTCTACTAATCCAGTTTGGGCTGCAACAACATACCCAGTAGAGCAAGTGAGACTGTGCGCACATGGATGAGAAATCCAACACATTATTCATATTTTCACATCTTACACATGAACACAACTTAAAATTCTACTTAGCCATGATTTTACCCACATTACTCTCTTTCTTTGTAAGTTGCAAAACAGCAGGCCATAAGAAAACATCTGTTTCTCTTCATATTTGTTTCATCATGACTCACATTTGATCATACAAGGCCTAACCATGAGTGTGGATGGATCAGGCAGATCTAAGTGGGAGCTACAATGACGACAAAAGGTTGCACAGAGAGTACCATTGACGCTAACAGCTTCAGTAGCAGTTTGTCAGATCTTGACACCATTTCGTTCTTGTTTTAGAAATGCTTACAAAGTCTAGGTCCATCTATGCTTGAGGAATTTGCTAGCAGGAATCAGAACTAAGGTTGAGCAAACACATGGGCTTCTGTTATTGGTAACTGTCGAATTCCAATGTTCAAAACATCCTTTAGACCAGGGGTGTCCAAACTGTGGCCCGGGGGCCAAATGCAGCCCACTGCCCATTTTGAATCAGCCCCCGAAACAGTTGAGGAATCAAGATATTACAGCAGAAAATACCATCAGTCATGCACATTTTCGACTGTATTTACTTTGCCACAAGGTCTCATTTACAAAGTATACTGCAATATTCATCCTCAAGCACCAATATTCTTGCAATTTACTCTTGTTTTGTGTCTGAAAGTGAAGCTAAGATGTCAGTGTCTCCCATCTCTGCTGCTCAAAAGCAGGTGTGAATCTAGTAATAGCCCGGGGTAACAAAGGCCCCTCGACAGGTGATAACCCACCCATAAACCTTAAAATTTTAACTTCAATACACTAAAAGTGAGGCGTAGAAAGTGGCTCAGTTGTCCATGTATTCCTCTTCATGTGGCCCTCGATGTAAAAAGTTTGGACACCCCTGCTTTAGACAATCAGCCTTCTCTGTCACAGGAGCCAAATTCTGGAATTGTCTACCTCCTGAGCTGAAAATGCAAACTTACTTTGGAGGCTTCAACAAAGGTATTAAATTATGGCTTAAGGAGCAACAATATTGTTCCCACATATAAAACATTTGCTTGTAAACATGTTTACCTGAAGGAACCTTCTCATTGTTCTCTTTATTGTCCTTCTGTTTTTCTGGATATTTTAATTCTGATTTACTTCCTAATGAGTTGTGTCTTAGGTATTTCTGTTCTTTTTTAATTTTCTCTTTGTACATTTTCAATCCATAAAAGCCTCCTATGGACTGGTGTTTAAAATTAGCACTGTGCTATAAACACTTACAGCAGTGCTTTTGGGACCTGTGTATATTTAAATACCACAGTATCAATGTTAGTGTGTGTCCATGTCAAATAAACAAGAAATAGATAAACAGTAAACCCTTTCATTCGTGAAAATGCAAATTAGAGCCAGAAAATTCAAATTTTTTGGAGCTGAAGTGTTTGTTTCTACTGAAATCCTAAAAATATTTTTTGGATCTCATTTGATACATTGGGTGTTTTTGGTAAGTGATCCATTTTAGGACATTTTTTTGTTTATCTGATTGTATTCAGATGTTTTTTTTGTAATTTGTTGATCATATTGATTAGAGGTATCATAAAAGTATGTATCCAATATGAAACAAAAGGCGTTACAGGGTTTATAGAAAATAAAACTACAAAGTTCTCAATTGGCAGGACATTTTCTTTCCACTGTCATGTTTTGCCTTGTGTTTGGTTTATGAAATAAGTCCCATTCTGCCCATTACACTATCTAGTCGTGCCCTTGTGCTACACTATGCAATCAGTTCATCAATCACCTACTGGATATGCCCATTCTCAAACACTCTGTATTGGTTCTGCCATAGACTAGACTAGTGAAATACAATATATTGATCAGCCATCATGCATGGAGGTTAATTATGACCTCACACAGTTATAAGTAGATGATAATCTAAAATAAGTGATTACTGTGTTGTATGTTTGTTTTGTCTATAGGTTATTGTGTAGGAAGCATGCCTCTGTCAATAACTGTACATTAATATAACATTGTAAATAACACATTTACGTACACTGGGTTTGATAAAGGCATGTGATGCAAATGTAATTCAGTGAATTAGTAATTGTGTAAATTCATCATGATCTAAATGTCAGTCAGAAAAGATCATGAATAACCATTTTTGCAGACAGCAGGTCTTGTAGTTGAACAGGAAAATCACCCAAAATGTTTGCTCAAAGAATTATTCTACCTTCGCTGGTTTCATGCCAGGTATACAAGTGCCAGACAGTGACAGTGCAGCAGTGGGTCAAGTACAGTGAGGCTGTTTTTGTCATAATGGGATTTGTACAGTTGTTCCAGGCAGGGGATGAACATGAGACCCATTGATCTACTCCTTGACCCTAGGCTTCAAGAATACAATCCATTCATCATCAAGTCACAGGGGACTTTTGGGCACTTTGAAACATCTCAAATGATTGAGATAATCAAAGGGAGATGAGCAAAAGATGGCCTTGAAGCCCAGTGACTTGGCCTTTGACCCTGTGAAAAATAAAATCAGTCCATTGGCCAGTCATATAAGACATTTGTTCAGGTTTTGTGAGGAACCTCTTAAAGAATCGTCCTTCACAAGCAACCATTTTATGGTTATTGCAACACGAGCCTTTGCAATAAACACATGCCAGAGTCTGAATTACGGCTTACATTAAAAGTGTGATTACACAGAATGATGCTGTTCTCTGTGTATTATGTCCTATGAGGGCACATCAGTCATTTAAAATCAGACCGAGTCTTAAGCCAGTCTGCCTTATGTCCTTGATAAAGATTTTGAGGTTTTTCTCAGTGCTGGAAGATTCTGAATTCTCTGCGTGAACTGTAGCTCCAAGCACTGGTACGGTTATTATTATGAGAGTGTTTTTGTCTGCAGGAGATGAGCAGTGTGTCTTTAATCCTTTGTGCATGCAGATCATTTGAATAACAGGATTTAAAAGATTTCTAACTCTGCTGGGTGGATGTGTACTTTTGAATTTGCTTTGCACACATTGAAGCAGTTTGTGATTGTTGACATATATTTGTGTTTTTGTTCAAATTTGCATTTTCTGGTTAGGCTTAAATTCTTTCTTCATTTGGGACAAGGATAGATTTATAAAATACACAAAGGTCCATTTGAATGTCCTTTAAAATCAATGTAATTGTATTAATCCAATTTGCCAGCCGTAGATATCCTCAGGTTTTAATGAATATAAAGTGTTCTACTTTAATGTCCCTCAGAACTGGATTTTTGATCACTCAGTATTTTTACTGGGATATAAATGTCTCCTGCAATACAATCAAAATGTTCTAAATCTAGAAAATTCATATATATTTGTCAATAAGCATAAATTACAGCATGTTTTCTCAGAATTGGACAATACAATCATAAGTCTGATAGAAGAATGTGCTGTCACAATCCCATCTGCAGGGTCCTCTCTATCTGAGGGTACAACAGAGTTTTTCACTGATGGAAATTAATATTTAATAAGAAATAAGCTCTGTATCCAAATCTAAATGCAAATACTCATAATTTCATTTTCCCGATGTGCCTCTTTCTAAATCTGTCCCATTTAATTTTAGAAAGAATTATTGTTAATTTCTTTTAACACTAATTGGACTGCCTTTTCTCACAAATTAGATTTTCTTCAGCATTTTTCAAACCAAATATTAAAAATCAAATAGACTGTCCAGGATTAGAACAGACTAATCCACTGATTAAACACAGACTCAAAATATTGTTGCAGTGTATCAAACAGATTAAGGTTCCAGATCTCCACAGACTGAAAACCTGCTGTTACATAATTTAATTAGACAAAATTGTGTAATGACATAATTTAAACTGGACAGTAGTCATCACTGGTATATGTTAACACCATAATTAACTCTTTATAAAAATATGGTAGAACTGCATACTGGCCGCTTCAGTAGGTACACCTGTTAAATTGCTCATCTATGCAAAAAGCTAATCAGCCAATCTAATGGCAGCAAATCAACGCATTTTGGCATGTAGTCATAGTCAAGACAACCTGAACTTTAAGCCTAGCTTCAAAATAGAGATGAAAATGACATGGTTGTCGGTGCCAGATAGGCTGCTCTGATTTCAGAAGCTGCTGATCAGTTGGGATTTTTACCCAACTGACATACCTCTTATTACAACAATACACGACCATTTCTGAAGACACAACATGTCAAATCTTAAAACAAATGGGCTACAGCAACAAAAGACCAGAGCCGGTGCCAACCCTGTCAACTCAGAACAGGAAACTGAGGCCTTTTTTTAGCATGGGCTCACCGAAGTTGGAAAATAGAAGATAAAAGTTGCCTGGTCTGATGTGGCACAATGCTCATGTCAACATTCAGAGGGAAGGGTCAGAATTTGGCGTAAACATCAACATTGTTCTACCCATGTCCCAGTCTCTCTGTGGCCACAGTATATCCATCTCCTGACGGCTACTTTCAGCAGCATAATGTTGCATGTTACAAAGCTCAAATCATCTCATACTGGTTTCTTGAACATGACAGTGTTCACTGTACTCAACTTGCCTCCACAGTCCCCAGATCTTAACCTAAAGAGCAGCTTTTGGGATTTATGGGCAGGAGATTTCAACATGGACGTACAGCCAGTCTAGAGTGCGTGATGCTATCATATCAAGGTGGACCAAAAGTATCTTCCGTCAAATCTATGCTATAAGAACTAATGCAGTTCTGATGCAAACAGGTCCAACCCTAATAAACTAGGTGTACCTAATGAAGTGGACAGTTATTTTTCATGTGCAAGTTTGAGTCCTTAGCCTAAAAGTTTGGTAGCCCCTGCCTCTGTTTGGGTCCATACTTTCACACTCGTGTTTCTGTGCAGCATCACCATGTTGCACTGATCTCTCTCCATCAGCACAGCAGAGTGCCAGCATCACAGCGCTGGCTGGTGCACATGTCTCAATTACACCTAATCTAATAATCTGTCAGTGCGTGAGCCTAAAAAGCATTCCCGTTCGCCTCCCTTTGAACATTAGCAGAGAGCGTCATACTCCTGAGTCAAAGATGCTATGATAGCACTCCTTTTTTGGGTCATCAGTACACACAGACTCCATTTGTCTGCATCATCTCACATTCATCCTGTGCCAGGTGAAACGCTGATAATGATGGAGATTAAGCTGCTTTTCAACAGATGCTCCCCTGCCTCTGGTGTATGATATATCCCCACATGTCTTATTGATCCACTGCGATTTTATGACAATGCTTGTCAAGTACAGATTAGTGACTCTTGACAGCTGGAATAAATGAAACCTACGAAATGCAGAAAATGTTCCTTCAAATGATCTTTGTTAAGCTTGCTGACATTTCTCTGAAACAAATGATTTATATAATTCTCCAGTGACACACATTTTATGCAATCGTGACATGGCTCATAGTTACACAAATCCACATAGCCAATATTCCTGGAGCAGCAGCGATCACACTGCTGAGTGGCCATGAAGCACGGACCTCAGTGGACCTGTTAAAAGCCTGTAATTCTCACATCTTCAATCTATAAACGCCAACCTCCTCTCATCCTCACATATAGCCATAAATGTCCAAAATCGATGCTCCATGGAGGGACAGCAGGGCTTGAGGAGACATAATTCAATGATAACACTTTTCATTTCATCCCAACATGTGGCTCTTTCTCCCTCCAGCAGAATTTAATGGGGGCCAGGGGCATATGGGACGCTCCCGCCTGTCCAAAGGTCAAGACTGAACAACAGGGGCTGGGTCTCGCTGGAGATGTGACCATAAATACAGCGTGTGGCCTTTAAATGCTTCACTGTGGACTGTTTTATTGAATTGAGAAGTGGAGATCTTCTGACATGGCATTTTTAAAATGTTAACCAGTACAAGTCGCTCTGTGTCCTCATTTTTATGGGATAGATCGTAAAATCCTTAATGCTTTATTTGGAAATTAGTCTAAAAAGGTTCTTCTTATTTATCCGTCTGAATGAACAATCAATTCATGTCCAATGTCTGTAAGAGGCTGTAGAAAACAACGCAGTAAAAAACAGGAACTCAATTTCCTAAATCACTGCTGTCCAGAAATCTGGAAGTCTGAAGCAGCAGACTTTTTATACCAGTCAATGGTGCTGCTAAAAGCCTCCTAATTACATAACTTTTTACTCCAGTGATTGTATTACACACAAAACTATGTTGGTTGAACTAGATGCTGCAGTAATATTCTTTTCAGCATTTCACTTTTTTTCAACAAAGCCCCTTTGTTTGCAACTTCATGATGCAACATATGGGCTACGTATCTCTCATCAGCTGTTCCGGTCAGGGAGGTGCAGTGGGGTCAGTTAGCGATCACACGAGCACAAAGTGATATAAATGTAACTCTCCTGGATATTAAGAAGAAAGGTTACTCTTGTTTTTATCTTGTACATCTAAACAAGCAAAACAAATGGTCACAGAACCAATATCATAAGGATTTCTGGCCTGCAGCAACGAAACATGTTGTAAGCCGTTCCTAATTTACCATCAGGATCAGAAAGGTCTAGGAGAAATGTTGCTTCTGTTCCACTCATGAAAGCAATGGGCATGGGCTTACAGTTCACGTATCTTGAAATGCTTCCTGCGCTCAGGTTCATAAAGATATCCTCTTGTACCCACAACTCATGTCATGTCATCTTCACTCAAGACAAAATCACCTATTACTAATTAGTTTTCAAGTTAGTGTTTGTTGTTCCTTATGTAGAACGATGACCTGAACAGCTGAAGAGAGGAAAGCAGCATGTGGCTGGTGGAATAATACGTAGCCCTTATGTGGTATCGCAAAATAGTTCACTAAAATCTTTGTTGAAAAAAGTGCAATGCTGTAGAGAATCATGCTGTAGCATTGAGTTAAGCCACTGAAGTTTTTTGTTTAGTTCTAGCCTAAAAGTGCGGTAATTACAAGGCTTTTGGTGGCACCACTGACTGCTCAGTATCGGCTAGCATATTCTGGCCATACTCTGTTAGAAAAAGAGAGTTAGTTGCTTTTTTGGCATTTATAATTACTAGTGACACGGGCCTCAAGCAAACCCACTTCCTCACATGGGCCCAGTCCCCATGATTGGTTTACAAGTGTGATAACTGGTCATCTCAGTGCTGCACAGAATAATGCTGTCAACAACTTTGAATTCATTCAGACATCTTTGCTATCAATTGGCTACTAAGGAAGTGATGTACAGGGTGTCAGAGGTAACCTGACAAGCCAAATGGACAGCTCAATATATCTGCCACAGAAATATTTCACTAGTCCATCTGGGTAGGAGCTCTTTGAATTTTTTTCAGGGGCAGAACGTTAAAAAAGAACACAAGCTTGTGATTGGACAATCGTTTGGCTGGTCACATTCATCACAGACCAATCCACATCAAGCAGGGTTGCCTCCTTTAAGGTAGCATACATAGCGGCTAATGTAGCAGTTAATAGCTAACAACAGTTAACAGCAGTTCATGGATGTTAGCCATAGCAGCTAACTTAGCCGCTAACAGCTAACAACAGTTAATGACTGTTAGCCCTTAGCCGCTAACAGCTAACGGCCTTTTACTATCGTCTTACACTAAATTGTACCACAAAGATGATTCATTTAACACTTAGATGAGACATGAGCCTCGTCAAAGACAATCCCTACAAGTAAACTTCTGAGGAGGGTAGATTTCGCCAAGTTTCACTGGGTAGCCATGAGGACAATAGGCTAATCGGCATGTCCGTTCTCAACTTCCGGCTCTTAACTTCCAGTTGTCGTCACGTCCGCATTCTGCTGCTCCCGCCTCTCTTCCCTGATTGGGCCTTAAAGAATTCAGCTGGACAACGAAGGCTGGCAAGACGGACCTGCAGGATTTCAGAATTAGGCAGGTCTGTCTGCTCTGCAAGGCTATGTCTGATAGTGCGCTTTGTCAGTAATCGGGTGGTTGCAGGTTCAAGCCCAGCTCCTGTGTCACATGGCGGTATGTCCTTGGACAAAGCACTGAACCCTGAGTTGCTCCCACTGCTTTGTAAATGGGGATGAAAGGTTGTGAATGTGTAAGTTGACACTAGTGAATAACTAACATAGAATATGTTAGTGAATGTGAGAGCAAAAATGTTTAAAAGGGCAGATGTGACCTGCCATGGAAAGCTGCTTGAGTAGAGTAGAAAGCACAATAAACAAGTCCATATACTTTTTGTAATGAGCATTAAATACCATGAACTTGATCTATCCCCTTTGGCCTTCAAAATATAATCTTGTTATCTTTGATTTAGGGTGCAAATGTTAAACAGAAGCCCATACAAATTTATTGGGAACAGCAAGCAAGTCAGTGGACTGTTTTAAAAATACTTTACTTACAACCTCCAAAACTCTAATCCATGAATTTGAGGCTATTTCCGCAAGTTGAACATGAGGCCCTATTTATTTATTTTGTACATATGGCATCTAAAAACTATAAGGTTTTAGAGTAAAAATGGTTATTCAGGCCAAATTTAAAGAAAATCCCCCCAATAATTCTTGAGATATTATATTCACAAGCACAGAAGACTGTTACATTCACTTAGGTCAACGGTATAGAAACTTTTATAAGATCAACCTTGAGTCAAGGATGTTATTTGATTAATGTTTTAATGGAATAACCTCACAGCGTCCTTGGGATATTATGTTCACAAAAACTAGATGGACAACCCACCAGTACAATGCCACACCAAGGCTGTCACCACTGCTGAGACAAACAAACAAACATCCACCGTAAAACAACAAACCTCTCTCTCTTCACAGTTTCAGGTTGAAGAGTTGTTACTGTTGTAACATTTAACAGTCTGTTGCCTGTAATCTCCACTTTAACCCCCCTCTCCAGCATCTTGCCCCTCCTTTAAAGCAAGTTGCTCTAAAAATTGTGCTCTGTTATAGATTTTTTCCATCACAGCAGGGATAACAGTGTCCTTGTTCTTAGAAGGATAAACCTGTGTGGTCTAGTTTGAGAGACATCCTTAACTGTCTCAGCCAGATTCTAGGTCATCAGTGGAATACGTGGCTCCAGAGGAAATAATTACCCTCAGTTACCAGGCACATGGTTTATTTCTGGATGTAATTATGCTGTGTATGTTCCGTCACTGTGTGGATTCTGCTGTTTTATGCAGATTTAGTAAACCTATGATGAGGAGACAATGTAGCTGCGACTTTCTCAAGGTAGAGGGTATTTTCGTGTTGGGAAAATGCGTGACTGCATAAAGCTTTGATCTTCACAAATGCACAGGAATTTTAATGACCAATGTTCCTTTTCAGAGCATTAATACTGTGTCCGACTTATAATATGAGGCAAGCATTGGCTCTTCTCAGTATGATTCATTATTTAAAATGTCCTTAACTCAGCTCTGCCATTTTCAAGTACATGTTAAAATCCTTTTTAGGACAGTGTAACAACAGACTGCATCAGGATTCTCCTCTATGAAACTTCTTTTTACCATCTTTAAAAAGTATGTAATCATTTTGATTGGAAATGCACAATATTATTGACATTACTGTAATTGGCAGATAAAACTTAAAAAAAAAAAAAACACTTTCATCAGCACCAGCAGATCTGAGAATCACTGCCAATATCAATAGTCAATATACTGGTCATACATATCAGCTGTAATATCAGCAGAATGTATGATTGTATCACAATTGTTCATCTCATCGTCACAGCACAGTTTTCTGCCAAGGAGGTTATGTTCATTAGTTTGTCTGTTAGCAGAATAAAGCAAAAACTACTCGACTTTGCAACTTTGCTGAAATTTTTAGGAGATGTTGGTAATGGCCCAACTTAAAAATGATTAGATCATGGTGGTGATCCAGAAAACAGCCATTAGTGAACAATTATTTTGCCCAATAACTGTCTAACTATATTAATATCAAAATGATTCAGAATGCCAGGTGTGGGTTTACAGGATCAAGGAATAAATAAATATTGTGATGGTAACTTTATCATGGAACGATTGCTTAAAGATGTTACAGCAATAAATGAGCTGCCTTGGTGGAAGTTTATGCTCTGTTTTCTAGTGAGAGAATGGGACATTGTTTTCTTGACTCCCATCTGTTTCAAACACAAATAAACCACACAGTGGCAGGAACAAGTCAATTTTAGTCAAGATTATGTAAATTTGCCAAAATATGTCGGTATCAGTGATTTTGATCTTAGGAATATCGGCATATTAGGTAAGTTCAATATTGTTTATCCCTAATTTTAAATACCTGACATAATCACAACTTAGCAAGGCTTTGAAAAAAACAAACATTCATTTTGTAGGACCAGTATATGGGCATATATCAGTCAATATGAACAAAAAACCCCTGCACACCACAGCTGCAAATTCAGGGCAGCTCATAATCTGATATGATGCAAAAAACATTGTCTGTGATATTAATAATATCATAATACTGATACAAGAAAATGTTTGTTTGAATTTCTAAAATTCAGTGATCAAAAAAAAAAAGAAGTAAAAATACTGTTCAAAAGAATTGTGTTCGCCCTTGCTTTGGACAAGCAGAAGACGTCTTCAGAACATTTTCACAGATTGGCATCCGTCACTTGGCCTGAAACATGGCTTGCTACAGGCTTTTAAGTGGTTGATTCTCTTATGGTTCAGAACAAGGAAGATGCATGAAGCATCTGGGATGTGGTTTTATGGTTTTATGGAATGCTGAAAATCACCCCTGACTGCTCAAAAGACAACAAATCAGTCTTTCAAATTGTGGAACAAGATTGTCAACCTCATAGAATTCAAGAACTCAGATGAAGGAGATCCCGGAAAGGAACTAGAGGTCCACCGTCTTGCTGGGCAAAGAACAGGGTGGTCTCTGCCCACCTTATTAGACAGAGGCTGCATCAGCTAAGGTGCCCCAAACGACGATGAAAAACAACTGGTTAAAACAATTCTTCCATTTAATTGATTTAAACAAATTACAAAACAGTAAAAACACAGTCTTGGATAGACATATCAGACTATTGTATGTAGAGCTGTAAACTGCATAGCTTTTTAAATCAGATATTGATACTGCAGCTGATGTATCAATAACTATACTGTCCATGACAAGATAAAAACATATCACGTTGATATTTGTCCCACCCCTGCAGTACACAGTTGAAATAGTCTGTTTTTTTGTTGTTGTTTTTTGCTGTTAATAACACAAACATGGGTATATTGACAGATACTCTCTATGAAGTTTCACCTCTTGCCCCTCATCCGAGGCTCTCCTAACCTAATCTTAAAGCAAACTTTTATGAAAACCTCAGTCACGTCAGTACTTAGATAAGGTTTTTGTTCATCCAATTCTTCAAAAGCAGAGAATTGTGCAGTTACTACGTTTTTCTGTGTCATCAGGCTTGAAATCAAAATACAAACCAATGTGATGACCCTGAGAAAGAATATAAAAGAAAAGAAAATGGAGCCCAGGAGAGAACCTTGAGGCACACCTCCAGAGGGAACAAATGATATCGATCTACAAGGACTAGCAGGCATGGAGAATCATGATTCTTTTTGATTAATTCATCCCAAAGGTCTACACTTAATTGCAAATTTGATCATATTTTTTAAAGCACTGTACACCAGTTTGCTTACCCAGTTAAAACATGTGGACACTCCCCTGAAGACATTGCATACTTCTCAGTTTCTTAGTGTATTTGTCTCTAACACATGTGTAGCTCATTCTGTTCACTCTGCTTGCACACACACACTCCTCTGCCCTTCTCTCTGATTGTTTTAAAGCTGAGAGGCTCTGTGAGAAATAGTAGCGTGGATTACAACCACTTTCCCCTCCACCAATCTTTTCACACACACTCAGCTCACACCGCCAACCTGCTCTGCCCTGGCAACTCATCATCCAGCCATTCTTACTCACCCAATCAATGTCCACACACACACACACACACAGCAATGCAAACACAACACAATGGCTGTGACTCTCAGACCAGGGGGCTGTTTCTGAATGAGCATCAGCAGTGACGAAAACAAATCTCCATCACAAATATCCCCTGTTACAGTTTTATTTTTATCACGTCGTAGCCTCCCAGTGTCCCGGGTTTTGACAGCTCGCACCTTTTCCTGTTGTGTCACATTAATAAACATCGCAGCAGTGGAGGTGTTACATCCATTAATGAAGACCTTGGCCCCCGAGGCCTCCCCCTGCAGCTTCGACTCCCCAGCTCATGTCAGTTAGATCTGTGTTGCAAACCCTTCGTCTGTGGAGGAGGTGAGGAGATACTTAATGAGAATAAAGGAGTGGGTGGTTTTAAAGAGATATCGAGGAAGAATTGACGGCACGGATGCTAGAATTCACACATGACCTTCATTAGCAGCACCTGAACTATGATTTATGGACACTGAAAATGTTTACAAATTCAGGTTGCCATTTTGGGTGAACTGTACATATTTTGATTGACCTTTTACATTTTTCAAATGCCATTAACTCAAGACTGACAAACCTCATTATATCATTAAAATCAAAACTCCTATTAGCTCTGTTATAGAGGTTATGTTTTTGCCAGCATTTGTGAGTTTGTGTGACAGTTAAGAGCCCAAAAATGTACAAACAAATTTGAATGAAAGGGAAAGTTGGTCAGGGCACAAGGATGTGGATCCAGAAATTTTTTAAGGGCTTCTTAGCATTGTTAGATACGGCAGGCTTCCACATTTTTGCTTATACCCTAACAAAATCTCAGTGGATTTTGATGACATTTTCAGGGAATGTTGATCAAGGCACAAAAAATAAGTTTTCCAGTTTTAGTGGTGATTAGAATCCAAATGTGGATCCAGGAATTCTTTTCAAGGATTTGTTAACATTGCCAGTCAGGGCAGTTTTCCCACATGTAACACATAACCAGCGATTTTGGAAATGCCCAGGTGGAGATTTGTGTTCTCGGAGCACTTTTAGGGTGTTCACAGGATAAGTTAACAGGATAACTCAAAATCTTGTGAATGGATTTTAATGATGTTTTCAGGAAATGTTTGTCAATGCATAGGAAATAAGTGTTAAGATCCTCCAATACAGATGTGGATTCAGGGATTTTTTTAAGGATTTGTTTACATCAGGTTAAAGTGTGACTTTCTGCCAGCTGTCCTGTATGACACTTACAGCCTTAATTACCTCCGCCAAGGAGATCATGTTTTCGGGAGAGTTTGTTTGTCTGTCCGTCCGTCCGTCCATCCGTCTGTGAACAAAATAACTCAAAAAGTCATGGATGGATTTTGATGACATTTTCAGGAAATGTTCAGCATGGGAAAAGGAAGAATTGATTTGATTTTGGTGTTGATCCGGATCAGCATCTGGCCGCCATGACGAAAAATGCGATTTTTGTGAATAACTACTGAACAAAAAAAGATATAACTACAAACAAACAGACAAACAAACTCTCCCGAAAAAAAACATAACCTCCTTGGCAGAGGTAATTATGAATCCAATTGCTAATGGTATGTTTTCATGGTCAAGAAATATAAATATTTAGATGAAATAAAGGTAGGACTAATATTTATGGTAAAAATCACAATATGGGAGAGGACTGTGGCGCTGGTGGAGGTCTGCGCTCTCTGAGTGCTCTTCTAGCATTATTACCTCCGCCAAGGAGGTTATGATTTCGGGAGAGTTTATCCGTCCGTCTGTCTGTGAACAAAATAACTCAAAAAGTTATGGATGGATTTCGATGAAATTTTCAGGAAATGTTCAGCATGGGAAAAGAAAGAACTGATTCGATTTTGGTGTTGATCGGGATCAGCGTCTGGCTGCCATGGCGAAAAATGTGATTTCTGTGAATAACTACTGAACTAAAATAGATGTCATTATTAATCCAGTTGCTAAAGGTATGTTTTCATGGTCAAGGAATCTAAATATTTAGATAAAATAAAGGTAGGAGTAATATTTATGGTCAAAATGACAATATGGCTTAGGACTGTGGCTCTAGCGGAGGTTTGCACTCTCCGAGTGCTTTCTAGTTTTAATTTTATTTTTCATTATTGTAAATGCCTCACCATTTCTGTTTATTTTGTGCTATGGTACCATTAAGTGATCTATATTGTATGTTATTCTATTGTTCTTAATGCATACTACTTTACTTATATTTAACTTACAGTATATTAACATGGTGAGAGATAGGGCAGGTTACCATATTTTTTGCCCACAACTCAATAAGCTCTTGTTTTATGTCATTTTCAAGGAATGTTGGTCGTGGCACAAATGATAAGGGTTTGGTTTTGATGGTGTTTCAAATATAAATGAGGCATTTTTTCATGATGTTGAACCCTCGCTGATATTTCCACACAAAACATAATCACAGATTTTAAGCATTTTTCCCTTGTGAAAGAAAAAAAAACTAAAACTGATAGAAATGTCATGAAACATGTTTTGCTCTAATTCTGTCTAAATATACCATAGTATATACGAAATTTTCCTCTTAAAATAAAATCTTAGAGTAAAAGCTGCCACAAACATTTGTCATTAAGGCACTCATAGGGAGACTTCCACATTAACATTTAAGGCTGCACTATTTTCACAAAACATTAACAGGAAACTGTTATCATTATTTCTTCCCACAGAAAAAGCAACTCCGAGGCTACAAATGTGTCTGGGCAAACTGAAGGTAGAACTGCATAAAATTCAGCAAATAATGAGGGTGATTATTATGCCAAAATAATAACAAGGTTTTACATATTTGCAATTCCTTTGCTTCTTTTTTAGTCCTCCCTCCAATCCCCCGTGCTCCTATTCATGTGGACTTCTCAAAAAAATATCAGCAAAACTGTATTTTTAAGTGATTAAGCCAGCACCATGGATTAAGCTAACATCACACAACAAACTGCATGATGTTCAAGTGTTTGGAGGAATCACCAGAGTGAACTATTTAACATTACAACAAACTGTAAGCAATGACTAGTCATCAGTTATAAACACCTTTTTTCTCTCATCTCATTTTGTGATAAAGAGCTCACAGAGTGAAGAGGGCTGTGCGGGATTCAAAAGGATGAGTCGTGGGCATGCTGACAAAGCAGCCAAATCCCCCAAAAACATTTCCCAGGCCATTATTTCCAGTCTTTACAGACACCGGTGTACTTGTGTGCTTCTATCAAAGTAGTGGCTCCCACAGCATCAGTGGCCCAGTAGAGAGATCAAACAGCTCTTAGTAAAGAGGGACACTATTTTCAGATGATTGCTGCTCAGGCATCTCATCTGCTCCACCACTCCACCTCTCATCTTTCTCCCAGCATTGGCTCAGACCACAGGGATCATTTTTGGGAGATAGGCCATGCTTGGGTTTCTCTAAATCCTCTGGCACAGTCTCCCTCTGCTCCTGATTTTTGATATCCATCTTTGTGGGAAATTTTCTGCTGGTGGATATCAAGGAGCATCTGTTATCAGAGCAAACACACTCTCTCCCTCTCTCTCTGAGTCACATTTATCTAATTACAAACATCATGGCTGCACGGCTGACTGTGATATTGGATTCTTCCAAAGTTATACTCTGTGGCTTTCATTTTAATGTACAGTATGTGAATCCCACCAGAATGGGACTTTTAATTAAAACAATAACTAAAATGATGTGCTGATTAGGGATTTTCTGTGTGTTGCTTGCATGTTGCTTTGTCTGACCTCGCACTGCGCTCTGCAGGGCATAGTGTGACACTGGAATTTTTTTCTCATCCTCTTCCCCTGTTGTCTCCCTTTTCCTATCTAATACCTCTTTCAGACCGGCCAAAAAACCTGTTTAAACCCAGTAACAATCAGCTCCTGTCGGCAGTTTGAAAGGGTTTAATTGGCAAAAACCGGATCGATTTACTCTGCAAGCAATGCAGGTTTAAATCGGCTCACCTCCAATCAGTTTCAGTGAGAACTTCACACCTGGGGTGACCTGCAAACTTTTAACGTTGGTGTAACGTCGCCACGGCTTAATATCACCCCGCCCCATCTGTCAGTAACTTACGTGACACTTCGCCATCTCAGCAACAAATTCCATCCTCCTTTGTATCATCAGTGCCGACTTTGCACATTTTTAAAGAGGGAAAAAGTACAAAGCAAAGAAAACCGTGTCCATGACTTCCGTGCTCCTTTTCATTGTTTACATGGAGGGGCTTCATCAACATGATGACATCAGCTTGATGCACCAGAGGAAAAAAACAGCCATGCAGCTCGTCTACTGCTGGTTAGACCTGTGTCTGCTGGCAGTGGGAAAAGAGTCACTTGCCAATTGTTAGCGGGTTAATCTGGTCTTCTCGATCCTATCTCCCCCATGCATGTCACTGTCTTTGTATGTTCTTGGACGGGTTGTACCGTAAAGGAAAATTCCGTTGCTCTGTACTTGTAACATGAACAATGGCAATGATGTAATTTATTGGTTGATTGATTGTTCTCTTCGTGTCAACCCATGAAAGTGTTTTGTGTAGGTGTTCTGGTTTACCCCCATTGACAAAACCCTGCACCTTAAGGCAACTGAAGACAACTTTGGTTAGCCTCATACTGGCATTTTCCAATCTGTTAGCATTTAGCCAAGAGCTAAGCCAAACTCCACAGAAAATTCAACCCCAATGGAGAATAAAGCACCAACTGCTCAAAACAAGTGCATAGCAGAGGTGAACATACCTCAGTGAAGCATCTTTTTTGACTTGGATATCTAACTCGGCCCTACATGTGATGCATCAGCACCTTTCTTAGCATTTTTCCTGCAACAGCATAGTTTGCCGTGAGTCCACCATTACTAGATGTGTAGTTACTCCCCTGGGAGGCCAAACTGACACCACATATAGCTGAAGGTGCCACACTGTGATGGGTTAATAAGATGGTGTTACAAAATTATTTGTGAAACAGATGGCTCAGTTTGAGTCATGTCTTGAGCATGTTTCCCTCTAATACTTGGAGAGAGTGCGAGGCGGACAAACACATACTCACACATAAACCAAACATATCCAGCCGAGTGCTGTGAAAGTCAATTGCGGCACAGATTAACGAGTGTACTCTGCTCTCCAAATTGGTTGTTTGTAAATGGCAGCAATATCTGCAAGCGTGCTTTACTGTCTGTCCATGTGGAGCTTCATTAGAGGTAATATCCAGGATTAAATCAACAGTCTGACATAGTCCACAGCAGTGTTTTACATCCATCAAGACTGCCTAGCAGCTGGTTGACGAAGTAATATCATATTTTTGAAAGTTTAACATGCTCTTTAGTACGATAAAAAGAGCATCTCTGTGAACAAAACATTGTGAACAAACTGTATTAGAACCTTTCCCATTTTTATGTCTGTGATTGTGAACAAATCCTGAGTTAAGGCAAATACATGACCTCTTTAAAAGTTGTGTTTAGACAAGTTATTGAAAACACTGCAGCCCTCAACACTTGACTGTTATTTAAGCCGTTAAAGCTTTAGGTGGAAGAGAAACAGACACCACAAGAAGAAGTCTTTAGTCTTGAAGATGAGTCTTGGAAATGAGGGGGCAGACAGTATAATTACAAAGTGGATTAAGCAAAGCAGAGGCTAAAACAATCATGAAGGAAAGTACATTCAAAATTTGGCAGGAATTCTGGGATATGAGTGATGCAGGGCGGCATTTTTACAATATCCAAAAACAAAAAAGAAAGGTGGGCAGGAACCTAAACAGGAAGCAGCTATAACTCGACTCTGGATTGGACACACTAAGCCAGGGGTGTCCAAACTTTTTACAGCGAGGGCCGCACAAAGAGGTGAACTTGGACGACTGAGCCACTTACTGAACTTCACTTTTAGTATGACAAAGTTTAAGGATTTAGGGGTGCCTTATCACTGTCAAGAAGCCTATCCTCACTGTCAGACACAAAACAAGAGTAAACTGCAAGAATATTGACTGAAAATGAATATTGAATATACTTTGTAAATAAGACCTTTTGACAAAGTAAACATGGCAGACAATGTGCCTGATCAATTGAGTTTGCTGCTCTAACTGACGTCTTTATTTATTCAACTGTTTCAGGGGCCAATTCAAAATGGGCAGGGGGCCGTAGTTGGCCCCCAGGCCATAGTTTGGACACCCCTGCACTAAGCTAAACAACGCAATTCACATAATTATGAAACACGCAACAGGAATATGTCAGTACTGTAACCAGCTAGAATCAGTGAAGCATGTTTTAATTGAGTGCAAGATGGAAGCTGAGGGAAAAAATAAACAAGCAATGATGGACTTAACCATTCAGAATATTCTCAAATCCGGGGAAATGTATAATGAATTAGTTTTACTTTTAAAGGCAACACAACTAACAGATAGAATTTAGGAGTTTATTACTGTAATTAGTAATATTTTTAAATTATTTTGTATTTCTTGACTTTTTTTTTTTTTCTGCCTATCCTGATTCACACTCAAGCTCAGTAGGTAGCGGTAATGCAGCTATAAGCTGGTTGCCAGCTAAAACCAAAAGATGATGAAGAGACTCTCTGGCTCAGGAAATATCTGGAAATGTTTTAGGTTATAAAACTCTTAAACTACAATAATACAATATGGAAGAATATGATTTTCGGGATGTTCTCACTTAAGACATTTCAAATCTTAAAACTGTACAGATTGTACCTTTAAATGTAACCATAAAAAGTTATCCATGCTGAATAATGATGCATAGATTTTGTCTTTTGTTGATGTGATCAATCAAAACGTCTTTAATGGAACCCCTGCCAGCAGACATTGAAATTGGTCTGACTTTTCCAAAACATGCTGCAAGTTAAAAACCATCAGCCAACCCAATTTCTCCCCTCGCTTCTCTTCTAAGCTCCTATATGGTCCCCTCACGAGAGCAAGCTTTTGAATTCCCAACACTTAAAGGAAGTTCATATGACGTTCAAATCAACCTCTCACCCATACATCAAACAGCTCTGAGGTGTGACGGACAGCGTGAGAGCTGAAGGTTATAGTCAAATCTACCTCACACAGAGGTATTCAACCTGAGCGGCCTGCATTGATTGTCAGAGCGCAGGGAGATGAGGCACAGAGCTGGTGATTGAATGGCCAGACTGATTAGTTAGCCGGATAAATGCTTGTGATGTGGTGAAGTTGGAGCACAAAAAAGAAACGGTGTGAATACAAATCAGCTGCTTGGCACTAAACCTGGTTTGATGGAGCGGAGTGAAGCGGACCAGACTGCAGAATGTGGGGATAATATAACGACATCTATGCTTCCAAAGGGGAGCAGGACACATTTGGATGAAGCAGAGACAATCAGCAGCTGTTGTATCAGACTGTGCCCTGAACAGGACTACAGTGTGGCGTGTGAGTGTCATCCAATACCTTTGAGCGTTTGATCAAATGTTTGGGCCTAAATGAATGAAGAATCCAAATGAAATTATTAGAAATCTAAACTTTTTGAGGACACTTGAAGTTCAGGTATGCTGCACAGTTAAAAGATACAATGCTACTCATCAGACCATGAACCAATGTATGAAGAAATGTGTTGGTGTTTGACCATGAAACTTCTGTGGAGAGTCATTCAATAGACTAAGAACACATAAGCAGTTTTTTTAAAGCCTTTTCTGCAGGTTTATACCTTCAGGAAACACAAGTGGCACTTCAGGTCACCGACAAAGACTCTTCTGAGAACACTAAACTTTTATTTTACAGTGTTGATGTTTGAACAAGGAGAAGAGTGTTTGGGATTGTATTGTGTTACTCGAGACAGGTTTTGGTCTCGAGACCACATTTTGAAGATCTTGGTCTTAAAGCAACAGAAAGCTTAAATTTATCAAATCAAATCAAACTTTATTTATAAGGCACTTTTTATACTTAAAAGCAACACAAAGTGCCTCACAGAGGCTAAAATCAACATAAAAACAGAAAACCCGGCTACTGCCCTCCCACAAATACAGAGACATGTCCAGACACACACTTGCAGACATCACATACGCACTCACACACACCTGCGCCCACACACACATACCCACAACATTCATACGAGCTGTCATAAAAGAGAGAAAGAGAGACATGGCTGTGCACCGAGGACTGAGGTAAGGAATAAGCTACCTTTGGGGGCCATCAACACTGAGGAGGGCTCCCGGCCCACGAGGAGCGCAGCCGGAGACTTCCATCCTCCCGCACAGACACGAGGCCCCACAACACAGTGCAGGGTCCTACGGCCATGCAGGCGGAGCCATCCCCCAGCAGCGGCCCCAGAAATGGACCAGGAGCAGCTCCCAGTGTGGAGAGCCCCCATGAGGAAACACTGGAGCTAAAAACCATCATACTAAAACAATAATAAAATAAAAATATAAGAAAAGAAGAGAGATAAAATAACATAAAATGGATAAAAAATTAAGAATTAAATATGATAAGAAGTTTGACTAAAAGAATAAATGTTATAAAGTAATAGAAGAAAAAAAATAGAGTAATAAATAAGTCAATTAAATCAATTAAAAACTTGATTAAGAAGGTGGGTTTTAAGCCTCTTTTTAAAAGTATCAACGGACTCTGCAGCCCTGAGATTCTCCAGCAGGCTGATGTGGTAAAAACAGGTCAGATAAATAAGAGGGCCCAAGGCCGTTAAGACATTTATAAACCAGTAAATGAACCTTAAAATTGATCCTGAAACGCACAGGGAGCCAATGCAGCAATTTTAAAATTGGAGTAATATGTTCCTGCCCTCTGGTCCTCGTCAGCACTTCTGTGTTATTTCCACCTGTGATAACTGCAAACTGTGTTGTGACTGAGGGACACCCCCCTTAACTGTTTAACCTAGTCATGGTTTTTAAAATTGATTTTGATGGTCTAGGTCTTGTCTCGGTCTCAGCTTGTCTTGGCCTTGGTCTTACCTCCTAAAAGTCTTGGTCTTCTATTGGTCTAGGTGCATTCTGGTCTCGGGCAAGTCTTGGTCTCGTATCGTGTTGTCTGGAGCAAAACACTATGGGATTGTAAAGTCACGCTGTGCACTATTTTCTCTTCTCTGTGACTTCACTGTATAATGTCACTTGTTTTATAATGAGAGCTCTGCCATGGCAGATGTTGGGACTTCAGGACTTCTTACATACTCACTGTTTTTCTCCCATGCTGCTGTCAAAAAGAGGTGCCTGGATGGATTAGTGCTGTTTCACGCTGGTTGCATTTGACTTGAGGGATGGCAGGGAAGCATGCAAGTTTTTATTTTGGCAAGCATGGTACCAACTTTCAGATTGTCAGCATGAAGGACAAGTCTCAGTGCCGAGGGTCTCCTGGACAGAGGCTCACCTATTTGTTCTGCAAGCTGTGCACTTGCTTTTGCCAAAACAAACAGAAAACTGAAAACAAGAGAGCCTTTTTTTTACCTAAATCGAGCAGGCATGTGTGTCCACAGTAGTAGTAAATGTCACAGACAGGCATAAACCATGCAATTACACTTCCAGTCTATTCCTGTCAGACTTATGGCTCAGTTTGTCACCTCTGAAGGGGAGAGAGTCTCCTTGTGCAAACAGGATGCCTTTATTCCACAGATTTCTCAGGTCAGTTATTCAATAAATCAAGTCCCTTTAGTTGAAATTAATAGTAGTACTTAATAAACTCTAATAAAAGCACATTACTTGGATGAAAATTCCTGAGAAATAGAGCTATGACAACAGGAAGATGCACTCACATGTGCCTGGCATGTAAAACAGAAGCATGTATCCAGTGTGAGACTGTTGTTCAAGTCTTTAAATAAAGAAGACAGCCAGGAGATGCAACTATACATATTCTTTTATACATGTATAGTGACCAAATAATAGAACTGGTGTCACAGTTGAAATTAGGGTTGTCAAAAGTATCAATACCTGGAAAAGTATAGATAATCAAACACCATATCCGGATACGGTACTAATTTGCCATGGTATCAATACTTCCTCAGACAAGTGTTTGCATATTTTTGCTTTTGTTTATTTTAGATTTGTGTATTATATGCACTAAGTCAGAAGAAAAATATCAGAGACAATTGTCAAATTTTGTTTTATTTGGGTTATTTTTTTGCATTTATTTGCATTAAGTAAAATAAATGTGAATGTCTTGCTTTAAATTCATTTTTTTTCCCATGTTCTGATTATTTAACTAGCATCTGTGGTTCTGTCGAGAACACAAGTTCTATGTTGAGATTGAAAGTGTTTTTGAGATTTTCATGTAGACAAAAACATTTTCTGCCTTTTTAAGTATCAGAAACGCATATTTTTCTAGGTATTGATATTGTTTGAAATTTTAGCATCCTGATAACCCTAGTTTACATAGTGTTGAATCAAACAGTGCTATCTATTTTTCTTTTACAATTTCAGGACACTAATTGTAATTATTAACATTGAGAATTCTTTTAAAGGAATTTAAGGTACCAGAAACTAAGTGTTCAAAAAAGAGAATGAAAAAGAAAGAGAGCAGCCAATCCAAGTGTTCACACTGGCATCAGTCCGTGATAAGGTCAGGAAATTCTTTAAGTATTTCAAAGCTGGCACATCATCATAAAAATGTAATCTCTCATGTGTATCTTAGACTGCTATTGGAAATTAGATCTCATGCTTTCAAAAAATCATTAAACTGTTTTATTTCATTTAAACATGAGGAAAAAAGCAACTTACTGATTTTCCAAAGAATTACAGCATGTCTGTTCAATTAAGGGTGGAGTTGAGAAAGATAAAGTAGCCTTTTGTGACTGCATTAGTCGTGAGATGTCTGGATTTTAGTACATCTGCAAAGCCCTGCTAAGACCAGGAGGCACATTTTTGCAAATACTGATACTACATACTGGTTAATTTCATAAAATGACATCTGGGACTCCTTCAAAGGGTCTCTAAGGGGCAAAGCCTTGTCTTTGGGCAGGCCTGCCTGGGTCCATGGTTGCCATTGTAAGATTGCAACTCCAGTTTACATGAAGGCACATTTTTAAAGATCTTGAAAAACAGTTTTTACCTCAGTACTGCACTCTTAATGCAAGCTTACAAGATAAAAAACGATAAGATCTGAAAACCTTACAGGGAAGTGGTGTGAAACCTAGGTATGAGTGTATGTTATTTTAGGTCTTCTGCGAATTGAACTTAGTGAAGCCCATCTTCTGCAGAAAATTATCTCTGATCACGTCCTGCCTTCCTTCGTGACGGTCACTAGGCTAGACAAAATCTGTTATTGCTGGCCTCCCTGCCATTTGAAACAATGAAAAATGTCTCACATTTTGTAGTAGTTTTATCAAAGTTTAATCATTGTTATGATTTTTGTAATACCGCCTACAAAAGAAAAATACAAACTATAGTAGTATGCATCAAGAAACTCAATCTTTTACCTCAGTTAATATAACTGGTGAGTGACCTCTTGTCATCTAACAGCTGTTCACATCAACAAAATACTTTATTACTTACACTAAATCCTCCTTAAACACCAAATGTTGTGATCATTGAAACATTCTCCCTTAAAGGTGTAGTGTGTAGAAGTTGGCAGCATTTCGTTGAACAGAAACAGTGAACATAGGATATTATGTTTCTATTTGTATGTAAAGTCCATTTGAATAGGTGTACAATCAACCCCATGACACTAAGTTAGATAAAGCTTTTTATATCCATGTACCATTGGTCTTCCTTTTGTGGAGGCTGACATAACTATCCGCATTTTTGTCTAGTGGTGGGTTTTGGGGACAAAAAGTGCAAAGTGCGATTTTTGAGTATGAGTCTGGCCGCCGGTTCTGAAGTCTACCTGGATGGCAGGTGAAGAAGAGAAAGACAGGGAGCAGGTATTACAAGAGAAGAAGACGGCAGGGTGTTTGTAACTGTTGCAAATGATGCCCTGTTCATGATCTTTTTTGGTCTTTAACAGCTGTCACTGCTTAGTGACATGATGTTTAAAGGAGACATATCATGCTTGTTTCTCCTTTTCACTATGCCAGACTAGGATGCCTGTAAAGCATTTCTGCCCTCAGTACAAGTCATTTAGTTCCTTCATTGCCCCACAATAGCGTTCTCAAAATCCTCATTTTAGGCCATTATCAAGCTCTTGTTGAAACACTCAGATCTCAGGATGACCTACAGTTACCTCGCAACATCACAGCCCTTTGTGCTCTGATTGGTCAGGTCTATTGGGGGTAGAGCCAGCCTGTCCTTCTTCTTCTACTGTATTTTCCGGCAGGCTCAAAGCAGCGACTGCGTATTGAGTCCCCCTACAGGCCAGAGCTGGTAATGAGTGAATGTCAGTTAGAGAGCTATATACTGCTGCTGGTGGATGTGTTCCTCGGTGACGGTTTTGTGGCTAACGGACATCACAGAGGAGGAAGTGTTTTATCAGATTACTCCAATAAAAAGAAAGGTACCTCGTGATGTCACGACGATTTAAATCTCGCGGACATCTTGCAATGACCGATTTTCAGAGGCATCAAATCTCGTTCTAGGATATCAGAAAAAATACAATATCTCATTTTTTGAAAATTAAGGGGGTGTAAGGTCTTGTTTTCAAATTTATTATATTATATGTAAGTATTAAATCATGCATCAGCATGATATGTCTCCTTTAAGTAACGGACAGGCTCGTTCCAAAATCTGAACGCTAGATGCTGCTAAAATTTAACGTTTAACTGTGATTATAGGCATGTCTTTTTGTAATTTTCAATATTGAGGTACAGCAAAATAAGATAACAATTTCCCTGCCATACACTAAAATAGACTCCACTAACAATAATTTTCTGCCTGGAGTTGCCTGGCAATAGCTGCTTTCTGATTGGGTGGTCAGTTAACCAATCAGAGGGCTGAAAAAGGGTCAGTTGGGGCAGGGCAATCAATCACAGTATCATCAGTGCAGTTGAAAAAGCATTGCAAAAGAACATATTTATCACAAGCCCTTAAAAACAAGTGTTGTGGAAACCCTCTCCACTAGAATCAGAGCTATTTTTGGGTGCCTTCAGATTAAATTGGTAAAAAAATTGTATGCTGCAGGCCAGTGCTGTGTAAACAGGGAAGCACACTGGTTCAGTATATGTATCAACCTCTAAACTATTTAACAAACATTGTCCACCAGCACATGAAAGTGGGACAAGCAGATATCAGTTTTTAAGTGTTTACCAGGTCAGTCTCAACCCAGTTTGCAGTTGACATCTAGGACAGTGGTCCCCAACCTTTTTTGGACCATAGTCCCTGGTTGGCTCATTAAAGTATAGCACAGGATCAGAGGAGCCACAAGCCTTTTTTTAAACCCCAATAAAGAGACATACATTAAGACTCAATTTTATCAGCTGCATAACAATTACACTTAGGTTGTTGACTACCAGTTACCAGCTGACACGGTGACTAAATAACCCTTTAAAGGCCAGTATGTTAACACAATTCCACAGTTCATCAAAAAAAAAGTGTCTGTAAAAAAGTTTCCAAGGAGTATTTTGAGTATTATTATCAATGATATGCAGCAACATTAATGTTGATGTGTCGTTAAAAAAAAGGCAGGCATCCTTGCAGAAAACAGTAGAAAGTGTGGAATTAACATCCCATTGACCTGTGATTGACTGTTCCTGACAGGTATGCTTTTGAAAGAGTCTACCCATTACCAAACACTTTCTTGGGCTTCTTCTCAGATGAAATTGTGAAATATTGAATGGTCCATCTGGTGGGTAAGGTTATACGTTCTTACCTCTATGATGAATCCATCCACATCAGGAAGTTGAGCACTCTGTGTTTAACTGTCTTCCATGAAGACACACTGTGCAGAGTCAGTTACATCCAGATCACAGGTGGATGAGCACAGGAGCACAAGTTTTAGTGCTAAATCTAGCTCCAGTTGTATACTTTTTGTTCATCACAGCGTTGACAGGAACAGAGAGCCTGAGTGTAAAGTCGGCACAGGCAAGACAAAAATGGATATGTGATGCTTTGGTATTCATTTTAAAATAAAATCCCAATTGGTCTCAATGAGTAAAAAAAATGGTCATGTTGTTTCTCTCCAGCCTCAGCCTGTTTCTCATGCCGAATGATCAACAATGTGTCAGGTTGTTAGGGACCCCTGATCTAGGGCATCTATCCACACATTACCTTCACCAAGGAGGTTGTTTTTGCCAGCTTTTGTCTGTCTGTGAGCAAGATAGTTCAAAAAGCAGTCAACAGAGTTTGATGTTATTTCAGAAAGTGCTGGCATGGCACAAGAGAGAAGTGATTATATTTTGGTAGGTTCGGGTTTCTATGAACTTCTAGTTCAGAGGTTTTTCTGTTATTTCTGGAAGGAGAACAGCTAAGATCTATTTTAATGATCAAACCTGAGAGAAAATATTGATGTTGTTGGCAAGGGCGTAGATATGATTTTTACATTGGTGGGGACATAAAAGTGCTCCAAGGCGGCACCCCTAAAAGTTGATGTGTTTTATGACTGTTATTTCACATCATGTAGAGCTGATCAAACAAACAAACAAGCAACCTACCATATTCACAAAGAGCTTCTCTATATACCACACCTTCAGCCTCTCCTCTTCAACCTCTACAACAACCATACATGTTGATGGTTATAGTCTGAGGAGAAAACAGTGTTACAAATATTACCAATAAGTGTAATTTATTCCCCAACAATATGAATGTATAAAATCATGTTTGTAATTTGATGTTTTATTGAGTTTTTTTCCCACAAACTTTTATTGTTGCTCTTGAATGGTTGCTGCCTTTTAATATACAAATTATACATGGATAATAAATAAAATACCCAAGAAGTGAGTCTCTTTGGCATTAAATATAAGCATTTTCTAGTTATAACTTTATATACTATACATGTGTTTTGTGTTAGGGACCATGCGGTGGTGGCATAATATTGATAGGGACAAGTCCCGAGCGTCCCTACCCAATTCTACGCCCCTGGTTGTTGGAGATGCACAGCCTAAGAAGTCATTTGAGAAACACCCATATTGGCCAAATTCTCACAATCTGTTCATCACTCTGTAAACCATGAAGACACAAAAGCTGAAAAACATAACAAAAAACACAGTGCATGTTTGATTATGTTGATCACATTGCACATCCACATTTTTCTGATGTTGTGCACACCAGAAGGGTGTTTAAAAGTCTCTAAATCCAAATTATTAAAGTAATAACATTTGAGATTGGATGTGAAGTTGTAACAGGGCACAGGAAGCAGGTTTGGGCAGAGGAGACAGAAAAGGGGGGAGACAGGGTGACATCAGAATTTACGTGCGGGTTTACACACAGTGACGCAATCGTGATGAGCGCGACTGTGTTTGTGAGGTAATGCCATCAATAAAACATAAACGGGTGGAAAAATACAAAGTGAGGAAAAGAATTCAACACTAAGTCAACAAAATCCGAGGTTCAGATTGACATATCACTCAATTTTCTACGTGCTGACACTTAAGTCTGCATGAAGATACCAACTTGGAAACTTCCACTGTATGTCAGATCTATTCCCCCCTGTGAGGATTTAAATTTAAGCTTCTGGAAGAGTCTTAAGACATGAGAAGTACACACTAAAACTAAAGGGACCAGCAGCGCTTCCTTACCTTGGATGACATCGGCTGGATGGACATGGTGCTTGGAGAGCGCTGGAGCTGCGAGTCGCTCTCCGTCTCATTATTCTCTGTCATCATTGCAGTCAATAGTCCTTCAGCTACCTAAATAAAACTTTTTACTCCCTCAAAATGTGTCCAGAAAGAGGGATAGCTCCAGTTTTTCCCATACAAAAGCTTGACAAAGTGAGAAAGATCCTCATCGCAGAGATTCGTGCGCGCTGCGGGGAGGATGCTTTATGGCCATTTGCTCTCCACCTGTCAATATTAAGGAAAATGTTTATTCAACAGGATTTTCACGCACACGCTTCCACCAGCTGTTAAAAAGTAGCTGGTGCCATGCGAGGACAAAGCACAGGAAGCGCCGAGCCTCGCGCTTTGGCAACTCTGTCGCTTCCGTGTGCGCGTCGGAGAAGCTCCAATGTGGCACAATCACGTCCTTGAGTCGAAAAGGTCAAAATTAGCAAAACATGGAAAATCAGAACACTTGAAAATATCAGCTCAGTAACATCCAAAAAACAACAAAACTGTAAATGCCACCTGTGAGGTGTAAATCCAGAGCGGAGTGAGCCTTTCAGTGCTGCACAGTTAAATTTAAGCGCACCGTGAGGCACGCCTTCTCGTGCGTCTGAGGCGCATGATTGGGGCAATTTTTACAACTGTGTCAGGAAGCGTTTAGACTTAATCAGGATTCACGGTGGTGAGCGGGGAGGGGGTTAGATCACAGCCAAATATAGAGCAGCTCGCAATTTACAATGATATGTCCTCTTTGAGGGGATGAGTGCTGTTACATTAGCAGGATGTGCTCTGTCCAGGGGCGCTGCCCAAAATGTTGGGCCACATTAAAGATATCAAATTTGTTCCGGCCCAAACCAGATATGTGCTTTTTCTGAACAAAGCATCTGTAAAACAAGTCAGTGCATAAACAGGAATTCCTTTGTTTCTGACTGCTTTTAATTAATGTAGCCAAGTTGTTCTGTTCAAAGACACAAATAAAACTCAAAAAGTGGGGAAAACTCTCTGTAGCTGAAAAATATACAATGAATTCTTAATTTAACCAGGACAAGCAGGAATGGACAACTTCTGTTCCAGGGCAGCACACATTGCATTCCTATTTCCTATAAGGACCAAATTGTGAAACATCATCAGATGCTTTGAAATAAGGCTGTTATATTTATTACTATTTTATTTAAAAAAAAAGACTCAATAAATAAACGCCTCTATTATTCTGCTGCTACATAAAGAAAATAAGTTGAAAAGCCTGAAAACAGCTAATGCAAGCCTAATTAGCATCAATAATACCATGATATATATACTAAGATTTATATGTTATTACTCATACACATAATATAAGCTTTTTATTACACAAAATTAAACCCAGGTTATGCTGCTTTTTAATGTAGGTCACATAGTATATAAGTATGTTTTGCGAGCGTTTATGTTTTTGAACATATTTATTAATTCTTATGGTGTTAAATATATTAATTTTGATAATAACATCCACTTGCATTTACTCATTTCTTGCATAGAACAAGGTAAGAACCAGTAAATCAAAATTTTATAAAATAATCCAGATTATGTTTTCATTTGTGTTCCACGTTGTTGTATTGGCATCTTATAAACATCACAGTTGGCAGATCTAAAATTTTCTTCATATTCACATTTTTTTGAACACATTGGAAAAGACTCACAGTCTACGTCGAAAAGTTTCCACCAAGCAGTCGGGCTCAGTTAAGCTCAGTACGGCATGTAATTACTATCAGATGAGGAAAGATGTAGTCAAATACTGTAACTGACCTGCCTCATCCAGGTTTTTTGGCCCCACTATGAAGAGGTGGTGCAAGCCAACCCTAAAGGGTGGAGCTAAAAGCACTGCATTTTGTTGAACGGAAAAAAATATCAATTCTCATGTGCCAGCAGCTAAAATGTAAACACATACCCTGTCATGTTCAATTAAGCCATGGTTTAAGAGTGATATGTTGTTGCTGTAAAATGTCCACTGAAACAATGCTCCACAGAGAACTGGAGTGCTGAAAGTCCTCCATTGTGGCTCTCATTTCACAATCTGCTTTTGCCCACTTCACTGTGTAGCGCTGCTGTGACATGTCACATTTACGTAGCCGCAGGAACCCTCCTCTCCCAGCTCACATCCCTGCCCTCAAGTTAAGGTACACCAGTGGAAACAAGATCAGGCTAATCCGCTCCTAACTGTACTAAACTACTGAACCAAAAACAAAAGAGGCGTAGGGCTGCACATGGCCATCAGTTGCCCACCCCTGATGTTGGGGAAGGAACATTCTAACATTTAGTCCAAAAATGGGCAACTAAAAGGATCTGAAGCGAGTTTGATGAGAGCCAAATTGTAATGGCAAGATAACAGTGTCAGTCTTTTTTCATTAACTGTTCACTCTTTGACTACATTTCCATAAATGGACTAAGTGGTAAGTGGACTTGAGCTTATAGCGCTTTTCTAGTCTTTTGACTACTCAAAGCTGCTTTACACTGCAGGTCACACCTACCCATTCACACTCATTCGCTCTTACATTCACTTCAGAGTTTCTATGTTATTTATCCATCAGTATCTCTAACACGTTTTCGCCCTTTCATGCCCATTTACACAGTACTGACACAGCAGTGGGTGTAATTTGAGGTTAAATGTCTTGCTCAAGGACACATCGCCATGTGTTGCCCGGAGCTGGGCTTGAACCTGCAACCTCCCGATCACTGACCAAGCGTACTATCCAACCATCACCATCACTTTGGTCCATGCACACAGACTCTGATTTACTTCATTCTTTATTTTTGTCCTAGAACATTCACCCCTGCCCATTAAAAACAATTATTAAGGCCATGTACACTTATTTTATTCATTAATTGGTAATTTCCATTATATTCTATCAACACATAGATTTTTTCATTTGAACATATCTTTATTATATGTAGGCATACCCTCTGTTCACTGATTCATTTATCCTCTTTTCTTTCCATGCACATACGCTCACCACCCACTTTATGAGGGACACCTTGAAAGTACAAGGTTTGACCCCTTTTTGCCTTCAGATCTGCCCCACTTCTTTGTTGCATAGATTCAACACATTCTTCAGAGACTTTGGTCCATGTTGACATGATAGCCTCACACAGTTGTTGCAGATTTGGCAGCTGCACATACATGATGCTTGTCTCTCATTCCACCACTTTTCAAATGTGATGCTCTAATAAATTATATTGTTGATCTTAAAAAATAGATGTTTAGTGATTATAAACATTATAGTACACTGGTACATGTGATATTTTGGCAGATATAGATTTGCTTTGCTAACAAGTATGGCCAAGATAAGGGTCTAAAGAAATGTAAGAACCCATCACCAAATGTAAGGCTTATACCACTGCTGACCTAAATTAACATCATTGGTAATTACCCAAATCATCTTCATGTTTCTGCGATGTTAATACACCAGTATAAAAGGTCTTCAACAGAAATGATCATTTTAATGGTTAAATATGTAATTATCATTGTTATTTGTGCATTTTAATCGCTTTACAAAAAAAACAGAATAAATAGTAAATCTCAAACAAGCATAAATTATGTCAACTGAAGACGTTTCGCCTCTCATCCAAGAATTATGCACTCGTCTTCTACTCACACGAGGTTGGTCCAGTTGACATAATTTATGCTTGTTTGAGATTTATCTTGACCTGGATGACTGAGAATATCCACAGATTTAATAAATAGTAAAACATATTCTTATTTATTGATTAAGATGTGAAATTATAATTATTTTCTTGCATTCCTGAAGAGAAGAAAATAGTTTTAGTGGTTGAATGTTATGCTGGAATCTCTGACTTCACAGAGAAACCCAGTGAGCTGCTCAAAGTCTGATATAAAGAGGTGAATTCAGTTTGAAGTCCTTATTTCTGTTCAAAATCTATGTCCAATAACAATAGCATTTTCAGTTTTAAACAATTTTGAACATTTTCTGAAAGTGTCTATGTTTCAATGGCGGATGGTCCAATGAAATTTGTTGAGCAATGTATTTTGCCCATACAAGTGGCTAATATATTTTTCATAACTAACAAGTATGTAGTTATCTGCCTGATATTAAGGGTTGCAAAAGGGGAGCAAATTCCTGTTAAATCTTTTAAAACTGTCCAAGATCCATGGGAAATTAAACTAAGGAACTTCAGAAATATTCTAAATTGAAAACTTTCCATGTAAATTATGGGAATTATCAAGAATTTAGGGGGGGTTTTGATAAATATCCAAATACAAATATAAAGATTAAGGTTTGCCAAAGGCAGTTATTCCCAATACATTTCAACCATCACATCAAAATAGATACAATATATTTGTGATAACTTTGTCAGGCTTTTATTTTTTTAAATTAAATAGACAGTTTCACCTTTACTTTGTGTAGTCTCTAAATGTGTGGCCTCAATAGTCCAGGGTTCTAGAAATGATCTGTGCATGTGACGGATGAGTGTCATCGAAATTCTTGAGCATGCTTGCATGAAATCTTTTTTTCAAAAATCAAGATTATGCTAAAATACATTTTCCCAACTATATCTAAATCCCTGCTACGGGCCATTGTCAGGATTTTTTCCCTTTACAGTCCTAAGATTGCTCAGAAACCAGTTTGTACCACACCTGACATAATTCAGAATAAAGATGACGAGAAGGCAGATGGATGCAATCAAGGCGAATTTTACTTGTTATAACAAGGAGCTACAACATACATGTTACAACATGAAATGTTGAACTGAAGAAATTCAATGTCTTCTCTCATTTATAAGAATGTGTGTGTGTAACATGTGGGGGTGTGAGATGAAGTGACCTCCACATAAGCTCCACTTCTCATGCCGGTTTGAGTTGGTCCTGAAGGTGCAGACATAAAAAGGATAAACAAGGATAAGCAATGGACGAGGAGTGGGGCTATGCAAGGTCATGTCGTGTGTGTGTCTATGTGTGAGAAAACATGTAGTCAGCTAAGCAATGATCATACAGAGAATAAAGATACAGTGAGAAAAAGATGTTTTAAATACATAAAAAAAAACTATATACAATATATACATTTCCTGACAGCCATCTTTCAATATTGTAGGTACCCAGTTTATTCACATTACTTTCCACTGAGTCCCATAAATTCATGTTAATTCCCATGGAAAGTTTCTAACTCCAACCAACTATTGTGCCAATACTGTGCAATCTTCAGGCTTTTTTTTTTGTAAGTTCTGAGATTTTAAAGAATGTAAACCAGCACTTCATGATAATTGGTTTTATTGCATCATGGCATAATGATGCTTGGTTAAAAAAAAGTGGCCATTAAAAAAAAATGGGGAATAGATTATTAAATCAACTGCAACAATGACAGATGAGCAAAAAAAGGCCATCTTCAGCACTTATGCAGACTCATAAGTAGTGCTCTCTTGTAGGCGTTGACTTCACAGACGATCTGCCCTCAACACTAAAGAAGTTACCGTGAACATGCCTCAGGTTCTCAAGTGTGGACTTTGGGATTTGGCCTTAGTTCAAGACTGTCTTCTCAATACGGACACCACTGCAGATGCACACTAAAAAACAGCTTACATAATCAAATGGCCGGTGTCACTCAGGCTTGGTCTTATACGTTGTCCAGTCTGTATTCCCTGGCTTCCTGTGAGATGATCTCGTCCTTAAGGAGACAAACATTACACCACAATCAAAGAGAATGATGTAGTAATGTGTTTTTCACAGCCGGTGGTTTAATGTGAAGATAGTATGGGAGGAGAGGATTAAAGTAATAGTTGCTTTTTTTTATTCTGATGTTGCAGCATTCACCGTTTTTCGATCCGCACAGCATTATTTCACCGAAGCCTGACATCAAAGTTTGCTCTAAGCTGTCACCAAAGTCTCAGCATGTGTGTGGGTGTGCTGAAGAGAAGCAGAAAGACAAAGACGGGGGGAGAGAGACTCTGTTATCTCATTAATTATTTCTTCACTCAGAGCCAGGGCACGGCAGATAACAGAGTCAGAGCTGAAAGAACACTGAGGAGTAAGAACAATAAAACAAAGGCCCCGTCCAAAGTTTTAAAGTGTACAGCATGATGGTGGCTCTGGTGTCAAAAATAAACCTGAATGCAGAGTCTTGGTGGGGAGCCGTGTGGTGAGCTGTGATCTGATCGTCAGGAGACGCTCTGGAGGAGAGACTCACGCACACATACGTTAAAGTTTCTCCCTCAGAGCCATCCCGCTTTCATCCTCTGTGTGAAACCCTGAGCGCATCTGCTGAGATGAACAGAAAGGAAGCACACTGATCTCCGGTGATTTGGAGACAGGGGGAAACAAGAGGAGGATGAAAACGAGTCCCAAATGACTGAAAGAACACCCCAGCAGTGATAATGGTTGACATGGCTGCTTCCTTCACTGAGACTGATTTAAATGACTCGTCATCTGGAATAATTGTCAAAGGATTGTACATTACAAACACACACAGGGACCTACCTTTGTCCCCATGATCCCCGAGTCAAACATGCCCAAGACCAGGTGGTCCCTAACCTGTTTTGTGCAGTCAGCCTTCATGGAGGATCGAGGAGCATTGGCAAAGACAAACAATCACACATTAGGCATTGTAGAGCTCACCCTAAAGAAGGATGAGAGGGAGCCATGGTCTTGTTTCTAAACTCCAATAGAGACATTTATGAGGACTCACTCTGTTTTCATCAGCTGCTTCATAGTGACATTTGGGAACTTAGTCGACTAAGGGCGTTTTCACACCAACCACATTTAGTGCGCACCAAAGAAGTTTTGGCCCAGGGTTTGGTACGTTAGTACGAATGTGAATGCAACCACCGCACTTCGGTGCGCACCAAATCAGCTGGTCCAAGACCTCCATGAAGGGGTGGTCTCGATCCGCTCCGTCTCCCGACATTTGGTGCGATTTCACTGGTGTGAAACAAAGTGGTCCGAACCGATCTACTTTTGATGCATTACTTCCTGTTAATCCCAAGGCTGAATCTTTTGCTTACTCAATTTGTTGATTTATTTATTCAGGTTGAGGATTACGATGATTTACGAGGGTCCAGAAGGTCACTGATGCCATCTCAAACACAATAAAAGAACACATTTGAAGGAAAATGGAGAAGAGAGCGAAACGTAAACATTGGTTGTCTAGTGTAGGGAATGGTTACCATGGTAGTCTTTTCTTCATTCTCCTCCGTAGCAGATTTGGTAACCAGTTACGTGCATATTGCCCCCTGCTGTTTCAAACTGAGTAACTACACAAGTGAGTCTGGGCACGGTTCGATATTGCCAGCGTGAATGCAAGTCAGCAGGGGAGGGGGGCAAACCCATGTCGAATAGTGCCGCAGCACGGTTCGAAACAAGTGGACCTAATGTGAAAACACCCTAAAAGTCACCAGTTAACGTAGTAGTTAATTACACCGCTACACCTTGTGAGCATGGAGGAAAATGCAGTAAAATGACATGCATATGATGGTGACAGTTTTATCCAAATGTCATCAGTCCAAGCTGATCTAATGCTTCTTTCTAAATAGAAAACCCTTTGATCTGTGCTTTTTAAAAAAGGGAATTAAATTAATCAATTTTACTTCTCACCAGTCCTGCAATAAGACCCCATTTACACGAATACGAATATGAATATGGACAAAAGCAGAGAGTATTCATTGTGTATTTGGGAGTGGAAAGTTTTGAAAATGGATTCGTATCAGTCTCCATGTAGATGAGATTCAGAGTTTCATGCTGAAACGCTGACATCAACGCATGCACAGTACTCCTTCACATGAAGGCTGTGCATACATTCCAGGAACAACAACAGCAGCAGCTTAGGCCATCTACTAAGCAACATGTGTACTGCTTACTGTGCTGTTATCCAGACATATTTGTTAATATCTAAAGTTGTTAATCCACTCGCCGCTGTTGTTTGGGAAAAGTTTGTCTTTACTGGAAAGCATATGCGTGTTGTAACATAGCTGTTTCTCTACAATCCTACGCTGACATCTACGAGCCTGGCATGCACGCAAGAGTTTTCAGTCGCTTTCACGGATCTGTGTGAACGTGGAGTGCTTTTGAAAATACAAAGGAAAACGTTTCCATTTTTGATGTCAATGTTGTCGTGTAAACAGGGCATTAATGTTCTGCAGCCTGGTACCATTCTGTGGCGTGGTGGTTGGAGATCTATACCCAAGACCACCTGTAGTTTTTTTTATGAATTTACTGAAATAATTATAAGCAGATGTGTTTCTGTGAGTGCGAGTGAAGGTAACTGAATTGACTGAAAACTGATCAATATCAGACAGTATTTGTTAAAAAGACATAATCAGCTGAAAGAATATAATTATCAAATTTAGGGATAAATAACATGCTTGCTGCTTCGTTATCCTCTTGTGCAGTTGAATTCCTAAACTTTGTTTTTAATCCTTTAAGTTCGAAGTATCAGTCCAGAGTTGAAGTCATCCAAGGCTAATCATCCTCACAGGGAATCAAAGATTAGTTATAGCAACAAAAAGCTTGACTGGGGCATCCCTAATTACAAGTCATCAAAATTGCATTGCACTCAATTTTGATGACTTGTTGGCTTATTCACCATATAGGTCTAGCCTGCTCTGAGTCTAAGAAACCATCTGACATTAACTCAGTAGCTTTAAAAACTAGAATTGTTACAGCAGCCAATTGGGGCATCTAAAGCCACATTCACACCTCAGGTTTTAGCCAAATTATTCCTCTATAGAGGGAAATGTGAAGACACATTTAGCTAAGTCAGACCTTTGTTAAGGTCAGTCGAGTGATGCGTGTGTTCTTTAGGTGGGTAAAAAAGAAATTGTACACATGCTTAAAAATTGATCCAACATGCTTGTAAATGCCAGCATGAGTTGATTTCTGCTTACCTTTGTTGCCCTCAGTTACAGTTGTGTTCGACTGGAGTTACCTTTTGGAGACAGCAGTCCTGGTCCTCTAGGCGTGTTGTTGGAATACTGAGACCATCATGTGGTGAAATGGCATACAGGTCTGCTATATGGCATTAACTGAGTGATGCAGCAATACATTTGTACACTTGCAGCAGATCCAAGCTCTTTTGAGCCATGGCTTAATGCCTTAAAATCTATCTACAGTTTACATGAAGGCTGTTGGAAAAAATCATACTCAACAAACACCAAGTTTCTCTCCACTGTAGATACAGTGATCTGCGTTGAACACAACAGAACTGACCCAGGATGGTACTTTAACAGATTTTTTACGATTTCTTAACATTCGTACACCTCAGCTAATTTAGATTGATGTGTGGATGAACCATAAAAAATAACATTTTAAGGTTCTAAAGTTGTTTATTATTCAAAGAAACAAAAACAGAATTATGGACTTTCAGATATGATAAATTAACAATGAAAGAAGTCAAAGGTTTTGGGATTAGAAATATAAAAAAGCTTATTGTGCGGATAAAAGCATATGAGGTAAAGCTGTTTGTCTTGTTCAATGCCTGTATTTTATTGAAATATTTATGATTAAAAAATAATAAAGTTGAAGTAATACTTTTTATCTTGTACAGGTAACAATAAAACACTTGTTGCTCTTACCCAGAATCACTACACTGTCATATTAAATTCTCTCCTAGTTACTTTCTCACCTCTTTACAAAAAGGTTTGCAACATTTATTAACAAAAGAAGTTATTAATATGTGATATTTTTAATGTGGTTGCATGTAAGGTTACAATTTCAGAGCTTAAAAATGATTTTGTAAAACATTTTACATTTTTTTTTAAAGGCTGGCCCTATGATACCCGTTGGCACACATTTGTATCTGTGTAAAAATAGTTGATCATTTAAGATCCAGAAACCAACTGATATGTACTTACTACAGGGAAACAACATCATATTTCTTGGATGAATGTTGTAAATTCTCTCAACAGTCTTGTCTCCGCAACTTGGCAGATAAAAAGACCTTGATGAAAATCTTAACCTGAAGGATTAATGCAGTTTTAAACATTTATTTAACACATAGAGCATTCTAACAGTGAAAAGCAAACCAAAGCTTTTCCAAAATTCTGTTGATCAGAAATAGTAATAAGTTTTTAAATTGTAGCTGAAGTCCTGTGGATGGCCTTATTCAACATGGCTGATGAGGCCTGGCAAGCCTTCATGAGTGGACCCTGAATGCCTCCATTATGATGTGTTCAACTCATTTCAGGAAAAAAACATAGGTAGACAATAACATAAAAAACCTTGATGTGTTCATATACAATTCCAGAAAAAAGAAAGTTATGTTTCTGTCTTGAGTCGTTTTAGTTCTTTGGAGGTTATTTTTTTGTTTTTCCACCATGATAAATAGGTTATAACAGCTCTAACCTAAGTGCTTGAAGTTGTATTTAAATGTGCTCATTTTCTTACTTCACATCAAAAACTGCATCAAGCATGTTAATGGAAAGTCTTTTTTTTTTTTTAGCTTAAGAATGGAATTAATTAAATGAGAGATAAAAGAACACCTTTTTGTAAAGTTGGCCTAAAAATCTCAAAGGAAGGAAAAACACTCCTGCCTGGGATATCAAAACTAAGACAGACCCAAAATCCATGACCAACACACTGAGGTTCACATAGAATTGTGGGCTAAGTGTATTGTTGTGTCCCTGGTAACTTCACATCCTGATCTTGGGGTGGGTTCAATCTATAGAAAGTGGCACAATTTCTGAGGGTGTGATATGCAGATTTTTTTCTGAAGGTGGCGTGGGCAACAGAGAGAGAGAGGAGGTGGGCTCAAGTGTCTGGGTTGGCACTGCTGGCTAAAGAACGTGTGTGGTGTGCAGTGAAGTTGTGCCTTAGCAAAGTAGCTTAGTGGTGGAGAAGTAAGTGTTTACCTCCACTAAGGAGTCATGCTTTTGCTGGCGTTTGTTAGTTTTTAACGGAATAACAACAACAAAGAATGTATAAACGGAATTTGATAAATTTTTACTGGATTGATCAAATGGACCAAGGACCAACGGATTCATCTTTGGGGGGGGGTGATCTGGATTACCATCTGTATTCAGGATTTTTCTAAAGCATTCTTTAGGATAGGGGCATTTTCCACATTTTTGCTTTATGACAGGTTTTACCAAAGAACAACGACTGACCTGGACACTGGAAATATTCTGCTGATTAAGAATGCTTGAATTATAGGTGCTCATAGGAAATAAGCTGCTGTGGGATAACATACACAGAAGTAGAACTGGCATTTACAAATGCAATTACTTGTAACTTTGTTTGTATGTACAAAGTATTTAATGTTATTTTTAACAAAGCTGCCTTGGTGGAGGACTGTGCTTTCCAAATGCTCTCTGTTTAGACATGTTGTGAACATAACACACAGGCCCACCCACCGAAACGGTTGGGCCCCTGAAAGGTCTTGTGATTGTAAATGGGCCCTCTTCAGGTGTCAGTGTGCAGCATCAGTGGATTTGCACATCCCATGTATCAACTTTAGTCCATGAAATGGCAAACATGGCATTCTTTACTCAGCTCCTTTACACCACGTTATTCCACACTCTCTCTCGCCACCTTTCAATTCTATCCACTGTCTTGTCACTCAAAGAAAAACATACAGAGTCCAAAGATGAAATACATGCACAGCAAAGACATTAGATTGAGACAGTTATTGTTATTGCAGGACTTGGCATGGCTGAATTCACCAAGCATTATTGTACTAACTGTTAATTTAATGCTCCCATTCACAACATGAACGTCACAAAAAATAAGATTGTACCATTTCAGGAGTAGGGAGTTTTTCACTTTAAAATAGGTTGTGAACTAATTCCCCCTACTTTAATAAGACATGGAGAGTATTTAGATTTAAAGAATAGGGAATTGTGATCTAAATACAGAATAGACCATGTCCTTTCTTACCTACATAGGCACCTACGTGTGAGGGTCACCACAGCTATGTAATGTTTGACATCACAGCAGCGTTACACCGTAAAGCGGTCTGAAGTAGACTGTACACAAAATGAGCAGTAATGGAGGACATCCAGTGCTCTAGTTCTCTGTGGAGCGTTGTTTCATGTAGACATTTTTACAGAAACAGCAGAGGACACATCAATCTGAATTCAAAGCTTATTTGAACATGATGGGGTGTGTTTTTTAATTTTTGCTGCTGTCACATTAGAATTTAAGATTTTTGTGAATAATCAGCTGACTTAAGTGCATTTAGCCATTTTTTAGGGTCTGTTTGGTACTCTTAGCACTTCTTCAGAGGGGTGCTAAAGAGTGGGATGGCATTGGTTTGTTATTTGGGTACCTTTTGTCCTTATCTAACAGTGGAAACACCACTAACTGCAAAATGTCCCGAGTCAACCTTACTGGAAACAGCTTAAGTAACTCTGGACCCAGTAAAGCTTCCCCCTTATGGGTGGTCTTGTCAGCATCAATAAATCCAGCCCTAGCTGCTGTGCTGGATCCGTCTGTCACTCTGTCTAATGTTCCGGCTTATGCCTGGTCCCTCAAAATAACCCCTTCAAAAATTCTGAACTACTCCCTTAAGTCAAAGGAATTTACCACTGGCTCCTTCAGTCTGAACATCCTGTTATTGTGTATTCTACTCCGCTGTCGCTCCGCCATGACTGTTGGGATACTAAAATAAAACTGAGCCATCATTAATGTCACAAAATTTTCATTTAATTATTTTTCTGATTTCTTATTGCAAAAGCGAATCACTTTTTGGGGCACAAATAGTCGCTGGATTATCCCGTTTTGATGATTATGTAAATCTATATTTGTCTGTAAAACTCTTCAGTCAAATCTGGAGCAGCAGTGATGGAGGAATGATCTAGCCCGGCTCCCTGCTGCCATCTGCTGCTCACACAGTGCTAAAACACCATCACGCTCAGAAAAACACAGCCAGACAGATCTTAATAATATAGGTATATATTTATTCATACGTACATATTCATTTATATCGGTTAATTGTAAAAAAAAAAAAAAAAAAAAAGAAAAAAAAAGAAAGAAAAAAGGAAAAGATTTACAGTAATTATAATAACTACAGTCATTGTCAAAATTGTTTTTGAAATTTCTCAGGCGTTGATCTACCATGGACTTCCACTGTAAATTTACCTTTGCCCTCCGTCTTAGTCCTCAGCTGGACTCAAGTGTTTGGGAGTGACATGAATGAAACAAACTGATGTAGAGTGTATGAGTGTGCAAGTAAACTCGTGTGACAGAAGAGCACAGAGGGGGTCCGATACTGGGAGGAAAATCAATCTGCTGTTCTGCTTAGTCAGCTCTGTAGTGTTTTCTGTACCATGAAGAGACTGATGACAGGTTGTTTCTGATGTACATCAAAACCATGAGAAGTGTGTGCTGTAAAATCAGAAGTTATAAATTGTCTGACTTTTCTTTTTCCCTCCTGTTTACTGTGTTCACCCTCGAGCACAGTGACAGAGCACGTTAGATACCTCCGCCATTTTGACTCTTAGTTGTTCCCTAATCCCTGTAAACCCCCGTTCAAACAAAACAGATCAGACTGGATTACACTGGATTCATCTCAGCTTGTATTATCCAGCCTGCCGTAGCTGTCAGATCACAAACTGAACAGAGTCATCATCATCATCATCATCATCGAGTCTTTAGCCTGTTGGCATTTATCTTTAAACCAGAACTGGGACATTTCAGAGTGATCAACATTCCTCTCTGGGTTTTTGGCCTTTTGTTGGAGCAGGGTGCATTACGGGAGGGGGAGTAATTTCAAAAAGCAAGGCATTAAATCAAGGAGGAGGAAAGCACGCTTAAAGGGAGAAAAATCTGAGCTTGCTAAAGTGGCACACAATGCCTGAACAGCCATCGCTCTCTGGCTGCGTTCACACTGCAGGACCAGAATCTGATTTGTTTTTTATTCAGGCTCCATTTCTACAAGGGGTCTCCAACCTGGTGATCTAGATCTACCAGTAAATCTTTTAGACATTTCTAGGAGAACTATAAGACTACATGTGTTCAGTCTTTGTTTGGTCTGTATATGGATCTAATGAATCCAGATACTTAGCAAAATTGTTCGATCTTACCGCCTCCCCTTCAACCCATTCGTTTTCAGGATAAGCAAGATATCTGACAGCTTTAAATGAGTTTTATGCTGACATTGTCCCAGCATTGAACTCTTAGAGTTTAGTTTTGCATTGGGCTGCATAAGTTGTATAAAGCAAATGTGACATAAAATTCCCACATCAACACAGATTAACATCCATTTTGTGCATTTGGACACTATATTGCACACAGTAAATCAGCTAAGGGCCTAGCATTTCTCTCTAACAGCTTTCCTCCCTCATTTTGTCATGAACTTACTGTAAGACATGACAACAGGAGATGTTTAGCAAATAAACCTGTTGGATGCTGTAGTTGATTGATGGAAAACTCATTTCAACACGGAAAGTGTCAAGCAAGTTCTATGTTATAATGTGCTGTTTGAGAATGAACCACGAGAGTCTCTTTTATGTGAATGAAGGGAGATTGCTCTTGTTGAGGCAGAGATTTCATTTCTTCACCTTTTGGTGTGGGTGATTAGACACAAATAAGCCAAAATTATACCAACTGAGGAGTTGTTTTAAAGAAGAATGATTAGCCGTCAGAGTTGAACCATGCCAAGTTATCCAAATCTCTAGAAATAGCTGAGAAAGAAGTAAATTACCATACTTTTTGCTTGATAGTGCTCTACTGCAGATTACGTCAATTGCCAGGAATGGAGTTGTCAGTATTCGCTGAGTCTAACTGCTCACTTTCATCTGGATGAAAGCACCTCAAACAACCGCTGTTTGCAGTCTGAAGTACTATAATTCAATCCATTTTCAGAAAACACCGGAAGGCGAGCACACAAAGGTTATGTTTTTGCCAGCGTTTGGCCATTTGTTTGTTTCTCTGTGTGTCAGCAAGGTAACTCAATAAGTTCTTAGCTGAAGCAGAAAAGATTTTGATCCAAATCTAGATGCAGGTCCAAGAATTGCTTTAAACAGTTGTTAACACACTGTATGGTGGGTGAGTTCCCCGCTTTTTTGAAAAGGACTCAGCTAAGAATTGTAGAAATGCCTTGGCAGAGTCTTGTGCTGTGGGAGCACTTCTAATTCAGTAATGCCTCCAATGTCTACATGATATCGGATGTGTTGTTTTTTTTTAATTGAACTTGGGCTACTTTCATCTCATTTACATTTGAAATCAATATCTAATTTGGGCATTTCAAAGCCAAATGGACTGTACATTAGTGAAAAAAAACCCCTCTTAATTATGCATTAACAATACACCTTTGGTGATAGCCTTAAATCTGGACTCATTTGCAAATGCAATTAACGGCCCACAAAAAGTTTATATGGCTCTAAGGTAAGGCTACAAAAAACTGGCTCAAACTGGTTAGAAGTACTGATTTCATCTGCTTCTAAGCTTAACATTTCCCTTATTAAAGCCTTTCACTTAGTTTAATAGGCAATTCAAAACAATGAAAAATCTTACAAGATGCAGCCAGCACAAACTATGAAAAAGAAGTTGAGGACAATATTGTGTCAAACTTTAGCCTAGTCTTACGAATGATAATGCTGGATGTCACTTTATGTGTAACCTAAAAAAATTCTTCTCATAATTTGTAGTTTTTTTAACAACTAATTGTTGGGATCAAATGCCCTTGCCAGCTAACATTTTTCCCCTCCATTGTTTTTGGCTATTTTTGTGGGCTCCAAGAAGGCTATGCAGTTCAACTTTAGGGGTCCAATAAAACATTAATTGAGCCTCCAATGGCCTAAAATGTTGACAAATAAGGCTCACAGTGTTTTAATCTAAAGAGCTTACATTGCATACAACCAATAATACATATGTATTTTTGTTTCTTTGACAGGTAATGTTGAATGTAAAGGATAAATCTTCTACTGATTGAATTGAGGAAAAACAATATTTCTCAACATCTACGGGCTCCTAAATGAGGCTGGGTCCCCTTTACCCCCCCGCCTTGGGTACATCTACTCCAAGCAGTAAGGAATGCTACTAAGTATCCAAATGATCAAAGCGAATGTTAATCTGTTGTCTGAAAAAGACATTTAAATTTGGTGCCTTCAAAGTCAAAAAGGAGTCTTACACAAGCCAAAAACTATGGACGAACAATCAGATTCAGGTCACTTAGTTCTGCTGTGTGAATGCAGCCTCTGATAGAAACATTCAAGAAGTAAAACCGACATCAAACATACATACCATCATCATGAACTCCTCCTCAACTCACATCTTTAAAAATTCTAACTCAAATTTGAACATTTATAACAATTGCACTGGCGCCAACTCTTCCCCTAGACAAAAGGCTACACTCTGGACATTTAGTAACAATAAACTCTGAATAAAAACACAAACACCATCAGATCAAAACTGAGGACTGGGAGAGGACTCGAACTCAACTTGGAGACACTGAACTCATGACTTCAAACACAAAGCAGGCGCAATCCAAACCACACCAAAACTGAGAAGCAAAAAGAAGAGATACAGAAGAGATCCAGGGGGAAGTTGGACAGAAAAGACGAAGTTGAGGAGACATATATAAAATGATAGGGGAAGAAAGAGAGACACAGAATAAAGCAGGTGAAAGTGCAGGAGAAGATAATCCATAATAAGAAAAGGCTTCAATACTTCGTAGGGCGGGGGGCTTGAGTCCATGGCAGCCCTCCTTGTGAAAAAAAAATCCATCGTATCCGTCAGCAGGCCTGAGTCGCATGTCAAGATCCTTTTGTTTATGACTCTATCAGTCTCCAGTTTTTACCTGCAGCTGTGTGACTGTTCCTAGACAGACGGGGGGACGTCACAGGATGCAGCACTCTGTCACTTCGTCCCGTGCAAGGCCTCATGGGAGTTGAGAATTTGCCTACGTTGAGTGCAGGATCCTCGTCAGACAAACTATCCTCAATGTGAACACAACAGGCGTCGATTGAAATCAGACCAACTGAAATTAAAAAAAAAAAAAACTTTGATTGTTTTCAGTTGGCTTTTTCTTTCCATTGTCCTGGTCCGACAGCATCAATTACCGCCGTGATGTCAGACGTTGTTATAATCTGTCAAACTGTTTGTTTTTTTTCATATCATTTCCTGTTTGTGACGTAAGCTTTCAGAGGCCGGTATCAGTTCATCTGTCAGCTCCAGATAAAGAACCGGCTCATCTCGTCCAAAGCTGCAGCACATGTTTTTGCACATACTTGCTCTTTATCAAGCATGTGTGATCTTTTGTTGGATCCATCAACGTTAATCTTTCGTTGCATTGTCTCGTCTCCTCGCTGTGCTGGCTTTGACTCTCTGACTCCACACTCCTCGTATATTTACAGTTAGACTTTAAAAAACTAGAGGTGTCACATGCAACATTTGGCATCTTCTCCAGTCCCCACTTGTAAGTCTTAATTGGTGTCCTTTTTGTTTTAGAAAAATATGAAATTTTGTCTCTTTCCTTCAGAATACTGAAGCTTCTGATTGTATGAGAGACGGAGAGAGAGGCGAGGGAAGAGGTGTAGCGAGCTTTGTGTGTGCCTGTTTGAGAAGTATCGAGTTTCAGAAAAGGCCGTCTTTTGTAAAGTGGCTCATCATTGCTTTAGTGGAAGTGCAAAATGATGCAGGTATGCTTTTCTAAACTAAAAAAAAAAAAAGAAAGAAAAATCAGAAAATATGCTTCCTGCTGCTTACGCTGCGTGTGTTCGGGGTGTTGGCAGTTTACTTGCTGCAGTGCTTCCCCTTTGTGAAATGAACAGCTTACAAGAACAAATGGTGCATTTCGGTGTGTGGTACTGGATCGACTCAGCTCAACTCTGATTGACTTTGGTACCAGGCACTTCATTTTCCTTTACTATATCCTCACAACTTATGTCAAGGACAGACTAAATGATTTATGCATGATTACAGCTGCCCATCAGGTGAAGGGTATTGGGACTCGTCGGACATGAATATATTAGCCCTGCAGAGAATTGGGACACCCCTTCACTTGACGTGAAAACGCAAAACCAAGGGGTAAGGGGTAAGACAAGGACTTAGGGGTAGAAATGGAATTCACCCATAGTGTCCAACAACAACAGACCTGTCTGAGACTAGGGCTGGGTTAAAAAAATCGATTTAATCAATTTTCCTTTAACTAGTTCATAATCGATCCATAAAATCCAAAGATCGATCTTTTAACTTGGGTAGTTTTTTCTTCTTTGGATGTGCAGAGAAGATGCCTGTGGTATCAACTCTGTTAGTCTCGTGTGATCAGCATTTAGCGTTGCTTTCTAATGAACAAGATCTCATGAGATGTAACTGCAAACAAACATGGTGGAAGCACTATATCGGCACCACTGGCAAGTTTAAAAGCTGATGTTTGGATGTACAGAATTTTAGATTTAACAAGTACAAAGGAAAATACGAGATGGACAAAAATCAAGTAATATACAGAATATGCATGAATGCATATCATTAAAATATGATTAATGTAACTGCTTTGGGTTTAGTTCTTCATGTTAAAACAATTTTTAATGATGTACCAGGTCAGAAGGTCACTTTTTAAATTTACAGCACTATTTTAACTAAGACATCCCAAACTGAATTAATATCGAATTGAATCGTGAATCGAATCGATTTGAGACCTTGTAATATCGAATTTAATCGATCCAGAAAATCTGAATCAATACCCAGCCCTAAGCCCTGTCTGAGACACCTCCACCATAGAAAGTCTGTTCTGTGTTTTTATCATCTTGTCCACCATGATTTGTTCTGTCATGTCAGCGATGTTGACGAATGAGAGCACATTGTAAACAGGCTGAATTTGATGCCTTGAGAGCCAAGAGAGCCAAACAAAAGTATTACACTCAACACAGGCAACAATGTGTTTGTTTACTGTCCCCAGTGTCAGCCCTCTGACTTACAATGTCACCATGTTGGTCTTTATATGCAGTCAGTTATAATTCTCTGATCTGTCATGCCTGTCGGGCAAATCAGCATGACTATGATTCTGCAGTTGCCTGACAGTGACTGTAGTAACTGACCACAAAAAATCTTGTAGTCTGACCTTCGCATTAGGTGGGGTTGTCACACAGTGGCTACACTAAGCAGCACTGTTGTAAAACACAACAACAATACAGTAGAGGACATGGAGGTGATAGATTCTCTGGCTCTCGGTCTGTGGCCTTTTGTCTATACAAGAGGACAAGCCTCATTTCAGAGGCAGGAATTACATCACGCTCCAGTTTTGAGGTGGTAAACTTCAGGTTTCTGGAGATCATCCAACCTCCTGGTTATACCGTTAAATTCTGTCCTAAAAGGGTGCACCTAGTGATGTATTAGATATTCCTGATTGCTATATTAAATGGGATGGCCTCAAGACCAAACACTTTTTAAAAAGTAGAGGAGAGTTTAAGGAGGCAAGCAACAGTTCTGAGCTGATGACAAGAGGGGTTTCATTTATATGTCTGACATCCCACCTATGTGAATGACATCCCCTCTTTTTATGTCACAAAATGGATTTTACAATGCCTCCATCATGGGTTTAAACACACAAGTACTGTTGTGCTTACAGGTGGCTGAAATGACGCCACATCAATAGTTTTAAGAGACTACCAGCCACAGAGGCAGGTACTTAGTAGCTTTAACAGTGATTTGTGACATACAGCTCAGTTTGGTCCCATCTTTAGCTTTTTGACCTCTTAAGACCTCTTAATAAGCTCAGAGAGGCTAACAAACACACTACCTGAAAACCTTATACACCCTGTAACACTGCTTTTTAATGTTAAAAATGAAAGTAAGTTACGGCTCAGCAATGTGGTAAGCATGCTCTCACTTCCTGAAGTTTGATGCTTGTAATTCTGTGGCTTCATCACAGGCTACGTGCTGGAATGGACAGACGTGGTTTGTTTTGATCCAGCACTGCAGCAATCTAAGTCTCTATTTTTTTATGTCTGTTGATATTCCTTTGCTATACTATGTGTAAGAGCAACTGAAACAAAATAATTTCCCCTTAAGGATTAATAAAGCATTTCTGATTCTGATATTATGACAACTATAACTTTTCTAAGGTATCTTTAAACCCATAACTGACTTGTCTGAATTAAAAAAAGAAGTGGGATAAGGCTGTAAGTGGGTCACTAGTAACTAACATTTGAGTGTAAGAAAGTTTTTTCTAAATAAAAGTCATGGCCTGTGATAACAAATGACAGCTAATTTTTAATACCCAGACCAGAAAATGCCATACTTTCACAGCAACTAACACAGCTGAGGAGAAAAACAAACCACATATCCAGTTACAGCCACAACGCCAAAGATTGGGGATAAGGGTGTTACTGTGCTTTAAATGCTCTTTAATACACAATCTTCGTAAATGTTAAAGGCAAAACCTTTACTGAATAGGTTAAAAGTGGTCATAGTGCCCGGGACTTGATGTTCCTACCAACAATTATTCTCTAACCATTAAGACGATGGAAGTGTCTTTACATTTTGGTGTAGGCTCTTGTGGCCTCACTAAATGCAAGACCAAATCAGGTACCAGGTACAATTCTTAATGGAAAATAAAAAATTAAGAACAGAGCTGAGGCAAGTCGAGGCGGTACCACTTGGGTGAAATGCACCAAAAGCTAACACAGGTCTCACTCGAGTGCAGTTTTCGTTAGGAGGTAGCTGGTAAGTGACCTTCAACACTGAGGGAAGTATATGAGAAAAGCTGTAAGGGATTTTTTGTTTTAGCTGTAATCTGTCCCAAAAGTGCTGATTAAGTTAAGGGTCAAACTTCCCCTAAAATATGGAACATTGGTTTTGGAGGTCTGGTTTAGTAATCCTTTGAATAATTCTTTTGTACTTTACTCGATGAGGAGTAAAATCCCTTAACAGAGGCGATCACATTTGTGTGTGTGTGTTTTTTTTTTTACATAACCTTCTTAGTAATACTGGTTAGTCCTCTGAACACCGAGCAGGAATGTTCAGACATTCTTCTTAATCTGTGCGTGTGTGTCTGCATATCAGTCCGAGTAAAAAGCCTGTTGTGTTACTGTGTGGTGACGCTTTCTGGGAATGTTTTTGGGAGGTTACCAGAGACCCCGCAGCGTTATTTGGCTCTCTCACTCTCTCTGCAGCTCCAAAAGGGGGAACAGGACACACACCAGCATGTACTGTCTGACAGGAGGGGGTGGACAGCAGGTCAGGGGTGAAGTGACGGGCTGTGGGGTGCGTGTGCGAGGGACCCGGGTTGAGGAAAAGGGAAAGGGGGTTGTTCTCTTTACATCATAACAGGATGCAGCAGCGACAAAACCTCTGGCGGCTGCCTCCAACAGAGGGGGGCGGAGTGATGGGGGCGAAGTACGCATGCACTTTGATGTTGGGCAGATGAGTCTGTGAAGAAAAGAGGAGAAGCAGATGGAAATGTGTGAATGGATCATACCAAAACACTAATAAATAGCTACCATGTTCAATATTTTTCAAACACAGATACACTAAAAGAGAACACAAGTTGCAAAAAAGCCGGGACATGTTTATCACCATGTTATATTACATTTCCTTTTCACAACACTCAGTAAGTGTTTGGGAACTGAGGATGCCATGGGTGATCTCCAGTTGTACCCCTTAGCCATTTCCCTTCGTCTACCCCTTCCCCTTAACTCCTTATGTTTTGAAGGCCAAGGGGAAGGGGTCCTGAGAAACAAGACGCCACTTAATTCCCACTACGTCATCACTCAGAGCTGCTTGCTAGCTGTGATGTAGGCAGATGCGACAATAGCTAAAGCTCCAGCTGTGAAAGCTAGCTCATTATAACAAGGAACTTCAAAATGCGACTAACACTTCAAAACATAATTAATATTCACTTGATTTAACAATTACTTATAATTATTAGGGGTGTCCCGATACAACTTTTTCACCTTGAGTACTGGCCCATTCAGAACTCAATCTAATACGATACCAGCAGCAATGATTCATACTTTTATTACTTATTTTATAGTATGGACTGTAAGAAAGGGCTTGATTAAATGAGATTACTCAAACAGAGAACTGTAGTCAGCAATAGGTAGGAGGAAAAAATGACTGATGTGTTATTAACCAATGGGTTTAATACATTTTAACCTTACACATAAGAGTATAGCACAATTAAATCAAATAAATGAAAAAAAATTAGAAGATCCTGAAAAGTAACCTCAAAAAATCCAGTAAAAACAGAAAAATATATTTTAAATTGCAAAATAACCACCGTGTTGAACTTAAACATAAGCATATTCCACAACTAAATTAAATAAATCAAAATGGACTTCTTGTATCAGAGTGCTTATATCAGATATTTTAGATGCAGGCCGATATAATCTGATATTTGTTTTTTTATTTTGCTGATATTAGACTGGTATCTAATATCAATATCGGATTTGGACACCGCTAATAATTATACGATTCCTTCTGTTTTCGTTCTGCCTTCTTATCAGCAGGCGTGGTGTATTATGGGAAATTCTCACTCTCCTTTCCTTTTAAGTTAAGTCCCAGTCTATCTTCATTTTAAGGGCTATGTAGGTCTTGGTCTCAGCCCTTCCCTGTAGCCCTATGGAGAATTTGGACACCCCTTCACCAGACGTGCATAAAACCAAGGGGCCAGGTGTAAGACAAGGACTTAGATGTAGAAGTGGGACGGACCCAAAGTGTTGAAGCTTAGTAGGTGGAAATCGTTCCCATTCTTGCCTGACGCACAACCTCAGTGCACTCCTTTGGGACTTAATGGGAGTTGTTAAAAGGACAGGTGATGTTACATGGTGGTAAACATGTCCCTGTCCCAGCTTTTTTGGAACATGCTGCAGGTGTCAAGTTCTAAGTAAGTGAATATTTTAAAAAATGATAAAGTTAATGAGTTTGAAAATGAAATCTCTTGTCTTTGTATACATACATACATACATACATACATATACGTATGTATGTATGTATACATGTGTGCTTTATTTATTATTTTATTTTTTGTACATTGTTGTTTACATGATCGAAATAAATAAATAAATAAGTGAATATAGGTCAAAAGCTTTTAAGATTGTATTCAGATTTTATTTACTTTGTACACTACATTACAATTTCATTGGACATGGGGTTTATTAAAGAATTGTATAGCTTATACTGGGTAGAATCCTCTCTCCACATTCTTCTGTCCTATTAGGGTGTATTCACTTTTGTCACCTTTTGAACCTTTGTTAGAACCCACTGTTTTGAGTGGGTGGCTTTTCAGATTGTAGTGCTATGATGTGGAGCATATCAGTGTTTACATTGTAACACAGATCAACAGGTACTTCAAATGGACACTGAAGTAGCCTTATATTGAGCTCCAACAATGGACCTTTGCAGTATTTTGTGCAAATGAATCAGCCGTGACTCACTGTTTATCGCCCACTCTACTCACCCGTAGTCTCTTGATGCCGGCGCGCGTGATCTGCTGGCAGTCGTAGAGCTCGATGCGGTCCAGACTGTGGCAGTTCTTCAGGTGCTCCAACGAGGCGTCTGTGATCAGGGGGCAGTTGTCCAGCTCGATCACCTCCAGACGGTCGTGAGCGCAAGGGCCGCTGCCGAGGTGTCTGATGCCATCGTCGGTGATCAGCTCACAGTGAGACAGACTCTGCGAGAACATAGTGTGCCAACACAGGACGCTCCATTACTCAGCTGTCTGCTTGAACGAGCCGTGATTTGTTGATGTAAATGTGACTGAGCCTTAATTTGTTTAAGTGACAGCCACACACTCACCAGGACTTGCAAGCGAGGGCAGTGAATAGACAGCTGGATGAGGGTTCCATCTGTGATCTGGAGCAAAAAATTTAAAAGACAAATCAATTTACTAAACACGGGGATTAAAGTTTGTGCTGCTGAGGCTGATTCCTTTCAGTTTCACACTAGTCATGATTGATGGTTGGTGTCAATGCAACACGAGTACAACAAGCGGTTTGTGACAAAACTAAACTAATTTTTTTATGTCCTGAAATGTAAATCTAGAATAGCTTTTGTATCATTTTGATGTGCTCTTCATCACTGTCCACTTGTATGTCATTTTAACTCCCACTGCCTCCACTTACAATGGTCCTTTTTTCAGTAGCAAACATCAGCGAGCATCTGAATTGATGTCGTGTCTGAAACAGACCTCTGTGTGTCAGAGAGCATGACTGCAATGATACTCTGAATGTGTTAGTAGATATCTCCCAATGCTGTACCAGGTGAGTATGAATCCTCATTGGATGATATAACATAGCAATGAATGCCTACCATTTATTTGGAGTGGTCATCACTCCAACTCAGCCTCCCACCATTTTTAAATGAAGGCACAGAGTATTACATTTACAGAAGTACAAAATAACTCATTTACTCATTTACTTCTGTTACTATAACAAAAAAAAAAGTACTTTTCTTTTTTTTGAAAAGTACATATTTTTAAATCAATATTTTTTTTTTACTTGAGTATACCAGGCATGTTGTTAACATGTGAATATTATGCTTGAGGAGAGAGCTAAACAAATGTATTCAGAGCTTAAGTCAATTTTTTCCTTCAACAAGTTTTGCCATGATATGAACGAGGGCTGAACAATATGGACAAAATTTCATATCTCAATATTCATGCTAGATATCTCGATATCGATACGATACGAAATGACCATGGGTTTGTTGAAAACCAGGCGGTGCATTCAAGTGCAATCGTAAAAATAAAATTTGTCATGACTTCCAAAGCTGTACATCCAGGACGAGCGCAGGGGAAATGTATATTGTATATAGGGGTGGGCGATATGGCAAAAAATATAATATCACAATTTTTTAAAAATAAAATCACGATCACGATTTTATCACGATTCTTTTTTACGTTGATTTTCCTAGACTAATTAGCATGTTTGACCATTTTTCCCTATGTTTAACATAAGAAACATGTAAAACCCTAAAAGAAAAAAAAAATACAATTAAAGCCAAAGAAACTTTCTGAACAGGTTTTAATTTAAACAGTGCAGTTTTTATAAAAATGTGCAATAAATGTAAACATAAAAAGTAATGAACAACAATATCAACATTATCTCTTAAAGTGCATCAATTTAAAACAAATGTTATCAAACTGCAATGTCTATAACCTGAGTGAATAATACAGCTGCTTTAGAACAGATTTTTGTTCAGACATCTTCAAGCTTTTATCTCCTTTTCTCTTTCCGCCATGGCTTCACGCTACATAACCAAACAGGAGATCCCACCATGCACTGCGCGTAATGTGCTACGGTTGGCTAGTCGGGTGCGCGTCAAAGTCTCTGCGCCCACACAGACGATCTGACGATCTTTCTGCTTCATGAGATCATCCCCACGTTATAATCCTCAACGATTTAATATCGCCATATCGCACACCCCTAATTGTATATATTGTTGCTTTTCGATATTAATAACTTGGATGTTCATATCTTGATATCGATACAATAACGATACATTTTTCAGCCCTAATATGAACATTTTAACTTTGTTACCTATTCCAGACTTAAAGCTAGGGTCTGCGATTTGATTTAGATACACTTTTTTAATTCTCGTTCAAATGGTCTTTATGATCCGATGGCAATCAACTCATAATGTGTTCTTAAAACAGAGCGAAAAATATCCCCTAACTACAGCAGGAGTAAAACAGGGAAAACCCCAACCAATAATCATGCCGGGACACCTGTTTTTAAACCAATCAAATCCCGTCGCCATTCTGCCCGCCTGCTACGTGTGCATTTTCCCGGCGTGCACAGACTCGGTGCGCGTAGCCGAGCTCATGCGTATCAGAGTCCGTGGGAGAATGCTTACCTTTCAAGTTTTGTCTTTGAAAATAAGGGAAGTCCACTGTGAGCCGCCCCTAACCCCAACCAAGCTCCAGTATCCCTCACATTTTAAGACAGATTTACAAGAAATCTAAAATAAACTCTTTGTTTTTCTAAGTTTGTTCTGCTGCTCTAATCTCGCGATAGCTGCCACCCAGGCTACTGCAGGTAGACGTTCTCGCGAGGCTTTTTCTTCTTCTTTGGTTTTATGGCGGTTGGCATCCATCATTTTGGAGCATTACTGCCCCATTCAGGCTAGAGACAGAGTTCAGTTTGGAGAGGCAGAGGAATGTTTTTATTATTATATCATCACACGGGAGATTTACGGGAAAATACTGATACAGGAGGATGGAGGGAAAGAGGATAAAATACGGAAAATACAGTAGTTTCATGGCCAAAACGGGAGATTTGACAGTTATGTGGAGAATGTCAGAGGAAATACCTATACCCCGATCAACATCGGCTATGAGTACTAACTAACTTTACATGTTTGTTTGGTGTTTTCTTACTGCTGACTGAGACATGACTTGGTGTAGTGTAAAACAAACATGTTGTGCTGAGGGTTTGGAGTTGAATAAGTCTCACAGGCATGCGAGGGGTGCGGGGTGGGGCTAGGAGGAGCCCTGAGGAGATGCTACTTTCAAATTCACGCTAGTTTTCCAAAATCGCCAACCCCAGCTTTAATATCATGATATTTCATAGTACAAATAAACTTGAAAATAAAAATGATCTTAGATCCAAATTTTACACTAGAGGTGTCAAAAATCCAGTCACAATGGAATTGAATGGCACTGGTACAAAAATTCTGATCAATTCAAAACACCCATGACTCAATTTTTCTACACCAATTGTTAAGCATATTCCTTTCATGTGAGCAAATTCTCACCAACGGCCACATACAGTAATATACAGTAGAGTTTTAGGTTGTCTGCAGTGTGTCTATGTTACTGTATAAAGCTGGTATAGATGTAAAAAATACATCAGTTGTTCATTCTAACACATTTAATTTATTTTTTTGTTAAATCAAATCATCCAGACTCTTAAAGCACTGCATGAGCTGATACTTGAATACACACGATTTCTTGCAACAAACAGGAAATGCATTGTGAATTTAAGAAAAGGTTTGAATATATTTTGAACCAAATTATGACCAAATGGAAGACTCACACCCTTGCTTGGTACCTGAGAGATAAATGAGAGGATGTCCCATGGGTTGTTGTATATTGGAATTCTTAGCCTATCAAAAACATCAATTCATATAAACCATTTACAATTAAGTGTTACAGAATTCATTTTTATCAGGGCAAGCTAAAGATGTACAGTATCTTTAAAATCATTATTCTGTAATATTTTGATCAAATACCCTGTGCTTATGCAAAACTGATTGTGTATGAATCGATTTTACCAACATCTTTCAAGACAGTCTGGCTGCAGACCTGCAGACCTGCACTGAGAGGACCCGCTGCACTGAGAGGACCCGACGTCACGTTACGCCGACATCACGTTACGTTTCCTGCACTGACAGGACCCTACGTTGCAGACCTCCGACGTCACGTTACGTTTTTTTTTCCAGATGCCCCAGTGTGTGGTTAATGCCCAAAGTGATCACCGTAAGCAGACTACTGAAGTATTACCATGGATGTATTAGAAGAACTGGATAGCGTGGCTCCGCCTTCTACCATGTAACGGTTTTGAAGCCATAATATCCCCCGTCAGGGCGCCGCCATTGTGCAGCCAGTAGAGAATTTGGGCCATAATCCGGACGCAGCTGTCGTAAACGGTCGCAACACCCAGCAGCATACGCCCTACACAATCATTGTGAAGCTGCTGTAAACCGCGGTCATTTTTAAACTCTAATAACTAATAAAAAAGAAACTTTTCAGAAAAAAGAGGACTTGGAAAACACGCAGCCCAATAATACTTTCATATCACCACAGCATACAGATGGGAGAAATATTTCTACGAAGTGTATTAATTTTTTTAAGTTTCACTTCAGCCCGTTCAGATGAATGGGGGAGACGGAGATTTGACCTATACTGCAGCCAGTCACCATGGGGAGCAGTTTTCGTGGAGGCTTCAATTTGAGCCCAGTGTCATGGCGTCCATGTTTTTTACAGTCTATGGTCTATGGTCTACTCAGTGCAGGTCTGCAACGTAGGGTCCTGTCAGTGCAGGAAACGTAACGTGACATCGGCGTAACGTGAGGTCGGGTCCTCTCATTGCAGGTCTGCAACGTAGGGTCCTGTCAGTGCAGGTCTGCAGCCAGACCCCTCTCACATCTTTTACATCATATTTCATTTGGTGGAAATAACTGCTCTGTGGTTTTAGAGTACTAGTTCAGTCAAATGTTATACTATCTTATTCTTTATAATGTTAAAATAAAGTTCTGGTTTACTGATCAACACCTGCTGTTGTCCTTGTATGCACATCACAGATGAACGTACCATAAACACTCACTGCTTTGAGAACACTTTAACTGAAGTATTTTCCCTTTCAGTGGCTTCTGTTATGTTTACTGTACTATTTTTCCCCAAAGTAACTGTACTTTTACTTAAGTAGAATACTTCTGTACTCTTTCCACCCATGGATATAAATCAAGTGGAATGTAAATTGTTTGCAACCAGAACCTAAAATAAGTGCCCTCCTCTCATCAAGAGACTTAAAATGCCTAATTTTTAGATTTTCTGTGTCAATAATAAACCTTTTCTGACTTGGTGCCAACATTTTGTGTGGCAAAGTTTCCTTTGCTGTGTTTTTCACTTAATGAATAACTACATGAAGCATTCTAGATGAATCTGTCTGTTTGTTGTGTCTACTAGCCTCCCTACAGAAGTGCAAAAGATTAACTCTAATCCTCAGTGTTTGTTTGACTACCTCATTGTGAGAGCATGTGTGTTGAAAGTTTTAAAACAGGACCTGTGAATTTTCAAGGGTAATATTTTAGATAATTAATTCATAAATTTACCAGAAACAAAATGTGAATTTGAGTTTAAGCTCTTAAACCGGTTGTGATCTACTCGACTTTGTTGTGTTACTTCAGGTCAGAAGATCCCAGAGTTTCATTTTGTTTTTTTTGCTGGTGTTTGTTTGTTTGTGAGTTTGTGAACAGGATAACAAAAGCAATAAACAGATTTAATACAATTTTCAGGGAATGTAAGTCACATCAGACAAAAGAAATCCTTTGTGAAGCATGGAATTTGTTTCAGGGATTTCTTTACAGTGTGAGATAGGGCATTTTTCCCATATTTTTTTTTACAATGATTCACCAGACAATGTAACTTGTAATTCTGAAACAATTGTCTCGTAAATTCAGGGGAAAAAATAGTAGTTTTTTTTTATTGCGAACAGAATACACTTACATTTTTTATTCTTTAAAATGCCACATTTAAAACATTAACATTCTGAGTTTGATTTCTTTTGATTTGTGACTAAAATCTCAGAAATCCATGTGTTTCTCAGGAATTTGAAAATCTTGTCAATCTTCAATAAGAAATTCTTAGATTTTGTTGTAGTTGTAGATCAACTTCTGTAAGTCAGATTCAGATAAACAAATCCTGATCTGATTAAATCTAAAAAAAATATCTCACAGAAAGCTACAAAAGCTTGATTGATCCAAATATCTAAGTACATCTTTCCACTTACCTTTTGTATCAAGTCAACACTTTTCCTCAAAGCTTTCTAATGCTGTAGTACAAATGCTCTAAAAGAACCTACTTACGAAATATATTTATTCAGAATGGTAAGAAAAAAGATGAGCTGGTTATTTTAAAGGCATAATGTAGGCTGGTGGGTTTTATGGAGGCAGTCAACTCATTTTTTCTGCTTCAACAGATCACATATTTACCTGCACACATTCCTCTAAATCCATCTTCTCAAGCTCATGACAATTCTGCAGCAGAAAAAAAGAGACAAAACACATGTTTGGGGATATTTAGATTTTTTTGGACAACACTTTAAACATCCATAAGGGTCTATAAGAGATGGGTAGTGTGTGAACAGGAGCCTGATGCCAGACTTACTCTTGCTAATGTAGTGAAGCCCACGTCTGTAAGCTGAGAGCAGCGAGCCACTTCTAATATTCTGAGAGGAGAAAGAGAGAAGCACATGGTGTCATTGTTGCTCAGTCGCTATGAAGTGGTGCAGGGGTTTTGTTTGTTGTTGGCGAACACATAAATTAGCATGACATGGGTTCCATCAGAAAAAAAAGAACTGTGGGTCTTACCAGAAGATTTTAAATACTGCTGATACTTTTGGGTGCTGTGTTGTTTGTGCATATAATCAAAATGATTCATAAATCAAACCCTTTCAGACAATAGATGCGTTTGTCTGGTGATATATTTTTAATTAATTTCTGTGTTTAAAGGCTCATTACTGCAACACTCTATCTGAGGCTGGATTTGTATTAATGGTGTGCAGTTTTAGATGAAGTATCATCATCATCATCACAAGGGAATAAAATCATAACTCAACTACATCTAAAGACAGAAATTAAAGATCATCCAACCATATCATAAAAATCTACAAATAATTACTTTCAATTAATCCCAGATTTTTTTAGACCTCACGTTTAAAGCTCTGCCCTGAAGCGAGACCACAGAATGAGCTAAATGATGCCTCAAAGTGACGTCAGCCAAAAGCGTAGATATTCAGATTAATTCACAAACTAATCGAAATAGTTTTCAGGCTCCCATGAGGATCCTTACAGAGGGGCTTTCAGAGTGTGTAGGTGTGTCTGCAGGAGTATAGTCACCTAAGGCGAGGGCAGTTCTGTCCCAGAGCGTGCAGGATGGCGTCCGTGATATTGGCACAGCCAGACACACACAGAGACTGCAGGCGGTGACAGCCTCGGCAAATTGTGATGAGGCCTTCGTCTGTGATCTGCTGCTCGGAGAGAGAGAAGGACAGGGTGTGTTTTTTTTTGTGCGGTGGAGTGAATCCATGTCTGTGTTGAGATATGAAAAGATGCCTTTTTCTAGTTCCCCACCCTCAACATTCCCTGATCTTTCCATCATCCTACTAAACGAATGTTAAAAATTCTGATAAAACACAGCTCCTGCAGTTCTTTAAAAGTCAAAAGGTCTAAAACCAGTTTAGGAAATTTTACGGCCATAAAAACATGTAATTCTTTTTCTTGTTTTTCATTTTATCCTAGTTTATTTTGGCCTTGAAGTCTCAGTAGCCCACTTTTTCATGACATATGAAACAGGTTACAATTGTGCAAATCCAACCATATAAAATATAATACCAATATGTATATTTAAAGAGGAGAAATAAAAACACCTTTTTAAATTACATTTCAGAACTTATTGAGAAGTATACACTTTTTGGGCTTCTTTTTAATTGCTTTGTCTTTGCAGAAGTTCCTGTGCTTTGTTTTGAAATTTCTGTTTGTGTCCAAGCACTTTGAAAACCTTTGCTTTTAAAAGTACTTAACAAATGTAGTTATTATTACAAAAAGTCACAAAGGTCTTTTTTAACTGCAGGAGGCGTTGAATCTTTACTGGCACTTTGTTAAATCTGTTTGGGCTACTAGGAGCACAGCTTCTCAGAGTATTAATGGATTAGTTTCTGTTTACCTCACTTAGACATATCAGCATTTTAGCACCAATTAAAAATTGTCTTCCAAAAAAGTTTTTAACCACATCTGTGTTGTTTCCTATTTGTTTCGCAGTGCATTGAACCTGCTGCTTTTCCTAGTTAGTCTTTAAAGTGAATTTTAAAATTTGGGTAGATAACCTATAAATTATCTTTTTAAAAAGATATTAATACACTAGTTTCTCTACATATTTAGTTTATGACAACACATTTTTGAATAGTTATTCATATTTTCATGTATGGTAAGATGGAGAAAAGCAGATTATCTTTAAGAAACATAAAACTGAAGCTAGCAATGCATGTTTGCAAAGTTTATTTGAGCAACATTTTAGTTAAACTGGGCTACAAAACTGAGCTATTACTGGTTTGGTAAGTACTTTGGACCTTCTTCCTGCAAACTTTATTAACAAGCAGCTACCAGCTTGTATTTCATAAGGCAAAAATATAAAAACACATGTCAGCTCTGTACACTTAACACTGTACTTTACTTTAAGTAACAGGGTTCAAAGCTATGGCTCAGTTTCAATTGTCCCATCGTTGTGTAGATATGAGTCAATTACTCCCAAGACCCCATGACAAAACCTGATTATTTGCCTCCTGAATACTTTTAAATTGTTTGGAAATTCAGACAGAATTGGCTCACAGAAACTCTTAGAAAAAACCTTAGGAAGCAGTAGGCAGTAGGTGTTTTTTACTGTTTGAGTAAGTATATATAACTCTTTTAAAAACCTCAAAGCATCACATTTATGCTGTTCCACATTTGTTAGGAGACTGGACTAAGTGTTCTGCATGGAAGACTTACACCAGTCCAGTCTGTTATATACAGTTTATCCATGAGTAAATAAGTGAGTTGGTCTGATTTTTTAATTTCTTCTTCTACAGTCAAACAGCTACTTTTATAGAGCCCAGATTCCTTCAAACACCATAATTCATCTTTTTCTAACCGTGCAATTGCTTGTAAGTATACTGGGTGCAGCAAAAGCAGTGTGGGCATGGTCCCTACCCTCCAGATTCAGAAGATTAAAAAACGTGTTTGAAATGTTAACAAATAGATGTTCAGCAAACAAACTTTGAAACCTGTTCCCCTGATAACTGTACTTACTGAGCACGTCTGCAGGTTGAGTGTGACCAGCTCCGGACAGTGAGCCCCGATATGTTTCAACGCCTCGTCTTCTAACTGTGAACAAGACCAACAGAGAAACTGTCAACAAAACCTATCGAATAATAGCTTATGAAGTGTACTAATAGACATTCCCTGCACTCTGGTTACACTTATCATCTGGCTTGGTTATTTGACTGGTCTAACATTTTAACAAAAGCCCTTTTCATGCTTATGCAAAGACACAGCAGGGATGTTCCACCACCATTATACCACCTGACATCCACATTAATTCTTCAGGGTGTCATTTCTGAGTCCATTCAATGTGCGATATGGCTTGGATATGTGTGACATAGATCATAGTCCCCATTAACACACATGCCCACCTTCCTCCAAAGTAACACCTCTGATACGACCTCTACAGGCAGGGCCAACTGGGGATCATTCTGTCTCTGTCTGCAGCATTCAGAATGCAGACAAAGGTGGCATAGCAGGCATGAATGGGACTTTAAACTACCTCTTTGAAATATTAATTTCCTTTGACACAGCATATTATTCATTCCAGGGCACAACAAATTACATTTAATGATAAATGCTTAGTTTTAAAACTGGTAATACACAACAAACATCTTTTTCTCTGATTTTCTTTGAGTTTGTGGTGAAAATATTGTGTAAACTTGGCAAGAGTCTTAAGTTTTGTGTATACTTCTGCAAATAATGTTTTGCATGTCTTTACATAAAAACGTCCACTGCTGGAAAGGAAGAAATTAACTTTGCAGTAGCAGAAACTGTGCTCTAACCAAGGTGAGGATCAAAGAATTGTATTTTTTGGTTTAAAAATGGTCGCCTTTATGATAAACCACAATAAAAATATAAACAACGTATGTGCAGTGTTCAGCAATATGAACAAATGGCTTTCCAGGTCACCAAAAGAATCAAAGTTGAATGTATTTAACTGTTGTTGTCAGACTCTGTTCTCCATCCCCAGCTGTAGCTTAACCATCAGACATACCTGTGTGCATCCTTTGAGAAAAAGGCCTTTAAGTCCCGGACATGAACGCACCAGGGCCTGGATACCATCCTTCGTGACCTGATCACACCAGGAGATGTTGAGCTGCTCCAGTAGGGGACAACCCTCACTGGCAAAAAGACATTAGAAAAGGAGGAGTTAGATGGAGGTTAAGTTTAATGAGACAACCCAACTTCATTTATTTAAACTGCACAAGAAGTCATCAATAAGAGAGGGACACAAGCTCCTCAGTACTTTGTATTGTCTAGGCCTGAGGATCTCAGCTGTTTGGCTAATTTGTTGGTGAATGAGCTCTCAGTCAACCACTCTATCATTGATTGGGTAATTTCACAAGCTCATTTTGTAGTAAATGTGAGTTTTATCTATTTTCTGCTGAAGAACTGCTTTGGGTCACACCAGCTGTGCGTTTGTTCAAACGGAGCCAAGTGTGTAGCGAGTTCTACATTACAATAGAGTAAACACTTTGCTCTAGTTTAGATAAAACCTACATAGATCTAAGGGAAAACAAAGTGTTTGGTGACAAAAGGATGTTGACAGTGCATTCCCCATGACGGATTACATCCTTCAGAAGTGTATGATGCCTTTTATTTTCATGTTTGCAGAAGTAATATCAACCACGCAACAATAATGCTCCGTTACATTATATCATGTCATTAATGTTTACACTGCTTGTTTATTTAAGGACTCTTCCAACAGTGCAATATCAGGCATTTTTTTATTATTGCTCCCCCTCTCTGAGCACTTCAAGTTAATATACATTTGTATTATTGCATAATATTTAAGAGCATTCAAGAGAAATTATGGGTAACACTTTATTTTAGAGGTCTGCAAATTTCATCGCACTTAAGTAATAATTAGACAAACTTTTTTCATATTTATTTGAAACTAGTCCCAGACTTTCATGAGAATTTGGTGAAAATAAGCACATAACTTCTTTAAAATAATGTCCAATTTTATTGTCGCAATTCAGAATTGGTAGGTTACTGTTTTTTTCCAGTTTCTATGAAATTTACTCCAAATTGCAAGGTAAGAAGGTAATTTAATAAATAATTTTTTTGAAATCAAATCACAACCCACCACAAAATGTTTTGTGGTAGGCCTATGATCATAGGCCTAATCATAAAGGTATATCATTCATCTCTATTTTGCATGTGATCTCAATGATGCATATCAACAATCTCGGTACTAAAGAACTTGGTGAAATTAAATAACAAATAACTTACTATCAACGGCCCATTAGGAAGTTGAATTATTCACTTAACATTTCAAAGCTAATTATCACAGGAAACAATGAACCGAACTTCTGTATTCAAGAACTAAGCAGCTATTTATCACCTGCTTCTCTGGAAATAGCAGAAATGTTGGGATACTTTAAAAACATTTTGTGGTGGGTTGTGATTTAAATTAAAAATATATATATTTGCTTATCGTCACCTTCTTACCTTGCAATTTGGAGTAAATTTCAAATAAACTGGAAAAAACAGCAACCTATCAATTGTGACCTGCGACAGTAAATTTGGACATTATTTTAAAGAAGTTATGTGCTAATTTTCACCAAATTCTCATCAAATTCTGGGGGTAATTTCAAAGAAATAAGAAAAAACTTTGTGTAATTATTACCTAAGTGCGATGTAGTTTGCAGACCTCTAAAGTAAAGTGTTACCAAATTATGTTTAGACTTTTGTCTGATCAGGGACAATCCAGCTAAAGAGGTGGGACTGTTAAAGGTTCATTAAAAGTTTTATGTTTATGTTTGAAAGCCCATGCCTGCATTTTACCACTCATCATTCCCTGATAACACCTGGCCATGCTCACCCTTAAATTCACAGACATTTACGTGTGATGAAATTTTAAGGTGCAGAGGTGCAGACCCCCTGAGGCTCCAGGGGCAAGAGCACCAACCCTTTCAGATGCATCCCAAGCTAACTGCCCCCACATTATAAATACTTTTCTCTCAACAGTATAGTAAAATTAAAACATATCTGTGACAATATTTTGTTTTGCTTAGACATTACAATATGCCAGTTAGACTGATCTCACCTCCTGTTGCCATCGAAAACTTAACCTAAGTTTCTGCCAAACTAGTTTAGACAGGTTTTAGTGTGTACTTTATTCCAAAAGACAGAAATTTTGCATTGGTGGAGCAACAGTTATATCTATTTTTGACTGAAATTTATCACTGATTCTTTGTTAAAACAAAACATATACAAATGACTTTACCCTGACTCAAAACATCTGCCACTGGATGGAAATGTCGATTAAAGCCCTTTCAAACTGCCGACAGAAGCCGACTGTTACCAGGTTTAAACTGGTTTTGTTTTTGGCCAGTCTGAAAGGGGTATTAGATTTATGTTGAGAAATCATACGATTCTAGGCAGCTGCACACTGGTTTGCTCTGAGATATCTGTTCTAACAGGAAAACACATCAAGGTTAAAAACCCTTCATTATGCTGCCAAAAACTTTTTAGGTTTATCTTTCAGCTCTCGCAGAAGTTCTATTCTATTCTTGAGTGAAATGTATCACAGATTCTTTGTAAAAACAACACTAATACAAATTACTTTACCCTAAATCAAAACATCTGTCATAAAAAAAATTCTGCTTGCAAATTTGTCTGCACTCTCCCCAAACTGTGGAGCTACGGCACAAATCCATTTTGGCTGAGGTGCTCATTAGCTCCACCACTCACGAGACACCTTCAGTTGGTAAATCTGTTAGTAAAAACTGCTCTCATAAAAGTACAGAAGGCTGGTCGATTATAATTACTTTTGAGAATAAGAAAGAGCCTGTGCCTGCACTGCACACTTGAGAAGGACATGCACTGGATCTCAAAGTTACCGTATCTTAAGTATTTACCTAATTTGAAGTACATTTTGTAAAACAAAAGAAATCATATGATTATAGGCAGGTGCACACTGGTTGGCTCTGAGATATATGTTTTAACATGAAAACACATCAATGTTAAAAACCCTTCTATATGCAGCCAAATTTTTTTATGTTTATCTTTCAGCTCATTCAGACCACTTAAGATCTTTTAATTGCCAATGGACAGGGGTGACAGAGTACATATACTTGAGTACTGTACTTGAGCACATTTTTTGAGTATCTATCCCTTACTTGAGTATCATTATTTTTGGAAACATGACTTTTACTCCACTACAATAAAAAGAAAAATATTGTATTTTTTACTCCACTACATTTCTGTAAAGGGTCTCATGACTCATTACTCTTAAGTATAACTTTTAAGTCAGCGGGTGAAATTTCAGACTTCTTAAATGCGTGTGATTTGTTCAAGTGGGGATGTTGTAGCTGTACGTTGGGAATGGGCATGCATGCTCAGACAATGCATTGTTGTAGGTTGTTTCAGTCACCAGGTTTATAAATTAATTGTGGCAAAAATACAAAGACCCCCTGACATTAAAATGAAAATGTACTTTTAATACTTAAGTGTTTTCAAAAGCAGGTACCCCAGTACTTTTACTTCAGTAAAAATGTGACTGAACAACTTTCACTTGTATTAGAGTAATATTTTACCAGGAGTATCCATACTTTCACTCAACAATGGCGCTGAGTACTTTGTCTGCCGCTGCCAATGGATATGTAGATGAGTGGGTATAATTTCAGTCTACTGCGTTTCTTTGGTTGAGCTCAGCCCTTGTGTTTTCTCACCTGAGAGCTTTGAGTGACAGGTTTGTGATTGAGGTACAGGAGGCGAGGTCCAGGTGCTTCAACTTTGGACAGAACTTACTGAGGCTATTACATGTGCTGCACAGACAGAAAGAGAGAGAGAGAGAGTATGAGTTTTATGCAGGGAGAGATGGTGCTTTGTTGCATTTGAATCACCAAACAAAATGCACACACCTGTCAGTGATCTTTGTGCAGCCATTTAGACTGAGCAGCTCTATGTTCCTGCAGTTCTGTGAGAAGGTCCTGCAGAAAAAAAAGTCTTTACGTGATGACAGTCATGGTGAATGCACAAGGTCTTCTTCTCCCGAGTCTGAAAGAAAAATGACATGCTGTCAGGCTCTTCACACTCACCTCAAGGCGCTGTCACCCACACCCAGGCAGCCCCGCAGACTCAGCTTCCTGAGGAACCCGCCACACCGCTTTGAGATGTTCTCCACCACCCGGCCCTAAAACACACACACAAAAGAAAACTGATTTTAGATTTGCTTTATGCCTCCATTTAAAGTACCTGCCATTTATGGCTCCTCCACTCCCACACAGCATCAGGTGCTTTGCCTTTTACAAGAGACCTTTGACACTGGGGAGGACACTTTGTGTGTGAAACATGATTTTTAATTGGCTAAAACAAAACTTGTAATACTTTGAAACTTCTGCTTAACCTACCATCTATTCTTACATCTCAGGGTGATGAATTGAGTCAGCATCCCTATTAAATCTTGCATTATTAATTGATGAGTAACTGCCTTTGATGCTTCAAACTTGTGAAGGCCTTAAGCTAAAGCTGGATTTCTCAGAAATACGTGTTTTTTCTTTTTCTGAGAATAGACTTGTTGATGCCCTTTTTATGCCTGTTATTGATCATAAAGACGCCTTTATATGAGTGCATGCATCTTTTCAATGTCTTAAGCCTTTGGATACCGTATATGAAAGAGCACTACGTTTAATAACACCAGACATTTATTAATTTTGCCATGTTTGAAATTTTGGTTGTATAACTTCACTGAGGTGTACAGAGCAACAAGCTTTATTTCAATGTCCTTGGCTATTTCATCAAAATGTGCCAGTGCAAACTTTTAGGCAGCATCTATAAGCACCATGGGAAGATATTAATGAGCAGGAACTCGAGCAAAGCTCCAGCTGACAGGGAATATTTGGTATGTTTTAGACAGTGGTGGCTGCTGGTCAGTCAAGGAGGGGAAGCTCATTTTTTTCCGGCCTACATCATAAATTTGTTTATTTATTTAAATGTAAATTCTACCCTCCGTTCCTGTTCAAGGAAATGATCTGTGACCCTGTTGTACCAACTCGGTGTCTTTTCCAGGGATTTTACCAGTGTTCTCTCAATGGCCAGCAGAGCTAGACTGCTTAAACGGCCTTGGCCCATTGTGTTGTGGGTGTAAGACTTGAGCCACTTTAAACAGGAGAAGCTCCTCTCCAGAACAACTGAATGTAAAACTTAGAAGATGCACTGGTGGAGGGTGATACTTCACGATCGCTGATTGGCTCATTTCACTGTAAATCAAAAAGGGATTTGGCCTCAGACAGATCATCCAATCATCATGCAGAAGCCGAGCATCCAGGCCAGCCCACTGCCTCATAGACCCCCAGAGACGCTGAGCGTCTGATGGGCGGGACAAAGCCCAGCATTTATCCAATGACCGTCCAGTTTCCACAGTGGAACAACCCACTCTACGCTTCCCCATCGAAGTCAGAAGACGCTCAGCGTCCGACTGTGTTAAAGCGCTGAGACGCTGCGGGGATGAATGAGAAGGAAGTCGCGCCAGTTACCTGTGATAAGTAGCTGATTCTGAACAAAATATGATGGTATTCCAGCGCATATTCAGTCAATGAAATGTACACACAGCCGTACATATCACCAATTTTTTTAGGGACATTTTATGGGAAGCTGAGCTTCCCTTGCAGTCTTAGAGCAATCACCACTGGTTTTAGAAGAAAGTTGTGTTTGGAAATGCTTTGTGTGCATATCAAAATGTGTTTATATCAAAATTTGTATTTGAACCAGGCAAAATAAAAGCTGACATGTCCAGCCACATCAGTGGATTGTTTGATGGGATCTGTTTTCACTGGTACAGCAAGGAGCACTCAGGTCATACAGATCATATATAAACTGTTCACGTTTATTTTTCCTGCAGGAAAAGTGCCTAGTGTAGGTTAGGGCTGTTTAATTCCAGGAACCTCACAGCACACTACATCTCCCAATACAGGGCCCACAATACAGTATTTCTATAAGCCTAAATTTTGAGCATTGACTGAGTCTTTGATGGAATTCTTCACATTTTATTTGTAACAATGAGGGATAAGGCTTAAAGGATCCTTAACATTCAGGTTTTCAAAGACCTTAAAAATGTATTTAATATCTGGAATGTGCGCTGTATTGTGTAGTTTGGCTTCTTGAGCCACCCTTTATATTTTTAGTGAGCATGGGTGATATATATGTATTTCACAATTGCTGTCATAGCATTTAAGGCATACATGTACACAATCATAGTCAATACACGCTGGACTATTTTATGACAGGCTTGGAGTATGTGATGTTAGAATTAGAAGGGTTGAAGTCAAATCAGGCCAATAAAAGTAAGCTCTTTTCAGAAAACAGTTTTCCCTGCACAATTTTAACAACTTGTGGCTATGTTTAAATATAAATATAAATAGTGGCACTTCCTTTGGACATACTAGGCTTTAATAAGAGATTTTAATAACACCTAATATTTCATTGGATGACAGTTAACAATACAAAATGGTTATTCTGCAACCTTAGTAAATGTGGGTAAGCATTTTTCCATGGGAACCACAATTGTGTGCTGTAAAAAAATCAGCGGTACAGTGAAAGCAGCCATTTCACCCTTGTTTTTATATAAGGTGCTTGAACTGTGTGTGTGTTTGGCTTAACAAATCTCAAGGCACAAGCTCATTATTTTACTCTATGTGATGGAGCTGGGGGTTTTTTTCCCCCTTGTCTGCATTATCTTTTCAGCTGAGCACTGTGTGCGGTGGCAGCGTTGGAAAGACCAATGCATTTTTTTCTAGCAGAGAGAGATAAGTAAATATGATTCACTGCTACAGTGACCATCACCAGCCCTCCCTGTAGGCTACTCCATCAAATCAAACTTGATTTAACCCCTGATGTGAGCTGAAGGGGAGGGCCGTGCCACACCACAGTGTGAAAGAAGGGGAAACAGTGACAGACAGGACAAGACAAGACAACAGGAAGGAGGACAAACAGGTAGTGTAAATATTTTGAGACAGCAGTTCCTTGACCAATTTTCAATACAATAATTTGCATATCCTTGTTTGTAATTCTTCTCTTATTCTGCCTCGTGCTGGCTTACAAACATGCAAAGCTGCTGGACTCTCTAATTTGTTGTCTGCCATCAGGCCACTTCATTTTACAAAGCTTCAAGCTAAGACATCTGTTGTTGTAAGAAAACAAAGGGAAAAAGGCAGCTGCTAAACGCATGCTTTGGTTGTGCTTAAAGCGAGAGTAGAATGAAGCCTTGGACTGTCCCGTAATAGGGTCGTTCAATCACCTTCAAATTTTTCAAAGATTTTTCCTATCCAAAATGCCCATCTGGGGTGTTTTCCAGATGGGCATTAAGAATATCCAATGAAAATGTAAAACAGCTGGTCACACAAACTCTTTGACAGTGGTGCGGTTGTCAAGCTACAGAGATTCAGTTTGGATTACTGTCGTACAGCGGTAGGTGTGGTTGTGGTTGGATGACGTAAAGGCTGCTCTGGCTTCATATGCTGGCTTTCATTAGCTTTTCTATTGACAAGTGGACAGAGTTTTGTGTGTATTAGTGCCATAAAATGAGGAGAACGTAGATATGAAACAACAGTGGGTAACAATATAAGGTGGAGTTACACTTACTGGGGTATGGCACCTTACTAAATTTCTGTTTTTTGCTGCACCTTCTTAACTGAAAAAACTTAAACCTCTGTTAAAGTTTATAAAGGATGACTGCTAATGTAGGTCTGTAGGACAGCAAGCTGGTCACAACTGACCAAGATGCATGGAGAGAAGTCTCCACACAAAGCCACCCAAACAGCTTGACAGTAATTTAGGGAAGCGTAGGCAAGTCTGTGTATACACATGAAGTTGTGGGAGAGAAAAGCTTCATGGCTCACTGGGGCTAGTGTCGAAGGAAAGAAAGCACATTAAGGGCATTAGATGAAGCATCAGCTGATGCTTTGAATGATGACTATCTGCTGTGACCGGGGAGTGGCTAATCTGCTTTCCATCTTATTAAATACACTGCTGCTCGTCTTTGGCCAGAGAACCCTGTAAATGAAGTTTTCCTTAAAGGTGATCCGTCTTCCTCACCTCGATGTCCCTCTGAAAGTCAAAGAGGTCGATCCGTTGCCAGTTGCTACCATCCAACGCCAGAACATTCCAGGACTGAAAGCAGGGACAGAGAAATATGCATTTAGGGTCGCAAACTCTTTTGTCTGAGAACATTCACATGGAGAACGCATACTTTAAACATAAACAGTCAAGCACACACGCATACGCTCACACACACACCTTGTGAACACAGACTCACCCGTGAGACCTGGGCACAGCGACACAGTGTCACCACATCCAGAAAGGAGAAGATTCTGGAAGAAAGACAGGGACGGTTCAGAGACCCTGATCCTCACTGCCAGAAGCTTTCTCTCCAACACTTAACACTGCCCTCAGCTCAGCCCTGCATCTGCTTCCTTTCACAGCACAGCACAGCACAGGGGTGTGAGCAAATCAGCCAACACTGTCTTTAGCTGTCAGTGGGACAGATGTGTTTACCCCTTTTGTGGGATAGACATGTTTACTCTAAGAGCTGGAAAATGCGGACAATAAATCTTCTGTGAACAGAGCTAATAAAACTGAGTGTTGCTTAAGGCTGAGTAATCCGACCCAAAAATATTGATATGATAGAAATACATGGTGTTCTCCAGCAAAAATGACAGACACTTCACAATACAAGAGATTTAAGTTAAAATAATATGATAACAGTACCTGTTTGTTACCAGTGCTACAGAGACAGAAGTCCTGAACACCTTATACTGAGAAACGTATTGATTTTACCTGAAGAAGAGAAAATTCCCTGCTCACTGTCTGACCTGCACAAAGCAATAGCAGTATTTCTACATATTGCTGTTATTGAAATTGTCTTAGTGTCTTCAGGACTGGGAAGTATATAAATACCAGTATAAAACAATATTAATTCAAATCCATATATTGATATTTTTCGCTGAATAGCTGTATTTCATATATATGTCATTATTTTTTGTATGGTTGTTTTGATGCAGAGAGTAGCAGAGGCTACAGAAATGGTGTTGCACCTCAACATTTGTCACAGTCATCACATTGCACTTTTGGGGATTATGAAAAACTTGGAAAATATTCATAATGTGCAAGATTTCCCCCCCACCTGTTTTGGCATTCCCAGTATTGGCACTTCTACTGGTGGCTAGCTTAATGCTATTTTAGCACATCAACAATTACACTGATATAAAGAATATTATCTAAAACCAATATTTTGTTTTAAAATATAAAGTTCTTTTTCTTAAAAAACTTGATATATAGTATCTTCCAGCATTACATAGAGGTTACTTAGTATGGTATGTCGTGTTTAAACTCAATAGTTTTATAACCTCAACGTGTGGGGAGGTGGACCAGAGCTGTGTGAAGAAGAAAGTCACACAACCATAAACATGCCGAGATGCAAGACTCTGGAGACAATGAGAGACTGAGGCAATTAACCGGATAGTGTCAGTGATGTTGTCAAAACTTTTCCTGTTTGTTGTTTTGTGTTTTTTTATGATTGTTATGTTTTCTTTCTTACCAAATGTTGGTTTAAAAATTAAATTAAAAAAATGAAGATATTTATTTGTTTATATTTACTAAACTAATAATAGCTCTGTCCCAACTAAACAGAAATCTTGGAAACATAAAGAAAACTTAGTGAAACTTTCCATTTCTCTGAGCCAACTTGAAATTCCTAAAGTTTCTGAGTCCTTGTGCAAATTAGACAGTATGTAGGAGTTTTCTTGCAGTTTTTGATGGCTATTAATAATAATTTCCCAATTTTGAGACTTGTATTTTGGCTGCTGTTGCATTAAACACATCAATATGGTCTGGATTTTGCTAGTTAGAAAAATCTCTATGCTCCTTAAGTTAAATATTACAGCTACCATAAGTTTTTCCCAGTTTGACCTCATTTTTCATTTCATTTCATTTCCATTTTCAATTAAATAATTTAATACAGCATCAACCAAAACACAACTTAAGGTCACGGCAGGCTTAGATAGTGTTTAATACAGACATTTGATCCATTATCTAACAAATATAAGAGGCACAAACCTCACACACCAAGTCTATGATGTTTATCTTTCTACCCACGGCCAAAAAAATTCAGTAGGGGGCAATTACAAACAGCCTAGATAATTTTGTAGTTTTTCACACTTTGATCAAAGAAACACTCAATCCACCAACTTCTAGATAAATAGATTCTTTAGAGCTATGCAGTTGTGTCAGGCTTGTGGGTTACAGCATTGTGTTAAGAGCTGAAAAGCAAGACAGCATGTCTTTCACTTTCAGTATTTCATGCTTTTTGTGGTTGTGAGCACAAATTTAGATTTTTATCAAATTCCATGTTTGTATCCACAGAGCAAAACAAAGTTCCAATGTCTGTGTGAAACATAAGATTCATTTTAATATATGCAACAAGTTGGACTACTTAAAAAAAACAAAACGTGGCCTTGTCAGACGCAAAATGGAAAACAAACTATGTTATAACTTTATTCCCCTTAATTTCATTACAAATATTTGGATGATTCCCATAATTTCATATATTGCCCTGTCTATAAACCTTGATGCATTAAAAAAAAAAAAAACAGAATTGGAAATGCAGCATAGATGCAGCAGGTCCCAGCTCAGCCTGCCAGCCTCACAAATCAGGGCGCCACACCCACCCAGGCTGGAGGGAGCTAGCAGCCGCAGCACTGGCAAGTTGGCTAACAAGGCCCCGGCTTGAGTTATGGCCTTCATTTAGTGTTTGCTCACGGGCTGCTGAGTTTTTTAAACTCCAAATCAATGTGATTGCTTTGCAGCCACAGGCATCTGTATTTAATTACAGTTTTAGCAATGGGGAGCAGCAGAGGAAGGTGGGGAAGGAGGGGGGCACTGGCATCCTGGTGGTTAGTTTGGCTGAAGCTTTTGCATTTGGGCAATTGTGTACACAGAAGTCTTAAGGATGGTGAGATGGAAAGTTTAAGTGTATGTCTGCGTTTGAGGAGTGTATGGTGGGGGGGGGGGGGGGTCGGTGCGGGGCCTGTGTGCATCTGTGTATAATCAAATGTGCTGATCAGGAGTGCAGAGTTAGCAACATGCTGGGTTTGCTTTCCTAAAAATCCTTGCAGACGATGTGACTGAAGTATTCTGAAGTATCACTCACCTTAGTAACAGCTCCTTTGGCAGCTTCTTATTGATGACCGCCTCGTCACTGTTTGTGAACATCTGAAAAGGTGCAGAGAACATGATCAGTCCAGGGCTAGAGATAAACTTTTTTGCCACCTACCACAGTGGCTGATGGAAAAAAGTACCTACAATCAGCCACATTTTTTTGCAGGTCAATTAATTCAGCTGCCAGCACTTTGTAACAACTTAAAGTTCTGTGTGTCATATACAAAGCATTTAGTACAGTGCACACAGAAATGTTGCAGCTGCTATAAAAACACTGACATGCTCATTCTTGCTTGTAAACAGAAAGTCTTATTTGAATAATAAGTTCATTATTTTGTAATGATACAATCCATTGCAGCCAAGTCCTAAATTAAGCTCAACCAGGACTATGATGCAAGATAACCAGTTTCTTGTTTTGAAAGTGTTTGAGGTTATTTTAGGAGAGTCCTCACAGGTTTGGGAGCTTAACTATTTATTGCATATATTCCAATGCTCAAATATGATAACATTTTGTGGCTGCAGGAGTGAAACGCACTGGTCATTTCATTGTAAAATCTGCCGTTTACAATCTGACATGAATCTCATCCGGGTAATTTCAGGACACTTTCAGTTGATTTATGAGTAAACAACTATAGCAGTGCTCTGATAAGGCTGGGACCCCTTTTTTTCCGCACAGTTTTCACAGTAACCAACCTAGAAATTTCAATACCTTGCTTCTAATGTAATTGTATCCAAGTTTATCTCCTGTCTTAAGATTACCTTTGTATTCTTAATGACTCCAATTTAAAAACATGGTTTTAACTACAATCTTAAGACCAAATAAAATAACCTGACCACAAATTTGACCCAAACAATATATCAGACAGAGTTAGTTGCCACTTCAGTGGAAGTTTTTTTTTACAGAGTGACTCTGTCTTCACATCACCATCTTTTCAGTGCATTGTGTAATCTGACACAAAGGGAAAGAAAGGGACCACAACTCTTCAAAGTGGTGCAAGAATGAGTCCAAAAATGCAGAAGTGAGTTGGCATTTCGTGTTTCCTGATTCACAAGACCAAACATATATTAGAGTAACCTTTTTGCATCTAATATTTCCCTGCTTTAAAAGTTTAAAGCGTTGCTTTGTGTTTAAAAGGACATATGCTAAGGAACTGCTAAGAAGAACCTAATAAAAGTGTTTCTCATTGTTTCTTAATAAACAATAACACATACTGTACACCATCGCTTCAGCCACAAGGACCAACTTGATCAGCTCATCCTATTAGAGGACATTTTCAAACAAGTAGTTCCAACAGGACATTGTATTTTGTAAGTGTAGTAGCTGCGGCTAAGTCAACCCTCCATGTTGTAGTTCCATAATAGCTGACTAATAGCTTTTTGTTCTTGTCCATTATGCTTAAAAGTCTTGGAAAAAAAGGTCTGTGCATGAAGATTCTTACACAGAACAAAACCTCCAAGTTTAATCCTCTTTTGTTTACCGCAGACTTTCATATCAGCAATGCTCCCAGGACACAGTGAAAAATCCTGTAGGTTTTTATTCAAGAGAACCAGTGCCATGCTAACGTCGATGTTGCCCCACAAAATACATTATCCCTGCACTGGGTGACTGTAAAGCTACATTCACACCGGACACGACTTCACGACCATAATCGCGTTGCCCACTGAAGTCGTGTTGCGTCTCCATAAATACCTCATTTTGGACAATGTTGCTTGTTGCCATGGCTGCAGAACATCACGTTCGCTAGAGTTTCACCGCGATCATATCATAAATCGAATAATAGGATGTATTAGCTGACAGTATTCCAAGGGTGTCCTTTTCACCCACCTACCAACCACAAAACACTGCAGCAGCATTCTCTGTGAGTTTTCTGCGGTCTGTTAAGGCAGAACTAATGTCCTTACTGACTGTTTCCCACACAGACATAAACTACTACTCTATAGTCCGGAATAGAAGCAGACTGTCACAGATACCGTCACACATGCACACACCGCTAATTTGATGTTACCGCACAGCCACTCACGACATTGCCTGAAAAGATCAACTTTTTCAACTTTGGCAACGCGCGGCAAGTGAAGTGGTTACCTTGAACATTGCTAACGTGTCGTTGGAGGGCAAACACCGCCCAATGCGCCTTTACATTGACTTTGCATGGAGAGTGATCGCAGAGGACGCTCAAGTTGCGTTCGGTGTGTAGGCACCTTTAGAGGTCTGTGGCCAGCAAAAATTGTATGAAACTTGAATTGTTTGTTCACCATGATAATCCTTACAGTTAGGATTATTTAGGCAGAAAGTAATACAAAAAAAATCAAAAGCTATTGCATGCTATTACAGACAAAATGGTGGTTTGACTTATAAGCAGCTACCACACTTCTGGCCTGTAACCCCATGTTGTAACCTCAGTTTGAGAATTTCTTCTTGATCAAATGAAAATATTATCTTGGAACCCATGGCTGTTGCTCCGGTGTTCTTATTACAATTTTTTTAATGAGTTGAAATGACTGCATTACATCCTTGGTTACTTTCGCCATCTTTGTTAGCAGTTAGTAAGCAACAGTCCTTTAAAGAAAAAGACAATAATGCTTTCACCTAGTTTTTTTCAGATGTATTACATGCAACATAAAAATCTTGTTTTATCAGAAGCTTGTCCAAAAACTTGCTTTGAGGAAGACTTACTGGAAATGAGTGTCATTTTTTCCCTCATCTTACTGTCTGTAGTATTGAAAGCGTAGATTTACCAACTTAACTCTCAGTACTGTCTCTCTGTGACAGCCATACCGGCTATCACAGTCCTGATCACCTCTCATAAACCTACAAAATAATTGCTGTTTCACTGTGGCCGGTAGGCTGGACAAATACAGATGCAGACAATCCTGAAAATGTACTGAATTCACGGAGATGAGCTTCAGAAACAGCAAGACTTCACCCTTTCATTAAAACGCTGCCCACTTCAAAATCCTTTTGCTGAGAGAAAAATGAAAGGAACAGGCTAGTCAAGGAAGTTTTTGGATTTGGTTCATAATTTTTTAATTCAAATTCAAATTTATTGTCATTCAGTTAATACCAATTTATCAATAGAACTAAAAGGCGTTTCTCCAGGATCACAACAAATCACAAACATTAAATTAATTGTATAATTTAATTCAATTTTATATATCCCACCAAAAAGAAAACAACAACAAAAATAATAACAATAATAATAATAAAAATAATATAAAGAAATTAATTAATAATATTAGTAGTGGTAGTACTACTACTACTACTACTACTAATAATAATAATAATAATAACGATAATAATAATTATTATTATCGTTATTATTATTATAGTTGTTGTTGTTGTTGTTAGAATTATTATTATTATTATTATTATTTTATTATTCTTATTAGGTTGAGAATAATTCAAGGAAATTTCAGGGGTGCATGTGTGAAAAGGACTTGTGTATATAAACGGGTGGGGTGAAAAGACACGGGGTTGCCAGCAGGGTAACTTTAGTGTAAAGTCTGTGCAAAATTTTGCTGTTTGCAGCCACACATACAGTTCACCGAGGTGAATCCAGGAAATTTTCAGGCATACGTGAACATGTTTGTTGTATACATCCTGTTCTGGCATTGCTGTGTCCCCTTCCTCTGCTCACTAACCGATGATGAGGACAGTCTCTGCACAAACACAAAATGATAATCTCATCAGCGGAGATTGATTCAATGTCAGGTCTCAGGAAAACACAAAGGCTGATAAAGCAACACATGACACTGATGTTGCATCTTGTAAGAAAGAAAAAAAAATCAGCAGCACTGGACTTTGTAACGAGGACCCCAGAGCCGTGATGGCCTCTGCTTCTGTCTTATCTTCTTCTCCCAGTTTATGTTTACAATGTTGCTTTCTGCACCAGCATGCTTTGAGAGGGCACACAGTTATAATCACTCACAATATATCTTTTGTGACTCTCACAAATCAGCCCAGCTTCTGCAAACAGCTAATGGATTTCCACAGAAATAATTGCATGCCATGTGAGCGCAAATACTGGCCTGTAATCCACAGAAAAGTCTCTGGCACACAAAGAGACAGTAAATTGGAATTTATTAAGACCAAGCTACTTAGATACACACACTCAGTTATGGAATCCAGGGCATTCATAAAGTGTGGGAAATTATACATGCAAAAAGAGAAAGATATTAAGACAATGATATCTGGCATTCATGAGTTACTAACATCTGGCCTAATCCTTATTCTCCATAGATATAAGAAGACAAATCTAAACAGGGGACAGGGTGGGGGCTTTGTGTGTGTAATAAAAAGTGCAGAATGGAACTTTATTTACATGAAGCGAACAACTATAACAAGATCAATTAGCCAGGCCTCTATTTTTACCTACCAGTAAAATATGAATCATCTATTTCCATGTAATGAGTACATTTTTTGCCATTTTTATTATGGGGTTCTCAACTGAAACCACATTCACCAAAGCTGTTACTTTTAATAAACGTATACGCTTCTGAAAATATATTTAACAACTTTTGTAAATCTGTCGGTTTATATATTTAGTCGCCTACACCTCAATGTTAATTTGATCAACAAAGTTCAAGTAAAATGATTGCCTTTTGGAACATCGCTGACCTGTAACACTGTCTAAAAGTGGCAGCTTTGACTCAATTGTGAGAACTTTTTACCAACTCAAACTAAGCGGTAACATTTTTTTGAATGTTTTTGACTAAAACTAGACCATTTACGGAAATTCAGAATGGGTTCTTATTTTAACTTATTTGAGGAATAAATGCAGTATTCTTAATGACTGCTTTATCAACACCTTCCACTTAGCTTTGCAAAGGCAGTTGGTACAAATGACAATAGGGCTGTTTAGAAGGTGGCAAACATGAAATGGAAGTGGTCTCAAGTATGGTTAAATTTTACTCAATAAAAGGCCAACAGTCATTTAAATGTTTGTGTGATTTCAGGTGAAGGTGAAAACCTCAGCAACCACAAAAATCTGTTGCTACAGTATGTAATAAACCTGAGCAGGCCCTTAAAATAAGGGAATACATTTAGGCCCTGTTTACACGAGGCCGGATTTGAAAGAATCCGAACAGTTTTCATTGCATTTTGGCCTCTCGCTTACATGGGAACAGTTGAAACCAGGGTCCAGGGGGGAAAGTTTTGAAAACGCATCGCTGGCAGGCTTCATCTAAACAAGATTCAGCAATTCAAGGTGAAATGCTAACGTCACGCATGCACAGTACTCTTTCACATGAAGGCCACGTGCGCATACCAGGAACAACAGCAGCTTCCACCGTCTACCGTGTAACATGCTTACCGTGCTCGGTTTGTTATCCAGACAAAACTATCCAGATTATACAGACTTGTTGTCCAGACAAGAAACTCCTGTGTCCACCTGCCATTATTGTTTGTGAAAAGGTTCTCTTCTTAGTACATGTTTTCTAACAGCACTGTTTCTCTGCAAACCTACATCGCCATCTACTGGACTGGCATGCACACTACAGCATTTTCATTTGTGTCTAGTGTCTCCGTCTGAACGCAGATTTGCTATTTGATACAAAAAAGAAGGACATTTGCTTTTTTATTTGCTCTGTGTAAACAGGGCCTAAGAATTGGTTGGATAATGGCGTTTGTACAAATGTTACTGTGTCAAATCCTCTGTCTGAACTCAACCATGGTTTGAATAAATAAAGTGCTGCTTAGCTAATATAGGACTGATGCAAACTTTTAAAGATATACAATGTATGCACCTTTTTTATGGATTACTTCAGATCTCATGTAGAGCTTAACAGTTCAGCTTCTCCTTTTCAAAATTTTTCCACATTTTCCACATATCTTGCAAGCAACATTTAGGTGGTTTCTACATCAAGACACCAGATTTGTTGAACTTCTTGTAAAGATTTAAAAAAGTATTCAGACATGTTGAAGTGACATGTAAAATTAAAGTCTTATCACAAGTAAGTGTGAGACATTTAATGACACATTACCTTTTTTCTTTGATCAAATGATTTTTCAAGGTCTGCCAACCCTATGATCTAAATGTTTCTCTATAGACTAACAAGACTATGTCGAAAGTATCTATGAAAATGTACACTGCTTTCAGTCTCTTGTAGACATAAACTCCACAAATCCAATACACACACACACAAACACATCAGGAGTTTCCTTCCCGTGCAGATGCGTAACATTTTTAGGGAGTAAAATAGGACAGAGATCTTACATTTAGGTACGGGGCGAATTGACTCTGACAGCTCGCCTTCAACAGTGCAACTCTGCAGCCAAATAATCCAGAGCCACTTCCACAGACCCAGATGTGCACGGTCAACGGGCATACAGTGTCCCCTTTTGTACTCTAACATGAAATGAACCTGATGCTGCATGAATGTGAGCATTATGTTTTCTCCACTGGTCAGCTATAGCCAGTGAAGCAGGCCTGGCAAGGAGGTAAAAGCTGGGTGAGCCGTAACCTCCAGCTAGAGATGATTGTAAAGCAAAACAAAGTCTGATAATGTTTTCAGAGATAAATGGCTTATGCCGTCTCCTGAAAAGACCTCATCCTTAGATCAAAATTACATCAGCCTGACAAACAGGAAACACTATGAGCTGACATTAATTAAATATAATTTAAAACAGTTATTTTTGCTTGTCCATGACTATGTTTTAAGAAACATTATTTACCATTTACCTAAGGAACAAACAGCCCCGCTTTTGTTTTTGTACCTTTACAAGTCCAGCATAAATACTCCCAATTATACAAAATGCTGCTTTAAATGAATTCTCATTATGGACATTATTAACATATTTCTTTTAAGTGAGAAATGGAACAGAGTGTCATTAATGCCCGTCTCCTTTTCAGAGTGCTGTAGTCTTTTGTTTAGGGCTGCTACACAACAGATCAGTATCTACTGCAGAGCTATAAAGCCACAGGGAACACAGGAGAGCATTTCTGTCCACGCCTGTCAAAATAAAACACTGGAAGACTGGCTATGGAGTGTTTGCATGTTAATATATAATATATCTTTAGTGCCTTCAGGAACTCTTAATCTCTGATTTAAGTCTTTCTGAGACTTTGCTTTAATGTTACTTCCACTAAAGTATCAAATAATCACTGGAATTTTCAAATTACCTCAAACACATGACCACTTAACCGTGCATAAATAGTTTTTTATGCATTGTCTAAACCAATATCCTTGCTGGCAGAAAGGAAATCTAGCATCCAGGTAGAAAACTAATTGTGCTGTAGCTGTAAAAGTGTCAATAACTACCCATGTCTTTATCTAAACCAATGTTGCTTTAAAATCCCCTACAACATGTTAATAAGATTTCTCTGACATGAAACAAATGTGTTAATTTAACATAAGCATAGTGTCTACATTGTTTTTCTACCTGACAAATACTAAATAAGGACTCTAACTAAAGTAAGAAAAATCATAAACAAATAAAAGTTTGACAAACTGTAATATCTGTAATATCAGTCCATCTACCAATCTTAATTATTATAGGCCTATTGGTATCAAAAAGCTTGTGGCTTACTAAATGTTTTTCCATGCCACTTATTTCTTAATAAAATCAATGCTAAGCACTTAATACACTGGGTTACAAGACTCTAGCCTAACTTTATTTATTTATCCATTTTAATTCATAAAGAAAAGTTAAATATATAAAAAAAAGATTTTTCTGTTTTTCCTCAATTCCAGTGCAGAAGATAAACTTTTCATGGTACACGTGCTAAATGTTTCCTAAATCAATATTTCTTATGAAAAAACATGAATAAAATAAACTTTTGTTCTAGCCATTGTAATTAAGCCTCTAAGCCCTAGTTTTTTTTCTTTAGTCAACAGGAAATGTTGGTAAGCTCACCAGAAAGAGAAAGCTAAGATGGTACAGCACCTTGGCTCTGACATTTATTAAACAGTACTTAAACGAGACACCAAAACCTGTGTTATTACTCTCTGGAACAGACATGTTAGTACAAGTACCACACTGATACTGGGTACAATATCCGTCTTAAGGCATGAAGATTGTCACAATACCAAAACTGTAAACTTTGATACAATACCAGCCAATCATTTTTAGACCTGTTTTTAATTGTATGAACAATAAAAACTTACTTGATATTGTAGTAAAGTTATTTCCTGTTATGTGAATAAACACTTTGCAACCTTGAACTTTAGTAAAATGATTTTGAATTTGCTTTAAAGCTTTGATATTTTCCATATTACTGTATCGAAGATGTTATGGTATAGTATTGTTTTAAATTCAAGACACTTAAATACCTCAGTCATGTTTTTTTACATTACAAGGCACAACGACAATATCCAAAGCATCACAGTATCTTAAACGTCTTCTTTGTCGATTTAAGAAGTAGAAAATGGAGGGATTGTGATGTTGTATTTTTACCAATACTCAATATGTTGATATAGCCAAACACATTATCACCAACATCAATATCAACATGATGTGTCAAGAGAACAGAGTCTCTGCTTTACTAAAATTGAGCTGCTCATTTTATGAATACAGTCAATTTATGTTAGAAATCAATATGAAGCAAGTAAAACATCAGTTCATTATTTCAACATTAAATCTTTGATTTAGAAAAGTGAGTATTGAGTAATAATCAAGTAAACATCATGGTACAGTAGTACATTTAGCCAGTATTACAGAGAACATACGGGATGTTCCTGGTCACTTTTTATGGTCAAAATATTTGCTGTAAATACAGCCAACTTTTCATATCTGATTTCAGATCATTCACTTTATAGACAAATATCTGTGCATTGAAGTCAACAACGCAGACAACGCAAAAGCTTCCATTTGTTGCAGCACTCCTGATTGATCCAGGATCCGTTGTGTCAACTGTTTTACACATTCGATTTACTAATTTGAATGTAATTAGCACATGGAGTGCTGGTAAGCAGGTCAACAATAACAAAGCCTCTTTTTAGGAGAAGAAGTTGGAGTATCCCTAAAATATTTAAAACAGATTATTATTAATATTAGACGATGAATAATGTGTTATGTGCTTTAGGTCATTGATTTCCTTGCTGTTGTCTGTACTGTAAACATAATGAATATAGCCCTGTAGCTTGATTTTAAGAAAATGTTTATTGAATTAAAATCAAAATCTCTGCCTAAAAAATCAGTTACATGTTTTACTGAAACTGTTGTTGTGAAGGAATATGCTTACTTCCATTTATCTGTAATAGTAATATGGTGATATCAGTGTAAACATCCTTAAATGTATTTTGTATGGTTTCTCTATGATTAACACTAAAAGTTGGCCTGTGGGCCCAGCTGAACAAAGACTTGAGACCACCTTTTCTTTTATTTTGAAGGCCATTTCCGGTTCAAGTGCCTTTGTCATGCAGTTCCTTTGACAGCCAGCTCTACCGCAGCTGTCGGACCAGAAGGTAAAGGCTGAATCTTCTGAGTCGTCAGCTGTTGCACCGTTAAAAATAAATAAAACCAGACACAAATCCCACGCTAGCAGGGGATTAAACAACACCAAGTGCTCAGGCTACACAGCCCAATGTCACTGGCCGGATGCATAGCATTTCAGGACAAGTTTTCACTTACATGCAGCTATACTTTTATACGGCTTTGACTTTAAATTAACAATAAATAATCTATACATGAACACTTGGGCTTCCTTCTGAGTGCCCTTACATGTCGCTCTTATCCTGAGGTCCAGAAGTGGAAGGTGTGAAAGCTTCGGGCCTATTTGTTGAAAGTTGTGTGCTAATACGGGGTGCATTAGCAGGCACGACCAGAGGCCCCTATGAGCGCAGCGGCCATGGATAGTATGCAATAACACAATTACACTATACGGGCAACTAATAACACATATTCGTAGTAGAGCTAAAAAGAGACTACAGCATCTCTCATAGTCAACAAGTTCCTTTCGTGAAAAATACGTGAATGTGCGGCGGCGCTGTCCTCGCCGTGCTCTGTAATGTTAGCCTCCGTGTCTTTGTTTTGACGGCGCATTGGAAACGAGGACAGCACTTTAGGACCTTCATGTTGCATAATTCAATGTGAAACGACATTCTGGACCTGGAGAAAAACCGCCTACTTGTGTCTTTATTGAAAAGACATGCCAGCAGGGCTAGCTTATATGTTATTAGGACAAAACAACAGCGTTTGACCTAATCCCAAACTGCGGAAGAGCTGCATCACCAGCCTCACTTTAAGCGCAGTTTAAAATATGTACACATGAAGAAGAGCGACAGGCCTATATCAGAGTGACTTTAAACGCTACAGTGGACGTGTTACGGAGACTGTCAGCTTACAGTGATGATCAACTCACCTCAAACCGACTCCGTGAAACACCATTTACCTCCTTCCCCATGTCGGACGCTGGTTACCGACTCAACGAATTCGGTACAGGCGAAGTAAAATGCAGATACGGGCCCTCCACGACTACCATGCTACCGTCCTATCGGTAGCTCCCGGGCTGCAATATTTTCCGGCAAGACCCACTTGTTTCTGGTTAAAAACAAAAAATTATATGGGCTACAGGCAGCAGCCAGCCAATAAGCCAGTTCTCTTATCTGCTCGCTTCGCCCTCACTACCTCCTCCTCCTCCCCCTATACAGCTTTTCCATCCATCCACACAATAGACAGACAGGAATAGGACCCGGCAGCCCAAAATGGAGCTGGTAGCTGCTACACGTACAGCTCAGAAATAATAAATATAGACCACAATGTGTGGAGGGACAGGAATTACCCAAACACACAACTGCTGCCCTACTTATGCTACTTGTTGGCTTATTTCAGTAAAGCTCACTTAGTGGGCCACCGCAGGCTCAGGGGAAAAGTCAAATATCAGAAGGTGTTTACATTTTTGACGGCCCAAGTAAATAAACTTGGACAGGAATAAGAGTAAGGTGTAGAAGAATGCATTTAGAGTGTTTTCTTTTTATTTCTTGCGTTTAGTATATCTGGGTTCTTATTAAGTATACATTCAGGGCAGAGGATTTAAAGTCACTGATGCGCCCCCCTATGGCTCATGTCTTTATATTTTAGAACGTTTCTTATCAAAGAGGCTATTGTATTGAAAATGGACCAAATTATCGTCTGTTTAATTCACATCGCCGTTTGTTAACAACAACGAGAACAGGACCTTAACCTTTGACTGCTTAATGAGATTATAACATGATATATTACGGTGTCTCCCTGATGTGTGGGTATTATCTTTCGACAACATACGTTGTAACTTTGCTGGTACAGTTTGGGACGCCCACTTCCGCGTTTTCCACCGGTCACGCCCTCCTAAGGACGTATGCCCAATCAGTATTCAGAGTGAGTGCCCGTCATTCTGCGTCATCATACTGGGTAAATTCACATGACAACAACAACAAAATTTAATTCCCAGACAAACCTTTCTTCTAATTGCCAATTTGCAAAGAAATTAAGCAAGTTTACTGAATGAATTGTTTTGTTTGTTGGGTAGAATTTACAGTAAAACACTGAGGTGTGTAAACCTGATCATGTTGACCAGATTTCACATTTATATAAGTACATTTACAGATTAAACATACATTTCAACACATTCTGACACAAATTCAAACGATTCATTTATTCCATTCATCATTCTGAAAAAAATCTCTTCATTATTTTTGGTTTAATTCAACTTACTTAATAACTAATTGATCTTTATTAAAACATAAGTACAGTTTGATGCTACATTTTAATAATCCCCTTAGGGTAATGTGAGTGTCCAATAGCAATAGTATGGTTTATGCAAATACCCATTGATATATATAAATGCTTTTGGAGACCACCCTCAGGTCTGATAGTAATGTTTATGACATGTTTTATGATAAATTTATGATTTAGAAAATGTGCTGTCATTTGTTGAACCAGGCATGGCTTTGTGCTTTTGTTATTTTGCTTCGCGTCTTTTTGGAGTATTATTTAATACTTAAAAACTGTTCCATGAAAATGTGTGCTGGATGTGAATTTCTTTTCAAATGTTTGCAATGCATAAGTCTCTGGTAACTTTTTGAAGAAACATGAAGATTTGTTTTATAAATTCTGCCACAGACAAAATTGGCAGACCGTATTCGGTGTATTTTTATGTTCAAATATTTCTGTTTGATATATTACATTTACTGTTTAGAATATGAGTATTTAGTGTTTTAATGAATATCAGTGGTCATGATCAAAAAATATAATTTTAACAAAACTGTTTTTTCCTTCAGTCAAGCATGTAGGTCGACAGCTGCCTTTTGCTTGTTAGTTTGTTTCTTTTTGTGTATTAACTATATAAGGACGTTGCCTCGTATTTTCTCAAGCATAAATATTTTTTTAGCAATTTAACTCAGGGCTTAGGTACTGAACTATCAAAGGGGAAATTTTCACCTTAAAATCTTTCATTACATTTCATTAGTTCCCTTTATATGTAGTATTACTATTACTATTTTATTGTATCTGTAGTTTTTTTGTATTACCCCCATTTTTGGTTTTATTACAAAGCCATGAAAGCATTTTTCTTCATTTTTTTACCCGTAGCTCTGTATAATGTAGATCTTTGGAATAGTAGTTTTTCCTCTGATTTTGTTCCACGTGTGTTTTTATGTCAATACTGGCTTTGTTTACACTTGCCTTCCATGTACTTTTTTGTTTTAATTCACTTTGTGTTGTAAAGCTATTTTTTGTGGAAAGTACAAAACAATCAAGTCTGATAGATTAATATTTTCCATCCTTTATAGTGCTACATACACCTTCCAATATGTTGTGCAGTTTGAAAACAAACAAACGAAACATTGTTGATATAACACTTGGTGGTGAATATATATAAATCAGAGGCAGGTGCCATTGACAAGTCAAAAGGAGGCTGCAAGGTGGGATCTTGTACTACAATAGTTGATATAACTTTACCTTGTTTCAAGTTTGAGGCTCTAAATCATAAGCAAATTCTGATTTAAATGCAAAACAACTGTGCGTGTGTTGGTGACTGATCCCTCCCAAGTTACGCTTGATCCTGGAATATGCCCCTCTTGGTGCGAACGCCTTGACAAATGTTCATTTCACGTACACAAAGCTGGTGCAAACTTCAGATCTGTTTGGCAGTTTCCGTCACTTGCGCCCTGGCACGATGTCAGTAGGCGGGCCTTTAGTTCTGATTGGCCGTTGCTATGATATATCCTAGATTGACAGTGTTCCTGTTTCCGGTTCATTCCGCTGTGCGCAGAAGTTGCTAGTCACAGGAGCCACAATGGCGTTTGTAGTGTCCTTCAGATAGGGCTGTGGATGATACTAAATCCACTAGCATCGCCCTAAATATAGGCCTGGTTGATTCCCAGAGCCATTGATAATAAACTGGAACATCTACTGCACACGAAAATATAATGATTTCTTATAAATACTGAACCTAAAGGGGATAAAACTTAACATTAAAGGGAATATGTAAACAGAACCTGCCGGGTCAAGTTTTCATTTTGTTCGAGAAACAAGCGTCTTTACATGAAGACGGTAGCTTGTTTCTGAAAGCTTAGACCGTCATTTTGTGGAATAAAATCACCTTTTACTTAACTTGGCTCCGGACAAGGACACCTTTCACAAAGGGACTTTTTCTTTTCTACGAGTCAGCTCGCTAGCCGCCAAGCTGTAGCTAGCGGTGCTAGCTAAACTGAGACGGAGACGACACCACAATGCTTCTGTGTTTTGTTTGGATCTTTTTTATTCTTTGACTAACCCGAGGTACAATAATTCACCGCGCCTGGATATTACCTTGTTATTTTTCCTCTCTGATGAACTAATTTGGAAGTCTGAATGGAATGAATTGACATTGTGGAGGACTGGACGTGAGCGGCCTAGTGAGTTCATTTTGTGTATTTTGCAGCTCTGCTTTTGCTTCGTAACATTTGTGTTTTTGGCATTTGGATAGCTGCTGTTCTTTTGTGAATGACTTGCCTGGACCATCGAGGCCCAGTCGCAGGAGAGGCACCGACGCCGGCGTGAGGGATGCCTGGGTCGGACCGACACCATGGGACCAAGAGGAAGCCGGAATCAAGCAACAGCGCTGTGCCCCACCAGACTCATACCTCTGCGGGGGAGAAGGCGAGCAAAGACGGCAAGGTGCAGTCAAAGTCTTCAATGTCCTCTTCCTCTGCTAAACGTAAAAGGCATAAAGCTAATAAACATAATAGGGAATCTTTGGCGGCACCGGGACCAGATTATTTTACCCTAGGCGACACGGCGCCACCTGGTGTCAACACGGTGAAGCCTCTGGTGGAGTACGATGATATCAGCTCCGACTCGGACACTTTCTCGGACCCCCCGTCCTTCAGACCTTCAGAGAGGGCTGGTGGGTATCGACTGGAGCCCTCGCCGGACTATGGTAGGGACGATGTCGACAGAGAGCCAGACAGTAGAGAAGACAGGGGCCACAGACAGTCTCGAAAAAAGGCCAAGGACCCAAACAAAGTTAGAGACCCTGGTAACGGGGAACGCGGGTACAAGAACAAGAGCAGCAAAGACAGAGAGAAAGGGGGTTCTGGAAAGAGCAAAGACAAGTCTGCCCCATCAGGTCCCTCATCCAAACGCCAGATCCAACCTGAGGCTGACTTCAAACGCGTGGAGCTGCTCTCCGCCCAGCCTCAGCCTGGAGCCAGCGTAGGTAGCACCACATCCTCCACATCATCTTCTCGCAGCAAGGAGAGCAGCAGATCAGGAAAGTCCCGGAAGGAGAAGCAGCAGCGCAGAGAGGGCCGAGGAGAGGGCAGCAGAGGCACCTCTCAGAGGAGCAGGGCAGACGGGAGCCACAGGAAGTCCTCAAAGAGTCACAAGGCAAGTCCTAAGGGCAAGTCTTCAAGTAGAGGTAGTCCTCGCAGGAAGGGCACCAGCTCCGCGCTCTCTCCCAGTCCCAGAAGAGGGACTGGTAGTGAGAGTCCACTGGCTGGTGGGTATGGGCAGCAGGGGGATGACGGCTACTCCAGGCGGAGGATGGCTCAGCTGAGTCCCAGTCCCTACAGAGAGACTCCTCGACGCAGCAGACAGAGATCAGACAGCCCCTACGGCACCAGACACCGGTCCTCCAGCTACGAGAGGGACAGCAGCCCCTATTTGAGAAGACGCTCCATCAGCCCCTATGGTACTCGAAGGTCCTCCAGCACCAGTCCTGTTTCTCGGTGAGTCTATGCCATTTTATGATTGTGTTTGTTGGGATTGTGGAGACCCTAATGAGAAATATGGTCTGTGAAGTTGAGATTTAAACTCCAGCTCAACAAACTGCACAAATGATACAATATTGGTACCGCAGATTATTCCTTGACTGTATCTGCAGATAGGAGCATTTCTACTGATGACGTTAAAGCCAGTGTTCTGATCTGACATTAGTTATAGACAATCGCTTACTTTGGCCGAAGCAGCAAAATGTACAAATGTACCACAAGACTCCACTTTCTGAGGTGATGAACTTGTAATCCAAATAAATTATTTTATTGACGTCACTGAAAACTTGCTCTCAAAACCATAAATTAACATTTATTGCAGAACTAACTGTTGATAGGGGACAGGTGTCTGTGTGTCTCACAGTAACTGAAACATCATACACCTGCTGAGTCACATAACAACAGAGATTTTGGTGTTTATATAGGTAAAATGTTCTAAATGTCAGAGGCAGAGATGCTGAAACCTTTCTGCTCTGCTCAGTGAGCTGATTGATATGTCGCTCTACAAAAGTAACTGAAATGACAAGTAACAGTTGCCTTATCATACAGTGAGGACAACCATTATTAATACTGTTCTCATGTACTGATTCAGAAACTGTTTAGGCTCTGGCACCGTTTTACATGTATGGATTTATGGATTTATTATTCTGTTGTACATGTAACAGCCCCAACAATACACAAACAATGTTTTTGTCCTGTTGACATGAGACTGTGGCATAAGGTAACAGGTCGATTTTCTGTTTTAGACAGACTTGGGAGTCTATCAATAAAAACATTTAAATCTGTTCATACTTATCCAATATCTGCATGAAAAATGTCCAGACAAATTGTTCAAAGGACTGTGAGGAGTTTCTAAATAATTACAAAAAAGTCTCACTTTTAGATATATGCCTGATCAAAATACAGACTTATCGATGAGTTTTATAGCATCAAAATAGGTTATCTATGTCCATCTGTAATTTTGGTGGGGGAGATGGATACTATAGGAAGATAGATATTACCAGTGACTAAATACCTACATATCAAGTCATACCTGGCTATATTTACACAAGTATAAAAGACAGTTGAAGCTGCACAGTTGAAGTTTGATGTCAGGCAGACTTGTTGAACTTGCTTCGCGTCACAGCAGTCTGCAAAATATTTACTTTTAAGAGGCACCTTTTGTCATAGACGAGCTCGAGGGCAAGAGCCTGTGGGTAATGATTTGAGCTTTTGCCTTTTTTTAATTTATTAAGGTAGCTGGGAGTTTGAGTCTTTCTCTTCATTACGAGAAACATTTGTCTTAAAAATGTATGTATGGGTCATGCTTAAGATGTAAAGAGACAATATTGGATATTTGCAAGTATCCCATATTCTTATTTATTTTATCAAGTGTATCATGTCTCCTTTTCTCTAAAATCGACCTGTTCTTGCACTGTGACACATACAGATGCTGAGCAAGATATTTTTTTAAATCTAAAGAATTCTAATAATGTTTTAAATCAGACCTCTTGTGATGATGAGGTGAAACATTATGACATTCACACATTTTGCCAATTTAACAGCCAATATAGAGAACATATATGACTTGGATGTAAGGCTGATGTATCAGCTTTAATTATTGACAGATTTTTTTGATATCTTCTAAAGCAGATATTGTGTTGATTATACTGTGCATCCATAGATTCAAGCCAAAACATGTTTGACTGGATAAATACAACACTTGAGTCCAAGTTTTACCATGTGGCAGACCAGTTTTTGTCTAAAAACTACAAATCTGAGCCAGGCATGAAGAAAACAGTGTCACGAAACAAGTCAATGAGTGCCTTGAAAATTTGTTAAACCACAAGACAGTGATATAACTAAACTAAATAGGGATGCATAATGTTGATTTTTTGCAAACATCCCACATGCTGATGCTTTGAAGTTTATTTTGGCTGATAACAATTTAAGAAAACTTAACCTAGTCATTCTTTGTTGTACTACACCTATATTAAGCTAAGATGTGTTTACACTGGCAATAAAATCAGGTTTATATCTGCCATTTAAGACATTCAAGTATTACAATTATAATTCTTTGTCAAAACAAGCATCCCTTTTTTGGGAGCTTTTTCTTTTTAAAATATGCATGCAACAAATGTTGATACTTAATGCTAGTATTTGAGGCCAAAACTGTAATAAATATCAGCAGAACTTTTTTTTTTTTAATCTGCCTGTATGGGTATTTGGCTTTTTAAGCATCAGATAGTGACATCAAACTGATCATACTGTGCATCACTTGTTTTTAAGTCATTCCAAATATAAATATTGCATTACTTTATTGATACTTTTTAAATCCCATGCACAGTTTTTCATATTTCATGCATGTAGATAAATGTCAAACATTTTGAACAGCCTGATGAAATACTTTAATACACACTAAAACATCTGTTGGTATGAACATGAATAGGGTGGACCATGAGATTTTGGTGTGATATTAGGTGTGCCATGGGAAAAGTTACTGCTTTAGAGTAATAACGTTTAGAATAAAGGTTGGCGTCCAATTTTAAGAGAACTAGTTTGAATCTGTTATTGGTTTTGTTTGATATTCTTACTTTTCACTTTGAAATAATGTTTTTAGTGTTTGCCTTGCAGCTCAGTAACTTCAAAAAGGAAACAGCATTTTTGCTGTCCCGTTCTCTAGCTTGCAGGTTCTTTCTCTTTCAATCCAACAATATGCTAACTGGCATCACTTTAGCTTACAGTTGTTGTGCTCACTCGACTCCTGATGAATTCATACTTCTTTTTAGACCTGCTGTTGGTTATTGGGACTGAAAGCTGGTAACAGAACCTCATTGAAGTTTTTCTTTGTCTTTGGAACTACTTATAATTTTGAGGCATTACAATTGTTACTTTAAGATATAAAAGCCTGTCATATGGTTTTGTTTCCACTATTTTTACAGGTTAAAACATTGCTTAAAATCAGTTATCAGAAGTTCCACACTTAACTTTGACTCCAGGGAGGAGCAGTTGACGTTAATTTATTCAAGGCAATGTTATAGCAGCAATATGTAACATTCCCACTGTAAAAAGTAGCCGAATAATGAGTCTATGTCTGCAGTAACTTAAACAGTGAAAACACCATCTATAACCTTGCAGTGCAGTTGGATCTACTTGATTAAATGCTCTGTAATGAGACAGACCCATCTTGCAAAGCTCCAGTCTACAATGATTGTGCTTCGCCCCAAGTGGCACTGTCCAATCAGCGTCCTTCAGAGCAGGAAGAGGTGGGAGCTACATAGAGACGACAGCATGAAGTGATTGCTTGGACAGAGAGATGCTTAGCATAGATGCTAACAGCTTCAGTTGCAGTTTCATCAGATCTGGACTGCATTTCTTTATAGAATGATTAACAAAGCATTCTGATTGAAAGCAGATGATCAGTCCACTTCTGACATGCTTTGGTGAGAGTTAGTTCTTCAAAGAGGTGAACATTTTGTATTTTACGTTGTGGCTGTATTGCCCACCTACTACGTTATCTTCTTTCAGTAATGAATGTCAATCATCCAATCACCAGCCTAATATGCTTGGAGAGGTTCCCCTCTTTCCCAAACTCTTTTTATGGATTGTTACTAAAATTGGGAAGTGAAATGTATTGAATGGTCCATCTAGTGTGATGGTTACACCATCCATTCCATTTCCTACAAAACGTGGGGGTAACCTTTGTTTTTCTAGCGCTATGCAGCTTTTGTAGAAATTACCTCATCAGTACTGCAGACAGCTTTACTGCCCAATTTCTCTCAGCTAAAAAAGACGTTATATAGCCTTGAGCCCCATTCAAGCTGCTGCTGTGGCTCTGTGAGAAGTAATTTAGTGCTGTTTTAAAATGGTTGTGGCTAAAAGACAAGTAAACAGCGATGGACAACAAGATGGAGATAACACACATTTCTACCATGTAACTGTTATTGTACAAATAACAAATTGTAAAATAATTATGTCTTTACCTGGAAAAGTTGCATGTTGAAGCTTAAAAGTTTTTAATGATTTCTCATTGTGACCTTGATTGTTTTTCAGACGCTCTGGACGCTCCAGAAGTCGCTCCCCTCTGCACTACTCCTCCCGTCGCTCCTCCTCTCATTCCCGAAACAAGCGGCATACTTCCTCCAGCGGCATGGGGGGCAGCTCCCACAGCAGTCGCCCAGCTAGCCGCTCTCCCCCTTCCACTCGCCTGCCTCTGAACTCTAGCCTGGGAGCAGAGCTGAGCCGCAGGAAGAAGGAACGGCAGGCCGCCGAGGCTGCCGCGCGGGCCAGTGCCATCGCGGCCAGTGGTGGCACTTCCCCTGTACCTCCACCACGTAAACCTGCAGGCTCTGCCTCCTCCAGGCCCACCAAAGCCGAGGTCCCACAGCCAGAAAAAGAGGTGGCATCAGTAGAAGAGCCCCATTTCCCGCCTCCTGCGCCCCTGCCACCAGAAGATCCAAGCGGTGAAGACCAGGCTCTTCCACCTTCCTCTTCCACCTCCTCTCCTGCACCCCCTCAGCTTTCTCCTGTGCCTCCTTTCCCAGCCACACAGCCTCCTCCACCTCCACCGCAGCTGGAAACAAGTGCTCAGCCTCCTCCTCTAACTTCATCCCAGGCCAAATCTCCAGCTCCTCTCCCGACACGCAGCCCCATTCGCTCGGCGCCTTTCCCGAAGACGTCAACTTTGCCTCCCCTGCCTTTACCGCCGGCACTGCTGGGAAACACTCAGGACAGGTGAGACCTCTTGCACGTTAGAACTGCATGCTAAATGCTCTGTATTTTTTGTTGTATAATGTTGTGTTCTCTGGCATCAGTGTGTAGTGTTCATTTTTTTAAAACACTATTAAAACACCAGGTTTTTTTTGTCCTTTAGTGGGGACTCGCACACAGCCGATTGAAAGAAAAATTAAAAGAAATCAAGGGACAGAACAGGGTTTTTAAGACCATCTTTCTGATGTCAAGGTCATATTACAAAGCTTTTTTGTCTGTTATGGTAATTACTTCTATACTATGCTACACCATTGTTTTTTTTTTCCCAAACGTTACGATGAATGTTATGATACCTTAATTATAAATGAAAGAAGTCACTCACTAAGGTACGAGGGTGCGTCTGCTGTTTCTCACCAACATTTCTCATTTCGCACCGAGTTTCACTTGAGGCCTTAATTGAATAAATACCTATAAGTTAAAATTTACTTGCTCACCAAGCTTATGAGACAAGATAAGATGCGAGATTACCTTAATTCCTCAAATATAATACGAACTCAGTTATAACACACACACTATTTTTCAAGCTTTTTTCCAGGAAAAATTAATTAATTCATTTTCTATACCCCTTTATCCCTTTCGGGGTCTTGGGGGGCTATCCCAGCTGTCGAGAGGCAGGGTACACCCTGAACCGGTCACCAGTAGATCGCAGGGCCACATAGAGAGACAGACAACCATTCACCATTGCACTCATACCTAAGGGCAATTTAGAGTCTTCTATTAACCTAACGAGCATGTTTTTGGTTTCTGGGAGGAAGCCGGAGTGCCCGGAGGGAACCCACGCGTGCACGGGGAGAACATGTAAACCTTCTTTCTGTGAGGAACCTTCTTTCTGTGAGGCACGTACATTACCTGCTGCACCACCATGCCGCCCTTCAGGAAATATGCTGTGCTCAAAAATAATGCACACCAATAACTTGCCACCAGCCACTTCAATCAACTTTCTTTTGAATGCTGCTGGTTAACTTATCCTTTTTGCCAACACTTTCAATGGTATTTTACTGTTGTGCAACTATTCTCTCACAGACAACACCTGCCGACGATCTTAAGCCCCATTTTCATCAAGTGATCCGGTATGAATCGGCACGGTTTGGTTCAGGCCCGATCAGCAAAGCCTGATCCTGTTTACGTTTCCACAGCCAGCCGAACCTTACTTGGTAGGCGGTGTCTTAGCCGGATGCTGATAGCATGATGTCACAGCAGCGCGACACTGCGTACCCGGCTATTAAATACAACGAAGCGACACAGTAAACAAAGAGCAACGATGGAAGACATCTAGCAGTTCTTCTTTTTTGTGATTGAAGCGCAACCAAGCTTTGTTTCAGAGAGGCTGTGTGCCTCGAGAGTTATCTTCACGAAGACGAGGGGAGATTTAAACATGACGGGGCTATGTGTTGTTTCACTGTTGCACGGGAAGTGATGTCTCCTTTGACCAATCAATGGACTGCAGTGTTTCTAGCTCCACCTTCTGGGGTCAGATCGGTATGCTTGGCACCCCAACAGAAGGGTCCCAAAAAGTAGGTGGGTACGGTTCCCTTATGAGGGGTCCTGACCCGGTTTTAGGCTTTTGAAATGCCACAAAAAGCAAGCCGTACCGAGACAAACCGAACTGAACCCTCTGGTGGAAACGGGACTTTACGGTACTTGATGCAATTACGTAATGTTGTGTCATAATTAACACACCCCACACGTGAGCGTAACATGGAGAATTACACTATTGTTACACAAAGGTTAACTTATTAAGATCCAAAATGTTGGATTTGGATTAGAACAGTTTAACAGTCTGTTTTCAAAGAATTGCAAAAGTTTGGCATTTTGTATTAGATGTGTTGTAACCCGAATGTCGGCAAGACGTAACATTTTCATATTTTGCTTGTGCTCGTACAATAAGCATCTGAAAATTTGACCTTATCCAAGAGCAAAAAAATGCGTGTTATATATGAGAAACTACGGTAGGTTCACTAGAATGGGACAGGACAGGGTTTTTAAGACATTTTTTCTGATGCTTAGGTCAAATTACAAAGGTTTTTTGTCTGTTATGACAATTACTTCTATACTATACCACACCATTGTTTTTTTTTTTTTCCCCATACGTTCCAATAAATGTTATGTTACCTTGATAATGAATGAAAGAAGTCACTCAATAAGGCACGGGGGTGCCTCTTCTGTTTCTCACCAACGTTTCTCATTTCACACTCTGGTTGTAGCTCTTCTACAGCATATCTCAAAGGCAGGGGTGTTGATATCAGAGCTTTACTCCCATCACTCTCAAGGCATCCACCTTTGTCTGTTTACATCTGTGTTTGTCACACATGCAGAGCTCCCTTTGCTCTCATTTGTCAGCATCTCCGACACGACGCCATAGATTGTAGGAAGCAGGGTATCAACAAACTCGACTTTCTGCCGTGATGCGTCTGAGACTGATCTTTGTTGTCATGATACATACAAGAGATGAAACGCATGGGTTTCTGGCTGGCGGTAATTGAACATAATTCATGTAGTCTAACCTTGTCATAAGAAAACTGCAGTGACAACATTGTAGTTAATTTCTCCCATTTTAACTTAACATATTTAACTAGTTTAACTTCAAATACAACTCATTCCTCTTCATTTAGCACTTTGCAGGTTTTGTTTTTCAAATGACCCAATCAGGAAGCAGATATGTTGGTCAACCAGCTGGTTGCTTTACCTGTTAAGGGTTATCCTGTACGTGAGTAGATTTTTTTGCATTTCTGTAGCAATTTTTTTTTCATATGAGAACATCACAGAGAGTACAATTTAGATATCCCGCTGTACCCAGTTTTCTGAGGATTCATATAGCCTATAATTTTGTCATCATACAGTTTATTTCCTGCGATTATATTATGATTGTCAGAGGATCTAAAAATATGTTGTAGGATTTTTTTCTTACTCTGATGTTTGCTCTTACTATTAGATTTCTGAGGAGCAGGATTGACTTCCAATTTTTCTGTTTTCAAACTTTAACATTCATGTACATCTGCACCACCCATTGGATACGACTTGGCATTAGAAACATTATTAAGAGAGGTAAATAAGGAAAAACAAAGACAGGCTGTCATAATTTAAAATACAGGAAGAAGGCAGGAGAAGTCAACCAAACAGTTACAATGCCAGTTAGAGGGTTAAAAATGTAAAAGTCTGAGCTGATGATACAAAGATGGATGGAATTGTTGCTGAGATGGCAAAGAGTCACGAGTTACAGACAAAGGGGACGGGTGCAATGCTATGCCGTGGGCAAGTTATACAAACGTCATCCGTAAATATAAAATGATATACTCCTACAGTGTGACGTATCAGCCTGAACTAGAGGCCAAAGCTAGGGGATCTGACATGTCAGCTGTGGTCTGCTTCTCTTCCACCAGCCACACAAGCAAATATAGGGATCAATATCTAAGAGAATAAAAGCTTGTATTTTGTAAGTCAAATTGCATGCATGCGGGTGACACTGTCCTGGCTATACTTTAAAATGAAACTGTTCTACTAAAAACACTGCTGACATTATGGCCTCCCCCCTGTCTTTGCTTTACAATGCCTCAGCTGTAACAGGTTTCCCCTTCCTTTTAAAAACAATATTTTCATTTTGTGATCAGAGCAGATGATGGAACAAAACGAAGCGAGAGCACAAAAACATTGATAAACTCGCTGCATTGAATTTTAAGAACATAGTATCATGAGGTTTACGTTGTAGAATCATCATGCATCATGCTGATAGTGTGGAGTGAACAAGAGGAGATTCTTCTTTTTATTATTTTAGATGGTAGCTGTAAGTATTAGAAAATTGAAAGAATATAAAGAAGTAGAGGAATGCATTGCATATTAGAGCATTTAAAATCTGTAGGGTAATTGGAGATGGTGATGATGGATCATACTAGGGCTGGGCGATATGGCCTGAAAGTAAAACTTCAAATTGAAGTGTGTGTCATAAAATGTTGATTATGTAGTTCGTATGCAGGCAGGTTTGTCTACATCAACACTGAAAGCTAAGGTATTCCTAAGCGTTTCAGGTAGGTTGTTCACTTGTTACTCTCTGATCATTATGTAATCTAATTTAAAAATACAAGCCTGTAAAAGTGCTTGTGCAAAACCTGACTGGGCCACTATCATGAAAACGGTATGAATTCAGTATTTATATTATTTTTAAAACTTTGCACCAACTTGCAGTTTAAGTAAGTGAATGAAAAAAATCTTGATTTTAAATTTTTAAATATTCTGCAGAAAATAATTCTGAAGCTGCGTTCACACCGCAGGCGACTCTGGGATCAAAATCGCGTCGCCCACTTAAGTGTCGTCGCGTGTCCATAAATACCTCATTTAGGTCACGGTTGCCGTCGCTTGGTGACGTCACGTCCGCCTGAGTTTCACTGCCATCATATCATATCATATAATAGGATGTATAAGCGGACATTATTCCAACTGTATCCTTTTCACTCACCTATCAAGCACAAAACACTGCAGCTGATGCCCTGCAGCAGCATCATCTGTGAGTTTTCTGCGGTCCGTCTAGGCTGAACTAATGTCCTCTCTGACTAATGTTTCCACACCGACATAAATTGTTCCTCTGTAGTTCGGATGAAAAAACGTCTGTCACGAGTGCTGTCACACACGCACACACTGCGGATTCCCTGTTGCCGCACAGCCACACACATCATCGCCTGAAAAGATCAACTTTTTTTAACATGGATATTGCGCAACGTGTGAAGTGATTGTCTTGTATGCGGCAAACACATCGCGGGAGGGTTAGCCCCGCCCCATCGCGGCTGTACATTTGACTTTGCATAGAGAGTGATCGCTGAGGTAGTGCAAGTAGCGTCAGGTGTGTAAGCACCTTAATTATTCTAATTCTATTCCTTTGAATTGATATATTTCCCAGCAATTATTCATACAGTTATGAGATGATATGAATGCTGCGAGTTTATTTTTTATTATGCGTTTTTTATGCGTTACATGAGCAATGCAGGATCTTTACTGCTTTTTCATTATTATGTATGATATAAATGTATAATTGATAAACTATTATTAAATATTCCATAGCTGTCTCTCTTGAATCCAAATTGGATCAACCAGTTTTTATTGTTTTTGCAACAGTAGCTTTGAGGGTAGCTGAAATCTAGCTTTGGTCAAAGAGGAATGGGAAAGGATGACCAGTCCCAGCTATACAATTACAATTAAAATTTGATATCCTAAATCTTTTTGCCTAAAAACTCTCTTATCCACTCATTTATCTTTGTTCTGTTTACCTTGCAAATCAAAAACACACTCAGCAGACACTCTAACAAAAGAAGACCAATAAAGAATTTGGCTAACAGGAGACAGAATTGATCAAAACCTCGAGTAAAATTTGTCACACTAGTTATGTTTTCTGCATGACATCTGCTGTCCATGTGGTTTAAGATGGAAACATCAGCAATATGGAGAATGGTTATCAGTGCAGTGCAGCATTAATAATCAGGAGTGTCATGTGTTTGACATCATTGGCACTGAAAATCTTTTATGCCTCCTTTTTCCTCACAAAAAATACTCAGGAATCGGGTTGATATGAAGAAGTGATGATGCAGTTGGTATTAGTGAAATCTTTTAATATCCCATCGGTGGTTTCAAACGACTTCTTCAACGCAATGTAAGATAAAGTGGAAGCAGAGTGAGAAAGATTTCCTCCTTTAATTAGATACTCTTACTTATTCATTGCATTAAATTGAGGTTTTTGGTAAAGTTGGGATCTATAGGAAGCCTAAATGTCTCTACGTAGTAATTGTAACTAAAGCACTAATGCAGTCTGAAGTTAAACCTTCATTTTGTCGAGTCACCTCTGGGTTAAACTTGACATTTCTGGTTTACTGCATGTAAATGATCTGGTCATTTGCCCTGAGACTGCACTTTTTAAGCATCGTAGAATCAAATGCTTTGTGTCTTTATTTGACTATTAAAATGTTTGTGATTGCCCCCTCAGTCCAAAGAAGTCCACTCCACCTCAGAAGCTACCTAGGAAGGAGAAGGAAGTTCGCAGCAGGCCGTCAATCATCGACCTTCCGCTGCCCCCCTGTCTGCCTGGAGGAGACGTCTCACCTCCACAGCTCCCCATCCGCCAGGCTCCACCGCTCCCTCAGATGACCCTGAAGAAGAGACCAAAGTCAGTCCGTGTAACTACAGATTCACTTTAAACCTTTATTTTTATGGCACAAATCTAATGTCTTTCTTTTTCCTGATGGGTTGCAGGATTTGCTGCCCACGGTATGGTGAGCGCAAACACACCCAGAGCGACTGGGGCAAACGTTGTGTTGACAAGTTCGACATAATTGGCATCATAGGAGAAGGAACCTACGGCCAAGTGTACAAGGCCAAGGACAAAGACACCGGTGAGTGACCTCGAACAAACGAGCCAAGACTGAATCGTCTTTACTTACTTTACCTATTTTTTTTCTTTTATAAGGAAGTTGATTTAGCTTAAAGATTCTTCATGTTGAAACCTGCTTTCTTAATTCTTCATTTTTTTCTCTTATGGTCTCTTATCTATGTTAATGTCTTAATTTGATATTCCTACTGCTATACCATGTAAAGGAGCAACTAAAACAGCAGAATTTTCCGTTTAGGGTTAACAAAGTATTTCTGATTCTGATCACTATCACTGGTTGCTTGTTTGACATCCCAGGTGAGCTTGTGGCTCTGAAGAAAGTGCGCTTGGACAATGAAAAGGAAGGCTTCCCCATCACTGCTATCCGAGAGATCAAGATCCTTCGGCAGCTCAAACACTGCAGTGTGGTTAACATGAAGGAGATCGTGACTGACAAGCAGGATGCTCTTGACTTTAAAAAGGACAAAGGTAAGAGGTTCTTCTGCTAGGACTTGTCAGTAATGAAAATTCTCTATATTTTAGCTGAAAACAGCAGCTCCAGTTTGTAAACTTTCTGCATGTACTCCTGTCGGTTGGCTCTGAGTTTGGACTAAATACCTAAAAAGATATATTAGCAGATGCTTGGTTACCAATCAAAACTCCACAAGTTTATACATGATAAATTTATAATGTACATGAATGCAATGAATGAATAAATAAACACAAAGCATGGGTTTTGTACGACTAAAAATCAAATTACTGAAGTCACAGAAATTTCAGGCAGTACATCTAAAGCTAAAAATGTTCTGTTTCATATCTTCAGTCATTGTCGTGTAAGTTGTGTTTTTTGTTTGTCTCAACTTAATGTTTTGTTTGTTTGTCATCCTTTTTTAGGAGCCTTCTACCTGGTGTTCGAGTACATGGACCACGACCTGATGGGCCTGCTGGAGTCGGGCATGGTCCAGTTCTCCCATGAGCACATCCGGAGCTTTATGCGCCAGCTGATGGAGGGTCTGGACTACTGCCACAAGAACAACTTCCTTCACAGAGACATTAAATGCTCCAACATACTGCTTAACAACAGGTAGGCTCTGAGGAAATACTGATGCTCGGCGTGTCCTTGATGTGGACACTGCTGATTAGCTTGTAGTAAGATCCTTATTAATCAGCAATTGTGTGTTTTTCACTTGGTTGTTATACTGTTGTAAATCAGATACCCTCACAGAATGACAAGATCAAATCTAGCTGTATTTCAGCACATGAATGACCAACACCCCTGCAGACAGTCTAAAGTCATCCAGTTGGTAGATACTGCTAACTTGAAAACACAGGTGACTTTAAAGTAAAAGGCTCATCTCCAAAGTTGGGCAAAACTTTTGTAAGTCCTGTAAGATTTGCTATCCTGATACATTAGGTTGTCTGTTCAATATATTTCACTAGTCCACCTGGGCAAAAGCCCAGAGAAAGTGTTTGAGAATGGACAGAACCGTTCAAAGAATATCTGGTTGGTCAGGGGCTTTTTCCATCAAATTCATTACAAACCAAGCAGATAATGTAGTCTGCAGGTGTAATGTGTAAAGGACAGAGTGTGAGCCACTTCATCAGCAAACTGCAAAATATGTTGGCTGTCCTTCAAAAAGCCTGAAAGTTGCTGACAAAATGTCTTAAGATGTAAAGCTTGAAACAAGTCTCTAAGTTTTGGTAAGCCCTTCAGTGCACTCCGAGTAGCAACTAGACAGTTGCTTTACTGCTCTAGTCAAAACAACAGAATTAAAGTAGTACAGTTTACATATCTGTGCTGCATGGAATCATTTGCATTAAGTTTGAGAGCCCTACTTTAAGAGCAGACTAAGCTCAATTTTAATGCAGTGCAATGACCAGCATGTGCTTTTGTGAACTGTACAAACACATGTCTGTATAAACCAGAAGAGGACTGAATACATTTTTAAAACCTGACATTAGATCTGTTTCTCAGTTCAGGAATGGTTGTGGTTTACTCTGTCAGGACTTGACTTCCAGGGCAGAATTGATAATAGATCCCGTGGTACCAGGTTTTAAAAGTTGTTATTGTTCAGTGTAGAACCTGGGGCCTGACAGATTAACAGATTAAATGTGTGTCTTAGGGTCACTTCACTCACACTGTCAGTTATTTATAGGTGACAGTGTAGGTTGCTTGCCTCTTATCTTGAAAGTGTTTTTTATGTTTGTTGTACAGAGGTCAGATCAAACTGGCAGACTTTGGTTTGGCCCGTCTCTACAATTCAGAGGAAAGGTAAGACAAGTCTTCAGTACACACATGAACCTTTAAATTGTCCTAATTCTACTGGGGCACCATGAGATATCCATTAAATATATCATTAACTGCCCAAATTAATTATTAGTCACCAAATCCAACCATAAAAATTGAATTTCCACTCTGTATTTACAGTGACTCAACCCTAGGTGGCACTGTCACACTTTCTAACCTCTGAGCCAAATGTAATAATTCATGTGCTGTTCTTTATCCACGCTCGGACAAATATGCTCTGTAAGTGTTACCTCTCTGTCTCCTCACTACAGTCGGCCATACACTAACAAAGTGATCACACTATGGTATCGGCCCCCTGAACTCCTGCTGGGGGAGGAGAGATACTCTCCAGCTATTGATGTGTGGAGCTGTGGGTATGTATGACACAGTCAAGATGGTCCATCTATAAGCTCATACATACTAAACGTATGAGTTTGTTTACACACATTGTATCTATCCTGTGAAATAAGTGTGGTGGATGGTATGTACTGCTTAACATTCTTATCTTCTAACCTAGAGGATTTTGTTTTGGGAGGGGGTGTGTAAAAGGAAAGCCAGTATTATCTGAAATCTGCTTTGGGTTGATAGCCTTCTGTATTTTCCGGACTATAAGTTGCACTGTTTTTTCATAGTTTGGCTGATCTCTAGTCAGGTGCGAGTTGTATATCAAAATATACATTATTGAACATACTGACAGACAAACAAAATGCTGCCAAAATGGAAATCCTATTCTAACAACCTACATGTAGTGAAATATTCAGCACTAATCAAGCAGAAATAAAGTTTGAAGTAAGTGAGAAACTCGTAGGGGCCTGGTGAAAAGCAGAGGTTACTCTTACTCCAATGAAGAAAATGAAGCAAAGCTGAAAGCGAGGTTGCTTTAGCTGAAGGAACAAGTCCATAGATCGGTGCTTAAACAATGCGCTGCGGGGACAGACTTGTTACAGGCCTATTTATGCTGAAAGTTACAGACAGACCAGAATACAGACTGAGCCTCTTGTCCATGCTATACATTAATTTCGTCCATACTTCTGCACATTTCCATAAAGCGTACAGATACGTGACAAACAGAGCTTTACCACTGGAAACTGTAGGGGCAGTGTCGCTGTTACTACGCATTTGGTAACTCTAGTGAGACACGAGGAAGAATTAATAATGAAACCTATCGAAGAGAAGTTCTGTGAGTTAGTTAGAAATTACAAACATCTTTATGACGTTTCTTCTCCTGGACATTGGGACAAAGAAAAACAGCAAAGCAACTGCTTAGAGGAAAGGGGGGCAGTTACATATCAGTTGGTTGGTAGGGAAGGAGAAGTGTTGGTGTGTGCGCCCCCAGGTGGATGTCTTGGTTAACAGTAATACCAACGGAAGGACGCAGTTTGCCTTCTTGGTGTTACCGCTTCATACAAGGCTACTCCCTGTCTGTCAGAGCACTAAATAAATGGGACTTATAGTACGGTGTGGCTTAAATATGTTTTTATCTCTTCATGATGTATGATGCAAAAATACAATAGTTAAACTACCAAATTTAATGTTACTGAAACTGAAGACAATTAATGCAAAGGGAGTCAAATGCTGAGACTTTGAACTATAAATCAGTCACATACAGTATATAAAAGTCCTCTTAACCCACAGATGCTTCTTCATTGTGCAGTGAGTATATTACGTTAAATTAAGTAACATATTTGCAATATTTACACCCTGCCATTTAGTCACAAAAACACGCTGAATGTAGGCAACTGAATAAGACCCAAGAGAAACATCTCCACTAGTTATTTCAAGACTTTAATTCTAAATACCTGCTGTTCTTTTGCTCCTTAATGCTTCTGTAAACAAATATGCAGCTGAAAGGAAGTGCACTTAGCTATCGAGTGTCACAGCACACTTAAGTACTTTTCATTTCTGTTCTTAAAGGTGCTATGAGGAGTTTCTAAAAGTCTCACTTTTAGATATATGCCTGATGGAAATACACACTTTAAGATGAGTTTTATAGCATCAAAATAGGTGTCTCAATAGAGCTACCAATAGAGATAGGTTATCTATAAATGCTATTCCTTAGCTTCGTAGTCGGGTCGGACAGGGCTGGACTGGCCTGGATACTCAACTTCTGGAACAAGACTATTAAAACTAGAGCAAATTTATATTATTCGGACACGTCTTCGAGCACCAGGCTGTAAGTAGCGATATATAGCCGGCTACAAAACTACGATACTAAGTTTTCCAAAAATTGCTCGTTGTCACACATCAAAAACTACCGCTACAAAACTAGAAAGAGATACATTACCTCATCGCTTTGCATCCTGTAAGTTGTTGAAAAAAGTTGTTTTAAAGCAATGCAGAGTTCCGAGGAAGGTCCGAACTGCATTTATTAGCATCACAACAAACACGCGCTTTGGCTTGGGTCATGTCTTTACAACAGTTGCCGCGCATGCTCGTGGTCATTTATGTCGCCAGAAATAGATTCTCCTCATAGCACATATAAGGTTTCCCAAGGTAATGTCATTTAATGTTTTGGTTTTATTGGGTAGTTTGAGCCTCATGGTGGGTAAATCCCAAGGCTTTGGTGGCACCACTGACAGCCATATACCAGCATAGCGTCAATGCCCGGGGGTCTTACAACAGGGGCAAAGCTGGTTGGTTGCTTCAGTGGCAATCATATATACAAGTGCCACGGGACTCAAGCAACTCTATTAAAACACAAAAAAATCAACCATACTTTTGAAGGCCCACAGTATTCCATTATTAAATTGTTCAGCGAGGAAGAAGCAACTCTGAAAAGTGCGGTGTTGTTCCAAAAGTTGAAACGATTTCAACTGAAATCCCTGAAAGCATGACAACAAAACAGACAATGCTTTGTTTTCAATTGAAACTGGGTGCTTGAAGAGCAAAGAAAGGGGCTACAAGAGCCTTTTAAGTTGGGGAAAATTCACTACTTGTGTTTTCTCTTTAAAACTTTGCATGTCTTTTTTGTTTAGATGAAGGTAAGTGCCAATATGAGAGACAATAAGTATATTTTTAAACAGCATCGCTGGCATCTGTTAGCGTCATTAAAATCTAAAAAAAAAAAAACATTCAGAGGCTGGCGTTTGGCATATCAAAGTTGTTTTTTTGTGTTCATGTGCCCTTTTTTTAAACTTTGATTTATGAGTTAATCTGCTGGTATGGATGTTGTAATTCGGTTCAAGCTTTGTTTCGTGTACTAAAACAACGAGGGATTGGTTGATCACTTATAGATATTCCGGTATATTTAACTGGTTGAAAAGTTTGAGCTCAGTGAGTGAGCCACAACAGCATGTATTAATGTCTGCCTTCATCTTTCCTCAGTTGTATTCTTGGAGAACTGTTTACCAAGAGACCCATCTTCCAAGCCAACCAGGAGCTTCTGCAGCTGGAACTCATCAGGTTATTTTTTTACTTTATATCAACAAAAGACTCATGTCAATGTCTTCACCCCAGAATTTCTTCTCCATCACTGACCTGACGTTTGTCCTCCTGTCACCAGTCGTCTGTGTGGGAGCCCTTGCCCAGCAGTGTGGCCTGACGTCATTAAACTGCCACTCTTCAACACCATGAAACCCAAGAAGCAGTACAGACGACGGCTACGGGAGGAGTTTGCTGTGTATGTTGATGAATGGAGAAGAAGAGTTTGGCTTGGGCCGACTCTTTTAGGAATGTTTGAGAAAACATTTGTTCTGATTTTGCATCACACAGATAAAGATTGATGTTACCACTGCTCTTAAGTCGCTGTAGATTACAAATGTCTTTCCACAGTTGAACAATTTCTCTTCTTCTGTGCAGTTTACCAACTCCTGCCCTGGACTTGCTCGACCAAATGCTGACCCTTGACCCATCGCGGCGCTGCACGTCAGAGCAGGCCCTCAACAGCGACTTCCTGAGTGATGTTGACCCCAGCAGGATGCCGCCCCCTGAGTGAGTTTTGATGCAAGGAGTTTTTATTGTCATTCAACACATGCTAAACATGGATAGAGCGAAATTGGTTACCCTGGTCCCGGTGCAAGCCCAAGTATAAGAATAAACAAATATAACAATATAAGAATAAAAAAGAGAATAAAAGAAGAACACAATATAATATAACTAGCCTTTAGAATAAATAGGAATCTGAATTAACAGGTAACAGGAATTTGACCCTGTAAACCTTTATCAGTTTACCATCAGACAAATTAGATTTTTTTTTTCGATGATACTTTTTTAAAAATCACTAGAAAAGACCAATTCACTATCTCTTTTCAACTTTTAACAAGAATACAAATATTGAAGTCGAGCTGGAACTGGAAAAACTGCCATTGTCATTTTTTTCATATATTTGCTTTAATTAAACAAAAGGTAAAAAGTCAGGTGAGTAGTAAGTGTTATTTTTACTTTAATGTAGCAATTAGACTGTCAAACAAGTACAGTTTTTCTACTTAAGCACAGCCTAATTTGGGTCTTAAGTTTTATTTCAGTTTCTTTCCCTTGTTTTTCTTCATGATATAAATGTGATTCAGCAAATGAACAAACATGATGAATCCAAGGTACAATTTCAACTGTGATGCATTTATAGCTACTTGGTAAAATGACTATTTTGCACGTTATGTGCAGAAAATTTAGGTTTTAGCTTAAACTTAAAAAAAAAACAGCAATTTTAATGTGAAAATAGTTTTCTTAGCTGTATGAAGTATTTAAATCAGTTGTATACTGTAGAAAGTTAATGTTCAGACTTATCGTCTTTTATTAATTGTGTATTTATACTTTTAAGTAGAGCTGGAAATGTAATTGCATTTTCATAAGAAATTAAAATTACTGCCTCCCACGAATATGAAAACTGAATAATCAGCATTAAAGGTTACTGTGCCACACGGTGTGATGCACTTGTTTTATCTTCTTTCTAAATCTTACAAACAAAACTGAAATGAAAAACAATTATTGAATTTTATTTTACGTGCATGTTTTAGCTATAGCTTGTTCATTGATGGACAAAATTAAAGCATGCAGAGCATCGCAGTCAATGATTACAATTGTTTTACCATGAGTGAGTAATGGAGATCTATAATGGAGATCTCTATCTGCTAAAATCACGTTTACATTTTTTTCCCGAATCAAGCTGCGCTTCATTTAGACCTTTTGGATAGGCTCAGAATTTTCTCATTTAGTCTGTGATTTTGTACGTAAACCTTAGGTAATGCAAAATTAATAATAAAACATATTGTGTCACTCGAGTGTTCTTCCTGTAAGAGATCCGTTGCTTTTAGCCCCAGTGAGATTTCTGCACTGTTAAGCCAACACTCGACTGGTTTTAACAAAACTCCAAACATGAGCTGCGTTGGTGATCTCACTCATAGGTTAAAGGTTCTGGCCATAAAAAAAACCTGAACTCAACTTTCTTTATTACTATTATTTAAAAATCTTTTTTTTCCATAGCCTTCCTCACCACCAAGACTGTCATGAGCTGTGGAGTAAGAAGAGACGGCGAGCTCGTCAGAGCGGGCTGCCTGGTGATGTGCCTGTACCCAAAGTGCCCCGTAAAGATGTGACAGGAACCTCCACTGGAGAGAACAGCAAGGCCCAAAGCAGCCCAGCTGGAGCCCCACCGCCTCCACCAGGAAAGGCACCCTCCGTGGCCAACTTGGAGCGTGAACTGTCAGGTAACAGCTGCCTTTCACGTGTAGAAACACATCTGCTATGGGCAGCGTAGCCTAGCCGGAGTTACATTCTGTCCTGCTAAGCAGTTTTATCAGCACTGGAGTTTGAAGTGTTAAACCAGGTGGGGAAATTCAAACATGAGCCCAAATTATTACTTGAATTTTACTCAATGCTCCAGGTAATAATTTCGGTTTAATCTGGTTGCCATGGCATTTGTTTTTGGAGGTTGGAAAACTTTGAGGATGAGGAGAAGAGGGTCAGGCTTCAGAAATGTCTGATGGCTGCTTTTGTTTTTCAACAGCAGTGAAATAAATCAGCTGTGAAACAACAAAAGTAAATATCTGATGTTGTCGGCAAATTCACTGCTAATTAGCTCCATTGCTATTTCAACCAGTGCCGGACTATAAATGTAAGTTTCATTATTACCTATCGCAATGTATTAACACAGTTAATGCAAATTTTTATTCAGAATTTTATTTCAGTTTTACCTTTATTTAAGAGAGAAACATTGAGATTAAAAATCTCTTTAACAAGTGGTAGCCAACACAAAATTCTAAAACATTTTGTATTGGTCGTCTACATTTAAAATGGCTGCTGCCGAATCACTTTGTCGACTCTGAGGAGGAGCCGTACAGCTCAAAACGTTTAGTTAGTTGAAGGGGACTCTTCTTGGTGTGCAGATCTTTTGTACTTTTTCCAAACATCAGTGTTTGGACTTTGGGGTAGACTGAGTAAGATAGACCTCAAGCCTCTAAGGAGACCAATAAGGACACATGTAAGTTACAGCTGTTTGATTCTGGTGTTCACCAAACCTTACGATAGAACTTGTGTGTTGCTCGTGCAACATCAAGAACAAAATGTTTCAGTAAAGCGTGTTAACTGATTTCTGTGTCCAGGCCTAGGAGCTGCCGCCGAACAGCTGAACCAGGCGGAGCAGGCGGTGCTGCTGAACCTCCTCCAGGGACAGACAGACCTAAGCCTGCCCCAAGTGGCCCAGCTCCTTAACCTCTCCAACCCAGAGACCCTCAGCCAGTCTCTGTCAGCGCTCAGCGAGGCATCCGACCACCAGGGGGCTCCAGAGGACCAGGGTGCCGCCAGATCCCAGCCCCCTGAACCACCTCCCGAACAGCAGGAACTCTCTCCGACATCCGGAGAGCCGATGCTGAGCCAGGAAGACCAGGCCAACCTGCTGGCTCTCATTTTAGGCCACATCATCAAACCACAGACCGACGAGCAAGACGATGAGAGCAATGGCGTCCAGTCAGAGGAAGCACTAACACATGATTCATCCGCCTCCACCACTGAGCGCAGGGGCAAGTCTGGGTTTAGTCTCTAGAGGGAGGAAAGAACGGGGAACAGGTTTTGATGGAAATCACAGGGACTGCAAAGTTGCAGAGTGCAGATAAAGAACAAACGGAAGCTGACTGAGTTTGGTACTCAGAATTCCTGTATCAGAATAAAGTCAATGAAGGCCCCCCAATGAAATCGATTAAAAACAAAGTTAATTTAACGATTAGCCCCTTTTCTTTACCCCTGACATTCCATTAACACCCTCTGTTGTTAATTTACACCCTCACTACCACCCACATGTTCAAAATACACAACGAAAACCTTGCAAAGCATCTTTATGGTATGTGTGCTCATACGGCCCGTGTAAATGGGTGAAGGTTTGGTGCACATGGACTTTTTTTCACTGTGCTCTCGACGAACCAGAAGGTGTAGTGTTCTCCATTGAAGTGGAAAGAAAGGTTCACACTGTGTTGTTCCCTTCCACCTATCACTCTTTTCTTTCTCAGTCTGTTTCTCTATCTGTTCCATTTCCAAGCAAGTTTTTTTTCTTCCCATCTTTCATTTTCATCAGAAGCAGGTGTCACAGATTCTTCACAGAAAGCGATGTTGCTTTAAACAGTCTGTAATGTCAGCCTTTTTATGAAGAAAGTCTAATAAATTATCAAGTGAAAATAAATGTTTTCGATTTATAGACCTCACCTGCATGTGTTCCCTTTAATTTTGTTTTGTCACACTTTTTTTCTTTTCTTTTTTTTATCTGTTAACGCTGACATGGATATTAGTTAACAGATGTGATTAGCAAGTTAAATAAAAATGTTGACTTTGCTGCTGACACTGGAATGGTAATGTGTAACATGTTTTCTTCTTATTTTTTCAGTCAGGCTTTTGAAAACCTTACTGCCAAGGTTTGTTTGCTTTCTCGCAGACTTAAAACAAGAGGATTAGCCTGGTTTAGCAGCCTTGACCTCTGCTTTAAACCCATGAATTATTCTTCATAAGTCACCTGTTCTGTTCATTTTCCTGAACGCACCTCTCCTGATGTACAAACTCAGATTTCAGTGATGTTGGGATGTTGTGTGAAACCTAAATAAAACAGTTCAATGATTTGCAAATCCTTTTTTACTTTGAATACACTACAAAGACAAATTATTGAATAACATGCTTGTTTTTTTGCACTTAATTACTCATTTTAATTTGATGCTAGCATCATGTTCCAGAAATTCTGGTAGAGTGGCACTATAACACGGACATACAATCCACAGCTGTTGGGTTTAAACTTTGAGCTGAATACAATCTAGATGGTCCTTTTCCACTTTAGCCTGCTGGATTTCTAAAAAACATATGAAATGTGGACTCATCAGACCACAGCATACTTTTCCACTCGGCTTGACTCCATCTTAGACGGACTCGAGCTCAGACTGCATTTATGGGTGTTGTTGCTAAATGGCTTTAGCTTAGCACTTGCTGGCGTAGCGACTGCGTTAGCTGACAATGCTTACTAGAAGGTCACCATTGGTAACATCCACAGAATGATGTAGGCAGAGCTGCTTAAAAGATTAAAGGTCACAGGCATTCAATGTTGGTTTCTACCTTGCAGCTTCTGCGCAGAGATTTCTCAGGATTCTGATTTTTTGATATTATGGGCTGTAGACATATTCTTTGCAATTCTGCATTGACAGACATAGTCTTTAAACTGCTGGTTTATTTGCAAAGAGGTAAATCCATCCTCGCGTGTGACTGACTAAGCCTTTCAGGATTCCCGTTATACTCCAAAATGTCACTCCTGTTTCCAGTTTACCTCTTCCGCTGTGGAATCTGACAGGTGTTTGAGCATTCCCCAACTTCTACAGTCTTGTGTTGCCCCTGTCCCAGCTTTTTTGGAACATGTTCCAGGCTTCAATTTCCAGATGAGTAAATATTTACCAAAAACTGTGAAGTTTGTCAGTTTAAATATCTGGTCTTTGTAGTGTATTTGAGTTTACTGACTTGCAGAGCATTGTTTTCTGTTTGTTTTACACAGTGACTAAATTTATGGAATTGAGGTTATTACCAAGGTTTTGTTAGCAGGAATGATTGTATGAGGGCAAACAAGGCTGGCTGCAGCTGCTGTACAAACTTTTATACTATTATCAGTTGTATGGTGAAGAAAAATGCATTTTATTTTCTGATTGGAATTAAACATAAAATTGACAAATGGTCAGTTTAAATGAAATAAAGCCTTTATTTTCAGCTTTGGCTTTCACTTCAGCTGATTTTTTTTATGATTGAGACATAGATTTACCTGCAACATGTTTTAGCTCTGAATATAACTTCCTTACTGTCAGAATAAAACTGATATAAATGCCTGTATATTTGAACTGACCTTAAACTGAAGTTTATCTCGGAGTCCTCTGCCACCCTCTAGTGGTGAAGGTTGGACTGTCATGTTTTCATCATAACACTTCATCTGTCAGTTACTTTTTGTTCCTGGTATCAGATAAAGTGCCTTCTGAATATTCAAAGTAGAAAGGCTGTTAAACTCATCATTCATGGTTTTGTGTGTTCAGCATTAAAAGTAAAATGTGTGCTAATTACTGATGTTTTTGCCCTCTTTCCTGTTTTTCCCCCTCTCAGATGGTTCAACATCAAAAAAGAAACAACCATGCACAAACCCAGCAGCCCTCTCAGGTGAGAAGCGTCCACCCTCACCACCAGGGCCGCCCCCATCATCCACCCTCCCTGTAAACCCTGAACAGGCGGCTTCTGAGCCCAGCCAGGACATCAGCCCTGCTGTAGCAGCTGCCCTGCTGCAGCTCATCTCTCAGCATGAGTCAGAAGCTGAGCTCCCTCAGCGCAGCGAGGACCCCTCTCCTGCTGCCGATGGTCCTTCTCAGGGGCAGCCACCTCCGCCCTGGGTTGCGGACTCCCCCTCTTCTAAGTCTTCAGGTGTAGCTGAGGCCCCAACAGGACAGGAGCCGGCTGCTCCTGCCACTCCAGGACACTTCCCAAAGGACCAGGACCTGCGCTTTTCCCATGGACCCGCACGCTGAGCTTCTGTCCCACAGACGTGGCAGCTGGTTGTGTGAAAGTGGCAGCAGTGCCCCGGGCCTGAGGGGAAAGACAGAGGAAGAATGCAGAGGGACACCTGCAGATTAAGACTCACTGGACCATACGCAGGTAGCTAAAATTGACTCACAGATCTTAAAAATGAATGTAAGAAAGAGATTGAAGGCCATTTCTGGTCATGAACATCACTGCCCGCTAAACAAGCTGTGCTGTGCTGAGAGGGATGTTGGAACCTCTTCAACATCCTCTTGAGTACAGACCACCTGCAGTCCTTTGCTCTTTCTTGTGCACTAACTTTCCTGACTTTAGTGATGCTTGGCCTCCAAACTGAGAGCTGGGCTTCTGAAGCTCAACCGAGAAAGCAGCCTTAATCTTTTCCCCCTTAAAACAATGATTGTTATGCCCCCTATTGTGCCGTCCTCTAGCAAAGTTTGAAGCGCTGACTGTCCAAAGGTGTTTTAGTTGAAGCTTCAAAACTTTGTATGGGTTCATTCAAGGCACTGATAGCATTGAAGGACCGTGGGTTTTCTACTAAACCTCCTGGCTATTGCCTCTGTTTCCAGCTTAGTGCCTCCTTTATGACCCCAATAATGCCTGAATGATCTCAGCCTGGAAGGGGAAATGTGGGTTAAATGTCTGCTTTGAATGGCACCAACATCATCTGCAGAACTTCTTTCTCTGTCCGTCATCAGCTCTCCTGTTCTGCAGTGAACTATCAGACTATCAAACACGACTTCCCTTACATACAGCAAACCTCTGTCTCGCAGCAAGCTTCAGCCTGTAGCTCTCCTCTCTCTGTCTCTAATATGGATTCAGCCACTGCATTTTTGATGGACTTCATAATACACCTCCACTCTGCTATCAAAATAAACGGCAAACAAACACTCTACACACAAAAAGAAACAGTATCTGGCTTTTTCCTTGTTGGCTGAGAAAGCCTTCATCTAGTATGTTGTTGCCTCTCCGCCAACTTGTGCAGCAAAAGCTTTTTTGTGTGTGGTTATTTTTTACAAATAAGGTTAAAAAAACAGTGGTTCATTTTTTTGGTTTCAGTTTTATTGCAAGATAAAAGGGAGAAAATGGCTTTACTTGTCTGTAAAAAGAAAAAAATATTTTGTAATATGTGTTTTCTTGGTTCAGTTTATTAAAAGAAGTAATATGAACAGCTGGAATGTCTCTTCAACACTTTCCTCTAACGCAGCATCGTAAGTATTTACATGCCACAGTGACGTAGGTGGGTGTACCATTATGCAAAGGTGGGCACTTGTCCTGTGCAGTCATGGGCATTCAGTGTGAGACATACAAGAAAAGGAGTCTCACATTTACATTAACTATTCAGAATGTTCTGGTGCTCATAGAGAATAAAGTAGCATTAAAACAGAGTTTAACTGATCAGACTGTTTGGGAGAAACCCCCACTATGCCCTGAACAGCCAAATGGCCAGAGGCAGGTTAGCGCCCCCCTGTGGTCCCCCTAAAAATCCTCTGAAGATGGCTAATTCAACAACAACTAGAAAGCACTCGGAGAGTGCAGACCTCCGCCAGTGCCACAGTCCTCAGCCATATTGTCATTTTGACCATAAATATTACTCCTACCTTTATTTCATGTCAATGTTTAGATTCCTTGACCATGAAAACATACCATTAGCAACTGGTTTCATAATGATATCTATTTTAGTTCAGTAGTTATTCACCAAAATCACATTTTTCATCATGGCGGCCAGACGCTGATCCGGATCAACACCAAAATTGAATCAGTTCTTCCTTTTCCCATGCTGAACATTTCCTGAAAATTTCATCCAAATCCGTCCATTACTTTTTGAGTTATTTTGTTCACAGACAGATGGACGGACAAACTCTCCCAAAAACATAACCTCCTTGGCAGAGGTAACTAGAAAAGCACTTGGAGAGCGCAGACCTCCGCCAGCGCCACAGTCCTCACCCATATTGTGATTTTCACCATAAATATTAGTCCTACCTTTATTTCATTGAAATATTTAGATTCCTTGACCATGAAAACATACCATTAGCAATTGGATTCATAATGATATCTATTTTAGTTCAGTAGTTATTCACAAAAATCACATTTTTCATCATGGCGGCCAGACGCTGATCCGGATCAACACCAAAATTGAATCAGTTCTTCTTTTTCCCATGCTGAACATTTCCTGAAAATTTCATCAAAATCCATCCCTAACTTTTTGAGTTATTTTGTTCACAGACAGACAGACAGACAAACTTTCTTGAAAACATAACCTCCTTGGCGGAGGTAATAAGTCTTATACTGTGTTTTGGGACATCCTTTAAAGATGATAGACACTATTCAAGAGCAATTATAAATGAAAGCTACATGAACAACTTGATGCACACTTTAATGCATTGTAAACTACAAGTCTATAAGGATTTAAGAGCATAATCCAGCTAATTGTTGCCAAGTAAGTTGATACAGACATATAATATCAATAAAGTGGAGGGGTGTTGTATGGTAAAATGTCGTAAAATAATTTAAAGTCTTGATTTGCAGCTGAACTGTAGACCTGTTGGGTATTTTTGGTACATGCTAAAGGAAGTTATTATGGCTTTAAAGTTACATTGTTCACTTATTATGTTTGATTTTGAAGTTATTCCATGACCTGTGATTGACTGACCACCAGTGTTTGTATATGTATTTAGAGAAATAGTGGGAGGAGTTTATATCTACATATTTTTCCTATTCAAAAAAATGAGAACTAGTGACCAAAATGGCTTCACTTTACATTTGAGGGGTGGAGTTTGTGCATTAAAAAAATAAAGTGAAGATATTTGAACATCTAAAACAGTTTAATTCAGTGCAGTGCATTATGGTGCAAATCAAGGTGTTCCAACACGGTGACCATGATGATATTCCCCTTTACTGTATGTACATTGAATAAAAGGCCAAAAAATTTAAGATACACTAGATGGGTTTTAGACGATGTGTTAAAATATCCTAAAGAGATCGTAGAGGGTGACACATTTTCTAACTCTCTCAAGATAACTTCTTAATATCTGCTGTTTAGGGCGTATTACTTTACCTGAAGTTTAGTTCATATAGCCAGTTTTGATGACTTCTAGAGTATTTTTACAATCGCTTATATTCAAACAACCTTTTAGTTTTCACAGTCTGTCTGAAACACTGTCAGAGCTTCTGCTATTCCGAAAGCCTCCTTCCCAGCATGGGCCACTATGAATTTAGTGCTGGTCTTTGCCGTCTTTTCAACAGCTCTGCATTCTTCCAACCATCTGTGCTCTGCATTTGGTTTGCAACCCAAAGTCTGTGGGCTTTTACAGCTGATGCAACAGTGGTAGGATGTCTCATTGAGTCCATTCAGGCAACCACTGATGCTGGAAGTCACTGAAGAGGGAAAAGTTCAGATGCCACAGACTTTTTGTCTTGTGTGTAGAAAGGCTATGATGAGAAGGAGTCACATAATACACACTTAAGAGTGTATGAATTGAAAAAGCATTGTAAACACACAAACACACAAACTTGTTGTAACTGAGTTCATTTTAAAGGAGTTAGCTTTAAAGCTCCAGTGAGGACTTTTTTAGCTGGTCGCAAATGTAGCTTAAATAAAGGCAGATGAAGTCGTCTTTGCCACAAAGGCAAAAAGGACCAGTAGGGACAGATTTTTATGCTTTTAGTCTTCATTTTAAATGTCCGTATTTACTGCTGCTGCAGGGTAGATGTCAGATGTGGGGATTTTTACACTTTACTAAAAAACAGCCTTTATTTGTATTTTTTAAGAGTCAGAAATGCAATTTGACCGTTTAATAAATATTCTTTGCTCCCTGGATAAGTCCAAACATGGGCAGATTTTTGAAAACAGACTTTAAAAAATAATTCTGCCCACATAGATGAAGTTTTAAAAACACATTTTTCATTATTTTTTAAAATATTTTTGCAATTTCTATGAAAATGTTCTTTTATTTTCATTTCTACTCCTTACACTAGTCTTACTGATAAACTCTAGTATGTTCGAGCTTCTTGTACATCCATTTTCTTTCTATGTCGATCCCTTTACCACTGGGCTTGATCTCTTTATGGAGCTCCTGACAGGCAGACAGGGATCATAAACTGCAGAAGCCGCCAAGCTTCATACACACAGGCGGTGTGTGCGTACACTAATACATGTGTGTGTTCTTTTTGTGTGAGTGTGCCAGGATTGGCCTCATGCTCACCCAGACCAGTCCCTCACTTGGCAGCCTCACACAGCCGCTTACCCCTCTGGCCCAGCGAGCAGCTGAGCCCTCTGGGTGAGAGATCCTTTCAGAGTGGAGGCAGTGGGAGGCTCACCTGCCCTCTAGCACAGGCCCAGTACGTGAGCGAGATGAGACAGTGCGACGCGCGTGTGTGTGAGGGGTGTGTATGTGTATGTTTCTGTCTGATGCCTCCGCCCGTCAGGACTCCAAATAATAACGAATGTGCCCGCAGGGAGTTTCCACAGGAGAAGTGGTGGGCAATGCCAGTGCCAAGTCACAGAGACCAGACGAATAAATCAGGGCTGAGCGCTGAAGAGAGGGAGGAGCACGAGACTGTGCCATCAATCAGAGCGGCACCTTATGGGGAATGCCCATAAATGTGCCATGCTGCCAGTCTGAGGCACGTACCCGCTGTGGCGGAGACGGGCACCGGCAGCATTCAAAATGGAGGCTCCATTTTGGATGCCGTCGCTTTGCTGTGGGCTGCAGCAATTTGGTAAACATCCAGACAGATAGTGAAGTGATTGACAGCCTGAAACAGTCAGTTTATATCAAGTTTTATTCATAAAGTTGTGTTTTGGCACAATAGTTGGCTCTCATTTTCCTGGTCTTTGCATAAGCTGAATGTCAGAGCACAATTTTGGCTCTCTGGCACGTGTCAGAGTAATCTACAGAGATGCACGAAATTGATTTAATGCTGTTTTTTCTTTTCAAAATCAATTTAACTGATGTTGATTTGATGGGAATACCTTTTAAATTTAAGAACACTCTTTTCAAGGAAAGAATTAGAAAGAATAGATTGGGATGGAGTAAACAACCAGTTCAAATTAGTTTAAGAGATCTCATTTGCCCTTGTGCCTGAAAATTCCCATATCAATGCCATACTTTTTCACTTCCCGAACAATGAGACCACACTTTTGCAACTTTTGACACAAGTCGTAGACAACGGAGGTCTAAAATATCATTTAATTGTATACAAATATGCCAATCATGCATCATACATAGTCTCTATTAATGTTAAGTTCTCTTTACACTAAGCCAAAATGTTTTTTTTTTCAAAATGTCACAAAACACAGCATCTTTTCAAGAAACATTTCATTTAAACAGTGAAACACTCGTGTACATGTCAGGCCTGTAAGTGGTGCTCTAACGCTCCTGCAGATATGCACCAAAGCTACAGTAAAAGACATGGACGTGTGCATGTGAGATGTAAACAAAGACTGGCTTATGCTGTTCTCCATGATCTCTTTTTTCTCACGGTGGTTGTAGAGAGGCAGATGGTTTTGCTGTTAAAGTCATAACAAGCTCATTGCAGCACAAATGAGACACTGTATTCTGCCACAGTTTCTGTTGCTGTCAGTTCTATGAGATCATAGTTTCTATAAATATGTGTAGACATTGTAAAAACTGAAATGCAAAAGCAGCATTTTGAGATTTATTAATTCTAAGACCCTTCTTTTGATCCTATAACACCAGATACATGCCAGTGAAAGGCCTACATGAAAAAAAACTATTAGCAGATACACCTAAACTCATCTTCATACAGTGCCCTAAGGCAAGGTTGGAAACAGTAGTAACATGCTTAAATATTTGTTGATGCAGCTAGAGTTGTTCTGACACCAATACCAGTGTTGGAAATTGCTCTGGTATCAGCATCAGCGAATACTGGAGTCCAGGCACCATCCGATACCACGTTTTTTATTAAATTAGCAATCTGTCCACTGTTTAGCACCATTAAACTGGGACTGTTCTTCTTCGGTGGTCTTAATACAATAGCGCTGTGCTGCAACCTGGAGGAATTGATCATGTGACACAGACACAACAGACACACAATTGTCAGAGCTGATTGACGCGAGGCTTGGAGCTAAGCTAACTAGCACAATCATGCTGCATTATTGCTGGATTTATTCATGTTTTACACAGGGTCTAACCTGAGCCAGGTCTTACCACAATGGCAATCATATCACAGTCATGCAGGCGTAGTATGATTTTTTTGGATAACATACTGGTGTCAGATTGGTACTCTGTATCAGCCGATACCCACAGCAAAAGTATCGGTAGCGATACTTAGCGATAATTCTCCTTAGTATGTTGCCTCCTCTGTGCGATAGATAGGGCTGGGCAATTAATTGAAAATAATCAAAACTGACATTTAGACCCTTTAACTGAAGAAATTTTACTTGATTATTTTGATTATTTCCTCTGTGTAAGTCACGTGACCCCACCCCTCCATACAGTTTGCGTTCACTTCCACAAGAGTGAAGGATGCACTGCCAACATAGAGAAAACAAGCACTAATCTATCAGAGGACCTTGTAGCCAAGAAAAATGTAGTCACTGTTATTGGGCACATTTTGGATTCAGTGCAGAGGAGATTTAGCAGAAAGGAGTTAAGTGTAAATACTGCAGGAAGACTGTTCCAACCACCGCCAGTAACACCACCAATTTGTTCCAGCATAGCATAAGATAATTGCCCATTAATCGTAATCAAGGTAAGAGCTTTAATAAATCGTGATACTGGGATTAGATAATATCACCCAGCCCTAGCCATAGAGCACTTCTGTGAACAAAAAAAAAAGTGTGCAACATCAGGACTTCTCTTTCTGTTTTCCTCTTTAAAGACCCAGTAGCTCTTCCTCCTGCCCCCCAAAATAGACCTACCAGTGTGACATCACTTTAAGACTATTGGCTCCAGCGGCAAGCCCAGTGCAGACCAGAGATGCTAGACTGGAAAGTCATTTACAACATAGTGCCAAGCAGTGATGAACTGACTGACCAATCATCACAGAATAAACTTGTCGACCAATCAGAATGAACTGGACCCATTTTGGGAAGGAGGCCTTAAAGAGGCAGGACTAGGCACGCTAACAGCTCATCCCAGACAGAAGGAGAATCCACCTGGAAATCTGAGTAGGCCTGCCTTTTTCCCCACATAGGTAATCCTCAGGACTAAAAAAAAACACTGTTTAGGAATAATTTTGATGAACAGTAAATAAAATCATATCAATTCTTTTCCCCAACATTAATTAGCTGTAGTGCGCTCCTTTAAATTTTAGCTGTGGTAAAACTTGATTTCCTCTATATGAAATGTTACCAGAGATGTTAGAAGATACTGGACATAGCCAGAGTGACGTTTGTAATATGCTCACTGAGGGGTGAGTTAGAAGCCTGTGTATAACAACCACCAAGTGGATTACTCTATCTCATGCTTACTTTATCAACACTGTAACAGATATAGAGGCTGGGCTGAGGGGGGACTCTAGACTGTCTGACAACTAACAACGCTGCACCAGCTTGAAGTCATGTAGACCATGCCTCCTGCTCTGTAAAACTGTAAATACTTTATAAGTTTAACAAGGTCTACTTATGGAAGTGTTCATCCCCATTCAGTAAGAGAACATCATCACACTCTTTTTAAAACCAGGTTGTAAACTTGTTTATCTGTGCTGTAAAACAAACATGGTGTATGTGACCTGCATGCCTCTAAGTCAGCCTGATGTGGACGCTCTATTTTTATGCATTTCTGTACAGGCTTACTGTTCCAACTTTGGAGGTGGCCTCTTGTTGCCAAACTTGAATCTCAGAGAAGACAACAGCAATATTACATTGATTTGAATCCTGACCTGTCACTAAGCACACTTAAAACAGCATCCTTTTGCCTAAATATGCCCAAAACACCTAGAAATGCTATTGCATTTTGGCCAGAAGAGACTCCATTTCCCAGTAGACAATAGTCATTTATTTCTTTGGTTTGAGAATTGAAGCTGAGGACATGGTTGGTGACCTTTCAGATGCTTTTTATCCAGCTCCTGCTTCCTTGGTTGATAATCATTTTCAGTCTGCCATAACTAACAATGTTAGAACTAAGAACTCAAATGTCTGGCAAAATCAGATTGTTTTAACTGCTACTACCTTTTAATTTGGCAGCACAGTCACTCAAAATGCAGAAGAGGACGACGACAAACTGAAGACCGTGATGAGGGAGGAGAGCAAACAATGAATCTGACTCTAAAAGACAACTGTAAGTATTTTTTAAAAATCTTTCTTGACTAAATCCAAAACATTTAGAGAAAAAATGTGTAGAATTTTCACAGTGAAACGTCTTAATTTATTGGAAAATGACTAATTAAATGATGTATATTTTAAGTGAAACACTTACCGGTACATTACTTAAGATATTTAAAACAGATGCTAAGTACTACAGTATCAAGAGAAGTACATTGCTACTGTAAGCTTCTACTCTGTTCCTTATTCATTTTTTCTGTCATTTGCTTTTGATGGATTACAATTATTCTCTGCTATAAATGTTTTGTCACATATCCTTCCACTGTGACGCACTACTTCTCCACCCCACCCTTTGTGACAAAGTTGCTTTACAACTCATTTCACAAATGTGATGCCCTCCTTACCTCCACCTGCCTTCACTGCTTACTTATTTTTTAAATTTAGAAGCATTTATGGAGTAGCCCTGTAGGAAAGTAAAACATTTGCTAAAGTTTAGTATTGTTTCTGAAGTCTGGTGCCAATAAATATTACTTCATAGTAGGATATTTTGTTATATAAAAGATTATTTCGAATTTAGTGGAAATAGTGAAAAAGTGATTTTAGTGATTTATGTTTTGTCTTGCATTGACATTTTTTTTGGGACAGACAACCTCTCTTCTGTCAGCTCTACTGGACCACTGCTTATGGCAAATTGGCAGGTAGTCCAGACATTAGAATTTCAAGGCTGTGGTTTAACTTTCCAGGAGGATCAAATGTTTTCAGTTCCCAAGAATCCTCTGCATGAGGGAGAAAAGTTGACCTGACACGTGAGATTGTCCTTTCAGGGATGCTGATAGACCCAGCCATTTTCCAACTTTCCTTTTGACTTTAAATCTTTGGAAGATAGATCTGCCTGATGACAGACATAGAATCTCAAAAATTCTGGTTAGAGAAAAGTAAAGTGACCTTGACTGGTTTGAATGGAAGTGATTCCAGGATGTTTTTTAGAAAGTGCATGCTGTATTTTATTGTTTTAATTCAGAGCCATTTGGTGGCTATATTAATGCACAGTGTTATAGGGTTTTTTACACAATAATGCAAAATCTAGTTCAGATCCTTGCCAACACTGGATCCTTAGTTCAATAGGGTTTAATTTATGCACTGGAGTCCATGCTCGCAATCAAATCATGTGACTAAGTGGCGCATCTCCAGACAAAAATATGACTATGAATTCTGCATCTGAAGCACTCCATAAAATCATTTTTATGCCTTTTACTCCATAGTGTAATAAATCCTGGGTTACATGTGAAGGTCTGCACCAGTAAAAGTCTCATAAATGACTCTTAAAAACAAGGTAATCTCTCTTGCTTCCAGTGCAGAGTGTTTCTATGTGTGTGTGTGATCTCTGTGACAATTATGTGCATGGATTTGTGTGTGTGTGTGTGTGCTTCTGTGTTCGGTGGGAGTTTGGGCTGCTGAGGTCTTCTGAGCCTCGCTGCAGTTTGATGGTTGAAGCCTGTCTGTATGATGTTTACTAAACAACCTGCGAAGATTGAACGCTCTGGTGTGTTTCTGAGAGGAGAAGAGCTTGCGTTGGTCACTGAATTTAAATACCTGGGAGTAATCCTAGATCTGACACTCTCCTTCAGGAAACACATCAAGAAAGTGTGTAACTCTGTTAAATATGGCTTGGCAAACTTCAGGCAGATAAGAAACTCTTTGACTGACAGTGCAGCACTAATGTTTTTCCATTCAATGATCCTATCACACATTGACTATTGCTTACCTATCTGGTCATTGGCATGCTCCACAGCACTCAGACCAATAGAATCGCTTTATAAAAGAGGACTAAAAATCTTAGACAAAAAACCACATTTAGTTCATACTTGTAGTATTCTAAAAAAACGTAAATTTTTAAGCCTCCAAAATTTCAAAACCTTTAGATATGCCAGCTTTGTGTACAAAACCCTCCATGGTCTTGCACCACCGCCACTGAAAGAATTCTTCAGAAGGAGATCTTTGAGTGGTATGAACACTCGGGCGTGTGATAGAGGTGACTGTGAGATACCTCATAGGCGAACCTCCTTCGGGATGAAAGTGGTATTTGTTGTGGGTGGGAAAATCTGGAACAGCTTTCCTTCCACATTAAGGACTTCTCCCTCATACTCTTCCTTTAAGAGAAATCTCAAGGAATGGCTTAAAACATCTCAAATCTGTAACCATTAATTGTTTATTGTATTTTATTATATGTATTGCTCACCTGCTGAAAACAGACCCGACCTGTGACCTGTATGTACATATATGTATTCATGTACTTTACATACAGTCTCTCTTACATGGGCTTAACCATGTATGCAAACCTGCAAAAGTACTGTATAGCTATGTACAATTCACTATGCACTTTAAAACTCTGTGCAAATTGGGCAATGTGCAATAACTTGAGCTCTATACATCATACTACTAGAAGCACTTTTGCACTTGCACTTTAGCACTTGCACTTTATCTCAGAAACATCTGGTCCCTCCTCTAGCCTGCAATCAACAGGGTTGTCTTGTTTTTACGTTCTTTCCATTTTGGCTTTTTTCTGTTGTTTAAATAGTAATGTGCAATCTCTGTCCATTTGTATTTTGTGTATTACTGATATTGTGTATTGTGTAGTGTTACATGTTGCTTTTTAAATGTGTTTTACAGGGGGACTGCCAATGCAAATTAGCCTTTTGGCTATAATTGGGTATATTTACATGTTAAATGTTCATTAATATACAATGTCCCTCTACACTAAATAAAGTAAACAAACAAAAATTTGATCAGTAACAATGTGCAAACTCATGAGGGGAGAGAGGGACCCATACAGACTCTAACCTGTCACCTGATGGTCCATTCAATATGCTATTTCACCGATTAGACGAACGTTTGTTACAGGCCAGTCAGATAGTATAGTAGGTGGCACGACTGCGATGGTGTAAAGGACAGAATGTGAAGCGCTTGTAAAACAAACTCGGGTCAAAAACATGTAAGACATGAAACGAAAATATCTTTTCTATACAGATGTTTGTTGTATTGTTCATTTGATAAAGAAATGCAGTCCAGATCTGATAAAATAACGATGAAGCTGTTAGCATCTATGCTAATCCAGATATGTCTGATTACAGAAATCAAATCAGGCAGATCCATCTGCACTGTCAGGTTAAGACCAAATTAGTTTTTCGCGATTATTGCCTGACTTGACACTTGCAGGGTTTCAAAATTGAGTCACTTCACCTTGTGTGTCGTAGTAACTGACAACAACAAACCAGTCCAGAACGTCCCAAGACTCCAGGTTTTATTTTTGTCCTGCTTCAAATGACTCCTTCCCTCACATTAGAGATATTAACCAATGAGAGCACTGGGAGCTCTGCATGTGCAACATCACAGATGTAAAAATCCTGTTTGAAGCATGTTATCATTGATTTTAAGGTCCTTTTAATTGTTTTTAAATGCCTTAGGGGTCTTGGACCTTCTTATCTTTCAGAATTGCTTTTACCATATGAACCCTCACGGACCCTGAGATCCTCTGGCACTGGCCTCTTAATGATTCCCAAAGCTCGAACACGGACTTACGGTGAGGCATCATTCCAGCATAATGGCCCCCGTCTTTGGAGCAGCCAGCCAGAGGACCTCAGGGCTGCAGAGAATGTTCATATTTTTAAAGGTAGGCTCAAGACCCACCTTTTTAATTTAGCTTTTAAGTAATCCTATATTTTTATCTGTTATTTTTATCTATATCTTTATTTTATTTATTTATATAATCCAGCCCTCTTTTTAGTTTTTGCATGTTATTCTTATTCTATTACTATTTATTTGGTTTACTAGTGTTTTATTCATTTAATTTTATTTATTTTATGATTCTTAGCCTATGTAGTTTTATGTTTTATTCCATATCTCCAGTGTTTCCTCAGCAGGGGGCTGCCTGCGCTGGGGGCCGCTGTCGGCTCTGGCTGGGATGTCTCTGTCTTGTGGCGGGCGTCGTCATGGGCAGGTGGGGGGTCTGCAGCACTGCGGTGGGCCCCTCGCCGGTCCTGTAGCGAGGCACGCCCGGGTGGGGGCATCCTGGCTCTGGGCTGTGGGCGGCGCCCAGTGCAGTTGGCCCCCTGGCGTTTCCTGACCTGGCTCCTTTGTACTCAGCCACACAATTTTAAAATCACACATTTTAAATCATGTTATGTGTGTGTGTGTGTGTGTGTGTGTGTGCATGTGTGTGTGTGTGTGTGTGTGTGTGTGTGTATGTGTTGGGGTGGAGTTTGATTGGGGGTTGGGGACTGTTTTTAACATGTATAGCACTTTGTGCTGCATTTTTAATGTATGAAAAGTGCTTTATAAATAAAGTTTGATTTGATGTGATCATGTTCTGTCTACTGGCAGATCACAAATATATTCTACTGATGGAGCGTCATATGGCCCTTGACTGGTTTTGAACAGGGAGACATAAGGGGCACCTAACCATGTTTTACCCACTGAAAAGCCCCACTCTTTAAACATCATCCTCTGAGAGGGGCACCACCGAGTGCTATGTAATCTTGTAGGAATGAGAACAATCTCATGAGAAAAAGAACCAGCTCACGCTTCTTTATGAACGCGTGGTGGTTAGCATGTGAAATGTGCTGTATTCATCATATCCCGTCTTTGTCTTCCATCAAACACAATTTAATGTCAGTCATTCTCTTTACAGCTACATCTTTATTTATGTGATGTTTGGAATTGATTGACTTTATCCCAGCAGTGATATATGCTGTAGTGCTGCAGCAGCATGCTTTATTGATGCCATAACACCATCTCCATTTCTCCTCTCTTTATAGTTCAGTGAGAAACTGCTGTCACACACAATCGTAATTTCTTTATGGCTCGGCAATAGCAGTGACATCAACTCACGAATTTTTCAAGGATGTAATAGACCAGATAATACAGATATGTTCTTATTTGATCCCAAAACTTGAAGCAGAAATTATAATTCATATTTCTGTTTCTTTTGTTTAGAATATAGACTGCTGAAAATCCATCTGTGAACTGTAACTAAGAGGAGAGAGCATGTTACTTGGGTTTTATCTTGTCTTCACTGACCGCCATTCGATTTCTAAAAACTCTCAAAGGTCTGAGTGCTATGTTTTACGGCTCTGCACAGACAACCTCATTCATGCTTCTCTGATCTCTGTAGATCTTCTTCAGCATGATGGTCATTAGACCAGAAACTTGTCATGGATCCCCAAGATGTTTAAGATCAGAGATTTTTCTCTCCACAGCTCTGGAATGCAATTCAGCTAGTTTATGCAGTATAGCCCATTGTTTTAGAAAACTGCTAAATCACGTAATGCTGCCATGTTAAAGCCAGAGTACAACCTCACTCTGGAGCTGATGAGCCTGTTACTTTGTGCATTTCCTTTTGTGATGCATAAAATATGAAGATGTTGCATAAGTTTGTTGTATGAAGACAAAACTTTCCTGTCTGTTGGTGTCTGGTGTAAGAATGCAAACTGTCAGCTGGCCAAAAGGTTAAATATCCAGTGCCAGATTTTCTGTTAAATTTTTGTCTTTATTTAACATTATTAAAGATAGCTTAGTCCCGTCCAGAATTTAGTTTTTCTCAAGGGAGACATGGCCACGATTGTCATCTTCACTGTCTTCAACTAACACACAAACGCATATAATACATAGAAAATAATCAGTTAAAAAAAACATCAATTATAAATCATCTGTTATAACAGTTGCTCACTAAAAGTCTGGATTCAAGAATTTTCACCAAATATCTATAAACATTTGACGAAACAGAAATTTCAGGTCTAAAATAAAAATTTACAAGTCAGTTAAACTGATTTTCTAATTTTTGAAATCTATTCATCAAGACAGGCCTGACATCCTGGTCAAATGCTCAGTCTAAACTGTAAAGCAGCTTCCTGCAAATAGTAACCACTGCAAAAACAAACTTTTCTTCCTTAAAAAGTAGTTTCAAGACTAATGAATATAACGACAATTTTAAAAGAAGAATGGCCATAGGGAACATAATGCAAAGTAGACTGATCTGATACATAGTTTTTTCACAAGGCAGGGTGACATACGCATATTTTTGGCGCAGAATAGATTTCGCAAATGTTTGTAAACAGCATCTATACTTTGGCAGAGCTGAACATACTGCTTTTGTAGTATGTGACTTCGAACAAATGCTTAGGCTAGAAATGTACTCTCTGTAAACTCTGTAGACACATGATGGCCGCCACATATCTTCTGCTTCGATTCAGTGCATTTGATGTGCACATCATCAAAATCAGACATGTGCTGCAGTCTTCACAAAACCGATAATGAAAGAGAGGATATGACAGATGTATCACAGCAGCAAGAGCAATGATTACAGAATGTTTTAAAGACAAACTCATAAGTCGAGTTCACAATGATCAACACCAAGCTATACATGTGAGCTGATGACAGCTAATCCTCTTTTAGAAGTAAAAAACAAGGAATAAGTTGGGTGGATTACTTCAACTAGTAACCGTATAAATTAGTGATGCAGTTGGCATGATGGTTGAGTTTCTCCATTAGTGTGTTTGTTAGGGATGGGAATCGACAACCAATTCCAGTTCAGACAACAACTCTCTAATGTATTCAATATCGTTAATCTTTTTGCTTATCATCACCATTAACAATTCCTTCTACTGACAGAGTCAGAAGTGATGAGAATTGATCCTCCATTGCTGCTGATGCTGCTACTGAGAGCTCTGATGTTTCCTGTTTTTAGATAGATTGTGAGTTATCCGTTGTTTACACATTGTGTCGATCTTGTTTGTTAAAACCGCATGTTTTTGTTTACTGTCTTGTGGAAAGTGTTGTTATTTTCATTTGTTTTTTCTGTTTGATCACCTGCCTTAGGACAATGGATGAAATTTACCTATTGTGCTAATTCCGGCATATTTACAATGACATGTATAACGAAATTGTTGATTGATGTGCACTGTCCTAATCAAATAAATAAATTAAAATTAAATTAATTGTGGACACATTTTGGACAAGAGAGGGGCTTACTGCACAACTTTCAGCGTGTGGAAGCACCAGCAAGTTGCATTTATTTATACAGCACATTACTGAAACAGGAATGTCCTGTGTTTGACGTTGTTGCCATTGAAAACAGGCCAACTTTGGCAAATACAGAAAATCAACAGAAATCAATCAGATAATGGTTGACAAACCATGTTGTGTGTTGTTTGTTTTTTGTCAATATTTCCTTATGTATTTACTACAGATAGTACTTTTGATACAATGTTTAATCGTTTAACAATGTTTAATCGTTTAACAATAACAATAAGCATTGGAAGTTGCACACACTGGAATTTTGTCGGTGCTTTAACTACAGCTTTTATTAGCACAGGGTGCAAGTCATCAACACAATAACTCATTGGGCCACATCACAGAGACAGTTACAACACCTAACAGAGAAAAACATTGTTGAAACTGAGTGCAGATGATGCTGATGTTAAGGTTTGACCAGTGTCAACAAATATCTGATTTGTTTTCTAACAGAATTACTGCCATGTTTGCAGTTTACTTCTTACACAATAGGACAAAGGAAAAATAGCACTTCGTTGAACACACAGGTTCTGCTAATGAAAATTGATGAGTCAAACCCCCAAATAATCTTCTTCAGCATTATTGTTATAACAATGTTGGAAAATGTTAAAAAAAATATTCAGTTTATAACACAAAATATGATCTGTAATCACATTCACACTTCCAATTTTTTTCATCTGCTTAATCAATAAGTGATGAAGACATTCTTTAAAAAAAGATGACTCAAGCTGTACAGAAGAATCTCTCTGACCTTTTAAGAGTTACTTCCACTCAGCCAAAGACACATCACCCTCTCTGCATGATGCTGCACTTTCTGCAAACCAAAGTATTTTATTTATTTATTTTTTTTGCAAGGCCTCAGCTCCTCATTACAAATGCAGCTCATAGAGCTCCACGAGCCGAGCCGGGTTATTGTCTCTCTCTTACTGTCAGTGTGGATGCTGCAGCTTTAAGGGCAATGGGGCTGCTGGGAAAGCAGTGAGCGAGGGTGATGGAATAGTAGGAGGATGAGGAGGAGGAGGAGGAGGAGGAGGGTGGTGGTGATGGTGGGTGGGTGGCGGTGGTGTAAAGGGGGGGGTGGACGGGCCCTGCAGGACCATTTGTGCTAAAGCTCATTTGCGCAGCGACACTTAATTGGCTACAACAATTAATTAATGTGTTGGAAAGTTGGCACAAAAAGTTCATTTAAGAGGGTTTTAATAAGCAATTAGAGGAAAAGCAGTGAAGAGGGGGAATTACTGGAGAGGAAAGAGAAAAGCAGAGATAGAGCAGTGGATGTCTGGCCACTGAGAGCATGTAAACTCCACTGTATCAGGGTGTGGTGTTTTGCCTCTTACTGTGACCCTTTTATTTTTGAAGAGCTGGTGAAGAATTAAGCATCATTATAAGTCCATTAAGTCTATTTCTGAGGCCCTCATTGCTGTTCCTAAGTGGACTTGAAAACCATGATGCCCTTATATTGTATACTTATCAAGCCGGTGGCCCCTGGCCCCCCTCCTCTCCCTACTTCTCCTACCTCTTGTCCCGGCGCCCAGTGTAAAATATCGCATGACTAATGAGCAGAGCAGGTTGGAATCCTGGGGAAGATGTCCTTGGAAGACGAATGCATTTTCAGCAGAATAATTAACTTAATTAACAAATTCACATGCATATTCATCAGCCTATTAATGTCTGCTCCGCGCTGCTTGATGAGCAATGCAATAATAACCGTTTCATTTGCATATTTGCATTCACACTCACACCCTTCTCCAAATAATTAAAAAAAGGGACAGAGTGTAAGAAACTCAAAAGACATGTAAGTCACTTGGCCTCACATTATGTCTTTTGTATGTACTTTCTACCCGCAACAGACTAGGGCTGAGCAATATATGGCACTTTATAGGCAGATATCACTGTTTTTTACATCAACATTAAGGTTAAGCCTGTTGTTTATATCAGTATGGTTGATGTGGATAAAAGCAGGACAAAGATGGCAGGCTTAATGCTCAGTAAAAATATCATTTAAAGTTGAAACCTCTGAACACGTCTGTAGGCCAAAAGATACTCTAATTGAAAGAATTTGGCTAAATTGGGAAATTAAATTTCAATGTTTTGTTTTGGAATTGCTTTATTTATTACAAGTACTTTGGGTTTCATATGTTATCGGAAAGTGCTATATAAATAAAGTTTGATTGATTGATTATCATAAGGTAAATGATCATATCATCATGCTGTCTGTTTTATAGTATGGCAACAATGGTAGAAGTCCTAGTTTTGGTGACCCTCCGCCAACATTGTCTTAAAAATATTCTTGTTGCATCCTCCTGTGACAAAATTTAGGTCATGTATTTGCGTGTTTAAATGGTTTATATTTGTTTTGGCAAATTTCACCCTTTAGACATGAAAACCACGAGTGGCGGGCGGGCCTGTCTCCTTGTCACAGCAATGTATTTTCCCGCATTCTTGATCCACAATCAACCATGATGGATGTCTCTAAAATTTCTTCTTCCTGTTCTTGAAAATGTAAGAAATTACGACATGTAAGTTCTTTGGCAACATTTTGTCTTTTGTATGTCCTTTTTTCCAGAAAGGGCTAGGGCTGAGTAATAAATGGCACTTTAAGGCAGATATCACTGAATTTTACAACATGTAGGTTAGACTGTGTTGTTTAGACCAGTATGGTTGATGTAGTTCAATAAAGGACAAAGATGGCAGCCCTAATGCTCATTAAAAATGTTATTATAAAGTTGAAACGTCTGTCATTATGTTAGTAAACCGCAAGATAATCTATTTGAAATGATTTGGCGAAATTGGGGGATGTATATATTATTAATAAATTCGAGTCACTATGCTGCCTGTGTTACAGTATGGTGACAACAGAAGACCCCCCCACCCCCCCAAAACAGTGTCTTAAGCTGTGTTCACCCCAAACGCATAAAAAATATTCATGTTGCATCCCCACTTGACAAAACTTTGTGTATGTATTTGCGTGTTCAAATTGGCACCTTTTAGAAATGGAATCGAGAGGCAGGCGGGCCTGTCTCCCTGCCGCAATGTGTTTTCCCGCCTTCTCAATCCATGATCAACCATTGTGGATGTTTCAACAATCGCTGTTCTCGAAAACAAACAAGCTAAATGTCCCAGAAAAGTCAGTTAGAAACAGATTCATTTGATGATCCATAACATCCACTGTAGCCACACGTAAATAGTTTCACGAGGTGATGGCCCTTATGCTGCTAATCTTTCTCTCATGGGTATTTCAGAAGTTCCTCACATTTGGCATGTTTTTTCTGGTGAAGGATATAGTAAGTCACTGCTACTGAGCAAGAAAAACACACCAGTATCCAGCAAGTATTTTTGCTAACTGCTGTTGTGCTGTCTGATTTTGTTCTCAAAACAACCCATGAAAAGTTTGAAACAAATATGAGCTAAACTTATGGAAAACTCAAAACTCCCCAGTGACTTTCTCCTTGTTTCCCAATCCTGGGTTCAGTCTCCAAGGTCTAAAATAACCGTGTCGAGGAGCACTGATGCTGTAGTGCAGCAATGTTTACTTCCTCCTCTGTCTGAGATGTCAACCTTGTCACTATTCACCCTGACTGCTGACTGCCTGTCGTGCCAAGGCTTTAGGAGAATTAGTCTTGAAGTTGGTTAATTTCAACATGGACAAAGGGGTGAAAGTCACATCACGTCCTGCGTTTGACAAATTCGCCAAGAAGAGTTGCGTGGCAGATCCAATATTCACGACATCCCATTCACTTTCAATGTGTTTTTATCATGCGAAAACTGAAATTCACATTTGGTGGGATCACAGCCTCAGTAAAGCAAATACATTTACAAAATTGAGTGGAAGTGGCTAAGAGTGGCAGTTTCACCCAACTTGGCCGGCAACATGCTCTGGAGGAAGCTTTAGCCCCCCCTGGGTCACCGTTTGATGACCACTGCTGAACCGAATCACGTATAAAAAACAGTTTTGTGTTGATTTTTGGCTTCCAGCTAAAAAACATTTAGAAGTCCATTTTGGTCCATGTCTCCTATCCCTACAACACACACTTGGGGGCCTTTAATGATTAAATCCAATAAGTTTTCATTGTATTTCGGTCTCCAGTTTACATGTCAATGGTACCTGGATTGCTTAAATCCGCAAACAGGCTCCAGATTGGAGAATTTTCAATAAGCTCTCTATGCAGCGCTGTGTAAACCCAGATCTGAGCGTTTCAGGGTGAAATGCTGCGTCATCACATGCGCAGTACTCTTTCACATGAAGGCTACGTGCACATACCAGGAACAACAACAACAGCTCCGCCCGTCTACCGAGTGTTTGCCGCTTACTGTGTTCGGTTTGTTACCCAGACAAAACTATCCAGACGGATTTGTTGTCTGAACTGATTTGTTGCTCAGAAAAGAAACTCCTGCGTCTTTTTGCGTCCACTCGCCACTGTTGTTTGTGAAAGATTTTTCTTTTTCATACTTGTATTGTAGCAGTGCTGCCTCCCTGCAAACCTACACCGCCATCTACTGAACAGCGGTTTCATTCATCTCCAGCGCCTCCGTCTAAACGCAAATCAAATTGAATACACAAAAGGAAAAATCTTTGCGTTTTGAAGTCAGAGAGTGTCCGTGTAAACGTAGCCTAAATGTCTCTGGAGCCTGCATCTGTCTGTGCTGTTTAACATAAATGAGATCAGAGGCATGTGTGTCTGTCTTAATCTGGTTGCCTTCACCTCCAGCCTTCTTCCAAATGAAATCTCTGCATCTCGCTCCCTGCTTCCGCTCACTGCCGCACAACTGGTAGCTCTTCTCCTTCCTGTTTTCTTCTCTCTCTCCCTCTCTCCTCTGGTTATTTATTCATCCCTATCACTCGTCCTTCATTTATTTATCCCCAGCTTTTGAAGTTTGCCTCCTCTGCCTGTCAGTGGATGTGTGTTTTTCTGGAGAACTCGTACGCGTGTGACTGGCTGTGTGAGCGCAGCTGACAGTTTTATCATCATGCAGGTTTAAAAAAGAGGCAGCTTGGAGGAATCCTGAAAAACAAATAAAGATGGATTGTTGTCCTCTAACTTCCTTGGTTTGTGTTTCAGGTCTGATCATGTGTTTGTGTGCTTTTCCCATCACAGCAGATTTGTATTCTGAGTAGCAGGAGCGCTGACAGTGATAAAATGTGTGTGTGCTCCCTGGGAGAGTCGGTCTTTCATCGGCGTGTGTTTGTATTTATCTCTTGTTGTGTGTCATTTGATGTCCCGTGTTTGTGTTTGCGAATTCAAGTCCAATATTCCAGATGACAGTGATGTGAAACAGGAGATGTGCGTTCATTCTGGACTTGGGGCAACCGCGTGGGTGTCTTTCATCGCCTATTCGGGGTGAGGGGGGTGTGGCTGTGTGTTTGTGTGTGTGTGGTGGTGGTGGGGGGATTGGTGAATTTATCATTTAAGAAACTAAGAGTGTGTATGCATGTGGATGTGTGCGCTGCCAGCTTGTGTTCAGACAGCAGCAGTTTGCAGAGCGAGAATTAAAAGTAGGGAGAGATGCCAAGTGAGTCCCTGGAGACAGATACAGGGGACGGAGAGAAGAAAGAGGAAATAAAAAAGGATTTCTCTCTCTTTCTCTCCCTCACACACATGCTGTCACTTACACAAAAACTACCCTACCATTAGCCTGCTTTAATCCCACATAGCAACACTCATCAGCTTTAAAATCTAACAGTATGGTTTAATGTTATCTTCACAACAGTACGATGCATCCTGATCTAAATTACCCACAGACTGTTAAAAGTTATCCAACATCAGCTGTTTGGTAACTACAGGGGGCTTTTGAATCCAGTCCAAGACAGTATCCATGATTGATTATGCACTCTCAAGCAAGCTATCAGACAACCAGGAGTAAGACAAAGAGGTGGATCTTAAACTGGAGATATAGGTTGTTTTCGAGACAAATCCTCGTGCAGTTTCGTGCCTAGAAGTGCTCTGGTATGTGAGGGACTCATGTTATACTCCAAAGGGCATGCAAGACTGAAAAAAAACTACAACACAGGCTCCTTATCCTTTAAGTTTTGACTTGGGTTACATGTTTGGTTTGATCAAAACAACTCTCTTCCAAGTGTCTCTTCTCTTTCGTCCAGTTTGCCACAGATATCAATCATAAGCAAACAAGGGAAATGAACTGATGAGCAGAAACTGGTGGCAGTGAGCAAACTAACTTAACATTTAAAAAAAATATGAAAAGGTTCGTCTTACTAACTTAAGCAATACTAACACCACCAGACTCTGGTCCTCTTTTCAGATTTTTATCTGCCAGTCTGTGCTGAATGCGTATACATCAGTGCTTCAAAATGGCATGGAAGGACATGAATAGCGATGCCAGGTTGGGGAATTCGTGCGAACAAAAGCAACACCCAACTGATTATTTCATTGATTTAATCAGTACTTTAAGTTTTTATATAAAAGAGAGACTTCAGGGATTTTAGAGTGAACAGAAATAGTTAAAGATGAAGATCAAAACAAACCCACTGCTGCATTTCTTAAAACTCAATCTTAGTTTGAGCTTATCCATACAACAATCAAGTCTCATGGGCTCTTAAAAGTTAATGTTATTTTATTTTTCAACTGAAAAAAATCTTTTAGTTCTTTCATGGTTGAGTGTATCAGCACTGAGCATCACATTAAACCAAAATGCCTCACATTTTTACCGTCAGCTTGAAAGAAAAAGCTTGTCCTGCATTAGAAGACAAATAAACTTTTACGCTGATGCTGTAACTAAAAGAAGTATTGTTGAATGGAAGTAAAAATGAGGTGCAGTTAATCCTAGCTGTGTCCTGGACAAAATCATTTGAATACCCTGGCTAAACATAGCTTGGTTGATATTCCATTTAAATCTAAAACAGCCCACATACATGATTCATGATTACATTTTATTCCTTTTATTGCTAAATCCAAAGGGCTGCATAGTGGTGATGGAGGTAGTGCCCATGCCTCACGGCAAGAAGGTCACGTGTTTGTCTACCCAAGTCAGTTGGGACCTTTCCATGTGGAGTTTGCATGTTCTTCCTGTGCCTTTGTAGGTTTTCTGTGTGATCTCTGGCTTCCTCCCACAGACTCAAAAAACTGAGGCCCTCCTCACACGAGGACGGCCCCGTATCGTCTTGGTGTCGGCATCAAAACATGGATCGCTGTTTACACATCGTATTGTACATAGGCTTGTGCATTTACATGACAACACAAAATCCACGCACAATCCTGTCGGGTTGCCCGTCTGGTTCTGCTCCGAGGTGGATTCCACGGCAACAAGTGCTCATGCACGCGTAACATGCTGCGTCTCTGCATGAACACTTGTTGCTGTTGTTGCCGTAGCTGGTGTTGTCAGTGTTCTGTGAGCAAATGTTGGTATAAAAGTCGTAGCAATATTTGTAGCTGCTGGAACAAGATCAGAATCAGCCCGGCTGCTGCAATTGTTGTTGTTGTTGTGTGTGACAATGTGGGTTGGGGGGCGGGGAGGAGGAGGGGTGCTATGAGGTCACCGTCTTTCTCGGACTTATCTGTTTATACCAACTACGGCATGAAGACGAATACGCAGATATCCACTTGCAGACCCGTTTTCAAAAAAGATGCAGAGTCATGGACAAATACGCGTCTCTGTGTGTCAATATCACCAGATCGATAGTTTATTTTACCGGAGTCTTGCAAATTTGTACTCGTGTAAAGCCCACCTAAGGCTCATTGTAGAGCGTGAAAAAATATCGGTATCGCAATATTTCGTGATATTTTGACTCCCGATACAATATCAATATTTCTAATCTTAGTATCGATATTTTTATAAAAATGAAACCTCATATTTTATCAGAGTTGGAAATAAAATACAATGCATATATGTATACACAGGTTTTGTTTCATGCAGTCTATGCAGTTCAGACAGTGACAAGAGAAATATGTGACTTTTTTTTACCTATTTGTGCTGTCAGTAACTCAAAGCACTTTGTTCCCCATGTGTTCAATTACAGTTTGAGCTGCACTGCAGGTTAGGATGCTTTCAATACATTGTTAAGGGATAACAGGAATAATGTCTTTGCAACATTAATTTAAGTGTCGATGCACTATGTGTTTTCAAGTTTTCAAGTTATTTCAGTTACACTAAAATGGAAAAGTTACATATTCACTGTCTCTAGGTTTTCCCCAATCTGCTGTATAATATCGCAATATATCACAATATTGTGATATATCGTGATATTATCGTATCGTGACCAAAGTATCGTGATACGTATCGTATCGTGAGGCTCTTGCCAATACTCACCCCTAGCTCGTTGGTGACTTAACTGTAAGTAAGTGTGAGTGTGTTTGGTTGGTTGTCTGTCTCTACATATTAGCCTTATGATTGGCTGGTGACCAGTCCAGGATGTACTCAGCCTCTTGCCCACTGTTAGCTGGGAGAGGCTCTTGACTCCTTGCAACCCCGATAGGTATAAGCAGTGTTGCTAAAGAATAAATGGATGGAAATACTGCAGTACGGCTTTGTGAGTCTAGATGCTTTTCTTTCTTTCTTTTTTTTTTAATCAGGTCATAGTTTAATTATACGCCTTAAACGTTTGGCCTGCTTTGGTTTGCTTTATAAAGTGCAGTGTAAACCAAACCAAACCAAAAAATGCATTCACGTTGCAACTTTATCCCCAAATGAACTGAACTCCACTGAAAGTCTCATAAAGGAGTTAATACAATCCAAACTGAAAGTTGCCTCAATTTTCTCACCCTTACAAAGTCCAAAACTAAAGTCTGCACATAGATGCATACAACAAATACACACACACACACAGACTGAGCTAGATCTCTCACCTTTTTTCTCTGCTGACTCCCTGTCCTGTTTCCCACACTCATCCCTCTCCCTCTCTCTCCCTCTGTCTCCCTGTCTCTCCCTCTCTCTGGCACAGCCTGGTGAGGTGACACCCTGTGTGCAGTGTGACACTGAGCTGTCACCTCCCACTCCTCTGCATCACACCTCTGCCCCCTGCTGGGCCAACCCTGTCACGACACCCAGACACTCGGCCAGTCTCTCCTCGTCCTCCTCCACTGGCATAAAAAAGTCAGGATGTTACTTTACTTTCTGAACTCACTCGCATCCACTGCATCTTCTGTTGCTGAAGCTATACTGTCCTTTAACTTCTGCTCTATTTTCTATTTCAACAGGACAAAAATCTGCTTTTGACTTAAATTTCAATCTTAGCTTAAGACAATGAAACAATATCTTCTTACATGGTCTATGTTTTTTACTTCTTTTCAAATTAGCTAAAGAGTTTCCCTTCTTATGTGGGCTTCCATATTGTTGCAGTAGTTTGAATTTTAATAAGCTTTATTGGTATTGAGATCACAATCATTAATTTTACAACTTTGTACAGGCATTGCAGAATATTAAATATATTTGTCAAATTGCTTAGAGGTGCATATGGTGGTCATGAATTGTCAAACGCAATCAATAAGGAAACACAATATGAAACACAGAAAAAACATGAAGAAAAAAAGAATACACTCTACCAAAGTAGCTTACATATTACTGTTATTTCTAAAAGTAATAGTTCCATGATAAAGTTATCATCATAATATGATTCCTTGACCCTGAAAACACACCTAACACTCAGAATCATGTCGATATAATTATTAGTTTGACAGATATTGAGCAAAAACGATCTTTTTCTGGATTACCTGGTTATCTGGATCACCACCAAAATTGAATCTTTTCTACGGGTGGCCATTCCCAACATCTCTGAAAAATTTCAGTGTAATCAGTCCAGTAGTTTTTGTGTAATCTTGCTAACAAACAAACAAACAGACAGACATATGCAGGCAAAACATAACCACCTTGGTGGGGGTAATCAAAAATGTACTATACATAGAAAATATTTCAAAAAGAAGAATACAAAGTGACAGATAACAAAACACAAGACACAAAAATAAATTGAAAAGGCTTCAACAAACTAAAAAAACAAAGCAACATCTGAAAAACAGTGATATAAGAAAAATCAAATCGTTAAAAAGTACAATTGCAAATTTTGAAAATCACAGGGAAGAAAATTAGAAAAGACAAAAAAATACAATGAAATCACAAAACACAATTTGCACACCAATTAAAAAAAAATCAAACACTGTAATACAATACATAATTTGATTTTCTGTTTTAGGTTTTTGATCTCGTGGAGTAATCAAGCCTGTTGCCCTTTTGATTATGTTTGCTGAGTAATATATTTTTTTCTTTTCATATTGTTTCATTTTGTTGTTGTTGTTGTGCTTTTAATTTGTTGTTTTTCTTCTAATTTGTTACTGATGTTTTTCATGTTTTTTTAAAGGTCTTCTTATTCTTTATTGTGTTTTGCACTTCAAGGCCACCATACAAGAATCCATATCCTGAATATTTTGCATTAATTTGGTCCAGATCTTTAATCCCGGGGTGACTCCACATCAGTGAGGTTGTTTTACCTTCATATTTAACCAATGGCTGCCCCTCTGTCATCTTCATAACATCGTCATCTTCTTATAGTATTAAACTGGCTGACTGTGGCTCCCTCTGTGCTAATGCTTCTCTGTGTAAAGCTTTGACAGTTTGTGTTGTCTTGAAGCGAACACAGACTGTTAAAGCCCTGTCATTATTTTTCCAGGCTGATGAGACAAAATGCTGTCTGCACATCAGCACTGCGCCTGAGCATATGCTTCAGCGATACTGAAAGAGGCCTTCATATCGGTCTGTCAGCCACTCCCCTCTCGTCTGTGTGTGACACCTGTAAGTCTGTCAGGCTTCTGAGTCACCTGGTGTGTGTGTCCAGCCAAGCAGGCCAGCAGCGAGTGAGGGGACGGTGTGACGATTGAGATATTGAGCATTAGCCGGTGTCAGGAGTAAATTAGAGGCCAGATCCGTTTTCTAATCAGAGCACAAGCACCGTGTTAGAAGAATTAGGGCGACAGCTGCTGGGAGCTTTTTATTCCTCTCTCTCTCAGCCAGAGACGGGCAGACCCCAGCTCAGGGACCACCTCTTTACCACAGCCACCTGTCAACACTACTCTCTCTACATATGTGTGTGCACATGCATGGTTCCCTCCCCCATACATGTAAGCACACGTTTACTTTCATAGAGACCCGCTGACATTCTTCCACAGACACACATCAGCGTCTGGTATATTGACCTGCCTCCGTCTCTTGGATTAATGACACCGCAGGTTCCTCCGTTCATGATGTGTTTATGTTTTCAGGCCTTTTATGAGGTATCAGATTTAGAGAAGGTGGAGCAGTGGGCGACCCGGCATATGTCTGCTGATTATGAATTCCATCAAAGGGTCCAGAAAACACATCAAATCATCCATTCACCAGAACTTGCAATTAAAGTGATGTTTTCGGGCTGTGAGTAAATCAAAATACAACACTCATCTTTTGTTTGTTACTGCACCAAAAGAAACAAATAGAGGCAAAAATCTAAACAAAGATGACCAGCTGGGAGTGTTATGCCTGCAAGGAGCTATACAAGTGCCAAACCATGAGGAACATGAGGCCCCCAAAACATTAAAAGACCAAAATCTGATCAGTGAGTCAGTGTGAAGATTTAGCCACTTAAAGCCTGTTGTATCATATTTGATATATACATTTATGATACCTCTATCTAATCAATATAATCAACAAATTAATACAAAAAACACTGAAATACAATCAGATCAATGATTAAAAAATATCCCCAAGTGGATTATCAGTTGGCAAAAACGTGTAATGTAAATGAGATGCAAAAAAAAGTTCAATTTTTTTGTAAATATAGATTTATTTGTATTTCAGTAGAAAGTGAAATATACATTTCAACTCCAAAATTTTTTATTTTCTGGCTATAATTTGTGTTTTCAGTCTTTAAAGGGTTAAAGTTTGAAGAAAATTCCCCAATTAATTATCAGTCATAAGCACTGGGTGAACATGAGTTCAATCAAATCAGTCCATATTAAATCAGAGTTGACATTCTATAAAAATCTAAAAAAAAAGCATCATCACATCTGTTGTAATGTTCAGCCACAGTGGTGTGCAGTCTATCTTCTTGTCGGCCAAGTCACAGTACGTTTTTTTTTGGCTCCATGATCATCTAATTCATTGGTCCTGAAAGTGGGTGGGGGAGCAAAGCTAAGTTGGGAGCATGGCAAGACTACATCAACATAAAGTGTGCTATCTGATCCGTCAGCAGTGGTTGGCATTCTGGACAGACTTCTGGGCAAACCTGCTAAACATGCATCAACAACAGGCATCATAGTTTCATAATTAACTGTGGTTTTATCTATAGACGTGACGTTTTTGAACCAAGCTGTAAAGATGAATACAAAGAATGTATTTTCCCTGCACACAGTAATTTGGGTGTCAGGTTTCTGCAGTCAGCCTCGAGTGGACACTTGGGGTACTACAGATTTTGAGCCTTCATTTGCAGCTCAGCGGTTGCTGCCTAGTTCTCCCTGAAGTAAGAGTAAACATTTGTGATAAACTTGACAGAAACCTCTCAAAATAGTTTGGAGGAATTGAGATTTAAAAAGTCTATTTTATTTTCATGGCTTATGGGGACTTTTCTGTCCTGTGGCTAAAAACTTAAAGGTCAAATGAATAAAATTCACTTACATTACAGACTGAAGTCTTTTGAATAAAAAAAAGCTTGCAGATGTTTTCCCTTATTTATTCTTTCTCTCTTTTAGTGCGCACTCAACAAATTGTCTCCAGCTCACATGAAACACACATGCACTGTTGTTTAAAATAAATCTCCCTAATAAACAAGATATATATACATGCAGCATGTTTTTTTCCTATAATGGACTGTATGTTCTAGAACAGTGGTTCCCATCCTTTTTTGTCTTGTGTACCCCCTTGGCCTTTTTGTCATGCCATGAGTACCCCATCACTTATACGTGTTGATGATTCTTCTAAAGCAGAATGTAATCACAACTGATTAATAAATTAAAATATTTTGTCCTAATTTGAACATTTGAGTTCCCAGAAATTTTCTCTTTTTTGAGTCAAATTAAACATAATAACAAAAAATACACTGTCTTGAAAATAAATATGTAATCTTACTAAATAGATATAAAAACAAAATGATCAACCTCCCTTTGTTTTATAGAACTGTTATAATGTTTACCACAGAACACCTTTGAGCTCTTTTGAATAAGACCTCTTTACACAGGCATTTAAACTTTAAAAATCGGGATCAAAACACTCAAAATAGTTTCTCTGGGGTTTCTCTTAACCATCTCCTGAATCCAGAGCAACTGGATGTTTCAGCTATTTATCCATATTTTCCTGGCTGCACGTTGGCAGCCATTTTCATTTTAGCTTGGCTCAGGTTATTATTTCCCTGGGAAAACTAGTTGTAGCTCAAAAACACAATTCTATTGACATGCTTAACTCAGTCCTTCCAAGTTGGAAATAGATTAGTCTATTTTTCCACGTACCCCCTGCAATGTTCTCGCGTATCCCTTGGGGTACACGTACCCCTGGTTGGGAATCACTGTTCTAGAAGTCATGTCCCTGTCTGTTTCTGATTATCACTTACCGTAAAATGTTCCCATACATCCCATTGCAAGAAGTGAGACCTTTTTTTTTTACTAAAATTCTAGGAAGCAAAGTGAAATGATAAATGACTTCATGCGTAACTTCTGATAAATTTGTGTGCCATTAATCAGAATGTCTTTATGATCCACCTTGTTGAACTAAAATTTAGTGGAAGAAAACACATTATAAAAATCAAACATTTACAGAGTTCCTGCAGTAAAAGGCCTCAAAGGAGCTTTAATGAGATTTCTTAGTTTTAAGGCCATTAAAAGTCCTGAAAAGTCTTGATTTTTACTCGTGAGGAGTTTTGCAAAATCATGTCAGCAATTGAGCTTTTTAAAGTAGTCTGCATGTGCAACCTCTCTGTTGCACCTCTTAGTTCCAAAATTAGATCAATACTTAATTCACAGCTTTGATGTGTTTCAATAAATTAACGTCACATTTGAACAAAACGATATTTTATCATTTTATAGAAAAAGAAATTCCATACACCACTGCCTTGTTTATTGTATTTGTTCAGAAGAGAAAGAACATCTATTTCCCTCAGTTTGAGACTTAAAAAGATCTTAGAAGTCTTTGAATTCAAATTAAAAAGGAACCCAAGTATTTATTTATTTAAATGTTGTTTGTCAGTTAAAAAATGGCTGTTTTCTGATGTCTGATAGATCATTTTAACCTCCACCATGGAGGCTATTTTTTTGCCAGCATATGTTTGTCTGTTTGTTGGTTGGTTGGTTTGGCTGGTTGGCAAGATTTGGCAAATAAAAATACTGGATGAGTTTCGCTAAATTTTCAGGCAATGCTGGCCCAACTTGAAATGTATTAGATTTTGTGCTGAAGCAGATAACCACCATTAGCAAACAATCATTTTTGCTCAATAACTGTCTAACTGATAATGAAATCAACATGATTCTGAGTGCTAGGTGTGGGTTTTCAGGGTGAAGGAATCATATTATGATGGTAACTTTATCATGGAACTGCTGCTTATTGATAAACAGCAGTATGTGAGCTATCTTGACAGAGATCTGCCCTCTCCGAGTGTTTTCCAGTATTTAATAAAATCTTCAATTTAGGGCTAACTCCAATCCAAAACTTGAATAAAGTAGAACTTTTATGATGGAATATAATGTAATAGTTTTTCAGATACTAAAGCTCCACAGGTTCAAGTTTTAGATGATGAAACTTTTATTTATTAGTTTAATCTCAAACATTTACAATATTGTATTTTTTTCACAAAAGTTTTAACCAAAAATCATCAAATAGCCAGAAACTTGCCCTCCTTTTATGGAACAAAGAACAGATCTTGCACTTTTGATTCATTACTCAAAAACAGTACTAATGTCAAAAACTGATTGATTCTACAAGTGATTGATGATACTCAGGATGAATACATGAGTGTCGTGAGCCACGTGCTCTGATTTTACCCAGCAGACATCTCTCGTGGGCCGGACTGTAGGAGGGTGAGAGGTGTGGGAGGTGGCATAGAGATTCACACCATGTCACGCTTCGGAAATGTCACTTTTTTTCTGGATCACATTCATCTGTAGTGTGTAGATTGTTTCCAGGTAACGTAAGGGGATGAGTTGTTGTGGCCATCATGTTAACTTTTTACAAACTGAGTATTTGAAGTTGAAGAAGGATATTCTGTACAAGAAGGACAATACAGTCCAGTGCCTTCAACGTTGTAATTTACATGTTAAATTGATGCATTTTATGCCAGTAATTCTGAATAATTCAAGTTTTGGAGAACACCTTTAACACCTTCATTCTGCTAAAACAGCAGGTGAGCATCTCAAAGATCTCATCTTCCTCCTTTGATTTTGCATTTTCACATCCATGTTGCTTAAACTCTGATTACCCCATGCCTCTATGTTTTCCTCATTAAAACCATTTTCTTCTTTTTGATAACTTTTTTATTAATATAAAGTTGAGCTTCTATTTCAAGTAGATTGGATTGGCTAGCTAAGTTTTAAATAAGTAAAAACTTAAATTAGATAAAAAAAAAAAAAACATATTAGAAATGTTTGGTATTGCGTAAAGATTTTAAAAACAGTAAGATGGTTATGAATGTTCCAAGGCTATATAGATGCTCATATCCCATTGTCTATTTTACATTATTAATTTGAATAACCGAAACATTTTTATTCCTTTATTTAATAAGCTATTTGGTGATTTGCTAACATGTCAAGAGTGACGTGTGTTCACGTCCTTAAACACGGGTACGCTAATTTAAGCTCACTGTTACTTTCTTGTAACTTTTCTTTAACTTTTTTTTTTTGTTGCATAATGGAGATGTGTTGTAAGCCAGTGGTTTCCAAAATGGGGATCAGAACCTTGGGGAAGTTGTGAAAAAGCAAAATGCTTTTTAAAGACAAAGAAGATCAAATTCAATCAAAATATTGTAACTTACCAATAACTGTAAAGGTGTATGCATAAATTGGCCTAATTTGAAATTTAAAAAGTTTTATCATAAATATTTACACTAAAATTAGATTATAGTGGTGGGTTGAAAAGTTTGGAAACCCCTTTTTGGAGCAATTGTGCAGGATTGTTTTGGGTAGCGGCAGAGGGGCTAAACGTAATAATTTATTTTGTAACATTTTCATGGGGTCCACCGTTCTTGCTCTCGCAGCGCCCCTCCTTCAGTGTTTTATCACTCTAAACTGCACCACTCTGTTGCAGTGTATCATTACCTCTGCCATGGGGGTTGTGTTTTTGCTGGCATTTTTCTGTGAGACGATTTGTCTGTCTGTGAGCAAGAGAAATCAAAACGCTCTTCAGGGATTCTGATGAAATTTTCATCTGGTCACGGAACAAGGAAGATGTGATTACATTTTGGTAGTTGGCCAAAAATGGATGTGGATCCAGGAATGTGTTTAAGGATTTGTTAATGTCAGGATGATCACTTTGCCAGAATAACTCTAAGAATGTCATACAGGCCTTGACAGAAAGCTGAACTCTGAGACCTTTTTGTTTAAAATGTTCCTGACAGATTAGGAGGGCTATTTCAGGGATTTTTTTTTGCACAGGGAAGAAATCATTAGGTTTTTGTGGTGATCAAGAATTTTTTTTTTCTCCAGAGATGGTTCATATTGCAAGATTGGGTTGTTTCCCACAATTTTGTTTATATTCCAAAAAGTTTGAACAGATTTTGATGACATTTTCAGGGATTGTTGGGGATAGCACAGGAGAGATGTGAATATTTTGTGGTCATTTAAACATTGGCTGTGATTCAAGAATATTTAAAGGATTTGTTTACATTGGACAATATGGCAGATTTCCACATTTCTGATAATCACTAAGCTCTCAGTGTCTGAACTGCCTTGTCAAACATTTGTAATCTTGGAGCACTTCTAGTTTTTACATTTTTATTTACATTTATTGAATGAAATGACATAAACATGTAAAAGTAGTTACTGTTTATATTTTTTCTTTTAGGAGTAAGTTTAGTTTTTGAATTACATAAACTTTCTAAGTACACTGTAAAAAAAATAGTAATATAACAGTATTTTACTGTTTATTTTACAGTTTTTTCCTATATTTTCAAAATGCCAATTAATTCACAAAAATAAACTGTGATTTTACATGTCAAATGTAATATAACAGGAAATTACTGTAACTGTGAAAAAACACAATATTTCTGTTCTTTTACAAAGAAACCCCTTTAGAAATATGAGTATTTATTGTTAAAATACGTTAACAAGTGTATTGTAATTTTACAAATATTTTTATGTTATTTAAGGGAATAAACTGTAAAATTCAACTTTACAACTCTAAAAAAAAACTTTTTCTATAAAATAATGCCATTAAGAGGTGCTGGTTTGGCAGAGTGGTTAGCAACCAGGCACCCCATGTACTTGCTTCTGCTGGTCCAGGTTCGAATCCTGCCTGTGAATAGTTTGCAGAGTGTCTTCCCCTACTCTGTCACCCCTTTTCACAAGCCTTTGCCTGTCTCTCTCCTCTCAATAAAGGCACAAAATGCCCCAAAAATAAATTAAAAAAATAATAATTATGTCATTAAAACCAACTATTAGCAGCACATTCCTGTAAATTTAAGCTTAATTCTGCATATTACAATGTTGATTTACCATCTTTATGGGTAATTTAATTGTTTTTTAATGTTAAATGTTTGTAATTAAACGCTAAAGAACCTCAAATTAAGGCAAAATCTTGTTAAAATTACAACTACAAACTGTATTTTAATTACAGAAAGAAACTGTATTTTTATGAGAAAGCAATTTTCTGTTATTTCCCGGTATTTTTTTGGCGCCCCAGCTGCCGGAAAATTACCGTTTTTTTAACGATTTTTTTTACAGCGTATGGCACAAACACCCAGCTCAAAGATCTGGTAGAGCTTTTTTTAATCATTACGTACTTTCAGTCCTTGTTTTTGTCTGAGAAGTTGACAGGCTTTAGTATGTTGAATATGTCAGCTTGTCAACATATCTTTTCTGGACATAGCGCACATGTTTAGTCTCATGTTAACATTTCCTATTTCCTGATTTTAAAGAGACCTGAAATCTTCTTATTGTTTTTTCCATTAGTTCACACCACAGTGAGTACAACACATTTATCAAAAGATACAAGTGCAAGGGTTTAGCATGTTATAAATCGAAACCAGTAAGTCATTCAGTCAATAACACGACCACATTTTCAATAACCAGCCCTCTCATCAGCGATTACAGATAACCAGCCTCAGTTTTTATCAAACACCTCACTTTCTGACTTCAGTCAAATTGACATTTTTGTGGCTTCAGAGGCTAATTTTCCGTTGGCAGAAGTCTAATTAGGAAACACATGCACGTACTAACTCGCTCTCACCAACACACACTCTTCTCTCACTCTTGCACATCCCACACATGTGCGCCGCCACACAGTGTCATAAATAGACAGACAGTGCCAATGTGAGGCCTGGATGCAAGCCAGCTCTGCAGCAGCTCAGTAGTTAAATTATTAACACCAACTGGGAGGGAGACAAAGAGGAGCGGATCAGGCGGCTCAGCAGAGAGGAGATCTGGAGAGGAGAAGAGAGGAGGTGAACGGAGACGAGCAGAACATCAGAGGGAGTGAAGTGGTTGGTGGTTTGGGTGGTAAAAGTGTGTAAAGATAAAGAGTAATGATCAAAATATCTGATTGATTTTCCTCTGAGTGGGAGGACAGAAACATATTAGTGAGTCAGAGGAAGCTGGAGAGGTGGATTTGGGCTTTTTTGTGGATGATAGTGAAATACTAATGCGTGTGTGTAGTGTGTTTTTAGCAGAGTAAGAGGAGGGGCAGAGCCATGGAGGGAGATCTGGGGATGTTGGTTCTGATCCAGAGAGTTAATGTTGCGCTCACTGATGGATAGAGTGCCAGCCATGAGGCTCCACACCCGCACAAGATGGATGAAGCACTGCACACACTCTTGCTCCTCCTCTCCCTCGCTCTGTCTCTGTCCCATCTTCCTTTCATAGTCTGATGTCTGTCATCTTACGTCTTCTTTTTTTTCATAGTTAAACACTGATCAGGGAGCTCTGCCACAAAGCTGCCATCTGATCCAAAATGGCCCCCAGTGTATGAGCGTGTGTCTCCGTAGAGTCTTTAAGATGAGCCAATGTGTCAGCGGCCCCATGTGACAGGACCTCTCAGGAAAACTGTGGTAGACCGTTAGTGAGAAACCTCATATCTCTTTTTACATATCAGCTAGGGCTGGGCGGTATGTTCTTAAATATTGTATCACCTTCTTTTATTCTCTTTGGTGCATGAGTATTGGAGCAGTGTTTAAAAAGCTGCACAAGATATGGTTATTAAATAATGAGACTGCGCTTATGTGGATAAAACCATGTAACTCACAGACACACCAAGTGTTGTATATTTAAGGTTGGGTATTCATACATAATAGCTGTCATAAGTGATGTCTTAAGTTTACTGTCAGCCACTAATTTTTGTACATGTATGGAAAGTGTTTGTCTAAAAAGTTCAAATTTTAGATGAAATAAACATAACAGCCACAGATTTTTTGTACATTAACTACAATACCTGTTTGTCCTTCTCCCAGTTGTCTTGTCTTGTCTTGTCCCGTCTGTCACTGTTTCCCCTTCTTTCACACTGTGGTGTGGCACGGCCCTCCCCTTCAGCTCTCATCAGGGGTTAAATAAAGTTTGATTTGATGGAGTAGCCTACAGGGAGGGCTGGTAATGGTCACTATAGCAGTGAATCATATTCATATATCTCTCACTACTGAAAAAAAATGCATTGGTCTTTCCAATGCTGCCCCCAGACACAGTGCTCAGCTGTAAAGATAATGCAGACAAGGGAAAGAAGAGGAGAAAAAAAAAAAAGATTTTTTGTACATTAACTGCGGTACATGGGGAACACAGCATGTCACGCACACGTGATCGAAAGGTACAAAATATTTTATGACGGCAGAGAGGATGCACAAGATGATGATTGTCCGTGTGCATCAAAAACTTCTGTAAACATTCAACAAGTTGAACTAGTTGTTGGAAATGGCTCAGTAAGAAAAATGATAGCAAAAATGGTAATTTAAGAGCTTCCCAAAACACTTCGTAATCACGCTTTCCAGAAGGTTTGCTTGCATTCTTTCTTTTGATCAGTAATCAAAAGTTTAAGTACAGCTTTGGCACACGAACTTACAGCAGTTGTGCATGAACCAAACCTTTAATGTATAAAATATACCACATAAAAATACCAAATAAATATATATTTGAAAATCTATCCTAATAGGCACAGTCGTATTATTTGCAGTAACAGCTGTAAAATGCTGTACCCCTCTTCTCTATAATAAGCCTATGATGTGATATTGATAATCAATCAGTGCTTTTAATTTGCAGATATATGCTTCACTCTGTGTTTATGTCTTCCGATGGTAGCTGTAACAGAATGTGTGGTTTAGTTTTCTCCTGAGTTGCATCTGACCCTTTACAGAGATTAAAATTTACTCTTTCTATTTTTTGCTTAATAGATCTCAAGACATGATGTTAATAGTCAAAGACACTAGGTTTTCTGCTGTTGAAGCAACAACTTCTGTTGCTTGGCTGTTTGGTTTTATTTTTTTTATCTGTCATGGGAAAAAATCTTAGAAATAAGGACAATAATCAAACGTGTTGCACATTATTGACTGGAGGTCTTAAAGGTGTAGTCAGCGATCTACTACTCTTCTAATCTAATGCAGTATTTGTCAAATTCACTGTATTTCTCCTCTCCATCCACAAGATGTCCCCACTGACAGCATGTTGGAAAAAAAGTCCGGTTTCAATACACAGCCTTGGCTCTGAATTTCAGCAGGTACCTAAATACTGTGGCTCGGGTTGAGTTACCAAAACAGAGTACACCTCTGAGATCATACTCATACGCAGATCAGATAGAGGGGGGAGGGGGAGTGGTAGGTTGCACAGTTAGCGTAAGAGAGAGATACAATATGTGCAGTGGCAATGGCTGAAAAACAGCCCAACAGAAAAAGGTCAGAGAAGCAGAAAGTGAAAAAGAAGGGCTATGACCATGAAACAGCTAAGACCCAACACTGGTGTTGCTTTCCGACGGTGGAGGGAACTCCTCCAATAGAAAGACCTGAAAACTGAAAACTGAAGCGGACGTCGCCGTCTGTCTGCTGGATTGGTAAGCAACATTAGCTTTGTGGTGCTTCATGTAACAGTAACAGCCGTCGGGCATTCATCTTATTGTCTAATCTGCCAAAATGTACTGTTGTTGTGATGTTATCAATATTGTCAGTTGAGTTGTCTGACAAGTCGGGGTTACCTTAGCTATATTGGTCAGCTGCGCAGTTTCTACGGCCGTTTCCATGACGATGCACGTCCATCAGCTTTCAGGGGTAGAGCCAGGGGTGAGGTATGAAGGGAGAGGTGGGTCTAGATTTGTTTATAAACAACCTCTCCACTCGTTTTCTCCCACATCGCTGACTACACCTTTAAGGAGTTTAAGATGGAGAGAAATCCTGCGTGTATCATCCCACATTTTACTCTTTTATTAAATTAACACTGATTGCAGATCTACCCAAACACATTTTTACTTGCTTGTACACCTAGTTATTATTGAACTATGACATACCTATAAAACCATCCATTCCAGCCCCACTCAGAGCAGACTGTGTCACTTTAAAAACTTGTGAGCTGTGTCCAACTATGTCACGTTTAAGAAGTGGCTTTGGCTTTGTAGCACTGTTCTCTAGTATTTACTATGGCCACACAGATTTACCTTCACATGAGCCTTTCTAGGGGACCAACCGTGCATTGAATGAACACCTGGAGCAGGGGGTGTCTCCCATCTGAGGGAGGTGGCATGCCCCCTATTAAGAGCATGAGGTTAAATCTTTCAGAGTTTGTCTTTTGTATACAAAACATTAAAATATATAGTTTGCATTGTATTTGACCTGTGACAGACCTACTTTTTATCTGCAACAAATATCTTAAAATTCAGTGCAGCTTTTTATGTCAAACTTGAAATTTATGCATTTGTTAATTTTCATATTTCAGAAAAGGCATGCACATCGATCAAAATATTAAAACCTTCAGAATAATGTTTTGGAAGTACAATGCAACCAAAACAACCAAATCTATCTCAGTGAAAACTCTCACTGCCCACCATGCAATACAAGTGGTACTTACCCCCCTGACAACATGGCCATGAGAGCCTGAACAGCACCGTCCCTTCAACAGACCCGGACTCTGTTCATTCAAAAAATACCTGGTCTACGAGCCCCCCATTCATCAGCAATCATTTTATTTTATACTACTGGAATATACCATGACGCAGAGTGGCAGCAGTATTTGGTGTCAGCCCTGTACCATTTCCAAATTTAGTCCCAAGTTCAGTGAGACTGGTGAAATCAAAGACAGACAGTGAAGTGGGTGTCCCAAGAAGACCAGTTTCTCAGGGTTACTTCACGAAGGAACCGTAAGTTTTGATCTGATTTTTTTCATAAATGTTGGATTATATGTATTTTTAACCTTCGCATCACAACACTAATCATTTATCTTGGTGTATTCAGCTTTTCTCCATCTAATCTAAGGAGAATGTATTTCTTACTGTTTTCTTATGTTAAATAATAAGTTAAGTTTTGCCCTACAACATTCATGCCAGAATTGAATTGAGCTGAGTGTGACTGTGGATGAACAGAAAACTTTAGACCACAAGCTCAGCAGCAACCCAAAAGTGAAGTACTCATGACATATGTTGAATAATGTGAGTTTGTGTGCATGCATGTTCATTATGTGTGTTGTTTTATTTACATACTGACTACGTTGTCTGTTAGACCCCCATCTCATCTACACACACACATCCCCACACAGACACACTCCCACACTTTCCCCAGCTTCCTTCTTTCTGGCGGGGGGCATTGTGGGGTGAAGTGATCTGTGCGAAAGCCTCCTGTTCTGTGCGCTGCGCGGCTGAGGCAGAGGGGGATTGTGGGTAGCTGCTGTCTGCAGGGGTGGTGTGGTGGAGGGGGGGTTTGAGTTAGCGAGGAGGGGAGGGGTGGGATGGGTTGCCGGGGCGGGCGGCAGCAGATGGCGTGCCACACTGTGAGGGCCGTCGGCTGGCATCCAGAGGAGGAGGAAGGGAGGGAGGGGAGGATGCAAGGGGAAGGGGGGTACTGGGATTGGAGGGGCACTGCTCCCAAAGTGCCAGCAGGCATCAGGAGAGAGAGAGACAGAGGTGAGGGGCTTTGGTGGGAGACAGGCTGGTAGACAGGCAGACTGGAAGGAACCCACAGACTCTGAGATTAGAGCTTAAGCGGGGCTTGGAAGCGGGATTTCGCTGCTAATTGCATCCACTGAAGAAGAACCAAAACGACAGATTTGTCTTTGAACCCTAATTCACTGGTGACTTTTCACCTTTTCCACTTCCACACGGTCTCCCCATGCCCACTGCTGAGGGATTTGCTCACTGCGGGCCAAGCAGAGGTCCATTGTTGGCATATTGTTGTCTCAGGATTGCCACCGATGTAGCATGAGGCTGGCATGCGGAGGGCATTGGGTTGGCATATGTCCTGTGAGGAGTTGACACGGGGTCTGCTCTGATGTGACATAAGTTTGGCAGGCTTGGCATCAAGGTGGCAAAAGACTGGCACCGGGTTAGTGAGAGGTGCTGAATGGATAGTGTCTGTCAAAAAGGTCACAAGTGTGTTAGTGTCAGTTTGTGCCATCTCTGAAACAGACGAGCAGAAGTGGAAGAGGAGTGTACCTCCTTCTCTTAGAGCTTCTACAGAGGAGTCTTTAGAAAATCCATTGATGCTGTCAGTTGATCGCTTTATAATGATGTCACACACCTATGGATGACACTGTCATAAGGGACAGTCTTACTTGATAACCACATTTTTAACCAGATTTAATTTGCTTTTCCTTTTTTTATCAATACATAATTGGATCCGCTGATGAGGAAATAAGCCAGAATGGCGCTTCTAAACAGCACCCATATAGAAGCAAGCAAGGCTGGCCATGAGGGAGAATAAAGGTTTAAACTTTCTAGGTCACAGGGTCATGAAAGGGCCCACAAAGGGGAGGCAAAGAAATGGTCCATCCTAAATTCAAGTAATATTTGCTTTTCACAAAAATGGGCATTGTTCCTGCCAGTTTTAAAATGTATTTTCTGCTCCTAAAATGGTACAATGCTTATTTTTATATTGTTATCTTTGTTGCTGGGTGACATGATGGTGAATCAGGCAGTAAATGTGCCTAACAACAAGAAGGTTGTTGATTTGGAGCCCATGTCGGTCAGTGCCTTATTGCGCTGAGTTGGCATGTTCTCACCGTACATGTGTGTGTTCCCTCAGGATACTCCGGCTTCCTCCCACTAACCAAAAACATACACTTTGGTTAATTTGTGACTCTTATAATCGTGTCCCTCTGGCTGAAAAACCAGTTTCAACATGGCAACAATCGGGTCCTGTCAGCAGTGTGAAAGGCTCTAATCAGCTTTCAGACCTGTCGACTGACCCCGCAAGTGACACGGGCTTTTATCGCCTTGCCTCTGATCAGTCCCTGTGGGGACATCACACCTGGTTGAAAGCATTAATTTATGACGTATGACGGGATGACGTTGGCATAACATGCATACGTCATAATATCGCGGCCATAGAAGAACAGCAGCAGCTGAGGAGACTATTTTTGTTTTTTTGGACTTAGCATGTGAGATAGATAGCCCTTTCAGACTGGCCAAAAAACCTGTTTAACCAATAACAACTGGGTCCTGTCAGCAGTTTAAAAGGGTTTAATCGGCATTTTGACCCGGGTCGACTGACCCTGCAAGAGACACAGATTTTTATGGGCTTGCTTCTAAACTGAGGCTTCACTGAGAACATCACACCTGGGTCAACCCGCTAATTTATGGCCGATTGTTAGCGGGTTAACCTACGTTGAAAACACCTGCATTAACCCGCTAATTTTAGTATGAAAGCGGTATTATATTTGTAAGATGGCACAGCACTGGCAAGACAGTGAGATCAGAGAGCCTGTATTGATCCTTGGAGAAGAGGAGATTTGTGTCCATGGCTTCCATGCTCCTTTCCATTGTTTACCTGGTCGTGTTTCAGCATGCCGATGATGTCATCAGTGTAATGATATCAGCTTGATGCACTAAAGGAAAAAAAAGCCCCACAGCTCGTTTTTTGGTGATTAGACCCTGGTCTGCTGGCAATGGGAAGTCACTTGCTGATTTTTAGCAGGTTTGCTTGCGTTAAAAAAAAAACACATTTACATGTTAATTTTAGTGGTAAAGCAGTATTAATTGCCCTTAGGTGTGGATGAGGGCATGAATGGTTTTCTGTCTCTCTATGTGGCCTTGCTATTAGATGGCGACAGGTCAAGGGTGTACCCTGCCTGTTGCGTATGTCAGCTGGGATAGACTCCAGCCCCTCGTGACCCAACAAGGATGAGTGGTTTAGATAACGGGTGGATCGATGTATCATTGAGGATGGTACTGTCAAATTCAAGTTTTAGTACAGTACTGTTAGGATGTATGTCCACATTATGCCTTGCCACAAGTGTTATTTTTTCCCCTCCAAGCTCACTGGAGACAGTATGCATCACTACTAGTGAGTGACATTTTTTATATATTTTGGGCTTTTTTTGCCTTTACCTGAGTGACAGGCCTTTGGCTTTTCAGAGGCCCAACTATTTTTGTGGGTGGCCCTGAACAAATGTATTTGTTTGCTTTTTTCCCAAAAAAACTAAGCCTCCTCCTTTTAGAACAAAATGAGCTTTACTTTGTAATATTAATGTTGTTCAGTTGGGTTAGGGTAACACAATAAGATAATCTAATCATAGGGAAAGCTGTCCACCAAACCAACATACATTTAGTTTAGTATGTGGAAAAATGTTGGTACATAGATAGAGATGCTCACAGGCATAGCAAATCCTAAGGGAATGAAAACTCATAAACCTGGTTAAAACAACACAGATGGGTAGGACTTTAATTTTGGATTAGTAATGATCATGTGTATGGATGTTCATGAAACATTCATGTCCCATTTATGTGGACTTTAAGGGGCCCAGTCATGCCTATGGCAGCCCTAGGGGCAAGTAGTGGATTAACGTTGTCAGATATTCCACCCTGTTGATAAGTTACAAAATCAGTATCACTGCAATAATTAAAAAAAAATTCAGTGCATAGATTACTATGTTAACTTGGTCAGAATAGTACTTTCTTTAGAGAGGTTATACCTTATTTTTTTAGTTCTGTATGCTGTTCAGTACATGTACCATGTCTTCTTTGTGTGACTGTGATGAACAAGCCAAAAAAGTTTGCAGCATTAAGACCTTGGAAGCTTGAAAAAAGAAATCTAACAATCACAAGAGAACCACAGCTGTACAAGGAAATTGTAATTTACAAAATGACAGGAAGAGTAGCATGTATGCAGCAGGTTATATTTCCTTCCTGACTATGATTTGCTTTAGGCATCAGTATTAATACCACTATTTCAAAGTATTTTGAAATGAACACAGACTTGGAGAGCTTGTTCTCCTTGGTTGGGTTGTTCTGCTTGGCAAAGATAGTATAGAATTAAAGTGGCCTCGGCTGGAAATAAACTTCTCTAATATGTCCAGTGAACCCGTGCATGGCTGCACTGCTGGTATAAAATCAAGAAAATCCCTGAATAAAGTATCATATGTTGTTTTAATAATCAATATGTGGAAATACTTAATGGCTGCAACAAGCAGTAAACATCAATCATTTGTAAAACACATTTGGGATGTATTTACTTATAGTAACTATAATTGGTTAAAGATAACTGAATCTATCAACTTATTGTGACTCAGACGTCCTTATCTGAGGTTGAAGTTACAGACTTGCATAAACACGCAGAGGGTCATATGAAAAAAATCCCAAAGAGAGTCTCACTTTGACGAGAGAAAGCCCTGTTTGTAATGTTTGTGTCTTTCTACTGCTTGGTGAGCAGAGGAGGCAGAGAACGTTCAGCATCTTTGGCTCTGACATTCGGTGCTAAAATCAAGCACCACAATTTGTGTTATGATTATGGTCAGTAGGTTTAAAATATGAGACTGTACCAGATTTTGATGAGCATTAGTATGTAATACATCAGTGGCTTCATACTGACCATACCTACTGTATACATAAGGCACCAAATGAGTCTTCCTTAGCATTATCATAACAGTAAATAATGTTTTGTCACTAAAATTAACTTGGAGCTTTGTGTGTTCATTATTTTTAATTTTATGATGTTAGTTCCAATAATAGTAATGCCAAAAGTGTTTTTATCAAACAGAGTTGGAAATGATATCATAAAATTTTACACATTTATGCTAAAAGAAGAGCAGAGACCTTAAAAAGCCTGTGCTACAGCCCCATCCATTTTTCAAAATAGAAGTGTAATAAATGATATATTGAAATAGTCCAGTTGCAATTTTACTTAAAAAGTTCATACTTGTTAAAAGAAACAAGCTGAACCTTAGAAATGTTGTATCCCTGAACATGAAAGATCCAAACCAATATAAATAAAACATACTAACTCACTGAGCAGTTCATATGATGTTCCACTGCAATGACAGTAAATGTTTTCCCTTAATCTCACTAAAATAGTCACTATCTGTCCAGCTGATAAAAACACATCAAGTTTAAAAAAGGAGCTATCAAAAGACACAGGTTACTTAGATCTGAGCATGTTACAGTTTTCTCTCATATATTTTCATTGAGTCTTTTTTATTTCTAAAGCTTCTTGATATCCTGTAATAATGTATGCAGAGTTGCTAAATGACATTTTTCTTTAAATTTAGTTGATTAAATATGTATAAACAAAATGAAAATGAAAATAAAATAAGGTTTAAGCAGCTGTAATATTCACCATTCCTGAGAAAACATATATTTCAGCACTAAAAGGCCCCAGAGCTGTACATGTTTATGCTTTGAAACTCTTGTTGCTCTGGCTCAGGAGGCGGCACACAGGTCCTAAATATTTCATTTGAAGAAATCTTTGTCAGTCCACATTCATAAGAGCACATGGCATGCTACTGCTAACCCACATCCTTTGCTGACTTCTTCAAATCTGTGCTAGAGGACTCTGCTGTGCTGAATGCGTTCAGACGTACATCGGCTGTAGCTGGGACAAACTCCTGGGCTCTTTAGGTTAACCTACATGTGTTGTCCTGCCTTTGATACAAACTTCCTCTTCTCCTCTGTGTATGTTTCAGAGAGGACAATGAATATGCATGGTGATGGTCCTATTGGGATCAGATATTTATTTTATTATATATTTGGCAGTGCAGCAGGTTATCACATAAGCCTCAAAGCAAGAAGATTGCTGATTCAAAGCCCTGTGTCGGCCAGAGCCTTTCTCTGTTAGGTTTGCATGCTCAATAGGTAAACAGCTTACTCTGAATTCCCTGTAGGTGTGAGTGTGCACCTGAATGGTTGTATCTCTGTGTGGATGGATAAAAACTAATGATAAACTGTTAAAAGGTGTAGTCAGCAATCTTCTAATCTTCTAATCTAATGCACTATTTGTCAAAATCACCGAATTTCTCCTCTCCATCCACAAGATGTCCCCACTGACAGCATGTTGAAAAAAAAGTCCAGTTTCAATACACAGCCTTGGCTCTGAATTTCAGCAGGTAAATACTGTGGCTCAGGCCGAGTCACCAAAACAGGGTACACCCCCACGCATCCAGGGGGCGATCATACTCATACGCAGATCAGACAGAGGGGGGGAGGGGGAGTCGTAGGTTGCGTAGCGTGCGCAGTTAGCGTAAGAGAGAGATGCAATATGTGCAGTAGCAATGGCTGAAAAACAGCCCAAAAGAAAAAGTTCAGAGGAGTGAAAAGTGAAAAAGAAGGGCTATGAACATGAAAGAGCGAAGACCCGCGTCAACATTGGTGTTGCTTTCCGACAGTGGAGGGAACTCCGCGAACTGAAAGACCTGAAAAAGGGCGCAGATGTCGCCGTCTTTCTGCTGGATAGGTAATCAACATTAGCTTTGTGGTGCTTCTTATAACAGTAACAGCCGTCGGGCATTCTTCTTATTGTCTAATCTGCCAGAATGTACTGTTGTCGTGATGTTATCAATAATGGCAGTCAAGTTGTCTGACGAGTCAGGGTTACCTTAACTACGTTGGTCAGCTACGCCGTTTCTACGGCCGTTTCCATGACGATGCACGTCCATCAGCTTCCGGGAGGCGGGTCTAAATTCGTTTATCAACAACCTCTCCACTCATTTTCTCTCACATCGCTGAATACACCTTTAAAGACTGCACTCACTTTTTTGAATTAATCACATACTAAACACCTTTTTCAGGAAAGCCTCTTGTTTGAAAGAAAAGTCATTTTATGTAAATCACTGTGTTCTAAGAAAAAAGAAAAAAAAAAAACTTCTAAACTCCTGAAGAAAAAAAAATCCAGGGATGGCCAACTATTACTTTTTTTTGTTTTATTTAGTTAGCCACTCAACATAATATGACATTCTGCCCTGTGTCATATTTTTATGCCATTAAAATTTGCATTAACTTTTTTATTTTACGAACAAAGTTTTAAGAACTTACTTTGAACATAAAGTGTTTAATTAGCAGATAATATTTTTGATGCACATTATCAATTGTAATATGCGGCATTAAAAGTGTAGTGTGTAGAAGTTGGCAGCATTTTGCTGAACAGAATCGGTGAATATTATGTTTCTATTTGTATGTAAAGTCTGTCAAAATAGGTGTATAATCATCCTCATAAAACTTTGGTTTTCTTTTTATTAAGTTAGAAAAAGCGTATTATATCTATGTACCGCGGGTTTCCCCTTTGTGGAGGCATAATGATCCACCATGTTGTCTACAGGTGGGTTTTGGGGACAAAAAAGCAAAATGGGATTATAATTTATCAAAATAATAGTTACAAATATGAATGAAACAACCCTGACCTTGTAACTGTTGTAAATGATGCCCTGTTCATAATCTTTTTTGGTCTTCACAGGCTCTTGTCGCTGAGTGATGTGATGTTTTAGAAACGGACAGGCTCATGCCAAAATCTGAACGCTAAATGTTGCTGATGGAAAATGGATTCCCCAAGCAAACAATTGTACTCTTATTCATTGGTGTCATTGTACAACATGTACAACAATACAAGTTTGCACAAGTTCAGGCAAATTTGCAGCCATGTCTGCAGTTTGGATTTGTTATTACATTATTAGAGACAGAGGTAAATCAGATAGCATGCTCAACACTGATAAACAACCAAGAAGAGAGCTAAGGAATATCTGAGTTAGATAAATAAATAATAACAATTAATAAAGCGGTTATGATATAACTGAATATTCTGTGCATGATATCTTTATGCAGTGCCTGTCTGAAAGAGTTTTACTGGTGCACACTGCATGCTTAGAAGAAAAAAGTTTGATGTGAAACAAGCTCTTCTTCACAAAATTTAAGTGGTGCTTAGATGAAATTGAGAGGGGCTTCATCACCCCCTAAAAAGATCTAATGCCTCATAGTTTCAATCAAAGGTTCAGATAATGTGGGCCTTAGTCCTGGAAGCAAAGGAGCTGTCGCATCTTTTCGGTTCTGTATTCACCGCGAGCTCTTCACATTACCTGCATGTATTGTTGAAAATGTCTCTGTCTCTGTCTAATTAAGGTGTGGGTAACAACCAGCACCTTCAGCAGAGCGTGCACACATGCAGACAGACACACACGTACACGTGTGTGTGTGTGTGTGCACACGCATACGCACAAACATCACAGCCCGCTGCTGCTTGCACAGAGAAGAGCTGAACAGATGTTGAGGAATTTAAGATGCAAAAGGGAACTGGGACTCCCCCCACCAACCCACCCACCTACCCTCACATACACACACATCCACCCCGTGCCCCACCTCTCTCCCTCTGTGCCCCCCCCAACTCCATCTTTCACACACACAGACGCACTCACAAAACCAGTTTACACTCTGACACACACATAAATCTACATGTATTACTCCAAAACTTCAGGACACGTCCCTCCAGCCTGACACTTTTCTCATGGTGTGTATTGACGATGTTTGCAGACACAAACTCATCAGCGGTTTTACGGTCGTCAGCCACACATGATTGTCTGGCTTCTCATGTTCCAAAAATCCTTCAGATACAACTACTGAGAACAGATAAAAACAGAAGTCCTCGAGAGCAAGTATTGATTCAGTTGATTCTTTTTTTATTGTCAAAATTTGTCTCCAGTTTGCGGCAACATTTGGACAAGTGGGTGGAACTGGTGAGGAGCAAAGTCTCCTCTCCAGCTGAAATGTGTGGTTTGAAATGAGAGTGTGTCTGCAGTTTGCTCGTATTTACATACTCATACATTTTGTCTAACTGAGAAGATTTATGTCGATTGGTGTGGAGGGCCTGACATGAAAACTCAATGGGAATGAAGAAACAAAAACAAAATGAAATACACTGCACCCATAATAAGAAACAAAACCAACATGAAGAAACACTAAAACCTGCAGGAAAACCTAAAAAAATCAAAAAGATCACAACCACTTTTTTTTGTTTCTGTTTTATTTTTGTGTTTCTGTTTGTCAGTGTTTGTTTTTAAGTGTTTTCTAGGTAACTGAGATGTTTTGATTTGCAAGTGATTTTTTTTTAATTAACTGTGTTTTTATTTTCAACATCGTTTTTACTTTTTTGGACTTGTTTCTTTCTCATGTCTTTTTTGTATTTTTTTTTCCATTTTTTTGTCTTAAAGCTGGGTTTCCAATTTTAAATTTGTGTTAATTTTCTTTTTGCTATATTTTTCTATTTGTAATTTGATCTTTCTTGTAGTTGTGCTTTCCCCTTTTGTGTTTCTTAACTTTTTTCCTTTTTTGTTATATTTTTCTTCTTGGAGTTTTGTCTTTCGTTTAGTTGTGTTATCCTTCATTTGCTTTTGCATTTTCTTGTTGTTGCTATCTCTGTGTTCTTGTCTTGTTCTCTGTTCAGTTGTCTCATTTCTTTGTTGTTTTTTGTGTTTCCTTTTCTATTTAGTTTATTTATTTATGGTTTATTTTGTTTGTGTTTCTTATGAGTTATGCTTTTGTTTTGGTGTGTTTTCTAATATTATATGAATATTTTTTGTTATGTAATATTTTTGTTGAGTTTCCTTGTTATCTTTGTAGTATTTTCCTTTCTTTACTGTTTTCTTGTTGTTTTTATGTTTTGTGTTCACTCGTGCTTTCTTGTTGTTTCTTGACTTAAGTTGTATTTTTTCGTGGTGTGGGTTTTTTTTGTCTTGTTTCCTTTTTGTTGTTTCCGTTGTGTTTTTTCTTATTGTGTTTTGCCGTTGTTGTGTTTTCTTTTTGTTGTTGTTTTCTATTTTGTTTTTCTGTTGTTTTTTCTTTTTGCTGTGTTTTCTGGTTGTTGTGTTTACTTTTTTAACATTGGGTTCTCCTTATTGATGTCATGTTTTCTTTTTGTTTTACGTCTTTGTTTTTCACTTAAGGGCCACCATAGAAAGGAGATGAAAGATTCTGCCAAAAGGTTCTAACACAGAAAAAGGGTTTAAACTGTCATTGTGAGCAACCACTTACCTCCTTCCTTACCACTTTTACTTACTGCACTTAATTGTGTTTACAACTTCAAACTTTTCTCCACTTTTTTGGATTTCACTTTGTTTATTAAGTTTGATTTTTCTTCTTAAAAATGTGTTATTAATAATTTACTACAGATAAAAGGCAAACTCTGGTCTTAAAATTTGGTAAATTGTTTTTTTTTAACTTTCAAAAATTGCCTGCTGTTGCTGGCCACTTTTGGCGAAGTTGGTGAAGCTGTCTGTAACTCCCCTGCGCAAGCTGGTTTCACATGTTATATTTGAGCATTTGGACTACACTCTCCCTCTCTGTCTCTCTGTCTCTCTCTCTCTCTCTATTAATGTGCAGACCACCAAATTTTTGTCCAACAAACGTCTTAGATTGTCTTGAAGGTTCTGATATTGCTCTTTTCCTATCCCCTTAAATTGCTAAACTGCCCCCTAAACACCCACCCACACACACACACACACATACGCACACGCACTGTGGCCCACATCCCCCTCCAGGTTGGCCCTGCTCATAAGGGGCACCATGTGGCACTGTATTCCCTCTGGCACGAGGCAGTGGCTGTGCCAGCTCTGCATTGTCCTCTGCCCGCTGGAGAGCACGCGCCCAGACTACACCCTCCCTCCATCTTTATCCCTCTCTTTCTCTCTCTTGCTGTATTTCCACTTGTTTGCCTTCAGGAACCAAGATCGATGTGGTTTGCTTGCTTGCTTGTGGTCTCCAAAGTGCCCCCAAACTTAAGATGAATGGGTGTGTATTTGTGATGGAACACTTGGGAAATCTTCTTCCCGTACCTCATTGCCTGCCTTTGTTTTCCGCCAAATTTCCAACCATCATCCAAGTGAAGTAGTAAATATTGTTCGAAAGCGCTGGCGTAGCTGGTTGATAGCTTGGATCTTGGTCAAATGAAAAGCCCCAAAATTGCATTCCAAAGCAATAACTAACAAAATCTCTGTTGGCCTTACAGCAGAACATTTTCTATGCCCTGTGAATTGATTTCTTTATGTTGGGCCCCTCATTTTTTCTTTCACTTTGGAAGTCTGTCATCAGCTCAAAGCAGCTGGAAAGAAAAACATACTTTAATAACTTGACGGACATCGAGAAAGACATGATGAAAGACTCTTTGCTTTGCAGAAAATCATCACTAAGTGACAGAACATTTTGTACAAAACTTGTATTTTGTGTAAACCCTCGCAAATCTACACCCCCCAAATGAAATATGTTATATTGTTTTCAAAATCTCTGTAACCATCGTCAGATGTATCCCTCCAGAAGGTTTTAATCCAGCCTGAAATTTCTTTTTTTGTTTTATGATGTTACACTGTAAAAAACAATTGAACTAGATCACCAGAAAATTTTCCAAATTTATAAAAAAAAAATAAAGAAACAAAAGCATTAATGTTGCCGGACTTCCATGTTGAATATTAAAGGAAGTGACACTAACTTCTCACTCTGTCGACCAATCAGATACACCCATTTTTTATCGTACCCTTACCAGCAGTATCCAATCAGATGCAGTTAAAGCCACAGACTTTAAAAGAATAGGACGAAGCCATGTGACATCAGTCCTCTGGTTTTCAATGGAACCTTTGGAACATTCTCGATGCTCACTAATGGACACTGCTACACTGCATGTGTCATCTCAACTGAGCTTTGGCTCAACCTATGCAGAAACAGAGAGGCTATGTTGAGGCGGGACATGAGGCCATCTGACCAATTGCAATGTTGCATTTCCAAATCCCAGTAAATCTTCAATAAACGAAAACTGGGCACAATGTAAGCGTTTTGTGTGCAAAGGCGCAAATTTGGAGTTTGTTTTGTTGACTTACTTAGCGCTTATTGTTTGTAAAACCGTTTATTTTGTGTGTGCTAAATATATCCATCCAAAACATTTTACACCTTGGACAAACATCCCAAAAACAAAGCCTGAACTGCATCAGGAAAGGATATACAACTATTTTTTTGTACATAAATTGGTATTCAAGAAAAAGAGCCTTGGGCACAAAAACTTTTTTAAACTAGTTGGAATTAATTTTCAGTGTAGATGTTTGACATAGCATGATGTGTTTTTGTAAGATTTGGTCCTTTGGAAACATTTAATGCCTTATTTGGTTCCTGTGTTTGAGAATCAAAAAAGTTATTTCTGAGGATCTGTCTTTGATTTGCCTCTGTTTTGTGAGGATTTATTACGCCAAACGAGCTTGGATAATTATCTAATGACATTTGAAGCATGATCTAATGTGGCTTAAACCACAATGGTTAGAATATCAGAATGTTTTACTTTTTTAAGCGTGTTTCAAGCACAAAAAAATGTGTACTTGGGAAATAAACTTCTTGAAGAGTAAAGGTCAACAACAAAGAAAGTTCTTAAAATACCAAATACTGTAAGTTGAGTCGGAATCAGCAGTGACAAACAAAAGTATGTATTATCATATATCATAAATCAGACATGAAATATGAAACAGTGGTAAGCACTGTATGAATTATCATATAAAAGTGTATACCTGAGTTTTATCTGCAGACTTAAAATAGTCTGTTCTCAGTAACAGGACATCATCAGTGCTACAAACATAAAATAATGAAGCTCTAATTTCTCTTTTCTCTGATTTAGAGGAAAGTTGGTTGGTCCCCACCCCTCCACCACAGCTGCTCTGAGGAGAGAGCTTCTCCACGGGGCTCTGCGGGGCTTGAGGTAGCCTTAGCTCTCTGTGCTTGGGTAAGAATTAGCCAGCTTTAGCGCTTGCCTCGCCTGGTAATCCCTTAATCTGGCAAGGCTGAGGAGGAAGGCTTTGGAGGAGAGATGGTGTGTCAATCCGTGTCTTCACATCTCTTTTGGCACGGTGACACTCTGAGAGCAGGAGAAAGTTTGCAGAGGAGAGAAGTGCAGTGATTTAATGAAACACAGGAGTTATACTGCGTAGAGGATATCAGATTTGATGAGGGGTCGCTTTTTTTGGTCACCAAATTCTGCAGTGCCACTGTGGTGTTTGTATTCATGTAGGATGGACACTTTTAAAAATGGCAGCAACTGCATTTTGTTAAGACAGCACAACAATTCCAAGTACACCCTCGTACTTCCAGTAGCATTCAGGATCATCTGAGGTTTACTATCAGGAAAACAGGCTTAACACTAAATACTGCTGAATTTGTTGTTATTTATTGTCAGAGATTGCAAACTGTGGTTGATTACATTCGGAAAAGTGAGTGGGACTGTTGGTCTTTGTCGGACACAAAGCACTCCCAAACTGCACTAAACACTAACTCCGCCTCCACTTCCTCCTCCTCGCGCTATAAGACTGAACCGTGTCAATCTTTCACCTCTTCACCTTCGCTTCTTCATAGTCCCTTCAGCCTTTCAAAAAAAGTGCAAATCTGTGTGTGTAATTTACACAATGTTCTTTCTAATTGAGGTTTCAACTATGCACTCGGGCTAAATTGCAAGAAATGGTTGGCAATGTTTTGGCAGGATTTTAGTCATGTGCTTACCTCAAAATGGGGGACACAGACCTGTAGCAGGAAGTGCATGCTCCTCATGGTCACTGGTTCGATCCACAGGTTGGTCAGGGCCTTTCTGTGTGGAATTCCCATGTTCTCCCCGTGCATGCCTGGGTTCTCTCCAGGCACTTTGGCTTCCCACAGACCAAAAGCAAGCTCATTAGGTTGATTGGTGACTCTAAATTGCCCTTAGGTATACATGTGAGCGTGAATTGCTGTCTGTCTCTCTATGTGGCCCTGTGATTGGCTGATGGCTGGTACAGGGTGTACTCCACCTTTCGTCCAGTGTCAGCTAGGATAGGCTTCAGTTCTCCATAACTCAAAAGGGGTTATATGAAGGGTGAATGTTTGCCACACTATTGTAATTTTCCATATATTTAACCTTCCTTGTTCTCCTTTAGAATGTTTCTTTGAATGCTGGACTTCATTCTCAAAAGTCAATATCAACATTTATCTTAAAATTGCAATTTTATCCTCAAGTTTTCTTAATTATTAATCTTGACAATCATTATATTTTGACTTTTTTTGCCTCGACATTTCAAATTTTCCTGTTATTTTATTTTTTCCTTGACATCATACTTTTTTTCTCTATATTTTTTCTTTAGCATTATAATTGTTTTAACATTTGTCTCTACATTTTGATATTCCCTCAGCATTTTCATTTTTGATTTTACATCTTGGTATTCTGCCGTGATGTTGTGACATTTTCTCAGCCCTTTAACTTTTATTTTGAAATTTGAACTTGTTCATAACTGGGTTTTTTTAGACTTTTTCATCATTTCACTTATTTCCAACTTTATACATGCAAAGTAATTCAACAGTTTTCCTTAATATTATTAAGCATTTCCTTAGCATTTCAACACTGTTGACAACATTTTTCATCATTTTATCTTCTTACCTGAATATTTTGACTTTTTCTTAACACCTTCAAACTTTTTCTTGGTAATTTATCTTTTTTCCTGATATTGCAATTTTATTTCAAGCATTTTTACTTTTTCATTTATCATGTCAATGTTTCCCTTGACATTTCAAGTTTTTCATGACTTTTAAAAGTTTTTCTGTGACAATTTTATGTATGTTATATTCGACTTAAACATTTCCCATCACATTTGTCTTTACCTTTTGTTTTCATTTTAATCGTTCAGACTTTTTTGTACCCTCTATTTCAGTCATCTTTCTTGATATTTGCATTTCCAAGGTTTCACCATTTTAGCATTTTATTGTAAAAGTGGTGCGTCAGCACTTTTTTTATTTTAAGTTATTTACATCTTAACCGTGTTCCTGGAAGCAATACTTAAATAATGTCCATGACTCTTCCAATTTTTTTTGCCAGCCATTAATAACAGAAGTCTGAAAAAAAGGTGACTCATCATTTTTCTCAACATTTCCTTAACAGTTCAACATTTCTCTGTCATTATAACGTTTTCCAAAAACATCACGTCCACTTTGTTTGAAATAGCTGCATTCACACACTGACATTTGGGCCAACTTTTGCCAACCAAATGGAAAATGTAAAGCCATGTCAAGCTCTGTCATGCCACACAGAACTGAGCTGGACAACACTGATGTTCACACACGCTTAAAAATCATCAATGCTTAAACACAGTAAAATTGACCCCAGGAACTTACTCTAACCAAATGTAGGTGATTTCTTGAAATTGGTCAATGTCAGGTACTAAATGTTGATATTGAAGGTGGCTAAAGGGGTTTTAACATCTTAACTCTCATGATGGCATTTGATTTACTTTTCAACATTTTAACATTTTTAACGTTCTTAATAAAGTGCAAAATAAAAAAAGACATTTCTCCTCTAACTTTTCTTCTAAACAGCATCTTGGTCAATATCTGACCTGACTACTTTTCTTTAAGTATGACTTGCAGGAAGTTTTGTGTGCAGTGTATGGACAATACACTTTCATGAAATATCACAACAATACAATACGAGTACAAAAAGCCTGTTTTCATGAACACCTCAGCGGATCTATGTCCGCACAGAGCCATGCAGTCTTTAATTTTAGACTCTTTTCTTCTTTGGCTTGTTGTTTTCAAAACTGGCAGTGATGATTTGTTCCACTCCACTGTTCTTTTATATAATCACAAATATTTGCCCAGGCAAGTAGTAAACCATGTTACATGCACAGATTTCTTTTTCTGGCTCTGATATTATGCTTTTGCTTCCTCTGCCTCAGAAAACTAAATCAGAAAGAAACAGACACATTCAGGAAACCTCTAGCCTCGAAACAAAATGCAGAGGTTCCTGATACCTGCTCACTTGTTTAGGTGTCTCCTGCAGAGTTCAGTGTGATGCAGCTGCCATATGCGTCTCTCAAACAGTTTGGCTTCAGCAGGGATTGTTTTCATCAATCACTCTGATACAACAATGATCAACAGCTTTTCATAAATGAAGTACATGCTGTATTGTGAATTCTTGGATTTGTTTATTTTGTTTTGGCAATAATGCCTAACAGAGTGATAATGTGATGGTGTGCTGTTCCGTTAAATTCATGAAATTGTTTTAGAAGTAATGGAGGAGGAGAAAATTATCAGACATATCCAAAACTCTTTCAGTTTATTTTTTTTAGTTGTTCATTTTTAAGCAGTTGGATACTGATTATTGTTGTTCATAAGAATTTCTTTATTCCCTAAATGAGTTACCACAGTAAATGTCTCCCATTTCAGCCTCCTTACAAAGACTGTTTTGAACAAGTAGTTACAATGGCAACAGTTTGTTAAGGACATTAAAACCATTACCTTTAATTGATTATGTTAAAACATAAACATGTTTTTCTTTTTTATATTAAAACTGTATCTTCTCATAAATCTCTTAAAAATGTAAATCCTATTCTTAAAGATGCTATGAGGAGTTTCTAAGTGATTACAAAAAAGTCTCCCTTTTAGATATATGCCTGATCGAAATGCACACTTCAAGATGAGTTTTATTGCATCAAAATAGGTTATCTATAAATGCTATTCCTTAGCCTTCTGGTCGGGTCAGACAGGGCTGGACTGGCCTGGATACTCAACTTCGGGAACAAGACAATTAAAACTAGAGCAAATTTATATTATTTGGACATGTCTTAGAGCACCGGGCTGTAAGTAATGATATATAGCCGGCTACAAAACTACGATACTAAGTTTTCCAAAAATTGCTTGTTGTCACACATCAAAAACTACCTCTACATAACTAGAAAGAGATACATTACCTCGTTGCTTTGCATCCTGTAAGTTGTTGAAAAAAGAAGTTGTAAAGCAATGCAGAGTTCTGAGGAAGGTCCGAGTTGCATTCATGAGCATCAGAACAAACGCACGCTTTGGCTTGGGTCGTGTCTTTAAGACAGTCGCCGCGCGTGCTCATGGGTAGCAGAGTCTTTATGTCACGGGAAATAGATTCTCCTCATAGCACCTTTAACATGACATTTCATCTCATAATTTTTTACTTTTTTCCACATAATTATACTGTAATCTCGTATTTTCCACCTCCTTTTTTAATTATGGCCTTGTAATTCATCATTTAACCTTTTGTTCTTTGTATTATTAGTTTTATCCTATAAATTGACTTTCAATCATTCCTGTATATTCACATATTAGAATCTCATTATTTTTACTTTTTTCATATTTTGGATTTTTTTCCCATAATTTTTCCCAGTATTGATGACTTTTTCAAATAAATGAATGCCTTATTTTTATCATATATTTGATGATTATAGTACTGTATGTCATATGTCCCACAATTTTGACTCAAGGATTTTCTTTTCTCCTGTCATTACTGATAAGCTTCTTCTTTAAAGGTGCTATGACGAGAATCTATTACTGGCGACATTAAGACTCTGCTACCCATAAGCACGCACAACGACTGTTGTAATACTGCGTTCCAGTAACCTCGGAAATGAGAGTGACATCATCTCCAACTTATCGGCATTCCAGTTGAAGTCGGAAAAACATGCCGATCTACCAGGCTATTGTTAGCTGGTGTTAGTACGCCCTGCGTTGTTGTACACAAATACCACACGATGAATGTGATTATCACTATGGCAGCATTTTTGTAAATATAAGTCTAACAATACTATGTATACAGCTGATCTAGAGCGACACACCCCAGTCAGAAGTGCCAATAAATTGATTATTACAGGAGCTAAATAACTGTTCACACTGGAGGCATCCATTTTCGATGGTCAACTTGGGGGTGGCGAGGTTTCACCGAGTTCCCAGTAGGAAATTTTGACTTTGGCGGACGTTCCAGTTAGAGTTTCCTACTTGGAACCCGGAAATTCCTACTTCTGACTACAACTGGAACGTACCAAAGATGTGACGAAGCCAAAGCGTGTGTTTGTTGTGATAAATGCAGCTCAGACCTTCCTCAGAACTCTGCATTGCTTTACAACTTCTTTTTTCAACAACTTACAGGATGCAAAGCAACGAGGTAATGTATCTTTTTCTAGTTACGTAGCGATAATTTTTGATGTGTGACAACAAGCAATTTTTGGAAAACTTAGTATCGCAGCTTTGTAGCCGGCTATATATCGCTACTTACAGCCCGGTGCTCTAAGACATGTCCGAATAATATAAATTTGCTCCAGTTTTAATTGTCTTGTTCCCGAAGTCGAGTATCCAGGCCAGTCCAGTTCTGTCCGACCCGACTGCAAGGCTAAGGAATAGCATTTATAGATAACCTATTTTGATGCAATAAAACTCATCTTAAAGTGTGTATTTCGATCAGGCATATATCTAAAAGTGAGACTTTTTTGTTATTACTTAGAAACTCCACACAGTCCCTTTAAATTGGCATACACAAAATATCCCAGTGCCATCAGTATTATTGCCACAGACCTTGACCTATGAACTCGAAAATCTAATCAGATCATCTTTGAGTCAGAGTGAACATTTGTGCAAATTTTGATGAAAATCCTTAAAAGCTTTCTTGAAATATTATGCTCTCAAGATGCTTTAAAGTTTATTTAGAAGACATAAGGACGGAGTGACCATCGGCTGATGATTAGCGATAGTTCAACTATGCTAATGCTTATGGTCTATGAATAACAAAGCATCCCGGGATGTTAACATTGTCATGAATGCACTAACACAGAGGGGAATGAGGGGCGGCCTGGTGCTCATTGTGAAACCACACGCTAATGAATGGCTAATGTGCTGGTGCAGAGAAGACGCTAATGCCATCCTAATTCCCTTTAGCTCAGAGCGGCTTCACTGTGTCCTGAGCCTGTTAATCTGAACGCTCTAAACCTTTAATCTGGGAATCTGTCACACACTGTCACACAAACACACACTCACATAAAACCACAAACACACAGACAACCTGTCAGCTTGTTAGAGCACTACAACATACCTGTCATACACCTCTCTCTGTCTGCCTCTTGCTCTTTCTCTGAAACAAGTGTGACATATTGAACGCCTGCAGCGAGATTCTTCCCCATGAGCGGCATTCCAGAGCAGGCCGTCCCAGGGGAGCATGGGAGTGGGGCTGGAGGGGAGGGCTAGGGCTTGTTGATGCAAAGGTCTGGTTTATTAGAGGGATGTTAGGGTCTGGTTGGCTTGCTGCACTGATCAGTGACGTGAAGTCTGGATGTTGTCGTAGAATAGTGAACCTGAATTGAAAGGTCCAATGTCCCGCAAAATCAAATATCTTTGCTTTTAATGTTAGTAAAGGGGGCTTGGGGAGCGGAAGAACAAAATACTTTTAACTTAGCTTTCAGTTTATGCCGCCCCTCTTTACAGAAAATGCTCCTTGAAACACTGATTGTTTACTTTTTGTGTTTTATGATGGTATACAGCCTCCCCCTCAATGTGTGTTTTCTGCTTATTACAGGAAGACTCTATGACTAATAATAATACTAGTACAACTACAACTACTACTACTACTACTACTACTACTAATAATAATAATAATAATAATAATACATTTCGTATGACACAACAAACACAAAAGGCAGAAGGAAATTGAGAGAGTCAGTGGCATAACAACCCAGGCAATACAAGAACCCTGCTACGTAAAAAGAGACCATGCACTGTAAGCCCGGATAAGTTGAATCTACTCAAAAAACCTAAGGAAAGTGGTTGCCCTAAAAAAATTAAGTAATGTACAATGAAAACTTAAGTAAATTAAACTTAAATATGAGAAGTTCTGGAATTGTTATTTTTAAGTACAATAAACTTAATGTCAAGCTGAATTAACTTAAAATCTTGAGTATTATCAATTCCAGAACTTCACATATTTAAGTTTAATTTACTTAAGTTTTCATTGTATATTACTTAATTTTTTTAGGGCAACCACTTTCCTCAGGTTTTTTGAGTAGATTCAACTTATCCGGGCTCACAGTGTGAGGACCAAAATAAAAGCTACAAACATGCAAACATAAAAAATATATTAAAAAAATTAAAAAAGAATGGAGATTAGAAAGATAGAGAATGATAAAAAAAAAGCTCTGAAGTTATCTATGAAAAGATTAAGAATATAACGTAAGTTGAGGCAAAAATAAAACAATCAGAATTAAAAGTAAAAAAAGACACCAATCTGTTAACACAGCATGGAAGAAGTCCATAAAACAAAGGAGCTAAAATGATAAGATCAATACTAACAAATAAAAGGCTAAAAGAAGACTGAATCATAAATAAAAGACTCAAACACAAAGAAATGGCTAAAAAAGACTTAAACACAGAGAAAGAGAGAAGATAAAAGACGACATCACATAAAAGCAAATCTGTAAAAGTGAGTTTTTAAAAGTGACTTAAAAGAAGCCACAGACTCTGCACGCCTTATCTCCCCTGGCAGTTACTTCCAAAGTTGAGCTTTGATGGAGAAAGCTCTGTCTCTTTTAGTTTTGATCCTCGACTTTGGAACGACTAGGAGGCCTTCACCAGAGTATATAAGGCTGTGGGCTGGCTGACGAGGGATTAAAAGCTCTGAAATATAGCTGGGGGCTATAGCCAATGAGTGATTTAAAAGTGATCAATAAAATCTTAAAATAAATTCTAAAACTGACAGGAAGCCAGTGGCGGGAGGCTAAAACTGGAGTGATGTGATGTCGTCTACTAAAACCAGTTAAAAGCCGAGCTGCTGCATTCTGAACAAGTTGGAGGCGACTGTTCTGAAAGTCTGCTGCAAGGCCTGTAAAGTCCCTGTCAGACATTGTTTGGGCAGCCAATCAGTGCAGAGCTCATTATCTCTCGAGCATTTCCAAAGGGGAGCGAAAAGGGCTGCATCTGATACTTGTCATAAAAAAAGGGTTTCAACAAAAGGAACTATGTCCTTAACAAACAACAGCAAGACACTATTCCAGCTGTGTTGTATGTAGGCAATAAGAAAGTTCAATTTCCACTCAGGATTCAGCGTTTTTGTTATTTACTCAAATCAAACAAAGGTTCACGAACATTTTATGCCACTTCTCATTGACCTGGTAAAAACTTGTATCCCCCTCCAAGGTCAATGAACCCCAATGACGCACCTTCTGCCTAAATCCTGTCAAATCACTGCCCAGCATAGTGCCATATGTTAGCTATCTTGTAGTTATGCTTGGCCAGAAATTTAACGCAGCTGGTACCAGTTTTGTCCCAGTACTAACACATTCAACACCTTCCTGACTTTGTTGGTTACAGAGGCAGTATCCCATGGGTTTTGGAGGTGCTTTTGTTAGACGAAGATGGGAATGAAATGATTTTTTGCATAACATGTTAAAGAAAAGCATCACCTGCTTTAGAATAGTTTGTATTCTGGTTTCAATTAAGAGCACTCGGTTTTTCTAGACCTTCCACTGAGAGCTGTAGGTTGTTTATTTCCTTTTAAACAGTTCGGGATGAAGACTGCGTGAGTGGAGGTACTATGTGTATGTGTTTTTTGTCACATATTATCTTATCATTTTTGTCTTTTATCTCTTTCGCTCCCTTTGTCCTTGCTCATCCTCCCCATCATGTCTGTCTGCCGGTTAATATTTCATTTGCTTTGCAGTCGTAGCGGGCTGGTACATTAACCAGCGGTGCCAGTCGAGCTCTCTGCTTGTGGCTGGCTGTATAAAAATAAACACACTCTAGTTGTAATGAGCAGATGTCACAGAATTTAAACGTGCATCCCCCCTCCTCCTCTTCCTCCTGCTCCTCTGCACACACACAAACACCCCCCCCCCCCCATCATTTCTTGTTCATGCATACAGGCGCACATGCATGCATGCACACACAACATGCACTGACACTCCTGCAACCACATGTATACAAAAACAGACAGATGAGGAGCTGCTGGATGAAGACTCTCATCCTGGAGTGTCTACTGAATGCATACACTCTTATGTGAGTATTCCCATGTGTGCACAGGAGCACGAGGAGCAAAGGCACTTTATTAAAGTATGTCGTAATTGTTATTCATCAGATAACTATAAATGTAAAAAAAAAAAAGTCCCTTTTCAAATGTCAGATTTGTCATTTTCTGTGCTAAATTCTCATCTGAATCTTTCAAATATTTTTATATAAGTGTTGGCAAGTGTTTATTTCATTTGCAGAAGGTGCACATTTTTTCTTTTTTTTGGTAGAAGAATGAGCTTTTTTAAGGTATATATATATATTTAATGGAAATTAAACTTCATATATACTTCAAATAAATCCTCATTTTTTGGTTTGTGTTTGAATAATAACTATCATATCCACATGTTCGACTGCATATCTATCTCTGCACCTACCTACAAACAAACTTAAAGTTTTCCTCATGTAGTTCAAATCCTGTTTAAACTGTGCATAAAGGTTCATTGGTTAGCTGGGAAAGAGCCAGCTGACTTCTACTGTGGGCGTCTCTTGCCTCTGGAGCCTAGAGATGTAGGGTTTGCACTCTTACCCCCTTAAACTTAAGTGCATGTAAACACCAATATGCAAATAAAGCAGAGTGAACAGTGCAAAGGTGTTGTTCCAGATAATGATGGAGCGCAGCGCCATCCCAGCATGAACCCCATTCCTAACCTGACCTACCTATCACCAACTAACCTTTCTACTTCCCTACCTACCTATCCACCTTCTTTCCCTACTTCCAAGCTTTCCCTCTTATTTCCTACTCATCTACTTACCCTCCATCCCTCCTGCTTCCTACCTACCCACCAACCTACCTATCCTCTATCTCCCTTCCTTCCTACCTTTCTTTTTACCCACTTACCTATATTATATTAACCGTCCAAGCGTACCTTCCTACTTGTAACCTACTTAAAGACCTCTTTATTCCAGCCTTATTATTAACAATCTACCTTTCTTCCTTCCTTCCTACCTACTCAGCCAACTGCCTGCTTACCTGTTATTGACCCACCCAGCTCTTTGTAAACCTATCATTCATGGCCTACATACCCACTTGTTTACCTTCTATCAACCTGCAGCCTATTTATCAACATACCTCCATACCTGCCTTTTTATGTAGTTATATTCTACTTGATCTCAGAACTGTGATAGTCTGAGTTGCAAATTCGATAACATCACTGGGACCGTCCCATTTGTTCGAAAGTTCCCACTTTGAAGTCAGACGTCCTTCAGCTATCCTGAATTTACTAGTTCATAACTGCAACACGTCACACTGGAATGTAACGTAATTCCCACTCCCCTCTTCCCACTTCCATTGTAAACAGAGTGAACCACTACCTTGTCACCTACCTTCCTCCTACTGACCTACATACATACAGACCTTTATTACCTTCTACCAACCTGCTGTCTATCTTCCAGCCTAGCTAGCAACTATCTGTCTATCCACCAAGTTTTCCACCCTCCTACCAACCCACATGCATACCTACCTACCCAACTTCCAACAATCTGTCTTTTTTTACTCACATACCTTCCTACCATCCAAACATCTGTTGACCTACCAACCTACCATCTCTCTGTTTATATAAATTCCTTTCAAACTTCTGTCTACCTACCTACCAACCGTCTACCTCTTTACCTACCCACCAGCTGAACTCAACCTATACTTCCTGTCATCCTACCATCCATTTATTATCTTTACAATTTAATAGAATGTAGAAGATTGGTAATATGACTGCACAAATTGGACTTGTTCTGTCAATTTGGGATTGAAAAAGGTGGAGACCAACTGATGTACAAGGCCCACACCTGTGTTTGCCCTGGGCCCCTGAATTGCTTCGTCAGCCTCTGCATTTAGCTTATGTTCTTGTTACCAAGGCCACCAAACATGGCAGATTTAGTGCTGCTTGCTCTGACGGTAGCCTCCCTCTCTCTCCCCCCTGTGAATCTGTTTGTAAGTCTGTCACCAGGCTAAGACTATTTTCTCAAGGTCCCTCTTCCCATCCACCCCACAGAACCAGCCTGTCATCCCACAATCCCCAGCAGCCCCATCAGAACCCATTTTTGGTACTGTTAGGACAGGATGGGCATTAGTGTGCGAGTGAATGCATGTGTCCCTCTTGTCAGTCCTGCACTTTTCCCACTGAGTGTGTGCCAGCTCTCTGTGTTTGCTGGCTGACAAGAGCGAAGGAGAGACGATTGTTCTCCACGTACCCAGAGACCCTCCCCTGCCAAGTCTGGGATGAGATCCTTTCTATAGCGCTAACTCCTCACAGTTGGGCATCTCACAACAAAACACACACCATTACTGCTCTGGGTGGGAGGGTGATAGCATGCTTAAAGTCAGTCAGATGCATAAAGGTCTGCTTTACACTTACACGGCAAAACAAAAGTCTTTTATAGTCAAGATGTTGTTTATAGGCCTTTACAAAAAGACAATTAAACCAAATCTCCCATGGTCTTTTAGATTATTTATACTACACCAGCATGATCGACCCTTTTTTAAGTTGCACAGCATGATTTAAATGTTTAATTTCAACCCTAAAAGTCCAAAGTAGACTTATAACTTGTGTTCCAACAAAAAAGTCCTTATATCATGAACAAGCCATAAGTTCATCATTGATTAATCAGCTAATTAAGGCTTTATTTTAAACACCATGTGAGTAACACAAAAGCTAAAAATTAAAGTAAATGTTTGAAACAATCAAGAAAATCGACGACAAACATGCCCAAAAAGGAGTAGGTAGAAGCATAATCTTTTTTTTAATTTAATTTTACACCTTCTCCAGTACACAAAGGTTAGTAATCATCTGATGACTTCCTTTTTTTGCACATATTCACAGGTTAAATACAAATACACTGCCTGGCCAAACAAAAGTCGCCACTTATATAAAGATCACACACTCTAATATTTTGTTGTCCTTTAGCTTTGATTACAGCACGCATTTGCTGTTGCATTGTTCCGATAAGCTTCTGCAATGTCACAAGATTTGTCCCAGATCATAGCACTGCCCCCACAGGCTTATACATTAGACACTAGGCATGATGGGTGCATCACTTCACCTGCCTCTCTTCTTACCCTGATGCTCCCATCACTCTGGAACAGGGTCATTCTGGACTTATCAGACCGCATGACCGTCTTCCAGTCCTCCTGTCCATTTTTTTTGCTCCCTAGCAAACTGAAGCCTTTTTTTTCTGGCTAGCCTTACTGATTAGTGGTTTTCTTAAGGCGACATAGCTGTTCAGTCCCAATCCGTTGAGTTTCCTCCACATTGTGTGTGTGGAAATGCTCTTGCTTGAGTACCCCTGAGTTCTACTGTTGTTTTTTCTTCAATTTGATTTGACCAAACATTTGAGTGATCTGCTGATCACGATCATTCAGCACTTCTTTTCCATCGCATTTCTTCCTCGAAGATGATGGTTCCTCACTATCCTTCCAGTTTTTAATAATGTGTTGGCCAATTCTTTACCCAAGTTTATATTTTCTGCAGTATCCTTGGATGTTTTCTCTGCTTGATGTATGCCAATGAGTTGACCCTTTTTCAACAGCGTAACATCTTTTCCATGAGCACAGGATATGTCTTTCAAAATGGTTGTTTAAGAAATGAGAAGTTACTCATTACATCAGGGGTTAAATAACTTGTTGCCACCTGAAAGAAAATCACCCATGCAGTAATTATCCAATATGAGCTTGTATCTATTTCCTTGGTCAAAGTCAGGTGGCGACTTTTTTTTGGCCATGTCGTGTATATTTAAACAACCTACCATAGAAAAGTAAAAATATGTGAGAACACCTCAGGTTTAAATTCTGCCCTTCAACATTCAACATATAAGATGAAAATAATTGAGAATTTATAATATAACTTATTACCATAGCATTAACCTTTCCCTGCTGCCAGTATCTGTGACTATTAATCACTATTTTTTGACTGTTTCCTTATAATTTTGGCTTTTTTCAAAATGCATCCAACAGAAGGTTTTAGGTTATGATCGCGACATTTTAATTGCATCAGGTAGATGTTAACATCACATTTATGACTGTCATCCAAAAAAATTTCACCTGGTAACTTTGAATTAAGTGAAACTAACTGATTCATTTTGCTTAAAATTTTGTTTTTTACTATCAAGACTTTGTATAACATTTTATCATTTGATGTCATGAAAGTAGTTTTCATCAAAACAATTTAGACTTATATTTTTAAAAACATTGTAGAGACATTTTACGTTAATATTCTTATATCTATATAATTGGCCAGTTTTCTAGACTTAGATTTCTTTTGAACTCATCTCATATAAGTATTGAGACTATTGTGACATTTTGAATGATGGTGATCACATGCTGCAGATGCTTGTCATAAATTAAGTGATCATAAATTCAAGAACTTTCCTGAGACCATGACCCCAGCAGCAGGTGATGTGGGATAATAAGATGCAGGATGAGCTTTGAAACTTGAGGAAAAAAATGTCTTCTAGCTTTGCATAAGTTCACATATTCAAAGCTCAGTTTATTTATTTCACTGAAAAGAATGGACCAGCATTCAGAGACAGTCGTTTATTCTGCAGAAGGAAGAGTTTCAGTCCGTCTCTGGCTGACTCTGAAGTTCAGACTGTGGAGGAGTTTGGAGGAGCTTTGGAGAAACTGTTGCTGATGGACAGATCGGGTCAGCCCTGTGAAGGCGATGGAGGCAGGCGAGAGAAGATTAAAGGTGACGGAAGGTGACGGAGAGGAGGCCAGATGAAGGGCTGAAGGATGAGGGAGATAAAAGCGAATGGGGGAGAGCTGCGGAGGTCGTCTGGGGGGTGATCAGTGAGGTGGATGCGATGCCATCTGACAGGTCCAGCTGGGAGAGCGCCCGCCCCCCAGCGCTGCAAACTGGTCAATATGGAGGCCAATTACTGCTGCCCATGTGACCAGGGCATCATCCAACCCTATCATAACACTCGCGCACGCACACTCGCACGCACACATGCCATCTGTGCAGACCAGCAATACCCCCCCACACACGCCCTCTCTGTGATCCAGTTGTGCTCCCGTGTTGGCTCCTACTTAACCTCCTAAACAGAGGCCACGCAGCCCCGCCTCGTCACCGGACACTCACACCGTCACCAGAGCTCCACGAGGACAACTGCTGGACAGGTCAAGAGCACGTACTGCGCATGCTCTGCAGTCGGATCTGTCATCAAACGCTTATTCCTGCCAGGGGTGGTTTTAGCAATTTGGAGAACCGAGGGCAGAGAGCAATAGAAGGATCTTACATGTGTTTCTATCTCTGTCCAGCTATGCATTTTTTAGTGTGAAGACATTTTGAGGCCTTCTTTTTGCGAATAAGCTTAATTATCATTGATCATCTTTTTATGACTTAAACAGACGGCACTATCTAAAATGCACAAATGTGCTGACAGTGTTTGGACATGTGAAATTTGATCCAATTGGCTTCAAAACACAGTAATTCATAACAAATAAAAGAAGTCCTGGACACACAAAGTTGTTTAAATATTCTATTTTGATCATCAATAGTTGCTCTGTTTCATCCTCTTTTTAAAGATAGTGTCAGAAGTTTTCTGGAAATTGTTGTTTTTTTGTTTTGTTTTTTTAGTAAAAACTGATAAACCACGTAATAACTTTGAATCGAATGGTGGTGCAATTGCAAAGATAAGTTGTCAATATTTGGAAACGCATAAGAAATTGCAAGGAACTCTTCACCAGTTTCACACACTTGCAGGGCAGATTAACGTAGCCTGGCAACAACTTTCAAGTGCCCTTTTGGAAATATGCTACCCACCAAACTCACTGGAAATACCATCCCAACAACAGAATTAGCCTTAAGCAGTATTCAGTCCAGTCAGTGTCATAAAAGTGTATAATATGCCATATATAATATAGAATACACCATAATTTTCAAGTCATCAACAGGGTGGCTCTGGGCATATGCAACATAAATGAGGTGTTTAGAGTCCATAAAACAGCATCAAAATAGAACTATTTCTAATATTTGTGAAAACTGTGGGGAGAAGCCTTCATATCAAAGTCTGAGCTGTGCATTTAAGAACAATGCCCTCCTGTTGTTACACATTTGTAGTGTTCAAGTCATATTGTCAGATCTTGATTGAATGTCTATTTTACATTTTATTCTTTGAAAATAATTCTGGCAAATTAAAAAGGCCGTTAAAACATTTTAGCATTTCAACTCTATTTTTTGACATTACATTGGTACAGGGTCGCTGCAAATGAAAATCTAGCTAAGGGCACCATAATAGCAAGAGCTGGCCCAGGTTTGTTAAATCTGGCTTTCTTAAATGTATGATAACTCTGCTATGCGATGCCTTATAAAAGTGGTCTTGGACTCTGGGGCAGTTGCCTCATAGCTCTTAATCCAGTTTTGCACAATTGTCCAAATGTTGCCAATCTATTTGTGCAACTTTCGACTTTATTAATTTTACAGTATTTTGGGGAGATTTGTTGCTTTTCCTAGTTTTCTGTTTAGTTTTGAGTTATTAGGTTAAATACTTTAATCAAATAAAAATCATATTAAATGTGCTTTAATTAGTGCTACATTTGCAAAAATATGTTGAACATACAGAGAAGTGACTGGAGCCGGTATATAGAGAAAATGTTGCCAGTATAATTGTGCAATGTGCACCCATGCTATACTATGAACCCAAAAGTTTAATGAGTGCTGTATGACTCAGTGCTAGCTTGTTTGTGCAATCCAGGCAGTGATCATCGGTTTGCTTTCAACATTTTTATCAACGATGGATGGCAACATTTCCAATCAAAAGAAACTTAATAAGATATTGCTTTAATTAACGATGACATTGCACAATTATGCTGGTAACATATGTAGAAGTGTTTGACAATCCATTGGTGCAATTTAGAGGACAAAAGGGAGTCTCTACATTTCCTTCAATCAAAAGACATTAAGGATGTTTGTCTAAATTGCACCAAAGGTTTGCTAACATTTGGACAGAAGAGTAGAACTGTAAATGTGTGCTCTTCCATCCATTGTACCAACTGTTGCCAAAAGTTACCTGCAATTTTTGTGAACCAAAAATAATGAATTACATAATAATATGTTTAGAGTACGGGTGCAATTATAACTTCTGAGGGATTTTCAACCATTTTTTTATTCAAAATTAATTCTGCTACTAATTAAATTGCAGAAATGTTGGCAACACTTGAGAAAGTGGAAGTGACAGGGCTTTTGCTTTTTTTCTTTTTTAGTCAAGAACATTGCATACAATGTTCTCTAGATGTTGATAAGCATGTTAGTCAACTAGTCATGAAATTGTGCAAATATTGTGTCACATTCAAAAAAAAAATTACATCAATTTGCTTGGTTAGAATTGGCAAAGAGCAGGAGACATCGGCACACCTTACAGTCCTACCCCTTTTCCATGTGTAGCCTACAATTGGCAATTCCACAAACACTTCCAAATGTTGCCAACGTATTTGTGCAGTTTTATTAATTCAAACACATGTATTGAAGAAAACATAAAACTGATCACTAAAAAAAGAAGAAAAAGAATTGCAAGTAAACTTGTTTAAATGTTTAATTGAAGAGGTTGACAACATTTGCTGACAAGTGGGCAGAACTATAAAGGAATGCTTCCTCAGTCACTTTAGAAATGTTGCCAACTTTCCGGCAATCTGAAATGTGAAAGTTCCACGTTAGGAACATGCTTCGGTTTTAAAATATTTTTGTCAGAAAATGATATTTGTCCTCAACAGATATGACTATCAAGAGGAAATTGCACACCTTTGTTGGCAACAATCAAAAATATGTTTATTCAGCAAAAGGCAAGGGAAAGTTCTGCTTCCTGCCAGTCTCTCCAACTTTTCCAAATGTTGACAATGACTTTAGACAGTTTGATTTTATTTATTGCAGTGTTTGTATAGATCAAAGGGGAAGGACACTGTCAAAATAAAATATATTGGCAGCATGTTAAGATGCAGGTGAAACTGACAAAGAGAGCTTCTCCACTTAATTGAAAATGTTGATGTTAAAAATGCAAATGTTTCCAACAACTGCCAGACATCTCTGGCAATTAGGAAATGTCAGGAGAATACTTGCAATTTCCATCATAAAAGTCACAAAATTATTTTTTTCTTCCATAAGTTGCTGTAATTATGACATTGTTCATAATTACAACATTTGGAAAAGTAGTTGGAACAATTAGTGAGTGAGAGCTCCACTCCTGGCCAGTCTCACTCACATTTCCAAATGTTTGTGCAATATACTTGAGTACACATGCAATATTTAACCAAAAGAAAGACATCACGGTATACAGTTGCACAAATTAGTGGGCATCATTTGAAAAAGTGGGTGAAAATCCATGCCATTTCTGTTCTCTGTTCCAGATTTTGTAGTGTTCAATTAAACCACTTATCATCCACATATGTTAAAAAAAAAGAGTTAAATGCTTAATATTAGAAGAAGATACATATAAATGGAAGAAAACTGGTCACTGTAGAATGCACAAATAGCTGGCAATACAATAGTGTATGCAAATGGAAATTATCCGGTTTTCTTAGCCAATTTCACCACCATTTCCAAAATCCCCCTTTCATTAACTTTTTTCACATTTTTAATCCTAAATGTTTATATTGCTCTCCTGTATTTTATGATTCCAGTAAGCCATCTTGTGGATGTACTCCACTTACTTGATATTAGAGGACCTTCATCTGTTTCTCCTTATTTTTCTTTTTTTTATCCATTTGTTTGTGCTGCTGTACTTTTCTGCCTGTCCTTTGGTGCTCTTTTGTCATGACTCTCTTTGTAAGGCTTGCTCCTTAATGGTGTCTCCTCTATAAAAAGGTTGAAATTAAAAAACAATATATTTACAACTTATCTGTGCAATTTAATACATTAAGAACTTTATCATCCTGTATCTGACAATACAAAATGATTATGTAATACTTATTAACTTCAACAAATGTTGGATGTTCGGGGCTTCTTTTGTATCCGCTCTGGATCCCGCGGCCTCTGGAACATCCTACCCTCCCGCGTGCGTCAACATCTGGCACCAAGCAACCCGGCAAGTAATTTGGCCACCGTCCAAAGGCCTGGATCCTACCTGGCGCTCACCCGGATCTCTACCTCTGCCCCCTGTGCCCCCAACCTCCCAGCCCCTCCTCCTACTACCGCTGCTCCCCTCCTTCCTCCCTTGGCAGGACCTCCAGCGGCAGCGCGCTCCTCCAGTTCAGCTTCTTCTGCCTCAGTGCTCGTGCCGCAGCGTGCCCCATTGTGTGATAACAAACAGATGTTGTGGAATTTCCTCTGAATGGACTTTGCCAGTGACAGCCCCCGCTCCCTCGCCTATCTATCTGTCTGTCTGTCTGGCAGTGCAGGGGCCACGCTGGCATGCAGGCTGACAGAGGGATTGGCCTGAGTCTCCTCTTTGTACACGTGTTAACATTTTAGTTTTCACTGCATGAGAAGTTGATAAAGCGGCATTTCCAGATTCTGTGCGCATGGCCCACGTTATTTAAATACACAACAGATAAGCGCGTGTTAGTTTTTAACTACAGCTGCATATCTCACTGACAGATTGCAAATGCTCAAAGTCCCCCTGACCTGATTACTCCCTTCCCTCATGTTTTAGATCCATATCATGATCTCCGTCCTGCAGAGAACACTTACTTTTTTTTCTGCTAGACGTTAATTAGAATTCACACCATAGTACTTGTGACATTTTGATAATCGCACTATTGACTGTTATGTCGGACAAACACTCTTGATTTTTTTTTCCTCTTCAAGTTGAGTGAGAAAAAGAGTGGGCACGAAGATGATAATTTAAACAGCGAGATTCATTCACTCACTTTTCATCACGAGTGTCACAGCAAGTTTTTTCCTCTTGTTTAGACTGACTGCGATTGTGAGTCACTTGACAGACTTTCATTTGCAAAAATTTGGGAAAATTATGTTTAAAGTAGTCATCGACAGAAAAAAAACAATGATGCCTGAAGTGCTTTTACATTGTGCAAAAATACATGGATGATAAAATTCCTTCAGGTGGCCATTTAGATGACAGAACTCCTCAAATGTACTTATTTTGCCTGCATTTCGTGCGTAAAACCAGCAGTTTGTGCGCAAAGGTTTTGTTTTCTGATTAATTCACGCACAGTAGCTACTCAATGATATCCACAGTTGAGAAGGGTTTATATATCGAGGGTATGAGTTCAGATACATTGTACTTTGCATACCTCCAGGAGTCCCTTTAAATGAGGAAATGTCTTTATTGTTGCTATTTCCTGCGTAAAATGTTTTTTTCTGCAGGTTGTTAAAGTTCAAGGTGTTGGTCTCAAAACGACAAGCCATCCTAGTGTTACTGTTCGATAAGGAATACAGCCATTATTCATTGTAGTACTGAATGTTAATTGTTGTACAAATTCAAAGTCACTTAAAGAGTTCAAGGTCAACTCTTGCACAGGGAGACTCTGAGGTATCCAGGTAAAAATGGTCTGTACAGGGGCGTAGAATTGGGTAGGGACGCTAGAGACATGTCCCTATCAATATTATGCCACTACCACATGGTCCCTGACACAAAACACAAGCATAGTGTATAATGTTCCAACTAAAAATGCTTATATTTAATGCCAAAGAGATACACATTTCGGTTATTTTATTTGTTATCCACATATTATTTGTGTATTGAAAGGCAGCAACTGTTTAAGACCAACAATAAAATTTTGTGGGGAAAAAATACAATAAAACCTTGGATTAAAAACACAACTTTATACATTTATGTTGTTGGGGAATGCACTTATCAGTAGTCCTTTTTTGGTTTTGGTGATATATTTATCAGACTATAACCATACCATCAAAATTTCTGATTGATTCCAAATTGTCCCACTGTTCATGTGTCATGCATCAATATATTTTTGTCAAGGAACAGACAGTAGAGATTTAGGAGGAGAGGTTGGAGGTAAAGAATATAGTATTTTCTGAATATGATAGTTTGCTTGTTTGTTTGATCAGCTCTACATGGCATTAAAAAAACTGTCATAAACTTCCAGAGGTGCCATCTTGGTGTACTTTTATGTCCCCACCAATGTCAAAATCAAACCTTGGGTCCGTATGTAGATGGAATAAGTTCAGATTTATTGAATAATACCTGATAAAATTCCTTCAGGTGGCCATTTAAATCACAAATGTCTTTAAATGTCTTCTTTTGTGTCAGTATTTCCTGCGTAAAACCGGGAATGTTCTGCCTTTCATCGAGAAGTTGTGCGTCCTTGTCAAAAACATACATGAATAACTAGAGTTAAAAAAGACTGGATAATAAAATAAAACTTAACTTATAATTAAATTTCAAAACAATTTTACAATGTGCTTTACAAGAATCATGAATATTTAAATACCCAGTAAAATATATATGCAGCATGTGCAGTGGATGACTGAACGCAAGCACATGTAGGGTTATGCTTTTTTCAGATATTTTGTCTTTGAAGTAAAACAAATTGAAAGTTATTAATCAGAACAGTTCAATCTAACTCCCATGTTTGCAAATATGCCTTTTTCCTTGATATACTTGGTGTCCGCTGTTCGTTCCTGTGTGCTTTACCATAACTTTATTTCTGCATGAAGGGGATGCAGCACATCCTCCTCGCAACGCTTTGCTGCACAAAATAACTGAAGAGGGGAATATGCATAGCCCAACTATCCCCCAAAATGCCTCCGTGTTGTGTGTCAAAGTGTGTTTGTGTGAGAGAGGCCGTGCGTGCGTGCAGTGTGCGCACGGTGCAGGGTTTTACTCGGGATGAGCGCTCTCGTTTTTAAACGTCCTGGATAATGAACAGATGCTGCAAAAATTAGGAAAGAAACATCGACTCCTCCCAGCAGTGCCACTTTGGCCCGGTGAACTGGCACACTGGCGCACACACTGGGTTGTCCTCTCCGGAGCTCCTGGTGCTGCTGCTGGGGAACATTAAGGGTCTTGGCACGGCTCTGCTCCGCCAGCCTGCCAGCCTCCCCCCCCACCCCCCTTTCTCTCTCTCTCTCTCTCTCTCCGGACTGTGGAGGGAGAGGAGGTGGAGGTGGTGTTGGTCGGGGAGTATTGTGATCGATGCCCTCTCCCTCTGCACGGAGGATTCTCTTTTTGGGGGCTTGCTCCTGCAGAAACGCTTGCAACTTTCGCCCCTCTTTGCTGATGAGGCCAAAAAGAAAATAGAGGAGGCCTCAAACTAACACTAGGTCTAACACAAAGCTTGGGATTCAAGATTAACTGCAGAATTGCAGGTTTGATTCCCAAGGACTCCCCTTCTAAAAAGTAAAAACGCTCTCAGGTAAAGACACGTGCCAAACGAACATGAGGAAAACCAAAGTGGTGGGTTTAAATTAAAGTTAAATAGATAATGTTAATTTACTTCAAATACAAACGACAGTAGAAATATCAAGATTGGAGTTATGTCCACTTAAATACCAAGAAACGATTTTACTTTTTTTCTTTTTTTTGCGCATTTTTGATAAGAAACGAATAGTTACTTTCTTTCATACAATTATCTGATTGAGCTTTTGCAATCTAAACTCTTTAATTACCAAAAAAAAGTATTAAGTATACGATGGCACATGTTGAATAAAATATGTGCATACGTCATCGATAAATACAAAAATTTAGAAATTCTTGCTTAAAATATTTATCAGCAGGCTTATTAAAAGTTAACTGTTATATTTTGATAGGCTATTATACAGTTCTTAAATGCCTTCAACTATAAATGTACGTCTTGTGGTTCATTTGTTTTATTTTTTAATATAAATAAAAAATAATTCTTACTCATTTTGCAAAACCTTTAAATTTTTTTCGCCAGCTCATTCCTTCGTTATAATGCATAAAGATGTGAAATTAATGCATGAGTATGGAAAACCGGAAATTGAAAAAAAGAGAGAGATAAACTTTTAATCCACCATGTCGTGTTGAGTATTTTCCACATCAGTACCAGTCGATGTTGTGACGTCCTGGGCTGAACTTCAAATAAAATGTCCTCGTAGAATTCTCCAGAAGACCACCTATAATCGGTTTAAAGACCCTGAATGTATAATTGATATTGATTGGAGTATTATCGTCACCGTCAGTCGCCACCCAAAGCCTGCGTGTGTCCTTACTGCAGAGAGCACCCAGGACATTTTGGGGAACATATGGGTCCCGGGGCAGAGCTCCAAAACCAGTCGGGGTGACAACGGCTACCCTGTGCACGTGTGTGTGTGTATATGTGTGTGTGTGTGTGTGTGTGTGTGGTCACTGATTTCTCCTATAAAATCTGATCAGACACCTCTCACAGAGACTATTGTAAATTCCCATTAAATGTTTGTTTTTACCTGATTAAATAAAAGATTAATTAAAACGACCAATTTTAAAATAAATCTTTGTACTAAAAATACCTTATAAATCATGTTTAAGCCTGACTTAAATGTGGGATGTGTATAAAGAAGTAGGGCGTGTGCCTGCTAATTAAGAAATGGCGTTATAAGCAAAATCAAGACATGAATAAAAAGTTAAATAAAGTTGAAAATAATTGGCTGTGTTACCCTGCCAGTGATGTCAACGCTGTGTTTTGAGACAAGTCTTATTTCTTTACCCAGAATACAAAGAATTGTAAAAATTATAGAAACACTTGTTATTTAAATACATCTGTTAGACATAAAAATGAAATGCAACAACAACCAACAACATTTAAGATATGCTTTTTTGATTTTTTTCTATCAGTGAATTTGTTAAAACTCAAAAGTATGCACAAAGATCAACTTGATATTGGTGTTGGTGGATTTTAAATTTTTGTCAGCATTAACAGCTGATATACTCACTGAATGGACAATCATTTCATTTGTGAAAATCTTACAAATGAACAGTTTTGATTTCCAAAGTCGTGACCCACTCTTTAGACTCCACTGCTGTGTTCATCTGCAGGTTGTTCCAGTGCTGCGTGTTGCTCTCAAAATAGCAGATGAAGCTTCCTTTTGCTTAATAATATATATTTGGAAGAACACATCAGAACTCATTGATGCTTGTCCTATCTTATGTCTTCTTCCAAAAAAACATAGAGTTTGTCATTTGGAGTTAAAAAGTTCATTCTTGTGCAGGAGATACTGTGAAATTTACAGTTCAGGACAAAAATTTCAGAAATATTGTCATCTTGGTAAAACCCTAATGTTGTGGATTGCTTTTTAACTGCAGTGAATTGATGCAGTAAAATACGCTGGGCTACAAAATGAGTGCGTTCTTTAGATGTTGACACGGAATAATATCTCACTATAAATAGATGGTATCCTTTTATTAAGCAGAGTTATGGAAATATCTTACATATTGCTTTTACACTAATATACTATATAACAACTTAAAAAGAGAAAAATGTGGGGAAAAAACACAGGTCTTTTTAGATAACCATTAGTGTCCAGGGCTTGCATGAGTGCCTGAGTATAAAGCTTGATAATTTAAGTTTTGGAAAAATGCTTGGACTTCTAATAAGGTGCTTGAAATCACAGTTTAATTAGGTGCCAGTTTGGCCAAGTGTTTTATGGGCTCATCCAGGTTAGGTTGGGTGTAAAGTCGACAGACTAAATATTTTTTAACATGAAAGTTTTTTGTATTTTTTTGGCATCTTTTCACAGGCTCCTACCTATCTGTATTTATGTTGTAGAAAGTAGGTTTGGATAAGTAGCGATGTCAATTGGTTGCATTGTCCTGCACACACAGGCTGACCTCCATAGAGCATTTTAATTTGAGCTCAGGTTTATTTGTAGTGAGGACATTATAGTGTATCAAGGTGAGTGCAAAGGGAAACACAAAGGTACAGTCACTGCCAGGGATAAGATATCACACCAGGCCCCACAACTGTGCCTTAAACCCCCTACACACAAACCACAACGCCGTAATGAAACAAAAAAACAGACTACCTGCTTCATACACAGATAAAAATGATCTGAAAAGTTTTCTGAGCGCCATCTTTTCAGTGTAGTTTCACTGTGTGAGAAAATTATTATTGCTCAGTTATAAGGCAACAAGAAGCTTGAAATTATGGGATAACATTGTTCTGTTGAAATTATACAGTAATTGATACATTAAGCAATGTAGGGGTGAGCAGGGTTGGTTGTTACAGAGGTTGTTGTTGCAGTGCCCAGTATTTCCAAACAGAAGGGCTGTATCAGCATGTATATATTTTTTATTTGACTTATCCTGAAAAATTTTGTCTCAAACATGACATTAAGTGTAGAGGACTTTGTGTAGTTTTTGTGTGTATGAGTGAATTTCCATGTTGTCATTGTATTCATGTTACAGTTTTGGGTTAAATGACATTTTACAGTTGAATGTTTATAATAAGGTGGAAGAAAGACGCTTCAGTTTGAGTTAACCTTTTCTTGTTAGCTTAATCCATTTAGTAGAAAGCATAAAGTGTTGGCAAGAGTGGAATGGTTGTTGCACATGTAATATATTCAGCCAAATATTAGACAAACACAGTGTGCAATGATGATTACAATAGCTTTATATTTCACAGAAGTCTCTTCATTAGTGTCGGGACAACTAACCTCCACATCCAATTTCTTTAATATTATTCCCCCTTTAAAATAAAACTACACCATTAAAAAAAACTAGTGGAAAGACCCTAAACTTTCATTAAAATTGGAAACAATCATTGTGGAACATATTGATCACAAGTTAGGAGCGCAAGAGTTTAAGTGTGTCAACCGACCCTGGCCTCCCCTAATAGAAACATATCCCTGTACTTGTGAGTATTTTCGGGCATGCAGATTTTTTATTGATTTAGCTATAACTCTTAATATTTATATGCATCAAAAATGCAATATTTTATAGTCTTAGTTGTAGATGTGTGAAACTAGTGTAAGAAAAAATAAAAAGCGGTTTTCAAGAGTGAGAAAAGTCTGGTCTAAACATTTTTTTTTACAACCACCACCTGATATTTGAGGTCTATTTCAGTCACGGGTCATGAATCATCCCAAATTTTCTCCCCTGAATATATGAACCATTTACCAACACTAACCAGAGTGGGTTAAACAGAAATGCCAGGATGCTTTGCTAACGAGCTTCTCTGACCCTCAGCTGTCGCAGGAGCTCTCCGCGGTGCTGAAACACCAGAAAATGTTGCAATTATCATCATGCACATGACCTTGAACCGAGAGCTTGGCATCGATAAACCAGCGCTGTTTGTTTTTATTTTTCAGACTGTCTGAAGATCCCTGCATCCACATTTACTCCAAATTGTTTTACCTATTTGCGTAATTAAAAATGTAACATCTTTAATCCATGCTTTTTTAGGGGGCAGTGGACACTGCTCTGAAAACTTGAGCTGTGTGCCAAGCAGAAATGACGCACTGGCACCGGTTAAGTTCATTAGAAAAAATGGCAGCAGTGCCCTCTCCCTCATGTCCCAGTTTATTTGATAAAGGCCCTGAGGCTGCGCGAGGAACTCCTGCAGGTTCAGGCAGTGGCGCGCTCAGCCTTTGACCAAACTTCCAATAAAGGCACAAATGTGAAACGTTTGATTCTTTTTCTGCTCTTTTTTCCCTTTTTCCTTTTTTATTAATGACTACATGACAGCCCCGAATTCCAACACTGTCGAATAAAATCTGAAATTCGATGTAAAAAATGTAAATCTAATCTGGGGTTCTGCCAAAAAATGTGGGCCCCATGAAAAATAGACTATATTGGGTCCCACCACCACTGCACATGACTTCTACAAAGGGCTTCAAAACTTTTCAACCAACAATCCTAATAACTGCAGCTCAAGAAGACCCTTTATATGCTGTCATGTGTAAAACTAAATTTAAGAAAGTCACGCATTCCCTCATATTAGCATAAATCTCCCCAAACAAACACAGCGATATATCAAACTGAATAAATTTTATACGTGTACCATTACAAGTATTATTATTATTATTTTTTTTTTTTGCAGCCCCCTACTGTTCTCACATATAACTCATTTGAGGGTTCCTTACCCAAACCCTGGACACCATACCTTTATAGGAAAAAATCAAAAAACAAAAATTATTTTAAAAAATATGTATAATGTCCTCTTTCAAACCTGTCTCTAAAAGTTACCTGAAATCTCGTGTCACTCCTAATTTATAAGCACATTTTACTAACACTTCTGCTTCAAGAGTGTTGAAAGATGACATAAAATCTTTAAAAAATAGAAATAATACAAAATATATTGTTATTTGAATGCAAAAAGAGAAACAGACTTTAATATGCAAGCCTCTTTGTAGTCTTTGAGCACTTGATAGGGTCTAAAGAGTTTTTTTTAATGAGTAACACTTTTATTTTATGTGCTCTACAAATAAAAATAAGTTATGTGTTGAATGTAGAAGAATGACTAATGCTCGAGTATCTCTGGGCAAGTCATGGGCCCTTGGAACTGTCTCGACCACCCACCCCCCTGGCACCTGTGAATATAATTTCACATCTAAATTGAACTTCATATCACATCAAAATGTTCCCTGAAACTGCTTTTTAATGCAAAATAAACCAACTTTCACGGTCTCAATTCTTGTATTTTTTATTTTACCACACAGCTTGTTGAATACAAACTTGAAGGACTTGAATTATATGAAAGAAAAAAAAAAGTTCAGCAACACATGGGTTCCCTTCATTTTCCATTGACTATTAACATTAATTACAAAACAACACAATAAATACGTGCAATAATAAATAATAATCATGATAACTTAATAACCTTCAACAATGCAAAACGAAATATTAAACTTAAGTTCAAGTGGAACCAAAATGCAGTGCAATGGCTTCATTTTGAATAGCATTAACAAGAAAGTAATAAATAACTAAGAAATGTCTAATTTTGTTTTGTAATGATTTTTATGGGGAAAGGGGGTTAAATCATTTTGGCCACCAAGTAGTTCACTGGTGATAATCAAAAACATGTGCGTCCATGATGACGCACACACACAGAGGTCTTCCGGGGCCTTGTTGTCTCGCGCTGTGCTCTCATTGGGTTTTTGCATAGATGCGTAACGGTTGATTTTGCCGAGAACAGAATCTTCTGGAACAACCCAACTCTGAGCACATTTTCTTTCGGCATTTTCACTTTGCATTTCTTTAGATTGCATTATAAAATAACTTAAAAAACCTTGCACTTGTGAATTTTAAAGTAGATTGTGCATTGATTGATTTTTAGAAAAATGCAAGAGTGGAGCTAAAGTCATGATGTAGTGGTGAGAATTTGGTGTAGACATAAACCCAGTTTTATAGGAAATCAATTAAGCACTGTTTGATGTTTTAATATTCTCTGACTATCATGGCTATTTTTATCTTAATCACATTTTTCAGCTCAAAATTTGGGTAATGAAGTATATCCCTCCACTACATCACTGACCAAAGTAAAATTTAAAAAAAAAATGACGCAGAATAATAAATTAAACCACAGATGACAACACGTGAGACGTCTCTGCAGGATGCCATCATGTCCAAAGTGTCAGCTTTTGATTGCAGGAGACGCACACTGCTCTGATTCCTGCTTCTAATTGTGAAAAAACGCGTTCAGTTCATCGTACGCAGGGGCCCGGTCGTGGTGTAAGTGCATGTCGTGGTAAGGCAGGACGTTTTCAGAGTGAATGCCGCTGCGGGACCCCGAGGAGCCGAACACCAGGTTGTGCGCCCCGCTGGCTCTGGAGCCCGACAGGCTGGAGTAATGCATAGAGTAGTGGTACCCCTTCTCGTTGTCGGGGGACGCGGAGCCTTGGTGCTTCAGAGAAAAGTTCCCGTTGATGCAAAGAGGCGGGCTGAGGGGGCCCTCATATTCGGGGCTGTTGTACTCCGGGGAGCCGCTCCCTCCGTAGAGAGACTCGTAGGCAGAGCAGTAGCCGTGCGTCCTCAGAGGGTGCGAGTTCGAGCCCGGTTGGCAGTGTGGACTAGAGAGACGGGCGCACTGATACGGATAGGAATGCATGGAGAAAGAGCCTGAGCCGTACCTCCCGCCCTCCTGACACTGCTGCTCTGTGAGGAAGTTCCGCGAATTTAGCTGCAGGCACCCCGCCACGAGGTTGGTGGTCGGCTGTGAGAGCCCCTTACACAGCGTCTGGACATAGGACACAAGATCGGGCCTTTTCCCGGAGCGCAGTATCTCCGAAAGAGCCCAGATATAGTTCTTAGCCAAGCGCAGAGTCTCAATTTTGGAGAGTTTTTGCGTTTTGGAGTAGCATGGCACAACTTTACGCAGATTGTCAAGCGCAGAGTTCAGGTCGTGCATACGGGTCCGCTCTCGTGCGTTGGCCTTAATCCGTCGCAACCTGGAGCGCTCGATGCGGGCCTGGGTCATTTTGCGCTTCTTTGGGCCCCTTTTCTTAGGCCTGTCGCCCTCTGTGTCCTCTCCGTCGTCCTCTTCCTCCATCTCGTCGTCCTCGTCGTCTTCTCCTGCGTGTTCGGAGTGCGTCCGACTGCCTCCCCTCAGATCGGACGCGTCCATGCCGTCCTGAGTGTCCTGGTCCTCCTCTTTAATCTTTGCATCGTCTCCGTCGCTGTCGTCCGCCCAGCCCGAGTATTTCTGCACCTCAGGGAGCAGCGAGGGGTCACTGAAAAGCCTCGTCAACATGGTGGCTCTGGAGGAGAGAGAAAGGAAAATTAAGATGTGGCCTCTTGAGTATTTGTCAGGATCTTTAGTTTTCAACCCTGCTAAGAAAAAGCGCAGTGTGCGTAATTCTGCGCGTCAGTTTTCCTCTCTCAAATTAGGCCTTAAAAAATCACCGTTGTTCTTATCGACTCCAAAGTGAAATATCACAAAAACTGGAACTGGAAAATGTGTTTTTTTTATTCGTACATATTAGTGGTAAATGAAATGGTTAAAAAAATCATCTCCTAAAGCTTCGCTCTGGGCTGCAGCCAGGCTGATCCTCATTTAAATCCCTGCTGTCGTCCGTGTGCCCTGTCGCGTCCTCTCGCAGCGGGTCCCAGCGGCAGGGGCCACATTACAGGTCCCTTGGGGGCCCCCACTTTCACTCCTCCTGACGCCCATATATATACACTCCTGGCTGCATTCCAGCACTATTCATCCATCCACGGCGCACACCTCTCCTCGGAGGAGGCAAATGGGGAGCTTTTATTTAATTGATCGGCTGTGGCTCCGTTTAAAATCAGACTGATTATTAAATTAAAGCTTACAGGCACAACCCCAACTAAAGCTGTAAAAAGAATATATGAGAGCATGTTGAATTTATTGCCTTGCTGATATGTTAAAATGATCAAAATGTGACTGATTTATGGTCTGTTTTAGACTTAAAACACCAATAATTATTATAAAGACGGCAATAAAGCAATTAGAAGCAATAGCACATTTTATGTCTGTTTTCCACAAATATCACAAATTATTCTAAGTTTATATACCTTAAACTAAAATGAAAATAAAGCCATATCGACCAGTAATTACGAATTAACCGCAAAGCAATCGTGCGCATTGATTAAACCTTGAAATAAGAGGAGAAATTAATAAATGGATTATCCTACCACTTGATCAGAAAGTACAGTCCCATCCCACAATCAAGCAGATCCGATGTGATATTTGACAGCCTCAATAAGCTTCCACTGGCTCCTTCTCTGACATCTTTCTATTATTGTTGTGCAGCAGTAGCAGCAGCAGAGTGACTTGCAGCCCCAGCGTAAGGTAGGCTGTGATGGTTGGTTAATTATCTCGGGGGGTGTGCCAGGGGCAAAATCTCGTTTTTAAATCTCAGGCTCAGGAGGTTTGCTCAATTAGAAGGGGAAAACACAACAACGTTTAATTAACAGAGCATGCAGCGAACACGAAATAGATTTCACACATAATTCAGTATGCACGAGTGCTTGATTTCAGGGGCACTTTTGCGATAACGCTTTTGCAGATGGAAATCGCTTGTATCCCTTTAGCTCTCGTTAAAAATACAAAAACTCAACTGGGCGTTAAGTCCGACGAATTCCCCTGCAATGGGTCCAGAACGATGTCATGTGTGTGGGGGGATAAAACTAGACAATCAGGGATAAATCACGCAGCACGCTGTCTGTCACATCAATGGCGCTGTCCCACCCTTTCATTAGCCAAACGTGAAATTCACCGACAAATTCATCAATAAATCTCCCATTAAGCTCAAGGGGGTCTTGTCCTCCTGATAAAACCGAGGTTGCAATCAAAATCCTCCAATGGAATTCCTATTTTGCGTCCTCATTGTTGTCTCTTCCAGATATTCGGTCCAGACGCAGGAATGTCTAAATCAAATCAGTGTCCAGTGTGATCTACTGCCTTGCAGAAAGGAAGAGACAACTCCAGTCCTTTTCTTGGAAATGATCCTGAAGGTAATCTGGACCCCGAGTCGCTTGCCTTTTTGACTTCAGTTTTAGCTGTTATAATCCAGGTGGATTTGGGTGTCAAAAGTTGAAGGGCACGCGAAGATAGAGAGCGCGGCGGGGGAATTCAAAGAAATTCGGGTGCGTGCTTGAGAAAATTATTTAACAAAAAACTTAAAAATGTTCTTTTACCTAATGCAAGAAATGATGAAATTAGGGTAAATTGATGGTACAAACCAGAGGAAAATCTCTAACGCAAAGTGCCGAATGGTTGGCCTTTTACGCACATTTTACGCAAAATGAAAGATGTCCAAATTGCCTAAATTTGGACTTAACACTGCACTTAATCTCTATAAAACATACTCTAGAACCTGACACTGTGTCCTCTCCTCTTAATTAGATTAAAAGTCTCCTCCATCTTGCTCAGGCACCTCAGCACCCACATCTTTTCTATTGTTGTTTATGTTCCAACTTACCTCGGCACGAGCTCTTCACAGGGGTTGGGCGAGAGAAAAAAACGCGCCTGAGTTTCAGACCATCTTCAGGGACCATGAGTGAGCGAACCGACGCACCCTGTCAGCGTATGGGTGCAGGCTGCGCGCGGCTTTCTCCCACTGATGCTCTGATGGGTGTTTAGGGGTGCCTGTCTTTCCCAGCGCGCAGGAGCCAGTGAGCGAACGTGCGTCTTTGGCGTCGCGGTGTGCGTTGTGTGTATGTGTGAGTGGGTGGGTAAGTACATGTATACGTATGTGTGAGTGGATTTGTGTTCATATGTGTGTATGTGTGCGCGGGAGCTACCGGGGACGGGGTTACATACCAGCTAAGGCTGTGATGCCAGCGCCCATATGGCTGGCACGTCACCGGCAAGAGCCATCACATGAGAGCCCGGTGATTGACATGCGCCCGCATTCGGAGAGATTTGCCCTCGGGGAGAGAGAGAAAGAGAGAGAGAGAGAGAGAGAGAGAGAGAAGGAGGTGGTGGTGGTGGTGGTGGAGGAGGAGGAGGGCTTCGCCATCTGTCACCGCGCTAGAGCTCACACAGCCAGAAAAAAGGAGGAAAAACAGAAGAAAGAGAGGGAGAAATAAAATGGTGGAACCACAAACTCATCATTGTTGACCTGTACTGGGATATATGGCGGATATATGCTTCTTCTTCTTAAAAAACCAAACCTAATTAATTTTTTTATTCATCTTTCAAACTAACCCATGAAATCTCAGGGCTGCACAGATCCCCCAACAGTCACCACGAGGAACCACAAATTAGATTGGAACTCATAGTAGGGATGCACAGATGCGCATCAATGTCATCTCGAGGCCTTAGGGCCACATCAGGGCCACAACATCTTGTGTATATTGTGGCTTTGAGGTAATCTTTTCTTGTTGCTGTTGTTGTTAATACTCTTCAGCCAAAGCAATTAATACAACAGAGATTAGGGATATTAGGGTCCATATTTGATTTTGGCAGATAAAAGATATGCCAATACTTCCAACCTCATTATCACCAGTGCCAATGCTGACACCAATATTTAGAGTCAAGTTCAAAAACTCAAACTCAACTCAAACCTCAGCTGACCTATTCTTTTACAGTGACATTCTACTTATGTTGAAAACATATGTGAGGCAAGATTCATGAAAAGTGAACATACAGTGATGATGGGGTGAATAATTGTGGTACATTTTTGTCAATAATATGGTGAGAATATGGGATATTTATGGCTAATTTGTATTGTTAAAATACAGTTTTCAGGTTAATGTATTTATGCTTACATTTTTTAAAATACATCTTTTTTTTTCTTCGTGGTCCCTTCTTAGCCATCAGACACTCTAACATTGTAAGCTATTTTTTTCCTGCAAAACTGTGACCATGATAAAGGTTCACAGACAAACACTTAATAAACTAAGTTTGCTGAACATATTTATTACTTGTATCAAGCACTTGGAGCTATTTACTGTATGTATAAGAGAAAAGTAGGTACAGCTGAAGGTTGATAGGTCATGTCAAAGATAAATCTATGGGATAATGTAAAATGTCTCAGGTACTATAAAGATATACATCATATATATATATCTATATATCTATATCTATATCTATATCTATATATATATATATATATATATATATATATACATACATATATAAATTACTCTTTCAGACAAAATAATATTATCTGGTGGTTAATAAGCATTATATATTATATTGGTTTTTGCTGTAAATCTTTTTTTTCCAGAGTATTCCTACCATTTTTTGTTCACAGCAAATAACAGGACTGCACGTGAGCACATCAGACAGTGCTGTAGCGCCACAGCTCAAAGGTTGATGGTACAAGCCATATCAATATATATAAAAAAAAATTCAGTGCAATGATATTTACTGTGGGAATGACTACTTGGTGGGTGACAAGTACCTATCAAAGCAGAGAAAATCATCACTCATATAGAAAATATTGCTAAGTGATTACTGATTGGGTTCAAAAATATATCAGTACACATTTTCAACACAATATTTTTCCCAGCCTTAAAACAGTAGGACCTATGAAACATGTCAAGGATGCTATATGAGTCCCAAATCCATTAAGGGTCAGTGTATCTATGACACCAAACTAAATACACCCTCTTTAGAATAACACTAATTAAACAAGACATAGGACTTAATTAAAAGCTATTTTCTCTTAAGCAAACTACCAATATTAAAAGATAACAACCTACAATAACACTGCGTGGGGCCCTAAAAATACATCAATTGACTCTTCAGCAAATAAATCTGGGTTTATAGTCTCAGGGTTCACCCTCCATCACACGTCTGTTTCAGAAGCAGGGTGGAGGTAGGGGGATGGGAATGCATTATAAGTGCATTAAGGCCATGGAACAGAAGGCATATTGTTTATTTATTTACCTAACTGGATCAAATTATGCTCCAATGTATTCAGAGGAACGACAACTTAAACCAATTGTGATTTGCTCTGACTCTTGTGGGCACAGATGACCCAGTTGTCAAAGCTACAAATGAGTCAGATTTAAAGGTATAATATAACAGAGGCTGCTGTAACATGCATGTGTGTGCATGTGCCTGTGCCTGTGTGTGTTTGTAAGTGTGAAGATCAAGTGGTTACTGGTAGCTCTCTCCTAATTTGTGAGGTTTGCCAGAGCTACTACGAGTGTTTACAGCATGCAGTGCTGAGTGAGGGGCTCCTGCAGGGGAGAGCGGAGTGAACGGTAAAGACACATGCAAACACACTGAGAGAGAGAGAGAGGGAGAGAGAGACCCAGGTGTGCAGGCCCACAAGGGATGTATAAAAAATGAGGAGGAAGTGGGTTGTAGCTGGAGATGACAGAGAATTGGTGCTGGTAAGCTGGCAGAGGTGTCCAAGATTCAGGAGGAGGTTAGTTGATTAATTTTGGCAGCTTCATTAGATATAGTCTTAGGCTATGACTGAAACCGCTTACCAGAAACTTCCACCACACACTAAAAATGCTGCACAATAAACTATTGAAGCTGAGCTGTCAAACCATTTTAAGTCAACTAGAAAGCACTCTGAGAGCGCAGACCTCCGCCAGCGCCACAGTCCTCAGCCATATTGTCATTTTGACCATAAATATTACTCCTACCTTTATTTCATCTAAATATTTAGATTCCCTGATCATGAAAACATACCATTAGCAATTGGTTTCATAATGATACCTATTTTAGTTCAGTAGTTATTCACAGAAATCAAATTTTTCGCCATGGCGGCCAGACGCTGACAAGGATCAACACCAAAATTGTATCAGTTCTTCCTTTTCCCATGCTGAACATTTCCTGAAAATTTCATCCAAATCCATCCATTACTTTTTGAGTTATTTTGTTCACAGACAGACTGACAGACAGACAGACAAACTCTCCCGAAAACATAACCTCCTTGGCGGAGGTAAATATGCATAAGTGAGGTAGAAGTTAGCGCTTCCTGGTTCCCAAGGCCAATAGTATATGGGATTTTAGAATTTACTTATCCAATATATATTTGAAATAAAGTTTGCGTTGAAAACACGCATATTAGAGTTTAAAATTTAATTTAAGATAATAAGATATATATGATATTGCCATTCTATGAATTTGAAAGCATTTAAAACACGGTCTTTCACGTACTGCTAACAAGGACTACAAAAATGGTGGAGAAACTTTCGCAAGCATTTCTAATGATTTTAATAAAATATCACCATAGCCACAGCCATGAGGATGAACCGGCTCACGATTATGATTATGATGAAACTCTCATACGAGAGTTTTTAATATGGTGTTATACAGACTGAAAATATTGCTTCTGTGTCAAACCGCCGTGTTGTAGTTACATAGTAGCTTAAAATTAGCTTTTTACTCCCACCAATTTTTAACCTTTCACAGTAGCTGGATCTGCTAGATTTCATGGCTCTAATCAGGCAGATCCACGTTGCAAACTCCAGTCTACATTGGTTGTGAGTGGCCATTGTCCTTTTGGAAGGAAAAGTGAAGTGGCTACAAGAGAGACGACAGCAGGAAGTGACTGCTCATATAGTGATTAGCACAGATGCTAACAGCTTCAGTAGCAGTTTTATCATATCAAGCACTTTTCATAAAACAAAACATTACCAACTTCACTGGAGTAAAGTTGTTTTTGCTCCACTTCTGATATGTTTTGGCCAGAGTTTTTTTGGAAGTGACTCAAGCTCTGCAGTACAGTAGCTCCTGACTTTGAGTTTATATGATTGGCCTGTAATGAATGTTGATTGATGGAACGATCATCCAATCACCTGCTGGATGTTGTTTTGGAAAGGGTTTGCCCTCTCCCAGATGGACCAGTAAAATATTTTGAACAGTCCATCTGGTGTGTGTCAGTTTACTTTTTATCATCACTGATTACAGACCACAGTGAAAACACCCCATAAGCTCTGTAGACCATTGAAACAGTGCAACACTAACTTCTGCATGGCCTGCAAAGAAAACTAAAAAAAGCTACCAACAAGCTGGCATAACTATCACACTGTACTGAGCTATGATAAACCCACTAAAGTTCATCATAAATACAGTTACATAGTATTTAGGTGAGTTTTTCATATTTAAAATGCATAATTTTAAGTTTACTTTGGCTATTACACAGCCCTTTGGCCGTTCAAAAGATGAGTTACGCCACATCGCTGCATTATCCTGGAGATCTTTTGAGGTTAAGTAGGACCAGTTTTTGTCTCAAACACAAACTGAATATATACTTTTATGATAATATAAGCTTAAATTATACTGGTGTCACATTAAGTACGATAGTTTGAAATCATGCAATCTTTTAGTTAAGATACACTGTATGCATTTTTTTCCTCCTTGAAGTTTTAGTGGACATAAACTTTTATTTAAGTTCAGTTCAGTCAATTAAAATCCTTACATCTGTATCATGTTTTTCAGCAAAGGAACTAGCAATCTTAATTATGTAGCGCATTTCATTCCAGACATTCTCAATGAGCTTTGCAGAGAGAGAGAAAACAAACGTCTATAAACTTCGGCTATTGTAAACAGACCATTCAAAAGTTCCTCGGATAGCATGTTCACTCTTACATCAGACATACTGTGGGTGCCTCTACATATACAACACACATGCAGTTTTGGGTGGAAAATCATGAGGATTTCTGTATTATGGGCCTTTTTTTTTTTTTAAAGGGGGTGTTGTGCCTTTTTTTGACACTCACAAGTTGCGTATGTTCCAGTGTAGCCAATTTTAGATGCCAGTATCTCTGAAACAAACAAAGATTTCTGGCTGAAATTTGCTTTCCTGGGTAATTTGGGCCCAAGCTTTCAGATTCTGTCATCAGAAAATTTCTTCAAGTTTCTGAGTTACTGGTCTCCGAAGTAATGAATATTTTATGTGTGAAAATGGGAAAAACAACTTTCAGGGGGCCAGTGTCGTCCCACAGTCAGTTACAACAGGCGTTTGGTGCTGGATTACTTCAATTTGGAGACAGGACTGTCTGCAGGAGGGAACCTGACTCTGCGGGAGTCTGAATTGTGAAGTTTGGGGACCCTAAAATTGGTTCTGGCTTAAAAAAATCACCTTTTGGCAATGTTTGACAGGCAAATCCACCAACTACCTATGGCCGTGAAACTTTTTCTGCATAATTGGACATATCTTACAGTCATTTGCTCAAAAACTGGCTTGTTTCCACACCTCCTTCTTATTGTTTTGTTTTTTTACTAATTGAGATCTTTTTCATCCTGCGACCGCTTTCACACTAGAGCTAAACTTTAAGGGATAATACGATGAGCATTTTCATTCTCATGATTTTCAAGACCTGCTATCACCTTTTTAATTTTATTTTTAATGTATTTAATTATTTTTATCTGAACAAACAGTTTACCTCAGTAAACTTGAAGCTCATCAGGAGGATGAGGCCATGGTTATGTTGTTATGGACATTATGGGCTTTGCAGAGAGCTACAGTTTTGTTGTTTAGGATGAGGTGCAAGGGTTTCACTGGAACAATGTCCAGGCTACACTTCACCAATTCTTGGTTTATTACAAATTGGAGGGTGAACTTGAGCATATCTCCATTTGTGTGATGTCAGAATGCCTTAAGCATAAAACCACAACTGTTCATGCCTCCATTACCACTATGACATCGTACATGCTTGAACTTCCATTTGTCATAAAACTCATCTAATTCAAGGATGGAGCAGTGAGCCAAGATAAAAACTAAAAGCATTCTCGAAGTTCTGTAGTCATGAGAGAGATTGTGGAATTAATGCAGAGTGGCATTTGTAGCAATTTGGCATTGCAAGAGTCCATGTGCCGGCTTTGGTGAAACAGTTTATAGATTGGACGAGTCGCATTCAGCCAACTCCGACTGAAAACACTCCAGCTTCTTAGATGTATGATTGGTCACATGCCAACATTCAAGGTGTTAATAATTTCTACATATCAAGGACTTGTGTCATCCAAAATGAAAAAAACTGCTACTTACTGGCAAGGTGTGACAAAACAGTCAAGTTAACTTGTACGAGGTCCCACATTCCTTTTTCCCAATTTAAAAACAACTGTGAAAATGAAAAGGATATCAGCTGATGTTCATTTTACTGCTGTTGGCACAGAGGCTAGCATCTGAGGTGGATAATGCTGAATTATAACCAGTAAAACACATTTCATGTATTTATGATAGGGAATGGTTTATATGTTGAATTATTGAGAGTTGAATGAAATTAGCAATGTGTTCATCCACTTCATGAACTTTAATTTTAACTTCTCTCATGGCCTGTTTCTGATCGGCAGGATGCCTTTTGTGCGCCATTCAAGAACATAATATGTGTTGTTTCTGCAGCTCCAAGCACAAAGAAGAAATCCTCTGATAACAGAATCTTAAAGCTTGGGCCCAGATTTCCAAGGAAGAACAAGATTTCAGCCAGAAATCTTTGTTTGTTTCAGAGAAATTGGCACCTAAATTGGCTACACAGGAACATACGCAATTCACAAGTGTTAAAAATAGGCACAACAACCCCTTTTTTAAAGGCCCATAGTTCAGAATTATCCAGAGTTCAAAGCTTTCCATCTAAAACTTAGTACATTTTAATTATACATGATTTCTCTACTTTGTTTGAGTTCATATGAATGACTCTATGACAGCAAAAGCAATACACAAAACATCTAATAAAACGTTATTGAAAAACATGGCTGTACACACCAATAAATGAGACAGGAGATAAAACACAGAGTAATTATAGAAAAAACTACAATTACAAAATGGTTGGTTTTTTTATTTGCTTTTAGATACTGACATTGTCGTAATGGACCTCAGATCACCAGACAGAAGGCTCACACAAACTGAAGTCCAAATATTTTCTCTCTCACATTAAACTAGAACTAAAAGATTTTGAAATCTGTTGAACTGCAGTCATTTAGACCTACATTGTGTTTTTGATACGATTTGTAAAAAAAAAAATTCCAGTATGTTATTATTCTTTAAATCAAGCAACATTAATATAATGTTTCCCATGAAATTCAAGTGAATGATCAGTGTAATTATTTTGCTGTTGTTTGCTGTTTCTGTGACAAATAAATACAAATTATCCTATTTTCTGCTTTATTAATAGGCCAGCACATCCCTTAAAGCCATTAAATTTAAACGGTATCCTGACGTGTTTTAACCTAAAAAAAAAACTGCACCTCCTGCAATTAGAAAATTGCAATAAGACAAATTAGGATTTGTTGAATTGGTTGAGCTCTGAATTAAATTAAAAAGTCATAATTTACTGAACAAATAGCTGTTTTTTTTTTTTTTTTTTAGAAAATATGATACTATGATTACAAGTCTACTTATGCAGTTGATGATTGTTTTTCACTTTTGTGTCCATTTCACATCCTAATTAAAAGAAGTGTGTTTTTACACTACAGTTGTATTGTGTTGATACATTGATGTAAAAAAATGAAAATATTATTTCTATTCAGTATGAGTACCACAATGAATTGTTTAGTAAATACATTAATCCCCAAATCAACCCTATTAGAGCTGTTTAGTATATCTTAGTGTACCATATTCCAGGATTAAACTTTGAATGTTATTTTTGAAATTTCTCAAGTTTTAGTGTTGTGATTTCCAAGCCCTATCAGAAAGTACTACACTTATGCCAAAGTTCAATCAATACTTTAACTGATTTAAAATAGACTGTTGAAAATACTGATATACCTTTAACAACAGACCTGTATGTGAAGGCCTAGGTCGGTTGAGCAGGACCCCTATTGAACCAGCTTTACAAATGTGAGTCAGATTTTCTTTTTCACATCTCAGCACCTTGAGAACATCAATAATGTACAAATATCTCTGCAGAATTCTAAGGCTTATCTGAACCTTTGCTGATGTCATTTTACTTGATTTTTCAGCTTTCATGCAGAATAACAACCAGTAATATTTTTAATGATCAGCTTAAGATAGAGTCTAAGAACAGCTGTTTATTATCAGAGGTACATTTTCCTGCAATGCTTGGTGTTTTTTGTATTATGCACACTGCACATGTGCATTGCCACATGGTCAAATCCTGCATTTAAAATCCTGCCTTGTGTAAAGATGTATGGAATTTCTTACAACTGAGGCTTATAATAATCTACACATTATTATTAATGAGTAACTAAAAGTGCCCAGAGAGCACAAAGCTCTGCTGAGGCATTTCTGACATTGTCAAGTTATTGTCAAAAATGTGGAAAACTGCCCTATCTTGCTCTGTTATGAAATCCTTAACAACATTTCTGGATCACCAACAAAAATTCAAGCACTTCCTCCTCGTGCCATGACCAGTGTTTCCTGAAAAATTCATCCAAACCCATTCATTATTTTGACATTCTGTTCACAAACTAACAAACACACTTGCTCATGTGGGGTTAGACTTTTATGTTACTGCTATTTTTGCTAATTAAAAAAATCATATAAAGGAGAGAAATGCGTTGCAATGCTCAGTTAAATTTGATATTTCGAAGGACTGATCTCTTGCAAGAGGACTGACATGCCACAGTTTATTTGGGTAACTTCAATCTACTGATCCCTAAATCCCCCCTGCAAGAACAGATCTTGTATGGTTCGCTTATTTGATATTATGGGACAAAAAACATAGTTTATGTCAAAACAACTGAGTTATCACAGATTTTGCATCCTTACAGCCCACCCCCAACAGTTTAGTCTTGTCTGGGTGTCAAAACGTAAGCATACTGTTGGCCAGATTTATTTTCTGACAAAACTAACACTGAACATTATGGCGCAAATGCAAGAACTCCTCTCTACCAGCATCCCAGTCTCCTCAGTGTGTGTGGCTGCCCGGATGCATTGTGTCCATCCCTGATCCGAGATCTCTCTATTTAGCAGACATTAGTGGAGCTAATGTGGGAGAAATGAGCCCGATGACCACCAAGTCCAACTTGGCACAAATACACCCACCAGACTGAGGGACCTGGAGGCCGAGAAATAGCTGATAGAAGCTTATCATGTCCTTGGGCTCGGATCACCCTGGTCTCCTCCAAAGCCACTATCAAGGAGGTGTTTGGGGAGTTCTGGGGTCATCCCTGGGGTCACCAGTGGTGTGGCAGCTGTGGCTGGGGACCCTTGATGCCTCACATTCACTAATGTGTTCCTGCTCTTGGGACAAAGGGATGCTAACCTGGCACTACCCCAAACTACTTTGGGGTGATTGTGTCAGTGTGTTTGTGTGTGCCTTCCTCCAGCCAAATTGTTGCCCTATCCTTTCTCAGCAGCACCGAGGAGGGGGGAAATACGAGGTCTACAACCACGGGAGGGGCCTGATGCTTCTCAACAAGTCCCAAACAACCTTCAGGTCACCTTGCCAAAATAAATGCTAAATGTCAACAGCATGGCTTTAGCTAGAGATGGGCTGCAGGCGACTCCAATCAGGGAGGCTTTGATGTGATATTGAAACTCCGGAGGAGAGCTTGTTAGGAATCAGAATATTTCAGAGCGACTTTGCATCCTGTTTGTATGCGGATTAGTCTTAAGTAAGGGCCACCTGCTGTGCTTTCTCATAAGCTAAATGCGTGTAATCAAAATGCAAAAATCGAAGCCCCACAAATTCTCCATCACTCCTTTTCTCCCCTGACACCCAACATCCTTTCAAAGTCATTAAGCCACGCCTTCACACCTCCATCTCCCCCTCATCCATTTCTCCTCTCTCACTGTCGGACATGTGAGGTGGTGACCTGCACTTCACTCGTCTTTCTAAAAGAAGTGCATACTTCTTCTGGCACTAATATGAAATACAGCACACACAAGAAAAAAAAAAAAAAACATCACACACCCACACACTCCCACCCCCACCAGACTCCCGGACCCCATCTGCACTCTCATCTCTCCAGCCCCCTAATTGCATATGCACAAATGCAAATGCCTATTAATTAATTACTTGACTAATTAGTGCAGTGGTATTTTAGAGCAATAAATCAAGTGGAGATGGGGCCGAGGACGGAGGGGCAGGAGGAGGGCTGTGTGGAGCATCGACAATGAACCCACACACCAGAGGGAGAGAGCCCATTGTATAAGACGTCTGCGTGTCTGTTTGTGTGTGTGAGTGTGAGACTGGGTGTGAGGATGTGAACACTGCAGCTTTTGTAAGGCATAGTTCAAAAACTGCTGAGAGAGAGACTGAGGAGGTGGCTGAGAAAGATGAGCACGATGTTTGAGGCACTGTAGGTTTCATTAACTAACTGGAAGTGCTAAAGCCTGCCCTGAGACATTTCCAACAGTGTCGGGTAAGTTATTGCAGAAAATACACCTGATATGTGAACAATTCCTTAAAAACCTCCTGGATCTGCATCTAGATTTTGGTCACCATCATAATCTAAGCAGTTCTTCCTTGTGCTATGAGGAACATTCTCCAGAAATTTCATCAAAATCTGTTGAAAACATACTGAGTTACTGGCAAAAATGTTCTAACTGACTAACTTACTAAGGCTAGCTAACACTAACATTTGTGCGAAGTGTTACAGAAAGCACCCAAAGCATTCTGGAGAAATCACAATTGAAGAAAGAGATAACCATGGGATTGAATGACATTTTGCTTCCAAAATTAAACCAGTTTCTCTTTGCTGCACAACATTTATGCCGAGTTGGACGTAAATCCCTCAACGTGTTCTGAAGATATTTCAATCCTAAGCGAAGGATGAATTGAAGGCCCAATAGAAATCTTTTAATTTCATCCTTGACTTAGTGTGGACACTTTGGTAAAGGTCTGAGGAAGTCCTTTAAAGCATTTTGTAGTCATTGCATTCAGAAGACAAGTGTTCACTTGGGATGCATCAAAGTCTTAGTCAAGTCTGGATTAAATTTGATATTTGATCACAGTTTTGGATTTGACAATCTTGACTATTGGAGAGCTTTTTTAAATTGTTTTCCATTCTGAGATTATCAGGCAAATTTGACCAGAACAGGAAGGGGGGAAATAATGTTTTTTTTCTTTAAAAATGTCTTTACTTAAATTAGAGTAAATATTTGCGGCGACATTAAGACTCTGCTACCCATGAGCACGTGCGCCGACTGTCGTAATGCTGCGTTCCAGTAACCTCGGAACTGGGAGTGACATCATCTCCGACTTATCGGCGCTCCAGTTGAAGTCGGAACATGCCGATCTACCAGGCTATTGTTAGCTGTTGTTAGCACGCCCTTCGTTGTTGTTCACAAATATCACATGAAGAATGTGATTATCACTATGGCAGCATTTTTGTAAATATAAGTTTAACAATACGATGTATACAGCTGATCTAGAGCGACACACCCCAGTCAGAAGTGCAAATAAATTGATTATTACAGGAGCTAAATAACTGTTCACACTGGGGGCATCAATCTTCAATTGTCAACTCGGGGGTTGTAGGAAATTCCAACTTCGGGGAACGTTCCAGTTGCAGTTTCCTACTCGGAACCTGAAAATTCCTACTTCTGACTACAACTGGAACGCACCAAAAGACGTGACCCAAGCCAAAGCGTGTGTTTGTTGTGATGCTAATGAATGCAGCTCGGACCTTCCTCAGAACTCTGCATTGCTTTACAACTTCTTTTTTCAACAACTTACAGGATGTAAAGCGACGAGGTAATGTATCTCTTTCTAGTTACGTAGCGGTAGTTTTTGATGTTTCACAACAAGCAATTTTTGGAAAACTTATATCGTAGTTTTGTAGCCGGCTGTCCGACCCGACCACTTAGCTAAGGAATAGCATTTATAGATAACCTTTTTTGATGCTACAAAACTCATCTTAAGGTATGTATTTCTATCAGGCATATATCTAAAAGTGAGACTCTTTTGTAATTACTAAGAAACTCCTCATAGCCTCTTTAATGCAAAAGCAAGGAATAAATTAAAACAGTCATTAAATAAATGGTAAATAGACTTGAGCTTATATAGCGCTTTTCTAGTCTTTGATGACTCAAAGCTGCTTTACAGTGCAGGTCACACTAACCCATTCACACCCATTCGCTTTCACATTCACTCATTGATGGTTCAGAGTTTCTATGTTAGTTATTCATCAGTATCTTTAACATGTTTACGCCCTTTCATGCCCATTTACACACCACTGACACAGCAGTGGAAGCAACTTGTTGTTAAGTGTCTTGCTCAAGGACACATCGCCATGTGTTGCCAGGAGCTGGGCTTGAACCTGCAACCTCCCGATCACTGACCAAGCGCACTATCCAACTACGTCACCAACGCCCCGCACGAAATGAATGATGTTGATGCTGTTCATGATGTTATATAAAACACACATAAAATACAACACTTTTTATTCATTTCTAACCCAAAATAAACAAATTCAACATTCAACTGACTTCAATTGTATGAGTTTAGTTAGCTTTTGAGTTGTCATTGAACACATCACATTTGTTTGTTTGTTAAGGGTCATCAAGGCTCATTAAATGTCTTTCTAATGGTCATCCTGCAGACTTTGGCAAGGACTCAAATATGAACTACGTTTTCAATCAACAGGACTTTTGTCAATGCTTGGGTGTGCTTTTTACTGCTGCAGAAGCCAGCATGCTATGAGACTTGTGTGGACTTACTAATTTTCTTCACCTAAGTCCACAGTGAACAGACACACCAATGTAATGTTTAATTAGATATGAAACTAAACTGGTGATTCCCAACCTTAGCATGTATGTCCTTCTACCCCCCTGTATCTAAAAAGGAAATCTTTGAGTCAAATTAGATATTTCCAACCAAGTTTTGAACCAAACCCCTCAAAGCAGCTTGAGATACAGCCTTCAGAAGATTACATGCACTTGATAGTTGATAAAAATACTTCAACCATTTTGAGATAAGATAGTGAGATGGACTGACAATCTGACATAATGTCACCAGCCTTGGATGTCTCTGGTGCTGTGATAAAACAATGAACAAAAGAAGAGACTAAAAAACTCCAAATCATTTTCATCTTAGCACTGAGAAAAAGAATGAGACTAAATCTGAAATAGGTGCAGAAATTAACACTATGGGAGGAGAGAGAAAGAAGAAAACCAGGTTAAAACTTGACCTCTGCTCCACCAAATGTGTTGTTGTTCCCTGGCATGAGGCCAAGCCGGGATGCCTCTTGCACCTACCTCCACAAAGGAGCAAGCGTCCGCTCCACACTGCTGCTGATGCATATTTATACTGATATTGTAAGCCTTGTACAATAGTTCAATGAGCATAACAGTTGGCAGCATTTACGCAGCGATACTGATGTGATAATTGTGGCATCTGTGATTGGGAGGTGAATAATTCTGGCAGCCTCGGTAAGTTGTGTATCCATGTGTGTGTGTGTTTTGTCTGTATATCCATGTGTGTGTGTGCCTGTAGGTGTGCCAGGCCCCCACCATAGGTACCAACGGAGATGCCCGTACTGAAATATTCATTCTTGTTTGCTCGCCCAGACAGTGTGGTCCTAATTGCTGCATCAGAAAGCTCCACCTCTCCCTCTCGTCTGGCTTGGCTGCGGCGGAGGAGATGAGCCTCATCTGGGAACAGGATGCCTGTGTAAGTATGTGTGTGTGCATGTGTCCTCCTTTCTTGGTAGCAGAAGTGGGTTTTGAGCTCTCTTTTCCACAAGTGTTACTTCTGGCTACTTTACGTTAGTTTAAGTCCTCGGCTTGTGTGTTTATTTCAGTCATATCTTGGCCATTTTTTGCTGTCTAAAGCAGGGATGTACAAACTCAGTAGACTGCTTTTATGAGGCATCCCACAGCCATGGAAATGCTTTATTATGAAGACACTGACAAGCTAAGTTTCCCAATGAATGTTCAAACCACTTTTTATTTATTCTTTTTCATGAAAGAGCTTTTTTTTTTCACTTGGATGCACTAACTGTTGAAGAGACAAGCCTTAATCATATTTCTCCCCATCAGAAACCTCCGTGATAAAGCAAAATGTGGATTAATGCTGTCAGATGCTGCAGTTTTCCTCAGTTACAATAAACATTATTGCCCAAGAGACTTCTCCTAATCCTTAAATACTCTCACCTGCCACTTTATATGGTGCAACTGCTCACTAAAGTGAACAGCTCGTCAGCAACTCAATGCATCTTGCATGTGAGCATGGTCAAGACACCCTGTTGAGGTTCAACCTGAGCATCTAACTGGGGGAGTAAAGTGATTTAATTGACTTTGAATGCAACATGGTTGTTGGGGCCAGGGAATTGTGCTGTTTTGGATGTTTAGTACAAACAGCTTTCATTTATTGCCGCCCTCTTCTCTCTGTTTTCATTCTGCTGCACAAAATGAACTAAGATGCCACTGCTCTAAGAGGAGTGGCAGCAATGTGAACCCATACTTACCCTATGAGGGACCCACACTTCTCTAATCAGTGAAAGGTGTAGAGGAAATGTATCAAGTGTTTACAAAACCTGAAACTTATAATTTGAGTTAATCAAGTCTCATAACAAGGTTTTGTCATTTGTGTGTTAATTCATTAAACTGCTGGTGCATAAAATTCTATCAGGAAACATAAACTCCAAGCACATCAGCACTGTGCACCAATGTTTCTCCTGAAACAGAAGTAAACTATTTTAGGAATAATAAAATAGCTTTTTCTCCCCAGTAACCCCTTGGTGTTCTTTAAAATTTTGTCTTAAAGGCCTCAGAATAAAATAGCTCAACACAGAGAAAAATGCAAATAAACCATTAACACACTTCCATTCACACTTTGCTAAAAAAAAAAAGAAATTCCCAAGACTGATTTTTTTAATCCCAAAAAATATTCGTCAAAGAGTACAGAACAACACTTGAAAGTGCAGTGATTAAAAATGATTTACAGTGATATTGCAGCATTAAATGTCTTTGTTTTTTCCGATCACACATGTCTGTGTGCCCATTGTGCTAGTGCCATGTATGGCTCTATTATTTGTTTCAGTTATGATAATTATTATGTTCTAGTTGTGATGTCTACTGTGAAAATATATAGCTTGGGTTAACCTGAAATTCCTCTCACAAAATGTGTCAATGCTTTTCAAACAGTGCATAATTGTGCGCACTGTTTTTATCTAGCTTTGCTGCACCACTAGCACTGCTGTGTGTCCTTTTTAGAGGCTATGGGCAACACTTTGGGAATCACTGGGTTATTGGGAGTCATAAAAATAAGCTTGGTGTCAGTGTAAAAAATGCTGGTTATGTGACCTATAGGATTGGAGAGAAGCTTTTTCAGCAGCCTTCCACTGTCACTTGTGAAAAAATAAAGTAATACAAAAACTCTCTGATTTTGTTTTACCTCCTTCTTCTTCTTGAACATCTTCCTAGTAAAGTTGCTCCACCTGAAGACAGCCCATTTCCTGATACGGCTGTAACAAAACAAAAACACTCAGTCACCCTAACTTTAGTACTGTAGAGCTACCATGACAATTTACAAGTAACATGTTTTTGTAAATGTTAACATATGAAGAAGGAAGAATCCTGTAAAAAGCTGGCATGTAGCTTTAAGACAAACAGAGATCTGGGCTTTGACTTTAACATCTCTTTCCACAAATGAATTTTGTTTTTGTTTATCCACCATCATGGCCAAATGGTTGCGCAACTTCACCAAACACTGAACAAAATACCAGCAAATTTACTCATGATGCATGCTCCTTCCTAGCATTGATTGAAAGGCTATGTAGTATACTTCTTCAGAAATGGCTTTAGTAAAATACGACTGTGTAGATTCTCATTCATCCAGGTCATCTGGTTATCTTGAAGAATAAAAAATTAGGCAACTGTTGCCTCGTTTTTGAATCTTCAAAGCTAAAGTTGAACTTAAACCCTTGATCATAAATTCTACATAAGTAAGAAAATCAAGTACACAATTAAGGTGTAGTTTTGGTAGTGTAGGTATATGTAATTAGTCCCTTTTCACTGTTGTTGCCATCTCTGGTTTTGGTAAATAGCAAATTGTTTTGAGCTTGAATAACACTTTTCTCATCTATCAGGTCACATCTACCCATGAGCTCTTGCATTCACGCACTGATGGTTCAAGTTCCTGTGAAAGTTTTCATTAGCATTTGTTAACATACTTTCGTCACTATTTACATGCCACTGACACAGTGGTGAACAGTTGAAATTTAGTGCCTTGCCCATGGACACATTAACATTTGACAATTAAAGCTGGGCTTGAACCCACAACCTCTGAATTACTGTTAGAGTGCAGTACCAGACTAAACCACTGAGGCCCCATCCACACGAAGACAAAACGCTTAACAGTTTCCAAAACGATCGTCATAAAGATGAAGGTGTCTCAGAAAATGTGTGCGTCTATATGAATGCACTCGATACGCATCAAAACGCTGTAAAACACATGCCAGACCTCTAGGGCCGCTGCAACGATATGACGGAAACAAGCGGAAACAGACGAAAAAACAGTGGGCATGCGCACTTACGGCAAAAGTTGTAAACAGAGATTGTGATAAAGTGATCATAAAGTGCGTAATGTGTCCTCGATAATTGTTTGTTCAACTCGGTGGTGATTGAGAAGGAGATTTTGCTGGAACAGGGATAGTAGGGTCACTAGCTTCATCAGCACATATGCTTCATGTACGCCGCCATTGTTGTTGTCGTTGCTGCATGTGGCGCATGCTTGTCAATGAAGATATGAAACTATGACGTAAGCGTATCTGAAAACTTGCGGAGAGCCAGTAATCACGGAGCTGCGTATATGCCATTTCAAAATCTTTCCACTCTGGAACCTGGTTTCAAAAATGATCGTTTACAGACCCCCAAAACGCCGTCTTCGTATGGATGATACATAGATTCTGCGTATGCGTTTAAACCTCGGTTTGGCTTCGTGTAGATGGGGCCTGAGGCTGATCCATATTTACATTTTAAGAAAAGGCAATGCATTTGTAACAGCACTACATCTTTTTCTATAACAGTCATAATAGATATTTTCCTGCAGAACAACTGCAGTCCTATGGATTTTTGTAGTCTATAGTCCACCCCCAACATTTTAGTCCAGTCTTATTGAATTATTGGACAGTAATTAAGTATTTTTATAGACTTCTAATAATCATAGATGTATTTTTTGCTATTTAATATCTTCTTTGTTTACTGTCAAAAATATTATCAGTCATAGTTGTTTGTTGACAAATTCAACACTGTTTTCCTTTAATTCATAAACACGAGGCATTGAAGCATATTTTCAAGGAGCAGTTCACGTCACCAGCCTGGCAGATTCATTCATTTAATTTCCCTGTATGTCACGATATCTGTGTATTTCAGCTTCACTCTGCCTGTGTTGTAGATGGGGTCTGACTATTGATCTCTCTGTCAACATGTCTGTCTGTCTGTCTGTCTGTCGATCTGTCTGTCAGTCCACAGAGTGTTGTGTGAAGCTCTGGAGTTTTTCATCAGTTCCCGTGCCAAACCCAACCCGTGCCTGGCCAAGCTGAACCATCTTGTGGGATTTTTGGCTTTTAATTATAGTAAGAGAGGATTAATTATGGCAGTGGAAACAAGGGGCCATGCATTATTGATGCTATGAGTGAAGGGCTGGAGGGGGTAGAGGGTGCTAATTAAATCACTGCCCCACTGCCATGTCCTCCTCCGTCTCTGCCTCCACCATGTCTCCCACCTGCTACTTCCCCGGCACCCTGCTCTACTGTAACTCCTCAGTGACACCCACACAAACACAGACACTTATATATTTATGCATACACAAACAATCTGTTGTCCTTTGTCATGCTAGCCCTGCTCCATTTATTTTCTTTATAGAGTTCCTCAGTTAAAGGCTCCAAATGTCTGATGCTGACTGAACCACATTCACCTGTCAAAAGTCTCACAACTTAAAACACAAGTGAGTTCCAAACTTTTTCACAATCTTTTTTGAGTTTTGGTTTGTATGCTGCCACATCCTGTTGACAGTGATTGGTGCAACTATTGTGATGTAAGAAATTTGCTTTATTCCAAAAGGAGTGCCTCAGTTTCACTTTGAACCCCCAATAGAGAGCCCTCAAAGTCAGTCGGGGATCTCCAGCAAAACATGGCAGAAGGCTGCCATCTACTGGACTTATTGTAAGTGTCAAATCCAGCATGTCCCTCTGGTACTTTGAATCATGCTTTTTTCTAAAATTATGCAAAACTTATAGGCTACAAAATTTACTCAGATCTTCCTCACATAATCTAGAAAGATGAAGACGCTTGGAAAAGGGAGGAGAATGTGGCATTTTTAATCCCTTGGGGGGAAGCCAGAAATGTTTTGGTCGCATTTTGAGAATAAGATGAACCAGTAAATAAAATTTTGAAATTCAGAAGATGGGGTTCCCTTGGTTTTTCATATGTTTTTCTTTAAGTGACAGTGTTTTCAGTTCTTTACAGAAAAAAAATCATCCAACTGTTGCTGTGTTGTAGTGATAATTTATTGTTAATATCCCAAATGGCACCAAGTGATGAATAAAGTATATAAATATATGCTTTATTGCTGCCTAGACTTGCCCCAAGGTAAACTGTTCCCCAGCACCCCCTTTGAAAACCACTGCTCCAGAATACACCGTATATCCTGCATATTCTATTAATACATAGTTTTCACAGGACATGTATATGCTCAGATAATGTCACATATAATTCAAAGATGCTTTAATAGAAATTCAGTAATCACACCAAGTAAACTATGTGTGATGTGACATGTTTTTAATGAGTAAGTGTTGTAACTTTTAGCCTAATATTAGCATAAAAACTGCAGAAAATATTGATAAATCGGGCAAATTGGGCTTCACATATAACATGAGACTATACTTCATATCACATCTTTATAAAGCATAACTTCTTTACTTCTATTTTAATGTTTTAAGTTTCCTAATTGCTTTATATGTATGAATTTGCATGAACAGAGTAATGTAAGAGTGGGGATCACACCAAAAACTCCTGAATATTTAATTGTTTACTACTTTGCACAGATGCATCTTTGCAGATCAGGTTTTTTTTATAATTTTCTCCTTACCAGAACCTAAACTGCCTTTGGTTCTCAACCCATCTCTCTAAAGACTGAGCTGCTCTAAACCCTGTGTATTCCTGTTTGTTTCATGTTAGCAGAGGCTCTGCTGTGAGGCCAGAGTTACAGTCATATATTTAAAGTTTTGTTGGAGTTTCGGAGTTTCTGTGTTGTGTTTTAATGTCTGTCATTGCAAAGTATAAGCAGACAATTATGGAAAGAATTTCAAGATTTTTTTAGGCATGTCTCCTAAGATGGCGACAATGAAATGTTTGTTTAGCAGGGTAGCATCAGAGGTGGTCATTCTAATGTTCCTAAGACCAGTTTGGGAATAATGTTTTCACTTTCCTGCAGTCTGCTAATGTAAAACATTTCAACACTTACTTTTCTTGTATTGCTTATGGTAGGTTTGATCTAAATCTATATATCTAGCCCCTCTTTTCTTCTATCATTAAATTATTTTATTCTGTCTCTTATTTCTCAGTGGTTGTCCCATCACGCCCTGTGTTGTGTTGTCCCAACACATTCCACATGGATACAGCTGCCCTGACATCAGAGCACACAAAGATAACAAGCTGAGGAGGTAATCCCTTTTCTCTCCCACTGTTTTTCTTTCAGTTTTTAATATGTACTGCTCAGTGGCCTAAAAGGGCAGATCTAAATGAACAAAAACTTGTTTAATAAGACATCCTTGCTTCATGAATGTGTTTTGACAACATATACACTGTCTTTGAAATTATCAGCTCATCATGCACAAAAAGTAAACAAGATACAAGACAGAGCATTTTATAAAGAGCAAAAGGACAAATCAAAACAGCAGACAGGGAGACAGTACAGTTAAGAAAGAAGTGAATGTTATCTGCGTCTGTACTGCAGAGCATTGTGGGCCCAAAAGTGTTTTGTAGGTATGTTTCTTGTGGGTTTCTTGGAAAAAGTGTGCAAAAAGTCTGAACAGAAGCTCTTGGAAAAAAATGCATTTAGTTTATTTAGCTTTGCCATCATAATGAGTAATAAAACATATCTATATAAGTATTCTTTTCCTCCCAAAGAAAACTCTTTGAGAATGAGGTCTCTACAGTAATCCTCTACAAAAACACAACAAAGCCAAAAAAATAAAGTCAAAAAGAAATAACGAAACATTTAAAAAGACGCCCACATTCTTGCAAATCCACGTCTTTGTTGGTAAATCACATTTGAGTATAGTTGCAACTAATTTCCTTAAAGTTTTGACACAGCCATCATATGATAGAAAAGGTGGCAGCTCAGCAGACATTTGAACATTATTCCACATTTTGATGTTTTTTTTAAGAGATCCAGTCATCAGATTTGGTTATACAGTTTGAGAGGTTTGCTGACAGAAGTCACTTATAGAGGAAGTGATAGTGCTGTAAAGACGCTTTAAACTGCTCTGGTCTCCATGTCGACCTAATGAAGGAGAGCCTGCAGAGCAATGTAGGTCACAGTGATGAGTGCGAAGTCTGTCGCCTGTAATAAAGCAAAGAACATCGTGATTAATGGCATCCAACAGCAAGACGGAGGCAGCTGCAAGTGTATGGAGTATCGTTGTAGCTAGTAAAATCATTTAATGTCCTATTTTTGAGCAAGCATTACTTCTGAAAACAAAGCTAAGATGAGGCCTTATTTTTTGCAATTCAATGTAATAGAATAGAATAGAATAGTTCTTTATTGTCACCATTCAGATAAGTTACTTGTACAGTGAAACATCATTTGCCATCCTCTGTGGCAGCATAAAATAACAGTAAACATATTAAGTCTACAAAGTTATAAAGAGAGATTGAATAAATAGAAATAACAACTGGATTTTTTTATGTACATAGGGGCATTTAGAATCATTGAAAGTGGCTGTGCAAAATTGTCCAGAGCGTACACACGGACAATTTTAGATGTAAAATGTGTGACTTAAAATACAAATGCTAATCAAGTCAGATACACAGATATTTGTATTGTTAAACTCTAGTGTTTACTTTGAGAGGACAAAGCAACCTCAGGTGGTTGAAATTCTGCCTTGACAAATTTGTGGATGTATTTTTGTGCGAATCTGCATCATTTTTTTTATTACACACACTTTTTTTGTATCACACTAAACATTTATGCCATGTTTACTGTGCTATGAGGCTAAGCACTGTCACACCATCAGTGTAAGAGCTGTCTTTGAGGGTGATTTCCTGTTGCTTGCAATTCAGTCTTCCTAAAAGTGTGCACAATTTGAAGCAGAAACTACTGAGTAATCACAGATATGTCTCCTCCTCTCCAAAATCAGTTTGCTTCAATATTGTTTTGTAAACTGTTATTGGCATAAAAGTGCATTTTAGGCTTGGTGTTGCTTCTGTTATTTTCTTGGAATACTATGGAAACAGAAGGTACCTGTGGATAGATCCTTGAGGTATCCCTTTATTTGGCAACTTACATTGTAACTTGACTGAGCACTGCTTCTCAAATAGTTGAGGGCTAACTTACAAACCATCCCATCAAGAACAACTGAAGAAAACTAAACCAATAAAGTGAAGCACTCTTCTGAATCAAAAGCCTCTGATAAGTTGATGAACATGACTGAATATTTCCACCTTTGTTGAATGACTTTGATAAGTGTTTGCGTATGTTGATTTGTGGATTTTTTTTTAGTTATCTTAAATTATTTCCTGTGTTGTTTTAAGATGACAGAGAGTTTCCCATGATCCGTAAATTTCCAAAAGTCTCAAGAAAACAACCAATCTATACGTCTTATTATGGAAAATAAATGTTTACCTGCACATTCTCCCAAAACTTGTTGCTGATTCTGAATTTCATTGTATGGATATAAGTGGTCAAAAAAATTGAAAGGGAATTTAGCTTGCAATTTCTTCTGAAGGAGCAGGCTGTGAGTCCGGAGGCTAGTCCAGCTAAGATGCCGCAGCTCTAGAAAGGGCAAAAGAGGTGGAAATAATCAGTTACTTCCTTATCTACTTGCAGCACTTAATCGTAATGACATCAACACAACAGCAGATGGTGCATTTGTTTCTCTCATAGTGCAGCAGCAGTCCTGCTGGTGAACGAGCTGCTGGCAGTGCAGCTGGCCCAGGTGTAATGAATGTTCATGTGAGCAGTACCTGCATTGTGTGATGGTATGTTATGTAACCAGATAGAGGGAGATCAGAATGGAGGCATGTGTTGAATGACAGGCTGTGCCTCTGTGTGCCCCTAAACAGAATTACCAGGACAGGTGCACTGCCAGCACAAAGCCTCCTGTTATCCTGATTAAGAGAATGTCTCACCTTTTTACTCTAATGTTGGTCCCTAAAATCCCCTGTGAATGTAACAGCTTATTATTGCTGCAGCACCTGTCAGGTAAAGAGACTTAGGCTGCATTAAGGAGAGGAATCAACAGTGATATTTGTTAGATTGCTTGTTCCCTCTTCTGTATTCTCCACGATCGTGCCAGCCAGGTAGCTGTCTCATCTGAGTTTTTCTTTGCACAAATGTTGAGTCTGGTTTAAGAATGATCAAATAAAATTTGGAGGCAAAATAGTCAAAAATCAAAGTCATGGATCTTTACATTCATCCTTCCCTCGTGAATATGATATCCTAAAGAACCTATATTTTGCATTCAAGGGACTGTGAGGGGTGTCTAAGTAATTACAAAAAAGTCTCACTTTTAGATATATGCCTGATCGAAATACACACTTTAAGATGAGTTTTATAACATCAAAATAGGTTATCTATAAATGCTATTCCTCAGCTAAGTGGTCGGGTCGGACAGGGCTGGACTGGCCTGGATACTCAACTTCAGGAACAAGACAATTAAAACTAGATAATAATTAAATATATATAATATATAAATTATATAATATATAATATAATAAATAATAATTTATATTATTCGGACACGTCTTAGAGCACCGGGCTATAAGTAGTGACATATAGCCGGCTTCAAAACTACGATACTAAGTTTTCCAAAAATTGCTTGTTGTCACACATCAAAAACTACCGCTACGTAACTAGAAAGAGATACATTACCTCGTCGCTTTGCATTCTGTAAGTTGCTGGAAAAAGAAGTTATAAAGCAATGCAGAGTTCTGAGCAAGGTCTGAGCTACATTCATCAGCATCACCACACACACACGCTTTAGTTTAAGTCACGTCTTTTGGTGCATTCCGGTTGTAGTCAGAAGTAGAAATTTCCGAGTTCCAAGTAGGAAACTGCAACTGGAATGTCCCCTGAAGTCGGAATTTCCCACTGGGAACTCAGTGAAACCTCGTCGCCCCCGAGTTGACAATCGAAGATGGATTCCCCCCAGTGTGAACAGTTGTTTAGCTCCTATAATAATCAATTTATTTGCACTTCTGACTGGAGTGTGTCGCTCTAGATCAGCTGTATACATAGTATTGTTAGACTTCTATTTACAAAAATGCTGCCATAGTGATTATCACATTCTTCATGTCGTATTTGTGAACAACAATAAGTCGGAGATGATGTCACTCCCAGTTCTGAGGTTACTGGAATGCAGCATTACGACAGTCGCCGCGCGTGCTCATGGGTAGCAGAGTCTTTATGTCGCCGGTAATAGATTCTCCTCATATCACCTTTAACCTTTGTTTATATATTAATTTTCATTAACTGCAAGGGTTTGCCCACAATCAATAATGTTAAAAAAAGCTGTCATTACAGTACCCCTGATCGTCTTGTATTCTCAATCTGTTCTAGACCCACTGTTAGATCTCCTGCACTACATGTATTCAATCTGCTCTGCCTTGGACACACTGTTGATTTTACTCAGCACTAAACCTCAGATATACACATGGCAGATGTCAGTGTTTATAATATGACAGCAGACAAACAATTTATATCCTAACTTCATTGTTATATGTTAAAAAGTGTATCAACAGCATCAATGACAGTTGACAGGAACACTGACACACACAGAAGTAAATATGAAGCAGTGTCACTTTGAACCCGACGATTACACCAGAGAAAGAAAGTTGCTCTGTATTCGGCTCCAGGCAGCTTGTTGGATGTGCGAGAGACCCATTGGTGATCATTTTGGAGCAGATGTACCACAGAACTTTAACGATGTGCAGTGGAAACAACACTGATGTCCAGTCACTCATTTGAGTTTGTGTTACTCTCCTTACAATCAGATAAACCTCTCCTGCTGCAGCAGTTGTTTTTATCTGTCCTGTCAAGACTCTCTTTTCCTGGTTCACGACGGTCACAACGGCGGTCATCAGCCCTCACCACTCAACTCAGTGAATTTCTCTGATAATTCACTGCTGTATTATGAGCTTACTCGAACTCGCAGATAAAACACTATGGGGGAAATGATCCAAGTTAAGTCAAATGTCTGGATCAATTTAGGTTTTTTGCTAGTGTGAATGGGGTTACAGATACAGCCATAGTAGCTACAGGGCTTCTTTGGATCAGCTATAAATGCTACATTGTAAACATAAATTTATGGCTCCAAAAGTAATTTTTTAAAACATATATCGGCTTAAAATCTATATTTTCTGTGACAAACACATCAAACTTAGATAGGCCCAATAAAAATGACTACAAACAACACTTTTTGGATGAATAAAGCATTCCTCAGTTCCTCTTCGATGATTTTACTACCAGACTTTGCTCTTACTCTTACTTTGCTCTTTCCTCTTACTGAGTGAAACTGCTAGTCCAGCAAACGTAGCACAGTTGTCTGCTCTGATGCAAGATAGAGGTCACAGTTTGCCTGATGATCATTCTTGTCTGATAACTCTGTATCTTACAAATACTTTTAGGGATTTACTGAAAACTCAGCACAGTTATCCACTTTCAAACTAATTATGTTGTGGGGCCAAAAAGTCAAGGTCATCATTTGCAGGTAAACACAGTATTTAAGTATTGCTTTTAATTGTGTTCTATTTTTTGCACAAACGTCAAATCTGACTCAAAGGTGAAAATAATTGGTCAGAGGTTAAATTCATAGAGCCGTTTGTTTACCCCTTCCCTGTGAATGTGATGTGGGTGTGATATCTCAAGGTGAAGGTCATGAAAAACTCATATTTATTCATTGCTTGTTTTGATATTTCAGCTTCCAGCAATATTCTGTCAAACTTTGCACGTCCACTTTAACGTAAGGATTAACTAATTCGATTTTGGACTTTAACAGATCAAGCTTTTTGCCACATGTTCCTTTCTTGTTTTTGATATTCCAATACATTAACAACACAAACATATCCTCCAAACACCAGAGGCATAGAACTGATAGGCAGTAGATCTAGTTTTCTAATAGTTACCTTGAATGAACTTCACAGCAGGTTGAATATCATCTGTAGGGGGTCTGTTAATGACTCTCATGACAGGGAGGGTTTTGTCAGCTTCTGCTGCTTTGACTGTCATATGCTGAAAAGATGCCCAGATCAGGAGAAGATAGAATTACACCCTTTCTCCTAATCTGTCTTTGGAGCTGACTTGGAGTGTCTCCAGTGTGTGCATTTGTGTGCTTGTGTGTATAGTGCAAGTGTCACACATTTTGTACAGCCTGTCCCTGCTTGCTGCTGAGCTGTCATCTTGTTTGTTTCTCTCAGGCTGGAAGTGTGATCCGTCTTGAAGAGGTTTTTCCTCAAGGTACTGCCAGTGCAAGGATTAAATGACAAACTTGAAACAGAATGTATAAACGCAGTGAAACTCAGTTAAATAGGCGCAAACGTGTGTGTGCATATTCAGACTGGAAATACCTCCTTGTTTATGCCTCCACAATGTATACAATTGCCAGACATACACTATATTGCCAAAGTATTCGCTCACCTGCCTTGACTCGCACATGAATTTAAGTGGCATCCCATTCCTAATCCATAGGGTTCAATATGACGTCGATCCACCCTTTGCAGCTATAACAGCTGGAAGGCTGTCCACAAGGTTGAGGAGTGTTTATGGGAATTTTTGACCTTTCTTCCAGAAGCACATTTGTGAGGTCACACACTGATGTTGGACGAGAAGTCCTGGCTCTCAGTCTCTGTTCTAATTCATCCCAAAGATGTTCTATTGGGTTGAGGTCAGGACTCTGTGCAGGCCAGCCAAGTTCTTCCACACCAGACTCTGTCATCAATGTCTTTATTGACCTGCTTTGTGCACTGGTGCTCAGTCATGTTGGAAGAGGAAGGGGCCAGCTCCAAACTGTTCCCACAAAGATGGGAGCATGGAATTGTCCAAAATGTCTTGGTGTCTTGAAGCATTCAGAGTTTCTTTCACTGGAACTAAGGGGCCAAACCCAGCTCCTTAAAAACACCCTAACACCATAATCCCCCATCCGCAAATTTTACACTTGGCAGGATGTAGGTTCAAGTATCGTTCTGTTGGCAATCGCCAACCCCAGACTGAACATGATTCGTCTCTCCAGAGAATGCGTCTCCACTGCTCTAGAGTCCAGTGGCAGCATGCTTTACACCACTGCATCTGACGCTTTGCATTGCACTTGGTGATGTGAGGCTTGGATGCAGCTGCTTGGCCATGGAAACCCATCCATGAAGCTCTCTGTACACTGTTCTTGAGCTAATCTGAAGGCCACATGAAGTTTGGAGGTCTGTAGCGATTGACTCTGAAGAAAGTTAGCGACCTCTTTGCACTAAGCGCCTCAGCATCCACTGACCCCGCTCCGTCACTTTACGTGGCCTACCACTTCGTTACTGAATTGCTGTCGTTCCCAAACACTTCCATGTTTTTATAATGCAGCTGACAGTTGACTGTGGAATATTTAGGAGCGAGGAAATTTCATGACTGGATTTGTCGCACAGGTGGCATCCTATCACAGTTCCACTCTGGAATTCACTGAGCTCCTGACCCATTCTTTCACAATTATTTGTAAAAGCAGTCTGCATGCCTAGGTGTTTGATTTTATTCACCTGTGGCCATGGAAGTGATTGAACACCTGATTCTGAGTATTTTGGAAGCAAATACTTTTGGCAATATAGTGTAGGATGTACATGTGTGCTTCCAAAAATGTCTGTAGAGCATTTTGTGGTGGTGCAGTTTGCAGAATGTTTAATTATAAATCATGTTGCTGCACGTGTTGGAGCGTGGATTATGGTCACAGTGTCCCTAAATTTGTACCTTCAAACTTAATTTCTTCTTGAGTTAAAGCAGACAGCTGTGCAAAATCAGGAGGAATTCTCTGTGAGTGATCTTCAGAATTTGTATTCACACCTAAGGGATGACCATCAGATCTTGACCTGATGACCAGGGACAAGATGTTCTTCAATGACTGTGCTTGCAAGCAAACAAAGGAGTTTGGATGGGAATTGAAAAGGTTTTATTGATACCAATTCCAGCAGTCTTTCTGTTTAGCAGTCTAATTCTTCAACATTTCCCTGATTGATTCCTTTTGATACTCTTTGTGGAAAAAAAGGGCCACATTTGGTTTTCAGTGGCTACAATGTCAAACACATGACACCATGATATTTAAGGCCATACTGCACAGAACAATGCTTCTGCAAGTTGCTGGTGTCTCCACTAATTGAACGTTGTCTAGTAAGTCTTTAACGAAAATTATTCCACAATTTTAAACACTCATGCCTTTCTGCAATATAAATGAGCATACAAAGTTTTAAAACCTCTCCAGCAACAGACATGGCATAAGCTTTATGTTTTACTGGTGGTTTGTTTAACAGACCATACATGTAAACCCCTTATGACAAAAACGCATAACAGGATGTTCTTCAAACTTTGCACTAATGTCAACACAGAATCGAGTTCTGATTTTATTTTAAATCTTTTTAAATAATCCTCAACATATATCCGCTGAAACTGCACAAATGGATAAAATAGCAAAGACCAGGACATTGGTAAAACATTGGCCCAAGAATGTACAAAAATTGGAGTAAAGGGAACCCCGTAGATCTTCTTGAATTGATGTCCTATAGTGACCCATTGTCCATTATGAAATTGAGTACACACTGTAATGAAGAATGGCCAAATGGTTCCCAATTAGAGCAATTTGATCTTGTCTACGAGAGCAGAGTTTTGTCAATATGACATAAAGCTGGATCATTTTACAACACCTGACTGCTCATATAATCAAAAATTCACATGACTGTCTGTTGGTATATTCTACATCAGTAGAGCACTTATTTACTGGTTGGACCAACATTTTACATACTTTTACTAGTTAATTCACTTGAATGATGATAAGTATCAATGTTTTTATCACACATCCCAATTAGCTTTGCATTTTAATCCAAGCCCTGCCCCCAACTGCTGCTGTGGAGTTGTATGATGAGCTGACACGGCAGATCAAACCCTCAGGAGTGAATTTAGTTGGATATGCCCAGGATGGAACTTGTTGTCTGAAATATGAAAGCAATGTACTGTTGCCATAAATTAGATTTTCTGTTTGTGTAATCAACCTCGTTGTGCTTTCTATTTCACATGATTCTTTGCTGTCAGTCATCTTTTCCAAAACAGGATGAATGCTGGTCATTGGCTTCAGTAAATGCCTGAAACGTCATTCAGGGTTAACGGTACTGTCGTGGCCAATTTGGAGCAGACATTATGGTTGTTGTGTGTGGATTGTGGTGGCATAAAAACAGTTATTGAAGATAAATGTGAAGGTGCAGATCAGAGCTTGGTATCAAGAAAAAAAAGTTTCATTGTGCTATGTGATCTCAGAATAGGAACCTAATAAAATCTTAACAAAAGATTAACCCCAGAGACTCTTGGGGCACAACACAGACGTGTAAGTTGTATTTATACTAATGTAGTGAGAGTACATTTTACAATTGTTGTTAGATAAGCAAGGAAGATTAAATATCAATTAAAGGTCAGTTCATTGTCAAAGTGAAGTTATTACTCTTGTTTATGATAGTTCTCTATTTCTTCAAAAGATAGAGAAATAAATTTAAAGCACCACCTGTTTTTATGATCAAGATATCACCATCAGGAATGATATGAGGTAGAGGAAAACACTCCTGTGACTGCACAGTGACGCTTTTTCCAAATTCGAGCTTTGAAGTTCGAGGCTTCCAAGTTATTGGATAACTTTGCAAAAACCACCAAGGTTCCTTCCATTTGCTTGAAAATTGTTACCACAGCATAAAATATGAAAAACAGTGTTTTCCTGTGATCTTTTATGAACCAAATGTTTTCCTGAAGCCATCACAGAGAGGATATCTGGGAAGTATTCAGCCCTTTGTCTTGCTGCATATTGGAGCCCAGAGCTGACCCAACACTAGCTTATCTGCTCCTTGCCTTCACATTAGTAGAATATCTCTCTCTTGTAGTGCCCTCAAACCAAACTCTTGTTCAGCATGGTTATACATATCAGATTTCCTGCCTTGAGTCTGTATTTTATTTGTTTGGATGGAGAACAAGGAGCTGTGGGGTTGACCTTACTTCAGTGAGCTTAGCTTGCTTGACATCAGAACTTTGAGGCCCTTCAGACTCTGCTTGACTTCACATGGATTTGAGATATTAAACAAAACTACTGGTCGCATATACAGTAAACCAGTGTGTTTATATGCTATGAGGTTCACAGCTGCACAGCAACATATAAAATATATATTAGTGGGCTAGAAAAAGGGCTGAGTGTTTTTGTGGTAAGGTGTCTTTTAAAAATGTTCTTATATTTATGGTGTGTTTTGTCACAGGGTTTGAGGTAACAGTGTCCCTGACCTTGTACCTTTTAAATGTATTGAATTAACCTTGAGGTCAGCTTAGAGATTTGTGTGAAGTTTGAAGAAAAAACACCCAAAGAACTTTTGAGATATCTCATTCATAAGCAAGTGAGGATTGGGAGACATAATGACATTCATGTCTGACTGTGATCCCCAAACCAGAAGAAGTTAATCATTTACTCAGAGTAAGTCTGAGTTTAGATAACCCCTGATTGCACTTTAAAGTAACAGATACAAATGACAAACAATGATCTCCCTCTCCCTCCAAAATCCAATTAATTGAGCTTTTGGTTTGGGCGGCCGTGTGAGCAAAGGTTAAACAAAATCTCTTTAGGTTTCCTAGAGAAACTGCATTCTCAAAAATGCTCTGGACAAATGATCTCACAGAGGCAGATAAGATGGAAGAAGCAGATTTCATAAATTACATTTACTACTTTGGGTTTTATTTTGTCCACTTTCTCCCTGTGTGTTTGGAGTGTGAGTGTCTGTGTGTATGTGTGTCATATAGTGCCCACATTAGCTTCTTTTTTAAACATCTCAGATCTGCTAATTTAATAATCATTTTTTAGTTTTCTATTAACAAATAATTTTACATTAAAAATATAGTCTTTTTGCTTGGATGGGAGACCCTGTCTCTTGGTACTATTGCTATTCTTTTAACAGGAGTTTGTCAACGGCACAAAACTCTAAGCTTTTGGATTTCCGTACTTCTGTCTGTTACTTCAGGTCATTTTCATTAATTTAGATTTTTTTTTAAAGAATCGCATTCAAAAGAGTGTCCTCACTAAGATAGCCTGCAGCAGATTTGTAAAGGTCCAGGAATTAAACCATTTAAAAACAGCTGAAGATATGTTAACTAGTCACAAAGCATAAGTTAGTGTTTCTACAACCGGCTTCATCTTCCTCCAATGACTTTAATCTGATTTCTAAAGATTAAACAGACCAGCACTCCAAGGTCCAGCATTTCCTGTAGTAGATTCTGGTCTGTAGCAACAGCTGAAACTTTTTTTGTCCATTTAAGATGAACTTTAAGGACAGATAACAAACGTAAGTTCTGAGACTAAGTCACTGAATTAGACTGTAGCTTTCTGTACTGTTTACATGAATCCAGTCACTCAAGTATGAGGGAGGCAGGCCAATTACAGACTTATAGAAGGATGTGCCAATGATTCAGGCTGTGGATGGTCAGTGATGGACAACCAGCTTCCTCATGTGGAGTGCAATGATGCTTCAGGGCCCTGATATATGTTATGAACCTAAATGCTCTGTGGCAAACTCTATCCAAAGATTTAAGACATTTGGAAGATGCATCTATATAGAAACCACAATCAAACAGAGCCAAGAAAGTATCTGCAATAAGATCATTTTTGGCAGCAAAAGTAAAACAAGACTTCTCTTTGAAGTAAAAGCCGGGTCAAAACTTTGACTGCTCAATTTGAACACTAAGATACAGTATGTTGTATGTTCATTTATTGTGTTTTATTTTTATTCAATAGCTAAACTAATGTTTTATTTCACAGTTAAATGTGTATGTGTAAGCTAGAATGAGGAAGACATTTGAAAAAGATAATTTTGGCTTGATGTTGTTATTGTTGTGGGTTTTGCAGACCTACAACACAAACAGCTTAAGGATTTCTGTATTTATGTCTGTGATTAAAGCTGCTATGAGAAAAGAATTTAGAGCCACATAGGGTCTTCTGATGGACCATGACCCAGTAACCTGACATGCAAGATGGACAGTTCTATATTGGAAAAATTTCAGCGATCCATCTGGGAAGGAGCCCTGCAAAATGTTTTTAGGGGTAGAACCTTCAAAAACAACAGCAGCTTGTGATTAGACAATCATTCGGCTCATCACAGACCAGTCCATATCAAGCAATGCTGCAATGACGTAGCTTGAGTAGCAGCTAAACGTAGCAGTTAATGGTTGTTAGCATTTGCCGCTATGGCTAATGGCTATCAGCTAACAAGAGCAAACAACAGTTAATGGCCGTTAGCCATTAGCTTAACTACCTTCAGTCTATCACTTCACATTAAATTATACCACACAAATATATCATTAAACACTTACATGTGACAGGAACCTTGTTAAAGACAATCACTATGAAGTAAACTTCTGAGCACAGCATATTTCGCCAAGTATCAGTGAGTAACCAATATGACCACACGCTAACCAGTATTAGCTTGGCTGCCATTATCTTCAAACACTTCCTGTCAGGTCACTTCCTGTTGTTGTCACGTTCACTTATCCCGCAGCTCCCATAGCTCCGCCCCTCTTCCCTGATTAGGCCGTTGAGCATTTAGCCGACTGAAACCATTGACAGTGAAGGCTGGCAAGATGGATGCATGATTTCAGAATCAGGCAGGTCTGCTCTGCAAGGCTAATGACCCAGAGCAGATTGCAGGCAACTCACAAGTTACACAGACCGTCTTAAATCATGATGCCCTCCGCCTTGGGCATTGCTGGTGCAGAGTTGGAGGCACAGAAATCTTAATGTATGTTGATATTTTTTTTACTTGACTGTAAATCTTTAACAGTATGTATTTATGCTTGAACCCTGTGGCTTTAAGATGTGTTTGTAATTATTTAGACATTTAGGAATCATGTATAGAGATAATTTATAGTCATAATCATGTTTAAAGAAGTTAAACAACAAGCTGCCACCTTAAGAGATGGAGGGGAACACCAAGCAAAACCATTCAGACCCCCACTTTGCCAACCCTAATATGGAAACAGTGAATTAATAGCATGCCGACATGTTGGGCTTTCTCTGACCTCCAGGATTAACACTCAGTCGACGATTAAACATGTTTCTGTAGACAACAATCACACTCTCAGGGCACCTGAAACACCTTGACCTTCTCCTCTGTTCAGCACACCAGCCCCTGCAGCCTCCTCCCCTGCCTCCCCTCCTCCTTGCTCTCCACTTATGCCCATGCCAAAGCCCAACTCTGCCCCGAGGCCAAATCCACTCCTCTTCACCATCCAAATCCCTCTGCCGTGTGAGTGAAATAACAGCATGGCCTTGGCAATAGCTCTTGAACTGCCCCTCTCTCACCATTTCCTTTTTCATTTCCATCAATGGTTTGAAGTGTCTCACCTTCCTTAGTTACTAGTGTTGTGTTTTTCTGTTTATAAAGAAAATAACTCACAAGATATCTCACAGGAGCAGTTTAAGTAATGTGGAGACCGCAGGCAAAGTTCAAATGCAACATATCAAGTGAAGAAAATATTTTGTCAGCTTCCTTAGGGTTTTTTGAGTAACTTAATGATCTTCGGCCATCGTTTAACCATAAGCTATGGAGCACTGTCTAGATTGAACGAATATGTTGGCTATGCTTGCAGAGGTCTGTAAAACCGGTGAGGAGTTTCCCCCACCTGTCCAAACATTGCCAAGTTTTTCTGTGGAAGGTAGTTCGGCCAAACTGGTGGGAGTTTGCTGCATGCTTGACAGGTTTTTCCAACAGTGTATGTATTTGGCAAATTTATGACACTGTGTGGGACATTGGCTATAGTATGATTTAACCTAAATTTAGAAAGAGCATGGCTTCAGTTGCACGGACATGTTTGTGAAGCTTGGCATGGATTGAAAGACTCTCTTTTCACCAGTTTCATCCAGTTGTTCACACATTATCAACCTTTGACAGTTAGTTCAGTGTCAGGAGTTTGCTCACAGAGGCCTTTTGTTTTTGTGTCCGTGTGTATTAACGAACATGCAGTATGTCCAAATGTCCAGTTCATACAGTTCAAATGCTGTGAACATGATAGCTCAGAAAGTCTTTGACGGAATTTCTTTGAACTGGAATTAAGTGTTTACCTTGACATAAGGAGGAACTGATTCACTTTTGGAAGTCATTGGTTAAAGGTAAAGGTTGGCTCACATCTGATCTTTGTCTCCTTGGCTATGTTAGTAGTTTTTGTTCTGTGTATAGATTTGCTTTTTATCAGCGAAGAAATTGTGAAAATATGTTTGCAACTTTTGGAAAGCGAATGAGTCTGATAAGTAGCAAGAGACACCCATGCAACCTGCCTGATGTGCTCTGTGTTCCAGCTGTTTCCTACATATTAGCATTATTTAGTTAGCATGCAGGACTTTTCCCTCAGTATTTTAACCACAAGAGAGATCAATTACACAAACAGAATGACTGTGTTCCAAGAAAGGCCAATTGAAATCTTATAAAGATGCTTTGTTTTGAATTTTCTTGAAATTGGATGCTAGAATTAAAAACTAATTAAAACAGGAAATTCATTGTTGTGCTAATCATGATGACTGAGTTGCTATGATAGGCATGGCAGGTTAGTAGTTCAACCATGACAACACACAGTGATGACTGCCGCACAAGGAAACAAGATTTACACATCAATCCTGTCTTCATGTTTCTGTATTCCATGTTCTAAGATAGCATGATTATTCACTGGAATACCCAAGACAGCGTAGAACATGCAGAAGACTTTTCCTGCATCTGTGCCTGGAGCTGTGAGTCCATAACCTGAATGGTCAGTACGTCTTTTCCATCAGTGTTGATATATGAATGATACTCTCTCACTCTGTTTTATTTCACTCCACTGGCTGCTGCTTTGCTCTTTCTGCATTTTGTCATTATGTAATAAATGAGCAGGAAAGTCATAAATACTTGTTCCAGTCAAGCATTACTTCAATATAGAGGAAGTTATTCATTCAAAACATGCTTGAGAAAGAGTACCAGAGTACTTGCTTCCAGAAATATGTAATACTTAAAAATACTTAAAAAATCCAAACATTGTGTTTTCACAATGCAATAAAGATTGTAACAGCCATTAGTAAACCTTTATTATGTGATTTGACCGCATAGTTAATAAACCCAGATGTGTCACTGAGTACATACAAGTTAGTTTAAAAGGTACATCTGTGATAAAATATGTCGAGTCCAACCTGACATGCTTTTCGGGTTGGATGACAAAACCTTATCAGCAATGATGAAGTTTGTGTATGGAACACAGAGTTCACTTTAAATCATTCAAAACATTTAGCGTTCAAAAACAACAAGCTTTAGCACAAGATATTCTGACATCCTCTTAGCGGTATCCATCATTACCACTGCTTAACTCACACTGAAGTGCTTGACATAAGTCACATGGTCATGTTTTGCTACCTTGAGTATTGTTATTGAGCATGAGTCCAGCACAAACACAGTTAATTTTTTTTTAATATATAATATTTGATTTTAGAAAATGGCAATTTATCAGCTGATTTGAAGAGCCAATATTGTGTGTTTTTTTATTTTTATATGTGCTTCAGTGCATTAAACATGTCTCCTTTGCACAAGACAAAAAGTCTATGGCAACAGGACTTCTTAATTTTCCACTTTTTACTGTGATACTGGCAGGTATACACCATAGAATGTATGCAGAGTTATTGACAACATGGCACCAAGCAGTGCTAAACTGACCAATCGCCGCACACTGGGCCACCTATCAGAGCAGACTGGGCCTATCTGGGGAAGGAAGCCTTATAGTGTCAGGATTATTTTAGACGGATAGGGACAGGTGTGCTCAGTATATGAAACTAGAGGTTGTTTGAGTATTACTGATTGTGAACATTCTCTTGCAGCCATCAAGAGTTATTGTAACACCAGTTTGAGCAAAATATGGGCTCTTTAAATAATGAATAGTGAGAACATTTATGAAATGTAGTGGAGTAAAAATAAGTCTTTTCTCTGTCTAACTTGTAGCAGAGTAGAGCTAGAAGTTGCCTGAATTGTAGCAAAATACAGCTACTCAAAATGTGTCCTTAAATACAGTACTTGGGTACATTTACTTTGTTACTTTGTTACTGTCCATCACTGTTTTTTCTCTGTTTTGCATGGAATAGTTAGATCAATCTTTACACTCTTGAAATTTAATCAAAACCCTGAAAAGTGTCTTTGGTGCCACATTCATTAACATATCATCACATGTAGCATGACCCAGCCTGGTGAGTCTTATGACGCCAATAGCATCAGGTTTTCTGTTGGATCCCTGTGTACATTCCCCCTTCACACACTCCATGCATCCCTCCTCTTGTTTATCCCTCCTTGCTCTCAGCTCCTCCCTCTCTCACCATAAATCTCTCATTCACAAATAGAGGCCAAAAGAGGCTCAGCTGATGTGATGAGATTATTTTTTTTTTCTGATTACAAATCAGCCTTAGCTGAGATAGATAGAAAAAAACACACTGTGACATCCTCTTTCCTCCCCACCCATATCTGCTCCAGCTCCTCCCCTCTTGTCCAATGCCCCTTACTTCTTGTGGACCTTAGCCCCTCCCCTCCTGCTAGTACCCACCCACCTCTCTCCCTCACAGATCTAAGCACTTGTCTCATTCAGTCCAGCTGCACAGGTTGTGTGGGAGAGTAGAAGAGAGAGAAGGAGGGCAAGCAGGAGAGCAAAAGGGGAATATTAGCAGCTGCTGGAGAAGAAAAAAGGAGAAGAAGTGAAAAAGAGAGAGGGCTGGTTGAGTTAAGTGTGTAAAGGAGTGAGAAAGGAGAAAGAAGACAGGAGTTGGAGGTCCCTCCAGGGGAGGAGCTTTGGCAGCAACTTCTTGCTTTTGCTGGGAGTCTGTCCCCCAGGATCCAGAGCCATGGAGCCGTCCATGTCAACAGAGGTCGAGGGGGAGCAAAAGGAGAGGAAGAAGATCCACTTTGCTGTGCCAGCCTCTGCACCCACCAACCTGGACCCTCGGCAAGTGGAGATGGTGAGCAGGGAAGAGGGGCAGATTGTGGTAGACTCAAAGACATGTTATTTTGATTTTTATGGAATTTGTTTGAACTTTTATTAAAATTCAGGGACTAGAAACTTTGGTTACTCAGTGGCCATGTTTATTCATCATTACTGCTTGAGGGCTAAAATTGTTTAAAATGCACAAAACTCTCAATTTGATGATCATACTCAGCCTGAGGAAATGGGCAATTATGTAGCTGACATAAAAATGTTAATTTGCATTTTAAGGACATTTTCATGAAGCAGTCTAGTTTGGATCTGGTTTGGTGCACACTGGTCTTTATTGCCTCCACAGTCAACTATATCCTTAAGGTACAGAACGTAGTGGGCAAAACCTTACCCTCATAAGTCAGATAGGTATATTTTTACAACTCAACAAAAGGGTGAAGAAAAAAGGTGATTAAAAAAAGGGCATTACAGGTTGGTTATGTTAGTTCCGTTCCCAAATCTAGAATGCAGAGAGTATGAAAATGTATCACAACAGAAAACCCATCTGTTTTTAATGGCATATTCTCTTCAATTTTCCACATCCATTTTAACTTTGTATCACCTGTTTCTATTGTTTTAACTATGATTTTAATTGTGCTTTGAATTCTCTTTCAAGTATCCTTTAATTCTTGGAAAGGCACTATAAATAAAATGGATTCTTCTTATTATTATTGTACTTTATTAAAATGTACCACAATACTTGTTGAAAACTCACTCTAATATCATTAAATGCAGTTTGTAATACTTAATTTTGAAAAGCTTAACATAAACTCCAAGTCAATTTAAACTACTTATTATGCATTGAATATTTTCTTTATTTTAGTTAGCTATTTACACCGCTTTCATAGAAGTGCAATAATGTATACATTTACAAGTTTCACAAAAACTTTCAGTTATGTCTCTTATCTCTCACAAAGAAATGAAGATCTACCATTAATCAAAGATTATTGTGAAAAGTGTCTGTTTTCAACTATCAATAGCAGATTTCGTCTCATTTTAACCAAGAATTGATATTTGAATTAACTGGCAGGTGATTGTGGAGTGTGGTCCACAAATGAGTTGCCCAAACATGCAACACCCACACTTTGCATCCTCATGTCTCTCTATTTTGTTTTCTTCTTCATAAGTTCCTCATGCAGAGCTGGTTTGTCTCTTTCATATACCAAATGATTGAGAAATCTTGATGACATTTCCCCCTCTCTGTTTCCTCATGAGATTAGAGCCTGTCTCATTTCATCTTGACTTCTTCGACATGGTGACATTGACATAAAGTCATTATCTGGCCCATGAAGTCAGTTTATTCTTTTGTAACAATGCTGCAACAAAAGGCCCTTGACATTTAGTCAGCTACCTAGCTGCTACTATTAATTAATATTTAGTCTTCTTTTTGCCTGTTGTTCTCTTATCTCAACATTTGTCACCATAATCCTCCATCTTACATGTATTCAGGGCTGTCTTATGGCTGACTCAGCCTGATTCTGTGAAATATTCTACACTCATCTTTTAGAGGAAACCAAGACATTTCTTTTTAGGCTCAATAGCTCTTATTTTAGAGCGGAGGAAAGTGGGACAAAGCAGGAGCCATTTGGTTCTGTGGTAGATTGAGGCCAATTGCTCTTCTCTCCTGAGGGGGGAAAGAAAAAGATGTGCGTTAGAAGAAAGCAGAAAGATGTACAACTTAATCTTTTTGTTCACCTGTCTGGGGTCAGCTCCCTGAGTGACTGTCCCTGTTTCCCAATTTGTATAAATCAAGCTTCTGATGAACCGCAATGACCAGCAATCACCCTCACTCAATAAACTCTATGATGATGAGCAAGTCTGACGTTTGCCAATCAAAACAGATTTTTCTGGAGAAAGAGTGGAGAGCGAACTGGAAAGATAACATGCAAGAATCAGACCATGAAGTGCACAGACATTACAGCTAGACTATTGATGCCTCTAATCAGTATTTTTCCTCCCTCAAACAAGGTTAGGGTTAGATCCCCAGCTCCCACAGCCAAATGTCAGTGTGTCCTTGGGCAAGACACTTGATTCACTATCACAGCCACAGCTGCATCTGGACGCAAGTCAGAATTTGTTTTACTACAATCTCAGATTAAGTTTCAGTTAAAAGACAAACATGTCTCAGTTTATTTTAGGCTTTTGTTACTTTGTCCTCTAAAGATTTGTTCAAGATAAGTTTAGTAGGCCAACCAAAACTAGAACAAATTTATTTCTTCAAAGTCAATTAAAGGCCCTTACTTAAATGTATTTTCTCTCTTAAGCAATATCAAGAATATTTAGAAAATTTGATACTGAACTTTTAGAATTACAAAAATACTAACCCAGTGTTTTGTAGTCATATGTTCATTGTGTTATAGTTCTCAAAATATCCAACATAAATCCTTTATTTTGTAGTTGTACAGGACATGAGTTGTGGCAGCCAAGATGAATGACACATCATGAATGACACAGCTTTTTTTTGTTGCTGTTTGATCAGAGATATGCCATAGATGGCTACACAAACAAGCAGCACTGCTACTCACATCTTCTGTTCTTTTGTTGCATCTTTATCTTCTGGGAAACTAATTCGTGATGAACCACAATCATTCTTTGACTGCAGTTCAGTCTGTCGGTGAACCCCTCTGTCCGTCTATCCTGTTTACTTTGTCAATTGTGGACTCAACGTAATAAAAAAAAATGGTACCTCTGAAGTTGTATTTATGAAACGTTAAACCAACCATCCATTCTTCATAATTTGAACATGACAGGGGAGAAAAGCTGTTAAAAGTGTAACTGTGCAACCAAATCCCAGAACACTTTGATCATGCTGCTCAAACTGGAAGGTCCATTTCTATAAGCTTCTCCCTTCACATTACGTATATTTAGTCCATTAGACTAAAACCTTGTTCCCTCAACCTAGGACATTCTGTTTTTTCCAGTATTTGTCTGCCTGCTTCATCTGCCTATTAGCAAGATAACTGGATAAGTCATGAACACATTTTTTTTTTAATGTATTTTTTGGGGCATTTTATGCCTTTATTGATAGGAGAGAGACAGTGGATAGGCTTGTGAAAGGGGGTGCAAGAGTAGGGGAAGACACTCTGCAAACTGGTCACAGGCGGGATTCGAACCTGGACCGGCAGAAGCAAATACATGGGGTGCCTGGTTGCTAACCACTCCACCAAACCAGCACCCCATCATGAACACATTTTGATCAGTAAGCCACTCTTTCTTCCAACATAACCTCCTGATTTGATTTTACATGAGCCCCAAGCTCTCTGTTATGTCAGCTCTGTCACTTTCACACAAATGAAGTCACATAAAACCAATAAAACATGTACCATGTATTTGATAAGTGAATATTGTTCATGACACATGAACTGATTAGATTTGGTGGTGGTCTGCATCCAAATGCTGATCCAGGAATAATGGAAATAATTTGTTGACAAAATGGAAGTTTTCCACATTTTCCATGACAACTTTGTTAGTAATATTAGAAATGACTTTGTGGAGGTTTGTACTTTCTGAGTATTTTGAGTTTGCAAATATTTTCTTTGTTCATCCTGTGGAGAGATATAGTTTTTTAAAGAGGGACCCTGTTTTTTTTTCATACTGTTTGTGAAGCTGATGTTAATGAATTAAATTCTTGTTTGTTTAGTATTTATTAATACCTTCATTGATACTACACATCTTTTTCGATACCACTATCAATACCTTTGAGTATTTTAGCAGTGCATTCCTAACAGAACTGATATATCTGTGTTGTAGTACTGGAAAAATATATTTTCTCCTCAAAATATTTGATATATAATGGATTTTAAATGTCTTAAAGCACAACCACTTACAGTCTTATCTTCTGTGGTTGTTATCTACTGTAGGTCTAGTCTCTTTTGGTCATACAAGAAAATGAGTCAAAGTACATTTTTGTCCTATTGTTAACATATTTATGCTGTTGTTTATGTGTTTGATTGTAATTAGCTTGTATGAACATTGTACATAGCAGATGAGCGTGATTAGGTATCTGTGGCCTGTAGTGTAAAAGCTGTTTGAGTTGACGGACGAACAAACAGCTCTATAAAAGCTCAATTAAAGTTCATTTTATTGCAGCTTCAAAAATATTTTCGACTCAAAACTGACTGCTGCATATTAAGATCTGCCTGGAAACACAAATGCAGCATTGTACACGACATAACTGGCAGAAATTGACCTCATGAGGCACAAAGACATAAACACACGCAGTCCCTCTCCCACTCTCGTTTTCTCTTACTCTCATGCTCACAGCGCTCTGATCCCTATCACCTCTTCCAAGAAACCACAGGATATCAATCTACCATATGCGAGCTGCTCTTCCTTGATAAAAAAAATTCTCTGACTTCCGTCTGTTTTGGGGAGGACCTTGTTTCTCAACCACCTTCTGGTCAAACAGTGCTCAGCTATTTTTAGTTTGCTTGGCTGGCTCTCCTCCAGCAGGTCCTGCCTGGCTCTTACCTTCAGATAACTGTGGACAGAGTGTTGCATAATAACCTTTGTTATTTAGATGTTTTAGAGAGCAGGAAAAGATTTAACTCAGATGTTGATTAGAACCCATCAAAAGGAATTTGATGCTTGTTGATACAGTATGTGCAGGTGGAAGAAAGGTCATGGTAGCTAAGTGTAATTTACTGTTTGACTACATTGATTCAACAAAAAGGCAGAGACAGATTGGGATAGATAGATAACACATGAAGATAAAATATCATATGACACTAAGAAAAACTGCTAAATAGCTAGCCCCCATTTGCTAGGCTAGACTTCAGATTACTTGTTGATCACAAAACAATGGCTCACAGCCAAGATAAGACAGCAATAAGTAAAACCTACTAGAACATAAATGTGACCAAACTTAGATAGTTTTATATTCCTCAATCATGCTAGCAGCTAACTCTGTTGTCTTTGAGCATAATGAACGAAGCAAAGACATTACATGGTCTTCATGAAGCTTTACTTTGAACAAACAACACAAAACAAGTCTTCAACTGTTTTCTTTTATGAACCTAATAATAAAAATGTTCTTATAATGTGTCTGTTGCTGTGCTGTCACACTAACTTTGACTAATTTTGACATAATAAGGAGTTGGTTTGACATTTTTATTTCTGGCTCAGTTATAGTCCAGTTAAGGCATTTTTAGTCATGGCTTCCTTTGGGCTATTTTGAGTGATGTTATGGCTCCGTTGCAACATTTTGTTGCCAAAGTTAAGACTCAGTTTGAGAAATTTTGCCAAACAGTATTTTCCTGGCAGCCTGTCACATAATGTTTAGAGTTAACATGTTATGGATAATGATACAGCCAAACATAAATGCTAATGTACCTTTGACCAGGGGTGGCCAAACTAAGGCCCTGAGGTCTAAATGTAGCCCAGGGCTCATTTTCATTTGGCCCTCAGCAAATTCCTAGGGGAGCAGTTAATTATTGCTCTTATTAGAAAATGGAGTTTTATTATTCATGCTAATATTCTGTACTATCTGCCACTGTATCAAGGTTTAAGTAGCATATTGTACCAATCATTTTTAGTCATTTTAAGCAACAAAACTCTTAAAGTTTGTCAGCATTGTTTAGTTCGTTCCTATTATGTGTCTAATTGTGGAAATAAGCCATCTGTCACCTGAGTTGCATCACTGGCATCTTAACCAGGGTTAAACATTTGGTAGCAAGGACCAACCGGGTCTGCTGAAATCTAATTGGCCATCCGATATCTTGTGCTTGGTCATGCTAATGCTGAAATGAATCAGCAGTCAGTCATGTGTCTATTTTTCTGAGTGTGGTCCTTGATGAAAAAACTTTCTACACCTCTGTTTTGAACTGATGATGAGCCACAGCTAGTTAGCCCTATGCTCATTTGCCTGCTTTCATCAAGTTTTGATGCATCATGCATACCCCTACCAAGGCTTTAATGCCAACACATGATGTTGTGTTGATGTGACTTTAAAAATGTGAGTAGAATAGTTCCCTATTTTTTCTATCTGCCCATCTATATCTTTGATACTGAGACGAAGGAAAAGGAGTGCTGCAGCAGAGGCAACGTTTGAATCTACAGGACAGCTAAGGAAGGTTGTGTGTATGTGTGCTTTAAAACAAATGATATCAGTGCAGGGAAGGAAGCCTTCAGGGATGTGTGGGTGGGTGGGCATGGAGAGTAGTTAACACTCATTTCTTTCCCTTCCCCCCACCCACTTATATTACACGAGCCCATAGGTCCGCCTTTGCTAATGAGTTACAAGGACTCGAGCATTCTTCTAGACTTGTTACAAAACTCTTAACTGTTCTTATAACGGTGGTTAAACCTTGCACAACCACTATAAACTGAACTGCTGGGGCCTTGTAACCATGGGAATAGACTGCACAACTACGTGCCCCCCCCCCCCCCCCCCCCCCAGTTAGCATCTAAAAGGTCAGCGTTAATGGACAGCTCTGTTAGTCTGATAGGTTCTTTACATTGATGCTGTTATATGTTTATGGAGATGTACATGTTACTGTGTATTATAGGGTTTAGTTTCTGATTTGACAGACCACTTTCATGCCTGTCACTCAGTGAAATACTGTACATGAGAGTTAACAGCCACTTCATGCCCCAAAGATAAAGAATATGCATACCATAAGTTTCCAACCATCTTAAGCATATTTACACACAGAGGACTATGTCTACTCTTTCCTCTGAAAGTTGTTTTCAAAGGGAACATTTATATCCCTTTATTACTAACTACTATTTTGGCATTCGAGACGTTCACAATTTTTTGGTTTTCTTTTACTTAATCTGTTTGAAAGTGACAGCTGACACAAAAGAGAGCTTGGGGTTTATGTCACATCAAATCAGGAGGTTATGTTGAAAGAAAGAGCGGCTTACTGGGGCCATCAGTAAAATTACTGGGGCCATCAGTAAAAAGTGAGAGGTACGGATTGATGGAGCTGCATTTACACAGTTTTACTGAGTTCAAACAGTTTTTGCTTCGCCTTTTAAAACTGCAGCAGATGTCTTAGGATATGTGAACCCCATTCATGCTGCTCTTTCAATGAAACCAGGACAAGTTGAGCCTCTCCATCTCCAGAGGAGATATCAGAAGCATAATATTTGTGAAAGGGGGCGTGCACACACACACAGCAGGGGTTAGTGGTCCACTTTTATGTGTTAAAAGTTGAATCAACTGTGAATGCTAATGAAGTAAACAATGAGACCAAGGAACAATCAGTGCTGTATGTAAAGCACATAACATGTGCTGCTAGCAACAGCCATTTAATAAACAATGTTAATAGCATATACAAATAACAACAGGCTATAGCTCAGGGTAAGTAATGAATGCAACAATAAGGTGTATGCAAAAGCATGATTTCCCCTGTATCATTGTACTACTCAGTCAAAGTTTTTAAATAATGATCCTGGTTGGCATCAAAGAGGAAACTGGCATTAACATGAGCTGGACAATAGTTTGATCTCTGCCTGGTGATAATATTTGACAATCTATGTCATCACCTGCTGCTATTTTTAAGAGGTCTGCCCTGTTAATGCTTGATAATGTGATATATGGATGGTCAGTTTGAAGGAAAAAGAGCCATCACACAGCAGCAAAGTCTCCTGGTGGACTATCCTATGCAACCCAAAGGGCCTGCACTCCCAAGAAAGTGCTTTCATAGTTGTTTTTGTAGACTTGTCATTATCAAAGAAGATCTAAATGTCACCTTGTCACAGTATTTTTTTTTCATTTGTTTTGGGAATATTTGTGAATGCAGCACATACCTACAGCACAAGTTTGCGTGAAGAATTGACCAAATTCACATAAGCCCTTGAATATGTCCTTGCTGTCGTCTTTGTCGAACTATTGTTTCCTCAAGCCACATTGATTTGACTAATCTAAATTTTACATCTTTTTGAAGATGTAAAGCACAAATCGCTAGATTTTCATTGCTTGTTGTATTAGAGAATATCAACAAAAACTTAAATGAATCTTATTATAGTGTCTGAGAAGAGATATTTCTTAAAGTGTCATAACATCTCATTTCAAGACACCGAAGACATAGGCATACATTTGCTTCTCCTATGAGATGGTGTTTTGTACCTTGTTAAAGAAATTGACACCTTGATGTGTGTTTTACTTCTAAAATGATGTTAATCAGGTTTTGTCAGTTGGGCAACTTAAAAAGATGTATAACAACACTTTTTCACTGAGTTAGAAATATGCACTTGCTTAGACTTGAGATGTTGGGGCACCTTGGAATGTCCTCTTGAATTCATTCAGGAATAATTGAATTTGAAAAATTATCATGAAATTATCATACTATAGCAATAGCAAGAGGTCATGATTAAAACTGAAGACCTCAGCACCGTCATGGCAGAAGCACATGGCCGTGTTTACCATCCCTACCCCCACCGCACACACACCCACACACCCACACACCCACACACCAATCCTGCGTATTTTGCAAGCGATGTAGGGTAATGTGCATAATGGACGGAGATTAGGGTCATGATGCAGACGCTGCATCCCTCATTCCCTCCAAGTCTGCCTCCCTGTGGACTAAACAGGCTGACATCTCTCTCTTTCCTGTCAGTGAACTCAACATGATCTGGTCAGCACATGTTGATCCTTTGAATCGACAGGAAACTGGAAATATGAAAGGGAGTATCAAAGGGCAGCAAAGGTCATCAGCCCAAAGCCTAACCCTTCCATAAAAATCCATTTAACAGGGTGATGGAGGGTACTCTTTTGCCCCTCCTGTCCTCCCCGTGTCTAGTCTCTGGGTAAAACGTCAAACAGTGACCTTTGATGCGATGTGTGTTTGTGGGTAAACATTAGCAGTCTGGGGGACTGTCAACATGCACCACCAGAAAGAACATCTCTTTGGATGGCACAAAGCATGCTGGGACAGGGCGAGAGGGTGCAGTGATCTTTTCTCTTTACATGCGGATGGTCGGAGAATGACACCGTAGTGGTGTGACTCAGTTTGCCCAATGACGTGCTCGTTTTTATGAAAATGAATTTAAAATGTTTCCGCCCAAGAGGTTTCCCAATGTTTGTAGTGGCAAGTCTAATTGGGAAAGTAATTATTTTTAAATGGATGGATTGCTTTACTGTAAACCACAGAATGTAATTGCAGTTGGGACACAATCAATGCCTGTCTGTCCAGTGGAGGTTGCGTATGTGTTTATTCCTCTCTTGGATTTTGACAGTCCAGGATTTTTGATTTCTTAATAACTGCATGAAAACATTTCATTGCCCATGTCCATCCCCTGCAGTGCAACATAAGATTCGCTTTCTTGTGTCTTTTTTCTCTGCTGTTTTTGAGTAATGTTGCTTTGGCCACTGAAGCCTATTTCCTTCTATTAAATCATTAAGCTTAATTCCGAAAATCCAATTGTCACGGTGACATTCTTAATCAGACCTGTCCATGAGGGAGGGAAAAAAGGGGAGTCTTCTCTGGAAAAAAGTCTTCAATGGTTTTGACCTTGAAGAAGGACTGAGGCCAAAAGCATCTAATAAAGTGCTCTTTAAACTAAAAGTTTGCTGTATCTTTCTGATATTTGTACTTCTGTCAGGGTGATTATATTTTACCAGGGATTGCTATTTTGTTTGCTTTTTGTTTGTGAACTGGAAAACACAAAAACTTAAAAATAGATTTTGATAAGATTTTCAGGGAAAGTAGGTCATGGCGCAAGGAAGAAGCAATTTGGTTTTGTTAGTGAACCGAGATTTTTTAAAAGATTTGTTGACATTGCCAGATAGAGTGGTTTTTTAACACTTTGCAAATAACTGAATAATTTCCTACGTGTTTTACATGACATTTTCAGGGAATGTTGGCCATGGCACAAGAAAGAACTCCAAATCTGGATGTGGATCCAAGATGGGTTTTTTTTTAAGATTTCTTAACAATGTGAGATAGGGCAGTTTTCCACATTTTTGCCAATAACTTGCCTTACAATGTTGAAAATGCCTTGGCAAAGGTATGATCTCAAGAACATTTCTAGTTTAAGACTTTTTCATCCTTCATGCACCTTAAATTTGTTTGTGTTGTGCCTGAAAGTCCAACTTTTGTTGAGAGCCCTCTCGCACCAAATTGCATGGGGGAGCCCATGGCATGTAGGATTGAAAACCAGTTCCAGTTCAGAATCAATAACAACTAGCTTAAGGAATAACAGTCATTAGTCTTTTTGCTTGAGAAATCTTATGACCTCTGTTCAGTTGGTGCTACATGACTTACAAAATCAAGGGTGCTATGCTCTCATTACAGTCAAAAGCAACAACACAAATATCAAAGATGAAATCCTGGGCTACCTGGAGTTAAAAATGGTTAAAACTGTGAAGAAAAAGCTTGTTTCTGTGTGATTTAAAGCATGAGTGGACACGCCATCAACTTGCACAAGCATACATATACACTGACATTAACTGAGGTTATATTTTTTACACTGGACACCAATGTAAGCCCATTCTTTCACAAACAAATGATCCTGATGAACTGACAAGAGAATTGATCAGGGATCACTTGATAGGCAGAGTTAATAACAGCATAGACACAAACACTTTAAATAAATTAGCTGTATATTTAGAACACATTTTGTTTTGCTTTTTTGTGTCAAATCATATTATTCTTAATGCTCCGCAGGCAGAAGCCCATCCTGGAATAAGCTCAGATTTACAACAAACTGGGAATGTAATTTGAATCCCAAATTGAATTGTCCCCTTCTGGATAATTCACACCTGTAGTGAGCAGTCTCACCAAACTAAACCTCTTGGCTAGTAATGTCGAACACTTTATCTATGACCTGCTCACAAGTCAGGATCCCAGAAAGAAAAGGAAAATGGACAGAGGAAGATTTAGAAGGAACCCATAAAAAATTGCAATTTAGTTTTCAGCTCTATAAGACCATGGACCTGCACTACAATTCCAACATACGTCTTGATATTAAAAATTCACATCTGGCGAGGGCCCATCCACTGAACTTTTCAGGGGCCAATCCAGTTATGTCAAAATGCCTGGACATGACCAAACACTTCATCATCCTCTGTCGGCTCCTGTGCGCACGAATGTGTGTATTCTATAAACAGTTTTAGAGCATAAATATTGAGCATGGGTGGAGTGATTTGTTGCCTGATTACAGTGTACACAAAGAGTTGAAAATGTGCCATGAAGCCCGCTGCACCAAAGACATACAGAGAACCTAAAGCCAGGTCCACATGGAGGCAGCTCATTTTTGAGGTTTTCTCCTCCATTTACAAAAATAAATGTCGACATCTGATATTAATGCACAGTCGAATGTTGTCAGTTTTATGCCACTAAATCCCTGACTTGAGAAAATTTTCTGACCACTTCACCGCAGTTGTTAGTTTAATTCATCAGCTGAACATAACATTGGCTGGTGTTATGGTTAACTAAAACAGAGTCAAGGTGGTAAAGTTATGCTTTGCCTTGTTTTATAAGGCTTTTGGTGTGTTTTCTTGTATTCTTTGTGGGAGGAGACTTCTTTGTACAAGACAAAAAGTCAGCAGCAACAGAACTTTTTACTCTCCTGCAAATACAGGCTGTGTTCCCACCATTGTTTCATCAGCCAGTTTAATCCCATTTGCTTGCAGTGTAGAGCATTGACTGAAGAGAGCTGTTGAAAACATCGGGCTACACCACTGATTCGACCAGTCAACCAATCAGAGCATGCTGGGCTCACAAGGGACAGGAGCTTTAAAGTGGCAGAGGCTCCAACTGATTATGTTCAGGTGAATCGGGGGCACTCAATATATGAAAAACAAGAGTTTTCTTAACATTAATGGTTGCAAATGTACTCTACAAATGTATGGACCCAAAATACAACCTTGTTGAATAATAATCTTAGCCAAAACTTTTGTTTGAGGTTGCAATCTGAGACAAAATGAATGAGCCAGTGGCAATGCCAAAATGCGTTGCTATAGATATAACTTTACGAGTTTTCTCGTTGGTTTCAACACTGGTGATGTTAGAGGTGATTTCAGGTCCAAAGTGCTGTGTTTGGGAGCACTGTTGATAAAGTTTCAAAACATTTTTATCCTGAAGTAGGTTTTTTATAATATATATTTTTTGCAGCCTCATATGCAATTTGCACAGAGAAAAGCTACATTTCTTCTTTTTTTGCCGGCAATGCCCAAGAGATCCCATTATGTTTGCTCTCAAGCGCTTTCCCAAGGAACTAAGAAGCTTTTAAAGAACTTTCTGTTTTTGACTGCAGGAACAAAGGTCTAAACTTGTTTCAGGCTGATTAGTCTACTCCTAAAAGGTCTCTCCTTGGTGGTGGTGCTTTTTAACCTTGTGCAGCAGCTGGATCTGTCTAATTCAATGTCTGAAATCAGGCAGATCCATCTTGCCAAACTCCAGTCTACAGCAATTGTGCTCAACGAAAAGAGGCACAGCCAAATCAGGGCCTTTTAGAACAGGAAGAGTTTGGAGCTGAAAGCCAGACGGCAGGAAGTCACTGCTCATACAGGTCAGCATAGATGCTAACGGCTTCTGTAGTTTTGTCAGATCTGCACAGCATTTTCTTGTTAAATGAAAAAAAATTAAGTGCACTGAAAGCATTTATCAATAAAAAAAAAGAGTTTGTTCTACAAAGTGGCTCATGTATTGTTCTTTAGATTGTGGCAGTAGCACCCACCTACTACATTGTCTGATTGGCCTGTAATCAATGTGATTGATAGAACAATTGTCCAGTAACCTGCCAGATCAAATCAAAGGTTCTACCTATTCCCAGACATTTTCTGTAGCGTGTTTCCCAGATTGACTAGTTAAATATATTCTGTATAGTATGCACTGAATGCTCCATCTGATGTGTCAGGTTAGGTACATTTCAAAGGTGCAGGAACATTGGAGGGAAGGCCTGCAGGGCTGGTCTTTACTTATTGGTTGCATGCTTGCAGCATTTTGTTTCATCTTCTGTTACACTGCTGAACTAGCCCCAGGAAAGATTACAACCTTACATTATGGCCTGTAACCCAAAGCCATGATGCATTCAACATGGTAGTGTAACCTGAGTATATAACTGTCCTGTCTTTGGGGGGTTGTATTTTTGTTTGACTCAGCACCACCACGTAGTTTAGTCTACACCCTGACCTGCATTTCTCCTTTGGAGTTGGGGTGGTAGATGTCCTTGATAAGCGTGGTTCTTGGTTGCTCAGGTTAAGAGGTTACAAACTCAACCCTCAGACGAGGTCAAAGAAGTAGTAGTGTATCTTCCAGTGGCGATTGCTCTAAGACTGCAAGGGAAGCTCAGCTTCCCCTAAAATGTCCCCAAAAAAAGTGGTGATAAGTACTGCTGTGTGTACACTTCATTGACTAAATATGCGCGAGAATACCTTCATCTTTTGTTCAGAATCAGCTACTTATCACAGGTAACTGGTGTGACTTCCTTCTCATTCATCCCCGCAGCGTCTCAGCGCTTGAACATAGTTGGACGCTGAGCGTCTTCTGACTTCGATGGGGAAGCGTAGAGTGGGTTGTTCCACTGTGGAAACTGGACGGTTATTGGATAAACGCTGGGCTTTGTCCCGCCCATCGGACAATCAGCGTCTCTGGGGGTCCATGCGACGGTGGGCTGGCCTGGACGCTCGGCTTCTGCATGATGATTGGATGATCTGTCTGGGGCCGAATCCATTTCTGATTGACAGTGAAATGAGCCAATCAGCAATCTTGAAGTAAAACCCTCCACCAGAGCATCTTCTAAGTTTTACATTCAGTTGTTCTGGAGAGGAGCTTCTCCTGTTTAAAGCGGCTCAAGTCTTACACCCGCAACACAATGGGCCAAGACCGTTTAAGCAGTCTAGCTCTGCTGGCCATTGAGAGAACACTGGTAAAATCCCTGGAAAAGACACCTAGTTGGTATGACAGGGTCACAGATCATTTTCTTGAAAAGGAACGGAGGGTAGAATTTACATTTAAATAAATAAACAAATTGATGATGTAGGCCGGAAAAAAATGAGCTTCCCCTCCATGACTGACCAGCAGCCACCACTGCTATCTTTTACTACTTTTCCATTGCCATGTCCCAAATAAGCGAGGACATGCACTGTTGGTGTTGGATATGTGTTATGTGGCTCTGCCTCACAAGCCAGGCCTCTTGATTAGGCAACCAAAGAGCCATAAAATCAGGACTTGCCCAACAGACTACATGATTGAAACAGACTTTAAATAGCAACTAACGTGATGATGCGGGAAGGAGGGCAGATTCTGAAGAAAGCACAAAACACACTGCAGTAGAGTACTGTACTTCTGTTTTTCTTCCCAAATATTATGATTGATGGTATGTTAGCTTGATAATATTCAGTCAGGCAACCATCAAGTTTCCTCTGCTTTTACTGTCTATCATTTCTCTTTATACAGCCTGTTGGGAGCTCCTCCACAGCAGGGATGTTGTTTTCATGGTTTTAGTTAAGTTTTTCTCCATCTCATAACTCTCAAGGCACAACCTCAGTCTGTCTACATCCATGATTGCTGCACATGCAGAGCTTCCTGTGCTCTCACTGGTCAATATAGCTGATGTGAAGTAATAAACTGTTAGAGGCAGGACAAAAATCTAACTTGCTGTTGTGAGGGGTTCTAGGCTCTTCTTTTTGCTGTTGGTCACTATGACACAAAATTTAATGAAATGACCGATTTTCTTAGCTGATGGGTCCCAAAGCCCTATGACGGTCAAGTTGGGCTCTAATCTTGCATAAATCATGAGGACTGACCTTGGCATAAAAGACACATACCAGCATAAATCTCCCTTAACATCACCCAGACATCTTACATGTTTATATGGTTGCATTTGCAAGCTCACTGTTGCGTTATTTCATTGTCCTTTGTGGCTTGTGTTTCCTGTGCTTTCAGGCTGACACACAGATAGAAGTTTACTGTCCACACTGACATAGACTTGAATTGTAATTGTAACATCTTCTGTTGCAAATTGGTACAATTATAATGCTCAGCCACAAACCAGTTACTTCAAGAATGATCTTTTTATCAACCAATTCAGGGATGCAACCTGTAAAGTTCATGCTTTATCTCTAACAAAACATCCATTTTTTACTTCCTGTGACGTGACTGAGAAACTACAGTGCATCTGTTGAGCTTCATGTTTTTATCAGTGGCTGTAACGACAACAGCAGCAATCATATCTGGAATGAGTGGGGAGTGAGAGGATTAGAAAGGGAAAAGTGGCACAGTAGAGGAGAGAAACGGGGGTGGGGGATAAGTACAGGACAGGATCTGGAGCTGTGTCGGGAAACAAAACCCTCCCTCCCGATTTTACCGTCTGTGTCAGGCGCAGGAATCCCTTTATTTCACCAAAGAGCAACAAACTGATGCAGGGACGCTGAGAAGATCATTGAGGCAAAACAAATTGGATTGGTCTGGATCTCTGTGTCATGAACATGAAAAGGACAAAGCATTATGCCACCGCTGCCTGTTCTGTTGTAATCTTTGACAGCAGGCACAGGGGTTGAAATATTTTCATTATTCATCTGTGCATAAGTCAGTGAGCCACCCAGAGATCACATCAGGTCACCTACAGTCAATGTTTTTGTGCCACAAGAAGACAAACTACTGTGGAATTCTGACTAAAACTGGACTTCATAATTGCCTGTAAAGGTGTTAGTCTAGCAGAAACAGAATTTCTCAGAGTTGGACTAACACATCTTGGTAATGCAGGCGGCCCATGATTTTTTTTTTCACACACTGCAATGCTCTACAGTCTTGTGTCAACCTTAATCTCAAAGTCCAACACCATAATCCATAAGCATAGGGGCTAACATCAATCTTATCTGTATCTTAAGTAAAGCTTAGAGTGTGAATTAAATATTTTGAGTATGAATAAAGCAGATCAAGTTCACTTGACTTGTTAGATGTTAGCCAACTGGATCAAGGTCAATAGGAATGTGTCTATAGTGACTAAATGAAGATGCATATTGCCATCTCTGGAACCAGGGGCAGATTTGTCTTACCCCATTTAAGTCATAGTCAGCCTAATGGCATTATGTACCCACCCCGCACACCACAGCAAATCACCCCCAGTTTTGCCAATCAGTTGGTTCCCACATCCTGCACTTTGATCCATCTCAGAGTTCAAAGTACAGCACTGTGTTGACATAATACTGTACATATGCAGACAGCAAAACTATGTAGAGCAGGAAATTTTACCTTTTCCTTACATGTTACCCTTTCTGTATTCATGTCATCTTGTGTTTCAAGCTGTTCAGGGCTGCGCAACACATAAAATGAGCTTCCAGCGAGCGAGGACATGCATCCACATGCATCCACAGCATGGATGGAACACTAGGCTGGCAGATGATGTGAAAATTGCAGGCTGGTCAATAAACTTATTCTTTACCTATTCTTGTGTACTGTGGGGGACATCTTCCAGTGTTATGGTAGGTGAAGAAACATGCGATGTGTAAAGGTAGCTAGCTTGCAGAAACGTTAAGGGCCAAGAGTCATGCGATGTACCATCACGTTATTTTTTTCCTATTTTCCTCATAATCTAAATCATGCAGTATCATTTTCTTGTCTTAAGTATTGTAAAACCTTGCTTCCATGTTGTTACTCCCTTCATAAAAGCTTTGATCACCAATGCTGTAGCTACTGTGGCCTGTTCCTTGTTTAATCCTTTTTCAAAATACTTAAATATCCGTTTAATAGCCTAATAATGTGAAAAATACTTTTTTTTGTTTCACAACCCTCAGCCCCAACTTGAGAAAACCCTTTAGCCTTTGTGTTGCTTTCCCCACTTTCCAGAAACTGTGCTTATTCTGTTTGGAAACATCTCCCCTTATGATAGCATTAGGGCATAAGCCTCCTCTACTGATGGGAGACACCTCTTAAGGCAAGGTATGTGTTCTGCCCACAGGCAGCTCCACTGGAAGGAAAATGTATAGGCTGATCTATGCAGCCACACTACACATTAGAGCACAGAACTGGAAAGCTAAAGCCACATTCACTTACTGACAAGATGTGATCAGACACAGCTTTTTGAGGATTTATGCTGAACAGCCTGTTTCCGAGCAGGGATGAAACAGAGGAGTTGAAAGGCATGATAAATATTCAATACCTGAATATTAAGGCAAAAAAAACAAAAAATACTCCGGGGACATTTGAGACTGTTGTAAACTTATTAAAGGACAAAGATATGTCATCTTTAAGGTAGGCAAGTGGGGGAAAAAACACTCAAATCACTTTAAAAATGTATTTTTCCTTTTTTAATTTTGCAACATGTGGTTAACTATGAGACTTTAGATATCCAATGTATATGACTAGTGTAAATTACCATTAAGTGTAAAAGCCACACATTTTATTCATTTGTTATCTAACAAAAACTAGCTGTGGTTTATGTACCAACTTGTGGTATAATATGCTAAGACATGCCCAGTCATGAGCTCAAGTAGAGCAGCCACTATCACACACTGCATACAACCTGATGCTGTTATAACTCGCTTTCATTGTGTTTCAAATAGAAAATGGGAAACGTAGAAAGGTGCTGATATCACTTGCTAAAAGCTCTTTTTCCTCTACTATCATAGAATATTACTATATTTTACAGTAAACATGCCTCCAAGCACTGACCTGCAACTCCAGAGTTACCTTAAGAGTTTCTTTTTATCATCCTTCCCCTGAGGGCACATATTATATTGCAGATGAGTATCTGTAGCCCCTCCATCCTTTGTTTGTATACCGCCCTGTTGAACTCTGAAACTGGGGTCTTTGTCTTCTGCACAATATGACGCCCTTGCATAGCTGCATGAGCTTTAAAATCAGAATAATCCCAGTGTTTGCAGGTTGTTTGTAATGCCACAGTCTCTTAGAAAGCTCTGATTAGCACATCCCCGTTGCTAACCTGACCTGTGAATCCTGTGTGCACTAAAGCCTGGCAGGTGTCCTCCTGTCACTAATCAGAAATTGGAGCCTTATGTCTGTGTGATACAATATAAATAATAAAATTAACCTATTTCCACCAGCAGTACCTTAAACAACAAGATAAATGTTTCCAGCAGCTAATTACCAAAGTGCTTGGGGTGTGCGACAGAGGAGAAACAGAGGAAAAGAAAGGGAGGGTGTTGTCTAAGGATATCATTCTGCTGTTGGCTGCAGCATAATTAGATTTCCTGTTTTGGGGCCACTTAGAGCCTTCCAGTTGCTGTCTGGAGCCCATCTGTTTATTTAGTTGACCAATTGTGTGGTGAAAGATCAGCTTAAAGTGTTACTTGAATGTTGAAATGCAACATGCAGCAGCGTCTCCTCCTTCAGGGAACTGACTGATTTTCATCTGAATGGAACCAAGTGAATCATGCACGTCTGACAGACCTCGGAGATCAGTGTGCTACATTTGGGATTCTAATTTGCATAGTCACGTCCTTGACCCTCTTTGAAACATTTTGAAACTCGATAGTCAGGTGTTACAAAGTGAAGTTGTCAGTAAGAGATGACTAAGTATGGTCACATGTGTTTTATTTATAATTTGCATTATCATCAGTCCTGGTTAATCAGTGACCAACTTCATTTCACTTTCATTTCTTTTGCTTTGGGATTATGTTTCCAGTGTGTCCTTGGACTGGAAGTCCCTTGCAAGCAACTCAGCTAACCAACTCTACACTAGGTTCGTGTACCAAACAGTAGCTCACTGTTTCAAATGAGTGAATGCTTATGACCAGATGAGGAAGAAAGCTGTTAAATTTTCACTGTCAGCCTTTTAGCTTGTGGCTTGTTTCCCAGCATGTTATGTACATTTAACCTGCTTGCATACAAATAAATACAAATAAATAGGAATTATTTAGTCATGAGTTAAGTGGCCAGCAGAGCCTCTTTATCAGCTTGTCTCCCCTCAGCTCTCAGCCTGCAATGAAATAGTTGGCACAGAAGCGAGGGCTAAACAGTTTACTGCTGCAGATGGTGCCACGTAATCAGTAAACTGTCAAGAATTTTTGGTGAAAACAAGCCGCATAAACAGCATATGACTGCATGATATAGTCTGATTATTTAAAACAGGCACTACTTCACTGCATTGCACAGTCAAAGGAAAAGAATATAAACTATGCAGCAAACAAACAATTGTCCACATGGTTAAAAACTAAATTCAAACCAAAATGTGACCATACTGGGCACTCCTACCCTATTAGTTTTGGATATTTATATCTTAAGCACATTGTGCTGGCAGTTACACTGAAGGGTTCAATGGAGGTAAATTAGCCACTAGCAAAGAGGTTAGCAGAGCTCCTTCAAGAACTGTTTCCCTTGTTTAGAACAAAGTAAGCTTTTCAAGGAAAATGTTTTGTATTGTTTCACAAGCACAAGATTTGAGGGGTTTACTGGTGATTTTACAATGCTAGTTATTTTAAAATGCAAAATAAATTCAAAGCATGACAAAGTTGGGCACCACTTTCCTCGAAGCTTGGCATCGTATTGCCCTTGTTCTTTTTTCTTGCCAGCAGCGTAACTGCAAGTGGCATGCAGGGTCAATTGGGGGTGAATTATTTGAACAGATGCAAAAAAAATGTCAACAGGATCATTGTTGCATGATAGATTAGATCGCTGGTATTTGGTTTGTTGTGTCTGCCATGCTCACTATAACATGGTGTCTTCCAGCTTTGTCAGTAAATAGCAGGTTGATGTGGTTTTTAGGTTTAGATTTCATTCTGACAACAGCGAACAGTGTGCCAATATTTTAAAACAAACAATCTTTAGAAATGTAATTCTTTAAATTCCACTAAGGATACAAAATTTAAAAAAAAAGTGGCTGAGTTTTTGATGAGTAAAACATTCTCACAGTATGCCTTTTAGAACTTAAACAAGTTTCAGCTTCTTTTAAGCCCCTTTAATCAATCATTTACAAGATGAGATAACAGGAACACATTTCATTCTATCACTGTCTGTATTATTTGAATCTGCAAGCATATTTTAATAAATCCTTAAGATTTTTTTTATAACATCCTGGTCCAAGTAAGAACACTGTAAGAACACCAGGACACAAAGAAAGCAGATGGCTCTGCAAGGGGTCATTTTCACCTTATTTTGTTACTGAACTCATTGACTTCACTTAGATCATCACATGGAGTGAGTCTGTTTAATCTGGTAAATAAATGATATTAAAATCAGCTGAGAATTAGTAGGAACAGGGAGGAAAAATGTAGTAGAGATCCACAAAACCAATCTTTGACTGAGCAAAGAGGGATGGGGTCAGAAAAAAAGGGGAAGGGGAAGGGTAAAAAAGGGAAAGATTGTTTTTCACTCGTGCACCATAGACTCAATATAAAGATAGACAGAGTCATGGCTGTCAGGGAGTGAAGCTGAAATATCTGGCGCTCTCCTTACTGGCTACTGTAAAGTTCACAAGCCTTGCCTTCATCACCCGAGCAATATTGACCATCAGTCTACTAATAAAGATGTAATAACTCCAATAAATACTCATTTTTTAATGCGTATAATTAACTAAATTTGACATAAGGGTCAATATGAAACTTGTTGAAAGCTTTTTGCTGTCAGTATGATTTACCATGATCACAATGATTTACACAGTTTGCTCTGTATACAGAAAACTTCTGCTGTATCACTTGTACGCTATAATTATTGTAATTCTGACCATTTCAACCATTTCATGATCCATCAGAGCACCAAAATAACAATGATTTGCAGTGCCATCAAACCACTTTAAGCTCCTTGGAATTCTCTAAATGTTACACTCTGATGAAATAGTCCTACTGCTTTGAAAAGTATCCTTAAAGATGCACACATTGATTTCTGTCAAGTCTTTTGAGAGATCATTAGTATTTTCACTGTACTCTATGTATGTGATAACATTTAGTTCAAGCAGCACTACACAATAAAAATATTTTTTCTGTTTTTTCTTAAAAAGAGTGTGGGTGATTTTTTGACCAAAAGTGGCTTCAATGGAAAATCAACTGGGCGTAACAAAAGGATTTTGATAGTATTTTTGAAATTAATATATACTAAGTATTTTTTTATTTTTTTTTCAGATTATTGTTGAAGTGCTTATTTGGATAGGTAGTTTAGTTTTGATGTGTTATTTGATTAAGCATTTTTTTTTATGTCATGATGTTATGCTCTGCTAACAAATGTAGAGCCAAAAATTGTTTAGATATGTAGAAAAGAGAAGGTGAGATACCATAGCAGCCATCGAACTTTCCCACATATTACTGACTGCCTCACATTTACACAAGAATCTGTCCCCTAATAACTTGAGGGTTCAGTGACATTTTATTTTAAATTTTATATGTTTGATGGTCAGTAGAAAGACATGACTTTAGTTTCACAGCTGGACCAGCCAGCTACATTTGTGCATGTACTGCTCTGCATTACATCTTAGATTATGTTTTATTCTTTGTTGTGTGTTGCTTATATACAGTAGCTCTAACATTTAGCTACAAAACTTCATAGTTCCAGGTTGTTTTTTTAACAGTTTGTCTTTATCCAAAAACTTTTGAAAAAATGCAAAAATGTTAATTAAACACACACAGAGTACAGTCAAAAGGCAGCATCCATATCTGTATTAGGGCCCCAGTTGGATGGTACTTAATTATAAGTGTGTTTGGTTGATTTATCCAATGTTAAGACAACACTTAAGATCTTAAACATGAGCAGTATTACTGTTTGATCCACTTTTGTATCACAGTCTTAAAGGATAAGTTCGGTTTCTACAGCTTTCACATTGTTTGTATAATGGTAGCACATGGGGCATGTATAGCGGCGCTCCTAAAACTGCATTAATCGTCCATAAACTCACTAGTTTCACCAATATGTCATCATGGTCCGCTCACGCTACTCCTCCATTACAGTCTGTGTCACCCCAGACATGTTTTGTGGCTGTGCTGACCTCTGAACTGAAGAAGAAGAATGTTTGCCTCCGCGCATGCGCAGTACTCTCTGGAGAGCTGCCTCCGCGTCCTCCTTTCAATGAGCTCCTCATCTGTAAACTCTGGCTCGAAACTGTAAGGACACCCATCAAATTCAAAGTTCTCGTCCACAACATCTTCATCGGATAGATATTCGTCCATTTTGCACAAAACTGGAAGAAGAAAGTTGTTGAATAGCCAGCGGTCGCCCCTGAAACAATGAGCTGTACTCATGCGCGAAGGCAAACGTTCTTCTTCTTTAGTTCAGAGGTCAGCAGCCACAAAACATGTCTGGAGCAACACAGACTGTAATGGAGGAGTAGCGCGAGTGGACCATGATGAAATATTGGTGAAACTAATGAGTTTCTGGACAGTTTTAGGAGCGACGCTATACATGCCCTATGCGCTACCATTATACGGATGTCAGCCGCTCGATTTTGGATCTAAATATCTCCTGAAGCACTGTTTGGATCAGGAAAGCCTTCTGGGTGAGTATATTGTTCTACTTCATTCTATAAACAATGTGAAAGCTGTAGAAACCAAACTTATCCTTTAAAAGGTAAACAACGTGAAGTCTGTTTGTAGAATAAGGAGGGGCTAACATTAGCACTGCTAGCACTGCCAGCAGTGTGGTCATCCATGCAGGTTAATGTCCACATGCAACTCCTCGATGTGGTAACTCATTGATTGAGTTATGTGCAAATATAATGTGATACAGCCAACATATGACTCACTGTCATTTGTGCACATCTAGGTTGAAGAGTTACTGAAGTTCCATTACATTGTTTGATCAGAGCTGTGCTGATAAGATAAGATTTGTTAACCCAACTTGTAAATCTGATGCTGACTACTGAGTTTTTTTGCTTAAATCATGCTCTCTGGTAACGTGTCCCCTGTAAACATTCACATCAAATGCTGGTTACCCGTAGATGAGGGAACATTTGTTTGCATGAACTATAGTGTATTTTTCCATTGGTGTACTGGATGTGAGGCACATACATAACATCACATCAATGTATCATATGGTGTCATGTCCTTTTGACTCCAGATCAATCTTCAAATCCATTCCCATCCATCCGCTTAATATGGATCTGATTGATGCTGCCACCTCATTCAGTCTGACTGAACATGCACTGCCTATGAAGAAGATAACCCAGAGGTATGCAGTGGGACACATGAGATATAATCTGACATGGAAAGAGATCTAAGGTGTATCTCTCTTTCTGTGCCGTCTCTACGTTAAGGCCAGAACTGCAGTTTTATCCGTCTCATCCCTCTGAGCCCCCAGAGATCTCTCCGATCTAGTTTATGCTGCTCCTTTTTATAGGCTCAACCATGAGAGTACCAGCTCAGAGGAACGCCACAGGGGACCAGACCCACATCAGGCATGTGCACCTAGACTACTGAATGGGACTGTGCTGCACCATCACAAATACATTCCCACGGATGTATCCATGTTAAAAGTACAGAATGGGCAAAATCAAGCAGATTCTCAACCAGATTTTTAACATTGTGATCTCCAAGCTCATACAATAGGTGGACCGCACACCTGCCTCCTGTTGCAGTAATATCCAAGTAGTGATTTCACAGATATGAGAACTCTTAAGGAAAACGCAGACTCAGAGGAGAAACAAGCATGGAGGGTGGTCAGCATTGCCAGCTGGTTGTCCTGTTATTTTTGCTGCAAATATACAAAATCAACATAGAAATACGTTTGAAGTCTTAGAGGGGAAGTCAGTACAGCTGTGTTTATGTGTTATGCCATGTTTGCTGGCTGTAATAGTATGCAACATCCAGTTGGTCACACATCCTATTCTGCATGCTTCATGGGCACTTGTGTGTATTTTGTATAAAGTTAATCAATCTGGAACCTTAGGTTGCTTTTGCACTTTCAGGTAATTTGCCTGAAAATTTGTCAATCCAGATGTTGAAATGGTTTGTATTTTTCATATTTTCTTTATCTCAATTTGTGTGCACACTGCAGTATTGTAAAGCTGGTCAAAACATGCACGACTGAAGGACTGTCTTTATTTTCATGGCTGCTTTCCCCACTGGGAGGTTGAAGAAGCTATGCTAACTTGCTGCGCTTTGCATTTTACAAGTTAGCCCACCAACAACAGCAGTCATTGATTAAGCAAAGGTCAAATGCCTCATTAATATATTTAGGGACTAGTAAACTGTAAAATAAATCTGACACCAGTGTCAGAGGTAACAAACTCAGCCCACAAAAAAGCAGGTCTTTCTGTAGGTGAACCTGCTCCATTCTGCAGGTGGTGGAATCCGCTGTGACTATAACAATCATCGACACAAATGACTAAAGTTTACATTGGTTCATCTTTCACTAAAACAACTGATAGCTAGGCAGTGAAACTCTATGGAAGAGTGAGGACCAGCTTGAAAGAAAAGTGGAGGATCCAGTGATGAAAATGATGAATTCGTCATTTTTTAATTAGCTGGACAAAGTTGCGGGAGTTTTTTAACCAGCAAGACAGGCATGTGATGCTCTGCACAAGAGACAGAGAGTGTTAGCCTATTGCTACTTCTTTATTTATTTCTGCCTGAGAACAAAAAGCATTGTACAAACTCAGTTGAATTGCAAATTATTATCATAATCCCTCATATATGCTATTAGTTGTAATCAAAATTGCCGGGTAGCCCTGACACTGCTGCTGCTAGCTTCTCATTGATAACTTTTAGTCACATGGCCATCACAGAGGGCTGTAGGGCAAAAATACTGTCAGCTAGCATTGACCACTGTCTGAAACTGAGAGACAGGCAAAACAAAATTTCATCTTTTTAAACTATCACATGTAACATTTTAACGTCAAAGTCTTAGGCCTTTTAGACCCCTGGTCAGCACTCAAGATGTTAGTTAAACCACAAGGATCTGCGAAGAATTTGTCAGAGCAATGCTTTATTACTTATATCAGGGCTGCAGCTCACAATACTTACCTCCACCAAAGAGAGTGTCTTGTTGGTGGCGTTCGCTTGTGTTAGTTTGTAAATAGGATTGCATAGAGGGCAATGTCCGAAATGCATTAGAGGAGGGTTGTGCTCTCGGAGTAGCTACTTTTAAATTACTGATACTTGCATCAGATACCTTCAGTTCATCAATGAATTTTATATGATAAAGGAAATCACCACTCATTTCCACAAGACTAGAAATAAAACATGCTTGAACGTTCCTGAGGTATTAAAATGAGGTGTGATATTTTAGAAAACTTGTATAAAAAACCTTATGTTGGCAAGCAATGCCACAATAAAGCTCCAAAAGCTGTTCTTAATCACTGACGGTGATGCACACTTACTCATCCCATACCTGCAGCGTGGACTGCTTATCTGTTCCTCATGTGTTTTGTGGACCTTTAAGACAGATTGTAGGACTTGTATTGAGGAATTTGAACATCTGGAAGCCTGCTGCCAACATTTTTTGCCTATCATTTCATACACATGACAAATAAAATGTACGTTCTGTTTGTGTTCTGTCTTTTTATAGCTGGCCGATGTCTTGTTTCAGCCATATAAAATGGATTGTGAACTTGTCGTATTTTGTTAGTCAGTGTAATCATTCATTAATTACATCTTGTAAAAGACAAAAGTTCAGACTGCCTATGTGGCATGGAGAACCAGATCAAGCTAACTGCTGTTTAACAATCCTCAAGGGTCTATGTGTGGCTTAAACAGCTCTGTGCCACAACAGGACAGATTGATATACAAATAAGAGAATAACTCTTTTAATAATGGATGATTATTGGTTATATCAATTTGTTGTTGAAGCCCTAATTTATATGCTGTGATACTGGAGAAACTTTTACTATTAAACCATTGTCAAAATGAAAATCTACAGATACCTGGATTTTTTTTTAATGTATTATTCGCATTTTTGATCGTGAATTTGTTTTCAGGGAAATTTATAAAAGTTTTAATGATTTGGTGTTGGTATCAATTCATATTGCTTGTGAAGTTATAAAATGATTGTATCACTGATTAATGTGAGATTTTTGTGTGGACAAACTTAGGCTTGATAAGTAGTTTTTCAAATGCCAATGCCAAACACAACACGTAACACTACAATATATAATTTAGTTTCAGAATTTTGCTGGTGTTGCCTTATGTGTTCGAAATTTTATTGACAAATTAAGTTCTGTTTTGTACTGTAGGGGTCAATTTGCCTAAAATTGACATTTATTTATTTGTATTGCAATGTATTTGCATACAAATTAAAATGTATTAACTGCCCTTCTCAAGCATAAAGGCAGTTTAATTGATGCCTTAAACAGGTATGAACTAGTTTCCAACTACAAACTCTTTTCACTACCAAAACGCAGTGATGAGTCAACCTGTTAGCATTGTTAGCATTGCTCCCACAACTATTTGACTGTATTGATTAAATGTGTGACCAGCCTACCTTTTCTAATAAATACACAATGCAAACTCTACAATTCAGATTCACTCAGCAACTCTTGATGAACTCAATCAGCTTATTCTCATTGCACTGGTCCATTAGCCAGTGTTTTCATTAAGAGTCAAATCTCAGTGTGAAACCTGGTGGGGAAGCCTTCAGGCGCACGCCCATGGAGACGTCAAAAGGCCACCACAGCATCAACCTGCATAGAAACCCACTCAGTGCACATCATCAGTAGCTCCACTGATCCTGGTACAAAAACAATGGCTGCCAGCAGAGGAGGGCGGTTGCTAGATTGGGGGCAGAGGGTTTAGAGAAGCAGATAAAGGAGGGGGCGAGGGATAAAGCGTGGCAGGAGTAATCTCGCACGCTGTGCCCTACTGTTGGCGTAAATGAGGAAGTCACATACATATTATGTAACCTGGGCAGAGTGGGGCGGCTTTTAAGCTGGAAAATTACTGACTTACCGTGTGTGGTTGTCATCTGCCATCGCCAATGTGACACAGCAGCATGTCACTGCAACCATCACTATAACCAACACTTTGTGTGCACTAAACAAACAACAACAACAACAAAAACGTGTACTTACCTGGTTTAAACACATAAATCTACTGACTTCATTGTTTTTATCTCATTTTATTGACCTTCAAAACTGTGAGATAATCAACCTGAGAGGGGGATGCTTCTTTTTCCTGGTCGAGAAGGTCATGAACTGACATTTCACAGGATCACAGCAATGATTAGATGCTGACATTAGGAGGACAGTCATTTGTATTTACATCCTGACTCACGCACATACACGTAAGCAGATAGATATACATTGTGTCCATTCACATTTAGGTGAATAGTTCATCAGTGTAAGCCTCTCTGTGACCTCAATTATCCAATGCCAGGCTTTTACCTTTCATTTTTTCTCACAGTATCCACTGTAATATCCATTTAAAGAAATTAAACTGGTCTGTTTGTTGCTGTGGTCATCCCTGGATCCAGGACTTTTGTCCATGGAGGAGGGAATATGCCATAATGGCTCTAGGAACTACACAGTGCCAGATCCAACCGGCCTGTTGGACACGTCTGGCCCATGTATCTGAAACACAAGAACTTGTGTTTCCTCACATTTATCTTCATAATAAGATATCCCTAGAGAAAAGATGTAGGGCGAAGATTAAAGACGCAGCACTGTGGACTAAATAGTTTGCAAAATTTATTGTTGGAAATTGTTGTTTACACTTTGTAAACCATCACAAAAAGTATGAATAAGAGCAGATGACAGTCAAAGTATTGAACAGTTGTTTTTATCATCGAGGGGGTCATGTTTTGTATGGCGTTTGTCAAGGTGACCTAATAAGTCAGGAATGTCTTTGGATGATCAAAATACATTTATTTCAGGGCTTTCTGTCATGGCACAAGGAAGAAAGATTTCGGTGGAGATTCAAATGCAGATGCAGGCTCAGGATTGTTTTAAATGATTTTTTTATCATTATAGTTTTGCAAACAACTTAGTAAGTTTGCAATGGATTTGGATGTCATTTTCAGGGAGTGTTGGACATGACACAAGACGTAGTTCAGAACATGTTGATGGTGATATGAATACAAATGCTAATGATATTTTAAGAATTTGTTAACACTGCAAAATAGGACAGTTTCCACATAATTTTTAACAAAAGAATTGTTTTGTAAATTCACTTAGAAGCTAATTTTAGCTTTTAAACAGACTGAAATTGTAATAATGTCTCATTGTTAGGGTGCCCCTTCAGTAAAAATACATGAAAACAATAAAAACAAATGAAAAAATTAATATATTTAAGATAGAGCAATAACTCTCAAGGTTATTGGTCACTGATCCTATATTTGTTCTATTTTGGAATTTGTCATTGTATTTGTTACATTTTATGCTTATTATTTATTCATTTATTTTGAACGTAATCAAAAAATTAAACATAGCAAATAAAAACAGCAACCAAAGTGCAAAACAACAAAATTAGTAATTTGCATATTCAAAAAGGAGTTTCGTATTGTTGTGTATTACATTTGCCGTTGTGTGTCCAATTTGTTGGTGTGCATTTTATTTTATGTTTCTTATGTGTTGTTTTCAATTAATTATTTGTTTTTTAATGTAGTTTTCTTAAGTGTCTTTTGTTGCGTTGTCATTCATGTTTTGATGTGTCATTGTTATTTATTTGTGATTGTGTTTTTAGTGTAGTGTCTGTTTTTGTTTGCAATTGTATTTTTATCTGTCATTGTGTTTTTTGACTTGTTAATGTCATGTTTTATTTGTTTTTGTTTTAATTGTTTTGTTTTATGTGTTTTGTTTCTTTATATATATTTTTTTTCAAATTTTTAACTTTTGTTTCTGCTTGTGTATTGTGTTTTAGAATTTTTGTTTATTGTTTTGTAACCTTGTTTTCTTTTAGGTTGTTGTTATGTTTTATATTTGCTTATGTTTTCATTTGCTCTTCAAGTTTAATTTATTTTTATTACAGTTGTCAACACCGTTTTGTTATTCATTTTCCCCACTGTGCTTTGTGGTTTTTTGTTGTGTTTCCTTAATAAGTTGTGTTTTGCACTCCTGAGCCCCCATACTTTTTGACGTGGAAAAGAAATGAATCGATCTATTTCTGAAATTTCTTTGAAGAATTTGTGATGGTGAGATTTAGGTTTTAAAAACACATTTCATACATGAAAAGGGAAAGGTTTTGTTCACTTGGGACACCAAAATCATCCGTCTTATAAGAGCTTTACGTGCTGAATGCACAAAGTGCATGTCAAAACAGCAAAACAAACAGATGACCTCACAGTGTCCTTACAAATACACCTTGTCTGCATGACACAAAGACCAGTCCAGAGGTTATTTGTGGTTTGTTGGCTTTAATGGCACAGGACCTGGACCCAGGCTCGATCGTGGCAACATCTGGTGTTTGCTTTCTCTTGTGGGTCCCTGTGTGAGCCACCTCAGGCCGCCCTGCGAGGCTGGGAGCAGGTGCCAGACAGGAAAAGGCAGAGGGGTTCACAGCGGCATGAAGCCCTGGGCCTCCACTCCATGCCGGGGGGAGAGATGGGGGAGACGGAGGAGGGGGTGGATGTTTTCCCTCTGGATGTTTCCTGACAATTGAGAGCTGCAGACTTGATTTCAGTAACCTACTAATTAATTAACATTCCAGCAAATTGCATTCCATTGTCTTAAAGTCTAGGAATATTTTAACAGGTATCACAATCTTATATTCCTTGTAACATAAAATAGAATTTGGGATTCCCCACTTGAGAGAATTTAAGTTTGCCATGTTCCAAGAGATGGCTGCCCACAAGTGACACTTTGTTTGTTCAGGACATTAATCTTCATCACACGAAGCACAGAAGTGATGAAGATGAAGCCATTTGTCTAAGGAGCAGTCCTTGTGTGGAATAACACTAGCTTTTTCCTTCATGCCAACTTTTTTAACATCTTAAGAATAAAAAAGTGGTACACATCATGTGAATGGCATCTTACAAGGTATATCCACACCATAAGTACTCCTGTACTCCATGGAGCATTGTTTCCTGCAAGCCCTCTTAAAAACTCTTTAAACAGGGGTGTGTGTGTGTTTTCATATTAGCTGCTGCCACGTAGGAATTGGTGATTCTTTTGACCAATGAACAGATGGCAGCATCTTCTCCCTTTGGGGTTGGCCAGGCAGGGTATGCTCATCACCCCACCAGAAGGTAGACAAGAGTGTGACAGTACAGATCTATTATTTCGGGACGTTCTCTCATTATTTAACAGTGTAAATAACATTCTGTACTTAGCCACACAGAGCAGGACTGCTTGGTGGAAATGCAGTATAAGCCGACTGAGGTGCTCTAGAGCTTGGTAGTTAATCAAGTTTCTTGAAGGAACAGTCTTGCAAGCATAATAATAGATTCAAGGATAACTGTACATAGCTTCTTTTGTTTTGTATTTATTTTTGATATTTAAACAAAAAAATCAACTTATTAATTTTCATGTATTGTATGTTTAGGACAACAGTGTTCTATAAGTATGAAGAATTGATAAATGCTAAAGACACAGATGTTGTAACATTAATGAATAATAGTGTTAAGTGATAAAGATCAATATCAAAACTAGAAAGGAACTAGGAAGGAGCGCAGACCTCCGCCAGCACCACAGTCCTCATCCATATTGTGATTTTCACCATAAATACCACTCCTACCTTTATTTGATTGAAATATTTAGATATCTTGACCATGAAAACATACCATTAGCAATTTGATTCATAATGATATCTATTTTGGCTCAGTAGTTACTCACAAAAACAAATTTTTAGTCATGGCAGATCCAGATGGTGATCCAGGTTACTCCCAAAATCTAATCATATGTTCCTTGTCCCAATCTGGGTATTTCCTAAAAACGTCATCAGAATCCTTGCATAACTTTTAACAGAGAAACAAATATACAAACTTACAAATCAACAAACGAACAATAAAACAAACAGACGCCGGCAATAACATAACCTTCTGGCGGCGGTAATAAAAAGAGATGTTTTTATTACCACGATGAAGCAGCAGCTGGTGAATCAAATGCAGCGCTGACCAAAGAAAAGGTGGCATAAAGTATGTGAACACACAGTAAACCATCAAGTGGATGGTAAAATTCTTGTCTATTGTTTTTTCTATCTTTAAGAAAAGTAACTTTCTTAGAGTGTCAGCCTGAAAACATACTTAGCTAAGTTCTATAAATATGACACAATTATATACTCCAAATAACTTTACTCATGTAAGTACATTTATGGTAAAAGGATGACCTTTAAGGCAATGTCTCTGAAACTAACACTAACATAAATGTGACCACAGACTATCCACAACACCCTCACCCCAAAACATTTTCCTCACTTTCTCGTTTTGTTGCTTGCTGTACCTGTTAAAAAGTGGATACTCAAACAGACAGACGTCACTAGGGTCTATGCCAGCTTACATTTGAATGAACATATCAGCTATAATGCAGCTAAATGTCACCAAAGACTTGTAAAATAATCTGGTGGGACTATGAACGAGGACTTGAAAATTCTGATGATTGAATAGTTGAAATTAGTATGTAATAAAAAAGAAAGAAAAGGCTCCCCAAAACTATATTTTCATCAATTATTTTAGAAAAGTAAACTTTCTGATGAGCCCTTAAAAGCATACATTCCCTGCAGCACCCTATATATAAAACAGACTAGGGAAAATTAGGTACAAAAGTCATGAATGTAGTGTTAAGATGAGAGGTGATGAATATAAGAGAAGATGTAAGAGAGTTGGGAGTGAAGTCACAGATAAGTACTGAATCAGGAAGTTAACAGGATTCGGTAAGCAGAGGATCAAGTGAGGGGGGACAGGAAAGGTGAACGACAGAAAAACAGATATTATGAGAGATAGTGTGACAGATTTAGAGGAGACAGGAAAGCTGGAAGTTGCGTGACGGGATTAAAATGTGTGTCTGGTGTCATAAATAAGGGAAAAATCCACGCTCGATTACTCTGTGTTGTAGTGTTTGACAGTGACAGCGTTCCACCACACGGCCCAGCAAGCCTCTGCTTTGGCAACATGTGCCTTGTTCTGATGATGACGCACAGCACGCTTAGCGAGGAGGAGGGGGCCAAACACAAACACGTCCCTCCGTACAGAGCACTTAGACACAAAACAGAGCCAGGCTACTTAGCTGTGCCTGTGATGTTATGTGGTGCCGTAAACAGCAGCGTGGAGGTTCATATCAGGGCCAAGGTTGGCTGGTTCCTCAGAGGACGTTTCAATGCTCTGTTTGTTTGACCTGCCAAGTCCACTTAACTGCTCCACTCGCACTCATAAATCACTGTTTCGTCCAGAAATTTTTCACAAGTGAGTTAAGGAGATGGCAGCTGTGAATTGTCTAAAATTACTGGAAAGTTTGTAGATGTGTCAAGCATTTATAAATTAGCCAGCTTGCACAGAAGTCCATGTCCTTGTTTGTGAAGTAAGAGCTCCACACTGACACCCCCCCTTTTAAATCAAATGCCAAGCTTGTTTTTTTTCAGTTCCAGATGCCTTTTGCAGTTTGTTCTTGAGAGGGACACAAACTTTTGGCAAACTGAAAATAGTTGCACTGGTTTTACTTAGTTGGTGTAGTTCTTTTAATACTTAATCATAGGTTTAGAAGCTGTATGCCTTGCCACATAAGTAATGTTTTTCAGTGTAACTTTTCCCAGTTTAAAGGGGACATATCATGCTTGTTTCTCCTTTTCTCTATGCCAGACTAGGATCCCCGTAACGCATTTCTGCCCTCAGTACAAGTCATTTAGTTCCTTCATTGCCCCACAATAGCGTTCTCAATATCCTCATTTTAGGCTATTATGAAGCCCACGTTGAAACACTCGGTCTCAAGGCTGACCTAAAGTTACCTCCAAACGTCACAGCCCTTTGTACTCTGATTGGTCAGGTCTATCGGGCGTAGAGCCAGCCTGTCCTTCTTCTTCTACTGTATTTTCCAGCAGGCTAAATGCAGCGACCGCATATTGAGTCCCCCTACAGGCCAGAGCTGATAATGAGTGATTGTGAGCTAGGGACCTATATACCCCTGCTGGTGGATGTGTTCCTCGGTGACGGTTTTGTGGCTAACGGACATCACAGAGGAGGAAGTGTTGTATCAGTTTACTCCAATAAAAAGAAAGGTACCTTGTGTCGTCACGACGATTTAAATCTCGCGGACATCTCGCAATGACCTATTTTCAGAGGCATCAAATCTCGTTCTAGGATATCAGAAAAAATACAATATCTCATTTTGTGAAAGTTAAGGAGGTCTAAGGTCTTGTTTTCAAATTTATATTATATGTAAGTATTAAATCATGCATCAGCATGATATGTCTCCTTTAAACATTTTGTGATGGATTTAGGACTGAACCGTATGGACCAAAATGTATATGTCACTATATTTTAGGTGAATGTCTATATTCAAAATGTATCTACATGTTTTTCCAGGTAAATAATGAAACCCAGCTAATGAAGCATAAAGAAGGATTCTTGTTGCAGAAGGCTTCAAAAGCTTGAGGCTTACCACTTCACATAATCCTTATGTGTGGTGCTCATGCGATATTTGAAAAACAGTCATCATGCTCATGGCTATCTGTTTTGGCATTCTCAGCTTTAGCATTCAAAATGGTAGTACACTTAATGATATTGAAGTGCATCAACAACTATATTGATATAAAACAGTGTTCACCAAATTTTTGAACTGAAGATCCCTTTTGATGTTAATAGGGAAAGCAAGATCTACCTGCAGCAGAACGACTGAAAGCCCTGCTCCCCATTATGACTGGAACAATAATGACATAAAACACATTTTATCTGTCTGAATGTCTTGCTAATAAAGACATACATTATCTACTTATAAAGATCTTCTGGAAATGTCTAAATGATCTATCACAAGATCAAGACCTTCAGGTTGGTGACCCCAGTGTTAAAAATTGATGTACATCTTATATGAAATGCATTTATATCTCTCAAAAACTTGAAATAATTCCCAGCCCTACGTGGATTTAAAAATTACAACAAAGAAAACAATCAGAAATGTTTCACTTTCAGGATGACAGAAGCATGTCCCCTTTGTTCAAATACTTTCATGATGCTTTAGAAACAAGTAAAGGTGACACTGAGTCGAGGCAACCATAAGAGGGATCGAAGGCTAAAGCGTTTTGGGACCCAAAGTCATGGAGGGGGCCACAAATGATAAGCCATGAAATGGGCCATTTTGAATTCAAGCAATAATAACCTTTTTTTTTTTTTTAATGAAACATAGCATTACTTTTGAAAGCAACAGCTATTTGCCACTTTTGTTGTTGCTTGTTTAAAAAAGTTAGCCTCTTCTTTTTAAACTTGTACAAGCCTATTTTAGGAATCAGACAGTTTACTTATGCCAGGGAAAGTGATTGACCAAACTAGCTATGTGAAGTTAAAGGGACAGGCAGGGGTGTGTCAGAGACAAAAAAAAACATAGTTGTTACATTGATGAAGATGCTTAATGGCACTGGCACCCTCATGTGGCCCCCTTAGGTACTGAAACTCACAGAAATCTGGCGTATATGACACAGATGAGTAGAACTTTCCTTTTGGGACAGTACTGGCGATGTGTACCAATGTGCTGGAACAAACCCAGGTCCCATTTATAGGGCCTTTTGGGGGCCCAGCCATGTCTGTGGAAGGCCCTGCATGAGTTGTAAACACAACTTTTTTGAGGGTTTGATTTAATATGAAGATTTGATATGTTCTTTCATTTTTCAGCAAGGGTGGCAAGGGAGTGCAGTGGTTAGTGCATGTGCCTCACAGCTAGAAAGTCACTGGTTTGATCCAAGGGTAGGGCCTTAAAGTGTGGACTACATGTTCTCCCTGTGCATGCGTGGGTTCTCTCTGGGCACTCCTGTTCCTCACACAGACACACCTAAGGACAATTTAGAGTCACCAACTAGCCTTATGGGCAGGTGCTTGGTTTGTGAGAGGAAACCAAGTGCCTTTAGAAAACCTATACAGGCATGGGGAGAAAATGCAATCTACACAGAAAGGCCCTGCCTGGCAACGTGAGCCAAACCAGCAACCTTCTTGATGTGAGGCAGACAACCAGTCAGCTGCACCACTGTGCCACCTATTAATGTTAATTTGTGAAATCAAAGTTGTTTTGTAATTTTGGAGATCAAAATAGCTTTTTTTTTGTCTTCATGCTGGTTCATATATTGATTCTAATGACTGCTACAGCTCCTACCCTGTAGAGACCCCCTCCCTCATGTGGACCCTGTCTGTTTTATGGTTTACAGGTTAGCTCAGTGCTGCGCTATGTCATGTTGTCAACAGCTCTACATCAGTTTTACAGTCTGTCGGGCTTAAATCCAGTGTTGGGAGTAATGCATTACAAAAGTAATGTGATTACTGTAATGCATTCCTTTTTATTGTAATGTAGTAATGTAAGGCATTGCCAGAAATAATAATAATATTTTACCCAGCACAAATATCAGTAATGCAAGTTGCAATGCATTTTTAACTCAACCCAAAATGAAGATGTTTTTTTTTACATGCAAATTCCCAAAATACTCTGTGAGATGAGCAGAGGACAGAAGTCTTCCGCTAGGCCGAAAGTTAAAGTACCTCTAACACAATTTACCAGGGTTTTACCTTTTATCTGTTTTTGCTATGATTGTTTCTTGTATTGTGCCATGAGCCATCAAAGTGGCTATGATCTATTGTTTTAGCCTTAAGCCGAACTCAGTCAAATAGCCACTACATCACCTTCCACTGGATGTGTAATGAACTTTTTGAGTGTAATGAGCTACATTTAGAATGCCAAATACATATTTGCTGTTATTTTAATGAGAGTAACTTTAAAGTAATACGATGATGGGGTGCTGGTTTGGCGGAGTGGTTAGCAACAAGGCATCCCATGTACTTGCTTCTGCCGGTTCAGGTTCGAGTCCCGCCTGTGACCAGTTTGCAGAGTGTCTTCCCCTACTCTCTCACCCCCTTTCACAAGCCTATCCACTGTCTCTCTCCTATTAATAAAGGCACAAAATGCCCAAAAAATACATTTAAAAAAAGTAATACGATGATAGTGTAATGCCTTACATTTCAGATACAGTAATATTGTACTGCAGCTAATTACTTTGAAATGACAGTAACAAGTGATAAATTATGCATTACATTTTTGAAGTAACTTGCCCAACGCTGCTTAAATCACAGATGATGTGATGGTAGGATGTCACACTGGTAGGTTTATTAGAGGGTGCTGTTTCAGGCAGCAACTGGCTGCAAACAAGGGAAAGAGAAGTCCAGACAGTGTGAACTTTTGGCTTGTGCACAGGTATACTGTATAGTAGGTGCTGCTTAACAGAAGGTTTTTTCTTGCCGCCATGATGGAGGGATTCATGATTGGCTATATGGATTCATGTTGGGTGTTGGATGTATATATTTGTATATATATGTTTATGTGTATTTTTATATGTATATATGTATCTATGCATATATGTGTATCCACAAAATGAAGAGTTCTTGCGCCATTGTAAAGTGTCTTGAGATAACACTTGTTATGAATTGGCGCTATACAAATAAAGATTGATTGATTGATTGATTGATGTAAAACCCATAAAAAGCTTTAAAATGTATAAGTTGAGACAACCTCTTTCTAACTCTTGTTCGTATACAAACTGTCAACTCCATGGAGTAGTGTTTTCAACAGAGCTGAATGAGTTTTGTCTTAGAGTATAACTTCAAGAGAACTACACTTTGTATTGGTGTTAACAGTATCAGCAGTGTTGTTGTTCAATGAACTGACAAATTGTCTGAGTGCAGTCGAACAGCAATGCAGGACACAGGATGTGGTGCTGAAGGGCCCTGCTGAGCTTGTACTTGAAGGACACAGAGTTCACTGTAAACATTTCCAGACCTACAGAGAAAATAATGTCTGGGGCTTATTTAGTCTAAAATACTCTTTCCCTGGTTCTTCTGTTTTTGGGGGGTGAATGTGACGTGTGTAAGGAGCATTCCTGGGATTATACACACTGAGAATGCTGTTCATGTTGAGTAGAGGTGATTTAGTTGAATAAACCTCGGATCTCACTTTCAAATCTCTGAGAGCTGGCTAATTTGAAATTCAAGCATCAGTCAACATTCTGCTCAACACGTTTTTCACTGTTTATGCTTTTATGGCATTAGAGAGTTAAATCATAAGTTATCCTCTGATCCACTGACCGTGACATGACCTTTGACCCACTCAGCATAAACTCACTCTCAGCTGTTGACCCATCAGCCAGAGGGGCAGCCGCTCTAATGCAGAGAGAAAGGCCACAGCATGAACCTTCAGCATTTTCCATCAGACTCTGAGTCCTTGTGTCTCAGGCATAATTAATAAAACATTGTTGACACGTTTAATTATTCATTTGTTTACGGTTGGCCTTTCTGTGTTTGTTTGTCTGTTGTAGATCCGCCGCAGGAGGCCCACACCTGCCACACTGTTCAGAGTAGCCGACCAAACGTCTCCAGAGGATGATCAGTCCACTCATCAGGTAAAGGTGAAGTCTACATGACTTTTCAGAAGTGTCTGTGCATGCTTGTTCATACTTCATAAATTCCTTCATGGGTTTATGTCAGTGTTGAACGACAAAACAGATGAGATTTCTCCTTCTCACAACAAAACATTTTTTAGGTATTTTGTTATGTTGACATAGTTCTTGCTGTTCTGAAAGTAGAAACCACTGAACCACTGTTTGAAACTGGAACTCAGTCAGAGAGAGCTCACATATTGCTGTTACATGAATAAGCAACAGTTTCAGGATGAAGTTACCATCATAACATGATTCCTTGATTCTGAAAACCCACATCAAGCACTCAGAATCATGTTGATACCATCATTATTTAGACAGTTACTGAACAAAAGCAACTGTTCCTTTAAGGCGGTTTTGCTGGATCACCACCAAAATCCAATCATTTTTAAACTGGGCCGTTAAAGCTGGGGTTGGCGATTTGATTTAGATACACTTTTTGTAATACTGGTTAAAATGGTCTTTATGACCCGATGGTAATCAACTCATAATGTGTTCTTAAAACAGAGCGAAAAATATCCACTATCTACAGCAGGAGTAAAACAGGGAAAACCCCAACCAATAATCATGCTGGGACACCTGTTTTTAAACCAATCAAATCCCGTCGCCATTCTGCCCGCCTACTGAGCGTGCATTTTCCCGGCATGCACAGACTTGGTGCATGTAGCCGAGCTCATACGTATCAGATCCGCGGGAGAATGCTTACCTTTCAAGTATTGTCTTTGAAAATAAGGGAAGCCCGCCAGAGCCGTCCCACAACCCCAACCAAGCTCCAGTATCCCTCACATTTTAAGACAGATGTACAAGAAATCTAAAATAAACTCTTTGTTTTTCTAAGTTTGTTCTGCTGCTCTAATCTCGCGATAGCTGCCACCCAAGCTACTGCAGGTGGACGTTATCGCTAGGCTTTTTCTTCTTCTTCGGTTTTACGGCGTTTGGCATCCATCATTTTGGAGCATTACCGCACCATTCAGGCTCGAGACAGAGTTCAGTTTGGAGAGGCAGAGGAATGTTTTTATTATTATATCATCACACGGGAGATTTACGGGAGAATACTGATACAGGAGGACGGCAGGAAAGAGGATAAGATACGGAAAATACGGTAGTTTCATGGCCAAAACGGGAGATTTGACAGCTATGTGGAGAATGTCAGAGGTACTACCTATAACCCGATCAACATCGGCCCTGAGGAGATGCTACTTTCAAATTCATGCTAGTTTTCCAAAATCGCCAACCCCAGCTTTAACAATATCTCCTGAAATTTAAAGCAAAATCTCTCCAGTAGTTTTGACTTATCTTGCTAACAAACAAACAAACATCTGCCGGCAAAAATATTACCTCCTTGGCGGAGGTAATTATCCGCTATAATTTAAACTTGGCCTTGTGGGTTGCATAATTTCTCATGGCAATTGGATAAATAGAAAAACAGATTTTCTGCCCTTAAAAAGTAGCTGACTTATGAAAACCGTAATTTGATTTTTCAATCAACTTTTGGAGTCCTGAAAGATTCCACTAACAAAACTCTGAGGAAAACATCCTTGCACAACCAACAAAAACTGAAACCGTTAGAAGAACTTTGACTAATTCCTGCTTAAGAAAGATTTCTAATCATATTCAATATAAACTGCATTCACTTGCAAAGTCTTTTAAGCATTTTTAAAGATTTTTTAAAAACCTGTAATGCATCCTACCGTGGGCATACCTGTCAAGTTTTGGCTTTGAACGTAAGGGAAATTTTGCGGCGCCTGGTTCAAGCCGTCCCACCACCCCAACCAAGCTCCAGTATCCTTCACTCTTAAAGACAGGTTACAAGAAATCTAAAATAACCACTTTGTTTTTCTCAGTTTGTTCCTGCTTTTGGCCCTAGCCCCTCTGAACAACTTTTTATTATCATTATAATAAAACACAGGAGATTTACGAGGGAATATGGTTATGGGAGGACAGTGGGAAAGAGGGCTAAAATATGGTAGTATTTCCGCCAAAATGGGAGCTGTGATAGCTATGCACAGGGCTTTTTGCAGACCTTATTGATACTGGGATATTTAATGACATAGAACTTAGTTTAAGCCATCCAAAAATAAAATCAGGATCAGATAAATCAATTATACATTTAAACCACTACAAAATATCAGATCAACATCTTGAAGGGATACTTCAGGTTTTTTGAAGTGGGGTTGTGTGAGGTACATGGCATGAGCCTGAACATGTACCACAGTGTCAGAGCTGAGTTCTATTTTCATCCAGAAAACTTGGGACGAAAGCTAATGCTATACATTGCTGTGTATGGTGCCAAGCGTTTCGCGCAATGAAAAGAATTGTGGGGGAAAACACACCACATATCTTGCTTATATTTCCACTTATGAGCCACTTTGATTAGGCACTATTTTTAGACACAGCACAGCCTAACTATGACAATGTTAACCATGGTATGATTAAATGCTTAAGCTGTAGGAACGTACATTAGTGCATGAAACATACACAGGAGCATGCATACACATACAGTATAAATACATGTACATACATACATGAAACATACATACACATACATATATTAAATCATCTGGATGAATAATTAATACATCATCTCCTTGTTTGTGAATACCCTCTGGCTTACCATCCCTCCCCACGAATCTGCTGAAAGAGAGAAAAGAGATTGAATAACAGTGAGAGCTTTGGACCAGGACTCTTAAGTTTTGGGGGGTTTTGCGCTATGAGATTGTACAACTGAAAGTTGAAGTGAAATATATCTACGAGCAGGTGCCACCAATAATTTGCAGATGTTTAGAGCCAATTTTTTTTTTCGTGCACAGACATGGACACCTCAGGGTTCTCATTCAACAGACATAGCATGGGGTGAAAACAGGTCATACATTTATAAACTTTTATAATTCTTAGTTTTCCAGTGATGATCAATTTTTTGTTGTTTCCATGAAACCACTCATTTATCATGTTATTTTAGTACAACAATGCTGATTTCCTGATGAAAATGGATTGATCTTAATTGTTTTTTATAGTACTCACTGACTCAGAAAATAAAATGTTTAATGGATAACACCTTCTGGCTTCTGTAAAATAAACAAACAGGTGTTAACAGGCCTTATTAATCTACAGAATATGTTTTTTAACATCTTCAAAGTAACTTTGTATGTATTTCCAGGCTAATGCTGCTTTTCTTTTGTTTGCAGTGGGTAGTTGGGGAAAATGGAGTCCTTAAACCCAAACGTGTCAACCCAAATGTGTACCAGCCTCCATCACTTAAAGGTAGGTGAGCTGTAAACATACAGGAGGTGTTTTTGTGCTGTGGTTCATCCTTGTGTTGAAATCCTTTTTGTTTTACCGAGCTTCACTGCAGAACAAGTCCACAGTTCTGCAGAGAATCGAGTGCATGTGGCAGATGGTGGGATATTCTAGATAAAAGCCTGAATTCTTTTGTTGTTGTTTGCATGTGCATGTATAATATGCATAGGCTTGTTTTCATGTGTTGCTGCTTTTAACAACAGGATGTTTGTTTGAAACAGATAGAGAGAAAGGGAGAAAGAGAGATTAAACCATGACAGCTGTGAGACACTGAGTGTGAGTCGAGGAAAGTCTGGATCATCCTGGATTACAGTCAGATGTGTGTACGACTGGTACACACACAACCAGTACACACACAGTATGGTCTGGACAGTATGGGCAGGACAATGCACTTTCTTTCCGTCTTTCTTTGGTCATAAAAGGAGAAAAAATCTTTATTCAGAAGCTGTCAACAGGCCTTCATTTATTGGGGATTTCTCTCAGGGTTGCATGTTGAGTGATGATTTAATGACTGCAGGGAGCCACGTTTACTCCATCAGAAATCTGCCCTCCAGAGCAAAAGAGAGAGAGAGCTCCTTTATAGTGATTTCCAGTTACATAATGCATTAGGATGCCAGGGTGAGTGACCTGCCTGAGAGTCGCAGTGAGCAAGCAAGGGTGTAAAAAGAGAGATGGAGTGATGGAGGGAGAAGCCAAGGTGACCCATAGGCGGCCAAAGTGGAAGTAATATTATAAAAGCAAGGACAGTCTGCCAAAAGAGAGGGGATAAGTGAGTCAGCAGTACAGAGGAAAAAACAGGCTTGAAAACACAGATACGGAAATGAAAAATAATGGAAAACAAATGCCAATCAGGATAGGGCAGCGTCTTCCAGATCTGCCATTGCATGTGTTTAAGTGAGTCTTTTTAAAGCTCAGCCGTTAACAGGAAATTACCCTTTGGCTTTTTCTGTCCAGGTGGTGACTGTTGCTATGGTAGCCAAAGATCATGTCCAAGCTTTTAACCTGTCCATACATAATTTGATATCATACTGGATAGGCCCATCTATGCAGCATCAATTTCCCTTGCTTTTAATTGTATGCAAAAGATCATTGAGTTAATACCAGATTGGCCAAATTGTTTATGTGTGAAATGGAAAACTGTTGGTTGCATCAAACAACCTCAAACCCAATATTGTTCTCAGACAGTCCAATGAAGTGGGTAAGGAATGTGAAAGAGTATTAGCCAGACTGGAAGTATATGGGATTTTAAAAAATCTTAATGAATAAATACCCTAAATAAGATTCATATTGAATGCCTACATAGAAGCTTTACATCATTTAACCAGTAAAATGCATCTTATACTTCCCACTTTTGAATTTTAAAGAGTTGTGTGTTCAAAACGACAGCGCTTACAAACTGCTAACAAGGACGACAAAAAATGTCGGGTATTCTATTGTAAGTGTATTGATTGTTTTTTAATACTCAATAATTTAAACATCATTGCCACATCCATGAATGCTAACTTGACCACGCCATTTGATTATGAGGAAATTCAACATGTAACAACATGGCATTATACTTACTATTATTATTATGTTGTTCTTCCTTAGTAGCCCAACAACAGCTTTTTGCTCTTGCCAAATAAGTTTGAAGTAAGATTTGTTCAGATTATACATTGAACAAAGTGTGTCAGATTCATTATGTTTTTGCAAACCTGCAGTGAAAATTTCCCAAGCTCTCCTTAATCAAGAGAGCCAACTGCCATGTGGCATCACAGTCATAGAAAACTCATCTTAGTATCTGTCAACTTGGTTTTGTTTAGATATGAAAAATGAAAAAAAAAAGCCTGTGCTGCAGCTCCACACTGTGATTATTGCATGGCTATAGAGTGAGAGTGGACTATCAGTAGCAGAGCTCACCAGCCAACAAGAAGTCCAGGAAAAAATATTTTCAAATATGTCTGAATGCTGATTAACAAAAAAAAAAAAACTCAAATAACTGCTCAGCTTTTTTTCAAAACAAGAATGCTAATTGCTGTTGATTGTTTTTTTACCCAGAGTTTACCTGGCTTGCTTGCTGTTTGATTAGCCATGGGGCAGAAATAGACAGTGAATAATCGCCTTCACTAATCTAACATAAACCATGCAACAACTGATATCTTCTTAGAGACACTGTCCCTTAAAGTTTGGTAGAAAGTTGGTCTGCTTAAATGAGAAAGCCACATGAAGCATACAAACACCAATCTTTTCCATTTCACAAGCAGCAGTTTTTGTCTGCCTCACTGTCCATGTGAAAAAGGATAACAGAGCCTTGTAAGGTGATATGGTAGTTTTGTAACTCTTAGCTAAGTTAGCAGTGTACTGCATGTACTGTTTGAGTATTGGGTAGTATATATGAATACAAAGTGTTGATCACAGCATTGGCATGGCAAACGTTTGTCTTGAGGAAGTAGCCTAGCAGACTTGCTATGGAAGGGATTTCTCTGATTGGTCAGGGGGTAAATTTGCTTTCTGCAACACTGCATGTGAAAAAGAACTGTCCAATCTGAGTGTTGAAGCATGGTAAAATCAAAACAAAAAATCCCCCTACTCTATCCCTGTCTGTGTTCATGTGTTCGTGCTCCCCTCTCCTCGTGTTCGTGTGTTGTGTTTCCCCGTGTGTAGCTGTGCAGAAGATGGCTGAAGCACACATGCAGAACCTAGGTGTCTACCCAGCTTTTGAAGACCCTTTTGAGGCAGATGAGGATGAAGACAACTGCCAGAAACAGGAGGGAGAGGACACGTCTCCCCCTAAGGCTGCTGGTGAGACGGGGAGACATTCTGTCCAAGAGCACATCTGCACACAGCTGCAGCAAAAATGTCTCCTGTTGTGTTTTTGTACAAAATACACCTGATGGCATTTTAACACTGCTGAAAACAGAACTACATTTACAGTCCACTTATTTTAAAGGGTTGACATGGTTGGTCTGATGGTTTGGAGATGTGTTTTCTTTTTGCTTATCTAATCAGTTAAACCAACAGTGTACTGGGCTGATGTAAATGTGCTGTAAAATATAATGTCAAAGACAAACTGTAGTATTTGGCAGCCTTTTAGTAGCAAGCACTTTACACATGACATGAAAAACCTACAAAAATCTCAAGCTCCTTTTGATGTCTGCCACAGAGCTTAGTTTGAGCATCTAACCCCAAGGTGTACAAACTATGGCCTAAGGGTCAGGTGTGCCCCAGGGCTCATTTTCAATGGACCTCAGCAAACTTTAGGACATGCAGCTGGCATTAAAACATGGAGCTGTTCTAATAGAAACAAATTGATTATAACAGTAAATAGCTGCTATAATCGTCGTTTAGTCGTTATACTTTTTGCTACCATACTCATCATCTGTGTATTTTTCTCTGTGTGCCCTGTAAAGAAAGAAGTTCGGACATCTCTGATCTAAACAAAGCTCTTGCAAAAAAATCCATAGACTGAAATGAAGGAACTGAGGGAGCTAAGCCGCTAGTTACTTTATGCATTAAAGAATTTTTTAAGGTGCCAAACTGTTTGAAGGAAAGTTGTGCAAAGCAGTGTTAAAGTACCTTAAGGTGTATTTTATATGAATGGATCCACTTCCTTGTTTCCTTTGTATTTTTTCCTTTTTGGTGTTTTCTCACATTTAACATCAAACTTCAGATGTCATTTCCCCACCATGACATCAATATTCAATTCTTTTACAGATAGAAAACTTGCATCTTATTTAGGGAATTACTTAAAATCACAGTCTTATCACTTCATATCTGCATCTTGACTCAGTTAGAAATAATCTCACCTTAAACTCAAACTAAAAAAGTTTAGTGTTATATTGACATAAGCCTTCGATAATAGTTATAATAAAAACAGTTTTTCTATGAGTCTACGAGTATTTCTATGGTCTGTGAGTATCAATTTTCAGATAAGGGCAACAGACCTTAAATTAAATCTTAGAAAAACAAACAAACCTAAAAAAAAGAGTATCATATTTCCTCTCCCTAGAACAGAAGTCTGCCACAGTTTCCATGCTAATATAAGCTCCTCTGTGTGGTGACCAAGTAGAGATAATCCAGGTGTGAAGTCATATCAGCCCTCTCCTCTTACCCCAAATCTGTCAGAAGGAACGCAGCAGCCGACAAAGAGCCTGAACTCAACACCAGGAACAATAGGAGAGGAAGTCTGTGAAGTTCCAGACATAAAAAGTCTGTATCGACTCCTTTTTTTCTGTAAGATTTAGTTAAGCCTTTTTATGCCTTTGAGGTAGAAATAGGACAGTAGATAGAGTAATTAGGGAGCAGAAGTGAAGTATAGCACGTGGAAAAGCATTTTGCACAAAGGCTGTGTCAGCATAACCACTGGGCCACTTACACCCCTCAACAGTCTGTATTTTATTCCTAAGTGGCCTCAAATATGTAAATAAAGCAGCCTTTTCAAAGCCTGAAACTCTCCTGGGGTCCATCAAATCCTTACACGAGACTTTAAGTATCAAACCTTCATACACTTATTTCCATGAGTATAAGAGTACTGCCTTAAAATGTAACGTTAAATGTCAACTAGCTTTTAACGAATGTTACCCACTCACAGACAGCCCCTGTCAGGAAAATACGTCACCCCACTGTACAAAAGAGTTTATATTCCTGGCATGTTGTCAACTGCATTTCTTAATGAATTACTGTTAATTTAATGGGATACACCAACCAATGAAGAGACAAGCCTGAAGTGTACTTCTGTAGAGCCCCATCTAAAAGAGAAACCCCAAATGGTAGCAGATAGTGGATTAATGCTGTCAGACACCACACTGTTTCTGAAGTATGACTCTCTATAATGAAACTAAAGTCCCAAGCACTGAATAAGAGTGATGGCTGATAATACTCATAACTGTGGGCTGTGCCAAAGGCAGTAATTCCCCATTTCTTCTCCTTGGAGCCCCCAATCTATATCTCAGAATCCTCAAGCCCCCTGGAACCAACAAGTAAATCGTTAGAAACTGATGGATAAAATGAACTCTGTTTTAATAATTTCTATGAATAAAATCAAAACACAGTGAGCTTAAACATATTCTTATGCAAAGACCTTTAGAACAGGTTTGACCTTAATTTCATTGTTTAAGATAACATTTGTTCATTGGATTTGGTCAACCTCAAAGCTATAAAGCCCCCTGCAATGGGGACCTGAATGACAGAAAGAAATTTATCAGGGAACTGTACAAGTGTCCAGAGTGCCAAAACCTGTAAATGTATTCTTGTTCTATTTTGTGGAGATGACAACTAAAAAGTCTGTGCTGCAGCCCCACAGAGTGGTCAGTGGTCGCTCTCATTCTTTAACCCTCTGTGCTGGTCACATGACTAAACACTATCGATAGGATCATAGAAAAATCCAATAAAACTCAATACAGGGTACTGTTCTGCAGCATGTTCCCTGCCCTGGTTTGAATTTTTGTTGCGATGGTGTGCAGACAGTTATCAATACAACTTCACCGTTGCTTGGAGTGGATCAAAGTTTAAAAACCTACATTATGTCAGCCTTTTGGGCATCCTAATCAAGACCACACATAGCACTTGTTACATGCAGAAAATGACATCTTTTTCTGACATCTTTATTCCTCTGCTCAGATCAACAAGAGACGGCGAGCACCGAGATTTCCACCGTGAGCGAGACGGCCAAGCAGACCCCAGCAGCAAAGGAGGAGGAGGAGGAAGGAGACAAAGTCAAAGGAACAACAGAGGAGAATAGTAGGGGGAGTAACTGAGAGAGTAACAACATGGCGGGAGAGTGAGGGTGTTTAACGAAAGGGTCAAAATCTGAAACACTCAGAAACAGACGGGCAGTGAGGTGGAGGTTTGATGAATGATTCTTCCATCAATCCAACATGTGAGTCAGCTAAGATTTCAGGAGGACGAGGACGGAGCATTAAGACGGGGACCTGTTATGAGCAGGTGAGGAATGATATGATGACAGAGCAGAGCACAGACAGACGCCAGTTTGGCCCTCGTTATGTCTCTTTGTTTTGAATGAGAGCAGACAAATCAAGGTCAATAAGAGCAAACACCCTGTAGGACCAGTCCTCCCCCTACCTTCATGCTTCTGCACACAGCAAAATGTTCCTGTAGGAGCACAACGTAACAAAGAAACTCTCTGGGCGTATTCACAAAGAAGAATGTCTCTCATATGAACCTTTTGAAATAACCTCAAAGTCTTTAAATATGTTCGATAGAATTGATTTTTTCAATTGTGGCCCTTATCTCATTTGATTGAGCATTATTGCACACACTGACCTGTTCATAAATGTGTGTTTGGCGCCATCTTATGGTGAACAGTGATACTCCAACCACTGAACTTTGTTCAGGTTCATAAACAACAACACTTCATTGTTTTAAATTTACTTCTGTTCTCCTCTATGACCAACACTTAGTTATTGAGTGTATTTACAGTCTGGTCTGACTCTTTGTACTCCTGTTGTTTTGGTTAAGTCCACCTTTCCACATGGAATTTGATTTCTTAATTTGCTGATAGGGATTCAGAGGATACAATACATAATGCAACTTGAAATTGTCATTTAAACTGTCATAAATAGAAGGTGTTATAAGTTTTCATCAGACTGTACCAAAATAATACTGTATTTCAACAAACAAACGGAGCTTCACTTTAAGATCTTTGCTTTAATCGGTTAAACGCTTGAAAACAGGGGTGAGCAACTGTGTGTGTAGCCTCTATCTATCTATCTATCTATCTATCTATCTATCTATCTATCTATCTATCTATCTATCTATCTATCTATCTATCTATCTATCTATCTGTCTATCTATCTGTCTATCTGTCTATCTAAAAAGATAGATAGATAGATATAGATATACATAAGATATGTATGTATATGTATGTACATATATATGTATATATACATATACACACACACTCACACAAAATACTTAATAAATTCATTAGACCACCACCCAGTGTAAGGTTTAGGCCATAGCTGCCCTAAATGAACCGCATCTATTACCAAAATCTTTTTTTTATGTTTCTGTAAAGGTTAATGCCGTTTGTGAAGCTCTTTCACCAAAATAATTTCATTCTCAAACATATTTATTGCAGTTATCGGTTAGTTTTTAGATCTTCTGTTTCACCAAAGTGGTCAAATCATTTATCTTTAGTTTCATCCCTTTAGCTGTCATGCTTGTCAAATGTCTGACTTCTCAGTGAAGCTCAGCGGGCGGCACAGATTTGGGTGTCCAAGGTGAATTCAGTTTGAAATTCCTCATTCCTCTTCATCGTGGTAACACATCAACCCTGAGCTGACAAACAAGGATAGTTTGATGTATGGTTTAATAGACTCAAGAAGAAAAAGGTGACTTTGATTAATTATTTTTGAATAATAGTATATTTGGTTGGAGCATCACTTTGTGTCTGAACATGTTTGCCTGTAAAACCGAGTCGAGGTAAATATACAAGTGGTCATTTCATACCACAATTTTAATTAACACTTTATATTAACTACACCTGGTTAAGTATTAATTAAGCATTAGCAAATACTTAAAAAACATACTTGAAAGATTTGTTAATATATATTTAATTTTTAAACACAGAAATGCTTTTTTAATCATTTGTAAGGCTTTAGAAAAGTTTAAATAGATACTGATTCATAAAACATTTATGTACACAATTATTAATCTTTTAAATACACATAAATAAATAATGTATATCTGTTTTATAAATAGGATTTAAATACATGCTAATCCTTTATAGCAATTCTTTAATAATGCATGCATACAGCATTTCTCACTGTTTATTATGAATTACTTATAAAACATTTATTCATAATAATAGTTATTAATAACTAATTGAAAAAATGGACATAAATTAAGTAGTATTCTGCTTTGAAATAATGCTTAACTATGCTTAATAGTTGTAGTATACTAACACTAGTATACTGATAGTTGTATTTGATATAAAGTGTATCAACTTTTCATATAAATGATCATCTCTGAAGGACAAAGCTACCTCTTAGTTGTTTGGAAAAAAAAAATCCAACCTTTGCCTCCATGATCCCACATCTAAGCTTCACTCATTCTAACTGACAGAAATCAATAAAGTAGAAAATAAAATCTATTCCAGTGCCGCTGTCTCATTTTGGATATTTCAGTGCTCACAGATCTCCTTTTGTATGTAAACACTTTTCTATTGTTATCTTTTTAACTGTTATCTGATGATTAATATGTCCCGGATCTAATGTAAGAGCTATTTTTCTAATCAGACATGCCGTGTTTGACAAACTCTGACTTGTTTCTACAGTGTGTAAACAGCACAGTGTGTAAACATGCAGCACTTAGAGCCAGACTGCGCTGAATGAGCTTAACAGTTACTGCTGTCTCTTTACCACCGTCATCGTCTGCACTTTGTCAACAAAAAATTGTAAATGTTTTAGATTTAACTGATTTAACTCTTGATTTTAATGAACTGATCTGATGCCATGGATGAATACATTCTGCTGTTTGTATTGTCTGGGATGTGGTTTGTATATATTAAAAAACTGTGTGAATCTTTTTTAACCTCTGGCCTGCCTGACCTGTGTGATGTCAGGACTTGCAGGTAGTGTGTGAAGTTGTCCTTCCTTTGTCCCCAGCCCCTCTCCGATTGGGCCAGAAGAAATCAAACATGAGACAACATGTGTGAACTCTTTTGCCCGTTCAGTCTTTATTTTGTAATGTTTTTTTTTTCCATTCCCCTGTTTCTCAATGTGATGTGGTTGTTTCAAAGCGAGCAACAATGTAAAATCAAATAAAGGGTTTCCTCTCTTCCTTTAAGTGTGTCATGGCTGTGTTTGTGTGACAACAGAAGGCTTTTATTTTCCCTTGTAGTTTTTCCTTTGTCATCATCTTTGTATCTAACAATATACAGCATACACCCCAAATCAAAATCCATAGAGCAGTTGAAACATTGCAGGAATATATATTTTGAACTGGTGGATCTTAAGAAGTTTCTAAAAAGAGCTTAGAATGCACAGAAACCAAACTCATCAAACATTATAAACCATTTTCTGTTATTTCCCACTATTTGCATTTGCTGAAAAAGACAAACTGAAAATGTGACCCAATCATTTTAATGACTAGTCAATAATTAGCAGACTGCACTGGCAAACAGGCCTCGTGTCTGTTAGTTTGTTTAAATTAAACACAACAATTGAGATTAGAACTATTCCCATGGATATGTAATACCTTAAAGAGCTACATAATTTTACTTTACAAAACTTAATTTCAAGTCTTGTTTTTCCCAAACTTGTTAATTATGTGACTCTCTTTTAACAAAGTTGCCCATCACTGATGTAGACAGATACACTTGATGGCATACAGTCAGTTTGTCTTTCCAGTCTTACTAAACTGTCCAGGAAGAAGGAAATAGTATTCAACAGGAACAATCCCATGAAAACTAAAAACATGATCAGAAAAAACTATAAAAACTGTGAATTTATGTGAAGGCATAATTATGATAGTGCTATGAAACATGCATGCATCTTATCTCTGGTACGCAGTGATATTGTGTGGAGCAAACTAATGTAAAGATTTATAATTATTTGCTGTCTTTAGCAAAAAAAAAAAAAAAAAAGAAGAAGAAGAAGAACAAAAAAACACAATAGCCTCATTACCACGTTTTGAGGCTCCAGTTTGTTTTAACAAAGCCGGAAGTTAATGGTATCTTCCTCTCTTGACTCACATGTCGCGGGTCCCGTGATGTTTTTGTGCGTTTTTAGCAGAAACCGGTGAAATGGTTAGGAAAGAGTGTGTCTTCTCTCTCCAATGTTTCTTACAGAATTTCTAATCGTTTAAGGACAGACACATTTTTAAATATTTGTATCAAGTTTTGGCCGGAAATGCGGGTTTTGTTTTTAGGGGGGACACTTTTATTCTCTGGGTAAATATGTTTAAATGCTCTATCTTATAACAATGACAACACCACTTAACAGATGAGGTGACTTCATAGGCTACATTCAGGGGAAACAGCGACGAAGCTCCTGATGGAGAATGAAACAGGATTTGAGTGTTGTGGGGATCTACTGCCCCCTGGTGGTGAAACTGATGAACTACAAAATCTGATCGTCATCTACTCGATAGGGGTGGGCGATACTGGGAATTTTGGTATCGATCCGATACAAAGTAAATACAGGGCTAGTATCGCCAATACCGATAGTGATACCGATACTTTTTACATGAAATGTAATGATCATTGAATAATTTTGTAATTTTGCCTTGAATTGGTTGATTATGATTGTGGTAAAACACAGTGATTTTAGGCAATAAAAATGCTTTTTATTAATGAACCACAAAAATGGAACAAAATATTAACTGTATAAAAGTAATAAATTATTCCACATTTAAGAAAAAAATCACAAGTGCAAAATAACAAAAAAGCAGCAATGTAAAAAAATATATAGCCTAAATATAACAATGTCAGCATCACAACAAAAATAGCTTCCATTGCACAAATAAAGTGTAAACTACAGTTAACCTTAACCTTTGGCTTTTTGCTCACAAAGCCCCCTCTTGGGTTGCCTTTTTGGCTCTGTTTCCATATTAACAACAGATTTATAGGTTTTTGTTCAGGAACAGTAACATGTTGATGTAGAGAGAGAGAGGTGCGCCGTTTAGAAGCAGCCATCAGAGCGGAGGAAAGTAAAGACGACATAAGAGAAACTGCAGTATCAATCTCATCACACTAGTATCGATCCGATACCAATACTCAGCTTGGTATCAATACTATCGACATTAAGATCGATATGCCCACCCCTACTACTAGAGTGAGTGAAGGTTTTTTTTCTGTTCATTCTTTTTGAAGAGTTATCCTGTATCAAATTACAGTGTTGTATGTCACAGTAAAATATTATGTATATCTTCACCAATAATGTTCTGATTGTGAAGTTAAATTAAAAAATTCAACAACCAATTCACATGGCCACAACCCTCATTAACTGCGCTATTTTTAGATGTCGCCAAACCTTGCAAAGTTTTCCGCCCTTTGGTGACCACCTTTCTGTCACTACATTATACTTTATTTCTGTAATTTCAACTTTTGGCATTATCATAAATTTAAATGAATGTAGACAATTGATTAAAAAATAGACCAAAAAGGATTGGTCACAAAACCTAGTGACACTTTACTGAAAGAGTTAAAAATCATGTTTTCAATTAATGCTCAGTATTTTATGACTTAAGGTGATTTTAATGAATGAATGATTGTAGATTGAATTACTTCCTATACCACGGACCAAAAGTGGAGTCACAATGTATTTCCTCACTTAATAGATTAGTAGTTTGGAGACATGAATTCACATGAGTTTGTAGTAACAGGTCAAGAGGTTTATTTTGGACCATGGATAAATAAAGTGTGTATATTAAATCAAATGAATCATTCATGTTTTACACCTTTATAGTTGACTTGTATCATCCATCCATTAGGCTGCATACACTGCTTATTCCTTATAGGGGAAGCAGGAGGCTGGATCCTATCCCAACCTGGACTGGTTGCCAAATAATCGCAGGGCTACATAAAGAGACAGACAACTGTTTACACACTCACCTACAGCTGAGGGCAATTTAGAGTCACACTTAACCTCACAAGCATGTTTTGGTGTGTGGGAGGAGAAATTCCACACATGTATGGAGTGAACACGCAAACTCCACGCAGAAAATCTCTGACTTTCCTGTTCTGAGGCGCAAACAAATAGCCAATCTGTGTCACCTCACATTCTTCTAATTTGCAAAATCAGTTACAAAAATAAAATTTAACATTCTCACATGGAAATGGTGCTTCAAACAATAAAGACATTAAACTGTTAAATGCATACAAAAGCAACAGATAGCCTATAGGAAACACCTTTGAAAAAAGTAATATGAAACTATTCAGTGATATAATTACAACACTAAAAAGTACATTATTTACAGTAGTGCAAAACATGTAGAATAATTGTTTTTCGTAATGCCAACACAAATGGCAAATGGTTTCAATAGCTGCATACTTTTTCCCAGTTCTTTTAGCACATGCAAACCAAATGTCCGCACGAAATCCTGTGATAATTTATTGTTTTAAATTTTGCATAATGTTACATTTCTTGTGTTTTTTACTTTGATTTGTTTCTTTGCTCGAAATCAAAATTCTCAGTCTTATTCAACTGAGAGCAAATTATAAGGGGCGGGTTTTGTAGAGCATTTTTTTTATTTTGTTTAAAGTCGTGGCAATGAAAACTCTGTCTTATCCATACTGACAAGAATTGACGTACTGTAGTTTTGCGTAGTGGTCGCTAAAGGGCACTGGAAAACTTGATACATGTACAATCAAGTCCTAAACGCTCTTTACAGTCGACGGCCCTGCATCACCGAGCCAAATATCAGTACATGAGTGTTTTAAGACTGTTTTATTCTTACTGTAGGGAGAATGTGAATAACATTAAACAGCTGGCATTAGAATAACATCCTAAAAGTGTTTCAAAATAAAAGATCCTGTCGAAAACAGACGAGAGTCTGCGCTGTGGTCACAGGATTTTGGACGTGTGGAGTGATCCATCTTACTGCTATAGACGCTCTTTGGACGGACAGCCCGGTGTTGTGCCAAAATGTGATTTCTGCCAGAAACTGATTTCCGGTCCACGGGAGCGCGCACAGCCGTCAGAGTTGAAAAGCGCAGCTTCTGTGGCTCTGCAGCAGGCTTCATCGGACTCAAAGAACCAGTTTGTTTAAGAATATCTGACAATGTTTATTTGTGTTTGCGTTTGATAGCCTCCTGTACGTCTACTTGCCTTATATCGCTGTTCAATGACTAGTTAGTGATTTTAATCAGGCGTGTATTTGCGCGAATAAAGATATGTGTCACTGACGGAGCTTATGTTTTTTTTCTGCATCAAAAATACAGTAGATCCCTCAACAGAGTAATTGACCCCAAACAGTGATTTGCACAGTTTAAAAAATGAGTAAAGGGACATTACATTGTAAAAATCAGCTTATTTTGCTTGCCAAAAATTGATTCATGCCTCTGATATTGTACACAGATGGATATTTTGCCCCAAAATAAGTAAATATATCAAAGCAGAGTAATATTTACAAAAATTTGACCCCAACCAGTACTTTTTACCACTAACAAAATGAGTAAAACCACCTTATAATGTAAAAATCAGCTCATTTTACTTGCCAAAATCTGATTCATGCCTCTGATATTGTACACAGATGGATATTTTGCCCCAGAATGACTAAATATAACACAGCAGAGTAATATTTACAAGATTTGATCCCAATAAGTACTTTTTTCCACTTAAAAAATCAATTTAAGGACATAACAACGTAAAAATCAGCTTACTTTGCTTGCCAAAAATTGATTCATGCCTCTGGTATTGTACATAGATGGATATTTTGCCCCAAAATAACTAAATATATCACAGTAGAGTAATATTTACAAAAATTTGACCCCAACCAGTACTTTTTACCACTAAAAAAAATGAGTAAAACCACATTTTAATGTAAAAATCAGCTTACTTTGCTTGCCAAAAATTGATTCATGCCTCTGGTATTGTATATAGATGGATATTTTGCATCAAAATAAGTACATATATCACAGCAGAGTAATATTTTCAAGATTTGACCCCAACCAGTACTTTTTAACAACTAAAAAATCAATTAAAGTACTTTACAATGTAAAAATCAGCTCATTTTGCTTGCCAAAAATTGATTCATGCCACTGATATTGTACATAGATGGATATTTTGCCCCAAAATAACTAAATATATCACAGCAGAGTAATATTTACAAGATTTGACCCCAATAAGTACTTTTTACCACTTAAAAAATCAATTTAAGGACATAACAATGTAAAAATCAGCTTATTTTGCTTGCCAAAAATTGATTCATGCCTCTGGTATTGTACATAGATGGATATTTTGCCCCCAAATGACTAAATATAACACAGCAGAGCCATATTTACGAAAATTTGATCCCAATAAGTACTTTTTACCACTAAAAAAATGAGTAAAACCACATTATAATGTAAAAATCAGCTCATTTTACTTGCCAAAAATTGATTCATGCGTCTGATATTGTACACAGATGGATATTTTGCCCCAAAATAAGTAAATATATCAAAGCAGAGTAATATTTACGAAAATTTGACCCCAACCAGTACTTTTTACCACTAAAAAAATGAGTAAAACCACCTTATAATGTAAAAATCAGCTCATTTTACTTGCCAAAATCTGATTCATGCCTCTGATATTGTACACAGATGGATATTTTGCCCCAAAATGACTTATTATAACACAGCAGAGTAATATTTGCAAGATTTGACCCCAACCAGTACTTTTTACCACTAAAAAAATGAGTAAAACCACATTATAATGTGAAATCAGCTTGTTTTACTTGCCAAAATCTGATTCATACCTCTGATATTGTACATAGATGGATATTTTGCCCCAAAATGACTAAATATAACACAGCAGAGTAATATTTTCAAGATTTGACCCCAACCAGTACTTTTTACCTCTAAAAAAATGAGTAAAACCACATTTTAATGTAAAAATCAGCTTATTTTGCTTGCCAAAAATTGATTCATGCCTCTGGTATTGTATATAGATGGATATTTTGCATCAAAATAAGTAAATATATCACAGCAGAGTAATATTTTCAGGATTTTACTAAAACCAGTACTTTTTACCAACTAAACAATCAATTAAAGTACTTCACAATGTAAAAATCAGCTCATTTTGTTTGCCAAAAATTAATTCTTGCCTCTGATATTGTACATAGATGGATATTTTGAAAAATTGATTCATGCCTCTGGTATTGTACATAGATGGACTTTTTAAAAAAAAAATATCACAGCAGAGTAATATTTTCAATTGATTTGACCCAAACAGTACTATTTACCACTCTAAAAATGAGAAAAGGAGTCATGAATCAATTTTTGGCAAACAAAATGAGCTGATTTTTACATTATAATTCGGTTTTACTCAATTTTTAAGTGGTAAAATGTACTGGTTGGGGTCAAATCTTGTAAATGTTACTCTGCTGCGATATATTTAGTTATTTTGGGGCAAAATATCCATCTATGTACAATACCAGAGGCATGAATCAATTTTTGGCAAGCAAAGTAAGCTGATTTTTACGTTGTTATGTCCTTAAATTGATTTTTTAAGTGGAAAAAAGTACTTATTGGGATCAAATCTTGTAAATATTACTCTGCTGTGTTATATTTAGTCATTCTGGGGCAAAATATCCATCTGTGTACAATATCAGAGGCATGAATCAGATTTTGGCAAGTAAAATGAGCTGATTTTTACATTATAAGGTGGTTTTACTCATTTTGTTAGTGGTAAAAAGTACTGGTTGGGGTCAAATTTTTGTAAATATTACTCTGCTTTGATATATTTACTTATTTTGGGGCAAAATATCCATCTGTGTACAATATCAGAGGCATGAATCAATTTTGGCAAGCAAAATAAGCTGATTTTTACAATGTAATGTCCCTTTACTCATTTTTTAAACTGTGCAAATCACTGTTTGGGGTCAATTACTCTGTTGAGGGATCTACTGTATTTTTGATGCAGAAAAAAAACATAAGCTCCGTCAGTGACACATATCTTTATTCGCGCAAATACACGCCTGATTAAAATCACTAACTAGTCATTGAACAGCGATATAAGGCAAGTAGACGTACAGGAGGCTATCAAACGCAAACACAAATAAACATTGTCAGATATTCTTAAACAAACTGGTTCTTTGAGTCCGATGAAGCCTGCTGCAGAGCCACAGAAGCTGCGCTTTTCAACTCTGACGGCTGTGCGCGCTCCCGTGGACCGGAAATCAGTTTCTGGCAGAAATCACATTTTGGCACAACACCGGAAGACTGGCATGCGACGATGATGCGGTAAAACTAGTAGGTTTAAAGCTTTAAAATGCGTTTTTTTATATATGTAAAGGTAATGTTGAGTACATTTGGCGCTTATGTTTAATATCATTGTCTGGCTGTACTAGTGTATTTCCCCAATGTGTAACAAATCGGAATTGAGAGCAACATGCTATGAGTTAGCTGTGTATGCTAGCGAAAGTAGCTGTCATTTTGTAACTAAGTTTCCAAATAGGTGATTGACTTTTGTTTGTTTACTGAAGATTTATGTGAGACAGCCTCTAATCACAGGGGTTATTCAGTGTTTAGTTTATGTACCGAACTGTGATGCTGCTAGTTTGCCTGCTAGCTTGCCCCACATACACAGACATCAGTTTGTTTTTAACAGAATTCGAGGGGAGGGGGCTTCCGGGGGCAAATGTTTCTTAAAGCAGATTTACTGTGATTTTAAAGGTTTAAGGGTGACCACGTTCAGCTGTCTATGAGTATGTTTTCTTTGGCACGTAACAGTATCAATAGGTGACCACTGATGCTTGAGATAGTGCTTCTCAACTTGAGGGTCGGAGCCCTAAAGTAGGTCACAGCGTTTCTTAAAGCGGTCAGGGAATAAGTGCCTTAAATGTCTCATATGTATGGAAGCCCCAAGTGGACATATTTAAACACAATTTATACACCTGTTTGCCCCAATGATAAGTAAGTAGTTTGTTGTTGTTTTTTCAACATTGGCTGATATGTTTATAAATATTTGGACATTTCTGTTGCACTTCCTCATCAGGAGAGCGATGGTGGGTCATGGAGCCATCCCGTTGAGAAACCACAGCATTAAAATCTAGCTCATCATCAGGAAACCAAAACTCCTGCAGTATTGGCTGATGAATCACAGCGTAACAATGATCCAGTGGTTAACATAGTTGGAAACAAACAGTCTCTCTGTATGTTTTGCAAGTGTTCGCTCAGACCAGCATAAAAATCTGATGCTAAAGTGCAAACAGTGTTCAATAAGTACCTCAGAGCTGAAATATGCAGACGGATAAGTATTTTAAAAATCTACACTGATTATTTTACCAGTCCTGGAAATCCCAGTGTTGCATATGTTCAGATGAGGCAGCAGGTGGTTTGATTTCACTTCTATTAAAAAGTTTTTGACATGCAGTGTAATGTTGCATTATGAAAAATATATCCAGGATTGTGTTAGAGACCAGAAGGGTAAGGTGAGTTTATTATATGATTCCCTTAAAGCCAGGCTGTAAACAGTTTAGAAGCAGTCTGGATTAGGGATGGGCAGTGTGGTCGAAAAGTCATATCTCAATGCTTTTTAGCTGAATAACAATACACTATATTTTTATCTTTAAACTGGAGAATGAAAGGGTCTGTAAGTGCCCAAACCTTTGTTGTGATGTACACTGGTGTATCTAGGAAATGTAGGACAATACATCCACAAGTATTTTAAGTCAATTAATGATCAGTTTGCCATGACAACAAGCATGTCAGCGTTTATTGTTACAGCCGTGGACTGCAGGTCTTTTTTAAACAAACATCCACAGGACCGCATTGGTGTGTGCGCACAATGTGTTCTTGCCATTTCAGTTCAGTTGTCACTGGGAAGTCCTGGAAAGTGATTTTTATAAAATAAAGGGGACCTAGTTCAAACGAATGCCCTTTTGTGCTCAGCGTAAATGAGTACACCCTTCAGATTTGTCAGAAAGCCCTAAGTTTCCTTTCAAAATTAACATTTTCTATGGCAGACTGTAACAAAAAAATACACCCCGAAATGTGGGCTTTCTAGTGCAAACAAGATTTTTGAAGTTGCACACATTAAAGTTTTTTCTCAGTTTAAGATCAGGATGCAAATATGAGTACACCCCAATCAAAGGGGTGCCAGCAAAGCAAAAATTTAGTTATCATGTTACCCTTATTTTCATCTTATAGTGAAAAGAAGTTACGGTAAACGCAGCTTTGTCAAAACTTTGGAAATTGTTCTTTTGTTTATTGCTTGATATTGATTACATTACTTGGGGGTGTACTCATTCATGCTCATTCCCTACATGTTGCGTAAACCAGAAGCACGGTGAGGGATATTGCAACAGAAGTTTGTGTCCTCGCTTCAGGGGGAGTTTCCTGTGTCACCGCAGGAATGCCGGGTGGAGAGTACGGTGAGCTCGGGGGCAGCCTCCCCGCCATCGCCTCCCTGAACGCCTCCTACTCCACGTCCATGTCCCTCCCGTCCCCGTACATGCTGGTTCCTCCCGCGGAGCGCAAAGCCATCTCCGACGTCCGCCGCACCTTCTGCCTCTTTGTGACCTTCGACCTCCTCTTCATCTCCCTGCTGTGGATTATCGAGCTCAATGTGAGTCGAGTATAATGAGCAGAAGACTTCTTTAAAATGTCTGTTTTTCTGACCTCATGCTGATGTTTTTTGTACCGTTGCAGATCTCCAGCTCAATCTGGGAGAGCTTAGAAAAGGAGGTGGTCCATTATAACTACAGATCCTCCTTCTTTGACATCTTTGTAAGTGAATCTGTGTCTGTTAGTGAGGCTGATTTAGTGTCTGATGGTTGTCTTATGTGGGTCAGGAAAGTATTTTGGCAGTTCAGGTTGTCGCAATAGTCCCAGTTATGCAATATGCTGATAGCAACAAGCCAACTGAGATGGACGACAGGTCGCTGCGACATTTACACATGACGCAATATCAGGAGAACTACCCAAATTACTTTTTAAAGATATCAGATTGCAAAGGACTAGTTTTACCTGTGGTCCTGTGATCATTCATGGGGAACACTTTAGTTTCTAATCCTGTCCATGTCGATGACGTCTGCAAATGAGAAGTCACAAAGACAGTCTGCTAAAAGGCTGTTTGGAATACTTTTAATCTACAAGTAAGTTCAGTGTTTGTTCACAAATTATATTCTGAATTTGATGTTTTTCTTCACCCATGAAGCTCCCATCAAAATGATACCAACATCATCAGCTCCAGTAAATGTAGCTTCAAGGGTTTTTATTTTACTGAAGAAATCATAGGATAGCAAGAAGATTACTTTCCAAACCCTGTGGTTGTCAGGGCTGTTCTCTGTGTAGTTTCCTCTCCCTGTGCATGCATGGGCTTTCTCCAGGGCACTCCAGTTTCCTCCCACAAACCAGTAAACATGCTTGCTAGGTTAATTGCTGACTCCAAAGCTGCCCTTCGGAGTTGATGAGTGATCTTGTTCAGTGTAAGCTGGGATAAACTCCAGCCCCCTGATGATGGATGGATAAAAAATCCTACATTTATACAACACGTTGTCTCAACAGATGCCTCTTCTTGTGATCCAAAGCCAGTGTTATTATTCATTTTATTAGAGTAATCAGAGTTATTTTATATGATGTATATATTAGGGTTGAACAGATGTGCATGTGCAGTAGTCACACTGCAGGGCACACTTTGTCAGTACTTGAAAAGCATCATGTTAGATTATGGAAACCAAAACCACCATCTTTCTTATTACCTTGTCTTATTACAATATAAGTTAAACACTTATTAGTAAACCCCAGTGCACGCTGAGACTCTACAGGTTAAATGTTCACGCAGTAGTCGACACTCTTTGCAGGTAAAGTGATGTTTCAAGTTACCTTGTTAAATGGAGACATTCAGATTAATTTGTCTTTCCTTTTGAATTCTTTTAACCATAGAAATGCTCATTATTTAAAGGATAAGTTCGGTTTCTACAGCTTTCACATTGTTTATAGAATGAAGTAGAACAATATACTCACCCAGAAGGCTTTCCTGATCCAAACAGTGCTTCAGGAGATATTTAGATCCAAAATCGAGCAGCGGACATCCATATAATGGTAGCACACGGGGCATGTATAGTGCCGCTCCTAAAACTGCATTAATCGTCCAAAAACTCATTATTTTCACCAATATTTAATCATAGTTCGCTCGCACTACTCCTCCAAGACAGTCCGGGGTTGCTCCACCCATGTTTTCGTGACTGTGCCTACCTCTAAACTGAAGACTTTGTTTACGTTTGCCTCCGCGCATGTGCAGTACGGCTCATTGTTTCAGGGGCGCCCGTCAGCTACTCAACAACTTTCTTCCTCCAGTTTTGTGCAAAATGGACGAATATCTATTGGATGAAGATGTTGTGGAGGAGAACTTTAAAAATACGATGGGTGTCCTCACAGTTTCGAGTCAGAGTTTACAGATGAGGAGCTCATCGAAAGGAGGAAGCCGTACTGCCCATGCGCTACAGCCGTAAGGAAAGTTTTCAGTTTAGAGGTCAGCACAGTCACGAAAACATGGGTGGAGCAACCCCGAACTGTCTTGGAGGAGTAGTGCGAGCGAACCATGATTAAATATTGGTGAAACTAATGAGTTTTTGGACGATTAATGCAGTTTTAGGAGCGGCACTATACATGCCCCGTGTGCTACCATTATACGGATGTCCGCTGCTCGATTTTGGATCTAAATATCTCCCGAAGCACTGTTTGGATCAGGAAAGCCTTCTGGGTGAGTATATTGTTCTACTTCATTCTATAAACAATGTGAAAGCTGTAGAAACCAAACTTTTACTTTAAGTCCTTAGAAACCTGTCTGTACTGCAGTAACCACAGACTCTCAGCAGAGCAAAGTGATGACTTTATAGAAGTCAAACATTTGGAGCTGCTCATGGAAAATTTACTTTAAACATGGTCAGAAAGGTTCAGTAATCTGATAGCTCCAGTGAAAAATCACAACATGTTGTTACTTTATTAGACCCCTCTCATTGAAAAAAGAAAAATTTAAGACTTTAGAAATCTTTTCAAGAAGCTGTCTAAAACTGAAAATTGTATAATTAGACATACATTTTGAACAGGAGTGAGGAATTCAGTCTAAATTCACTTTTTTTTACCCATATTTGTGCTGATTACTGGGCTTCTTTGAGAAGTCAGAAATTAATAAAGCACAACATTCAACCACTGAAACACATTTTTCTGTTCAGTGATACAAGCAAATAACTTTGATTTGACTTCTTAATCAAGAATAAATAATGTGCTTTACTCTTATTCCTGCATTTTTGAAGAACAGTAAATTCAAAATCCATAAATAACAGTAATAATTATTTTTGAGCAATTAAAATATCATTTTGGCTTCAGAGCTTCTACATTCTGGTGTGTTATCCATCACAAAAAAGTAAAAAAAATGATTTTGGTCATAATTACCAATGCTGTTCATTTAGGGCAGCTGTAGCATAAACTTGACATTGTTTGGTGGTCTTAATACACTTGTTAAGCAAATAGACGCTTAAATAAATTCTTGTCCAATCATTCATAATCATTCAGCTCTTCCATGTGTGGGACCTTCCACATGGGAACTGTCTAAGGCCAAAATGTTGTTTTTTTTAATGTAAATGGAACATTTTTAATCATGGAAACTGAAAAACAACATTTAAGTTGGTTGTAAATTTTATGCCAATTATATTCTGCACCCCTAATCAATATTTGATTTATACTCTTGCTCAATCTAAGTTTGGAATTCTGATATCATGGCAGCCATTTTCTTAGTTCTCGTTCTTTCTCTCAGAAGAAGTATTGATTTGATTCTTGGTCCTTAAACGGGCACAAGAAGAGAAAAGCTGAAGTCGTAGTAGTGTCTTATATTCTCTCTCTCTTCCTTCCTCCTTTCCTCAGCTCCTCGCTTTGTTTCGCTTCCTGTGTCTACAAGTGGGTTACGCTGCTTTTAGGTTGAAGCACTGGTGGGTTATTGCGGTGAGTGAGCTCATTCGTGTTAAAACACTCAGTGATAAATTGATATTTGGCAACTCTGGACATCATTTAAACCCTTCTCCCTCCACAGATTACCACTCTGGTGACCAGCGTCTTTCTTGTTGTAAAGGTCATCATATCCAATGTGAGTGAACATTAACATTTTAAAAGCTGTGTGTTTGTTTAGAGGCTCTCATTTTATGATTCTACAGTTGGTTTGATACACACTTTACAGCCCTCGACAAAGAGTGCTTTGAACATCTGGGAAGTTAGCCATCTGTCACTTTTTTTTCAGACGTTGTTAAACTCTTTACTGTTTGAGTAGCTGTAGGATGACACAGTTTCTGTCCACAGCTCCTGTCCCAGAATGCATTTGGCTACGTGCTTCCAATCACGTCTTTTGTGGTGGCCTGGTTGGAGACCTGGTTCTTGGACTTTAAGGTCCTCACTCAGGAGGCGGATGATGAGCGAGGTGCGATAGATTCCCGACGAGTTTGAACATGACTTAAAAAATTGAGCTCTAACTTTTTTCCTTTGCCTTCAGCCTACTTAGCGGCAGTGAACGCAGCCTGCGAACGAGCCCCCATGATCTACCCTCGAGCTGTTTCGGATGGACAGTTCTACTCCCCTCCTGAGTCCTTGGCAGGTAAAGTCTCTTCAAGTTAGAGCTTCAGGAACAGCCAGCGTGAATTCAGGTTTCGTGAGCAGTGTTTTCTCTGATCTCTCCAGGCTCAGAGGAGGACCTGGATGAGGAGGGGCTTGGACGCAGGGCTGTCACAGCTCAGGTACCCCAATCAGCCTGAAGAGTCTTATCACTCAGTGCTTATCGTGGCTGACAAACTGTTCTGTTTTCCTCTCTCTTTAGGAGAAGGAGTTTGTCCGTCAGGGTCGTGAGGCCATGTCTGTGGTGGAACAGATCCTCTCACAGGAGGAAAACTGGAAGTTTGAGAAAAACAACGTGAGTGTGTTTTTCAGATAGGTCGAGCGTATGGGGTTCAGCTAGTTTCTTTTCTGTATGCAGTCGATTATTTCATATAACATAATTATCCAAGCTAAACCTACCAAAAATTCTCTGAGTCTAGAACAAAGCTCCTGCCTGGTTAATTTACTACAACTGATCTACCTACAGTTCAAGAGTGTTACAACATCTCTGATTGGTAGATGATTAGTTGTAACAAATTATTCCCATGGAAGTTTGCACCGTGCCATTAAACTTCCTGAGTTAAAGCTGGGATGTGTAACTTGGACTCGACTGCTGTGAGAGCAGTTTTACTCCCCCCACCCGTCCAAGGTTGTGTCCCTAGCCACAATACTTTCCCCAAAACACAACTGTTTGTGTGCCAGTGTAATGTATATGCAGCCACAAAAGAGCCACAAACCTCTTGCCCCTTCATTACTTCAGCATAAACTGTACAATCTTAACAACAGCAAAAGCTCATTTAGATCGAACAAGAACTGGGGCTGAACAATATGGACAAAGTTTCATATCTTGATATCCATGCCAGATATCTCGATATTGATACGATACGACTATGGGTTCGGTGAAAACCAAGGGCAAACAAAAAAGAAATGAAATTTGATGTGAGCTGTACATGTAGGTCGCGCACATGGGAAATCTATATTGTTTATATCGTTGCTCTTTTGTATTAATATCTTGAATGTTCACATCTCGATATTGATACAATAACGATATATTTTTCAGCCCTAACATGCACATATACTTTAGTAGAGGACTCAGTAAGAGCACTGCCTCTGCATTAAGGCCTAATTGGCCAAAAACTGGGTAAATGGTCTTGGGTGTTTATAGTGCTTTTTGAGTCTCTTCAACGACTCAAATCAGCTTTACACTGCCACTCACTTCTTCCCATTCACACCCATTCATTCACTCGTGGTTGGAGTATTTGTGTTAGCTGTCAGTCAACATCAGTGCACACATATGGACTCATTCCTGCCCGTTTACACGCTGCTGATGCAGCTGCGAGAGTTAGGCGTCTTGCCCAAGGCCACATGACAGACGGAGCTGGTCTCGAACGTGCAACCTTCTGATTACTGTTCAAACACGCTGTCAGACTGCACCACCAACGCCCCCTGTGTGTCCCTCGCTTGATTTTTAGAGGCTTAATACAGAGCATGGATGGGTTACAGATGTCTAATGATCTTAGTGATAAGATGCCGACAGGTAATCATATTATTCTGGGCCAGTGACACAAAAAAATAAAAGGCATACCGCAGCTTTAATTTAAGACGATGTTCACATCAAATAAAATGGAACAGTACTTTCTAGGTCCTAAAGTGTTAACAGAACCTCAAAGAAAAATGTAAAAAGTTTATGAAGGCATGGCTGCAGATATGGACTTAAAGCCTTTGTCTGTACTAATGCTCCATTTTGCCACCTCATATGTCCAACTACAATCGTAATAAGGACAGACAATAATGTCATCGTTTCCAGAGACAGACAGCATTTCTCAGTGAAGTCAAGGTAGTACTGCTGCTTGGCTTTTTCAGCTGGATGTGATAGAGGTTACAGAAGATTTGATCAGATATCCATAAAATCAGGACTGAGCACCCTAAACACAGCCCACCACTCAATATCAAAAAGTGTACATTCATTAGGAAAACTCCAAATTTGTCACAGAATCTTGTCACAGATTTTATGTCAAAGAATAAACAGCTTTGTCGGCCAGTTATTGTTTCTGTACATCTGATTAAGCCTGAAGTACATTTGTAAAAAAAAAAGAGAGAAAAAGAAATGTCAGCCACCTACACCTCAATAATGAGTAAAAACCCTGACACTTGTATTGAAGAAGAAGCTGAAATTGGCTCGAATGTCTGCATTTGGCCTGTTTAAAGATGTTTGAATGTTTTTTCTTGAGTGTTTAAACAAATATTTATTTTAACGTTTTATTAATGTTTTATTCCTTTTGTTAAAATATAAATTATGGTCGTTGTGGAGATGACAGTTTTAAACTTTTTTAATAAAATGGTAATGAAGACAAAACTGATTGTTACACTTACGCTCTTTGCGGCCAAATCTGCACTCAATCAGTGAAAATGCAACTTTTCTTCACTTGAGCCAGAGCTGGATCTTCATCACTTTTTTAAAGGGACTGTGAGGAGTTTCTAAGTAATTACAAAAAAGTCTCACTTTTAGATATATGCCTGATCGAAATACACACTTTAAAATGAGTTTTATAGCATCAAAATAGGTTATCTATAAATGCTATTCCTTAGCCTTCCGGTCAGGTCGGACAGGGCTGGACTGGCCTGGATACTCAACTTCGGGAACAAGACAATTCAAACTAGAGCAAATTTATATTATTTGGACATGTCTTAGAGCACCGGGCTGTAAGTAGCAATATATAGCCGGCTACAAAACTACAGTACTAAGTTTTCCAAAAATTGCTTGTTGTCACACATCAAAAACTACCGCTACGTAACTAGAAAGAGATACATTACCTCGTCGCTTTTCATCCTGGAAGTTGTTGAAAAAGAAGTCGTTAAAACAATGCAGAGTTCTGAGGAAGGCCTGAGTTGTATTCATTTAGCACCACAACAAACACACGCTTTGGCTTTGGTTCTTTCCAGTTGTAGTCAGAAGTAGAAATTTCCGGGTTCCGAGTAGGAAACTGCAACTAGAGCGTTCCCCGAAGTCTGAATTTCCTACTGGGAACTCGGTGAAACCTCGCCACCCTTGAGTTGACAATCGAAGATGGATGCCCCCAGTGTGAACAGTTATTTAGCTCCTGTAATAATCAATTTATTTGCACTTCTGGCTGGGGTGTGTCGCTCTAAATCAGCTGTATACATAGTATTGTTAGACTAAGGCCCCATCCACACGAAGACAAAACGCTTAACAGTTTCCAAAACGATCGTCATAAAGACGAAGGCGTCTCAGAAAATGTGTGCGTCCACATGAATGCACTCGATACGCATCAAAACGCTGTAAAACACATGCCAGACCTCTAGGGGCGCTGTAACAATATGACGGTTACAAGCGGAAACAGACGAAAAAACAGTGGCCATGCGCACTTGCGGCAAAAGTTGTAAACAGAGATTGTGATAAAGTGATCATAAAGTGGTGTAATGTGTCCTCGATAATTGTTTTTTCAACTCGGTGGTGATTGAGAAGAAGGAGATTTTGCTGCAACAGGGATAGTAGGGTCACTAGCTTCATTAGCACATATGCTACACCGTACGCCGCCATTGTTGTTGTTGTTGCTGCGTGTGGCGCATGCGTGTCAACGACAATATGAAACTATGACGTAAGCGTATCAGAAAAGTTACAGAGAGCCAATAAACACGGAGCTGCATATACGGCATTTCAAAATCTTTCCACTCTGGAACCTGGTTTCAAAAGTGTTCGTTTACAGACCCCCAAAACGCCGTCTTTGTATGGATGATACGCAGATTCGGCAAAAAATGTATGTGTTTAGACCTCGGTTTGGCTTCGTGTGGATGGGGCCTTGTATTTCCAAAAATGCTGCCAAAGTGATAATCACATTCTTCATGTAATATTTGTGAACAAGAACACAGGGCGTGCTAACAACAGCTAACAATAGCCTGGCAGATCGGCATGTTTTTTTTCCGACTTCAACTGGAACGCAGAAAAGTCTGAGATGATGTCACTCCCAGTTCCGAGGTTACTGGAACGCAGCATAGCAACAGTCGCCGTGCGTGCTCATGTGTAGCAGAGTCTTAATGTCGCCTGAAATAGATTCTCCTCATAGCACCTTTAAGCAGATTGTTATGATTTCATCAAAGATGAAAATCATAAATGTGTCTGAAGGTCTTTTCATTTCTGGTTTTCTAGACATTGTGAGTCAGAAGCAGAAGTGTCACATTTAAAACATTTGTCTTTGTCTCATTTCAGGACATGGGAGACTCCATCTACACTCTGGAGATTCCCTTCCATGGAAAGACGTTTATTCTCAAGGTACAGCCGCCCACTTGTCTGTGTCACCAAACTCTGAACAAGTGATATTCAGACTTTAACACATTATGTAGCGGTTCAGATTTAGCCGTTACACATGAATATTCTGATCTAGGCTTTTTTCAACAGGATTTTTCCTAATACTTTCATTCCATCTTTAGTCTCTTTCTTTTTTTATGTAGAGTGACAAAAATGTGAGCTCTTCCACAGTTCTTTTTCTCATCAAGAAAGGATTTAAAATTTTCTGATTTACTCTACAGGTTATAAACAAGTTTCTTAAATATGCTGTGATCAGGTAACTGAGAGGTTTTCAAATTAAGTCAAATATTAATCAGACTTTCTACTCTATAACTTTTCCAAGAAGAAGTTGTAAAGCAAAGTTCCTGTAGTTTGTGTCATTTTCCAGAAAAGATTTTAGAGGAAGTATTCCATTCACAGAATGAGGCATCACAGATGGCAGTTTGAGATCACATATTTACCAGAAGTTTCCAGGCTGAGTTTATGAGGTTATTTATTCAGTAATCAACACATTTCTCTGCTGTTGTTAACCTCCACAGCCCTGTTTTAGAGCCTGCTGCTCGAAAATGACATACTCATGAAGAGTGTATCTCTGCAACCTCAAGGTCTATTTGAATTATTTAGGTGTCATAATAGAAGTAACATTTGAGAGATGTGTCCTGATGTTTCATTATCAGTATCTGTTTTACTGGGACAGAGTAAATGAAGACAAAAGTCAGTATAATTTTTTTTTAAATTTCATCCTCGCCCAAAAAAGCAAACAATTTTTTATTGTGAATATCTCTTGGAAATGATGCTGGAGTGGCTGTAAGACTCTAAAAATGAATAAATGCAAAGGACTGTTGTTATAAAGTGATGCAGAGCAAAACAAGAGAGGCTTTAAAACAATAAGACCAGGCGAGGATTTTGAAAAACAGTTCACTTTTTCCCACGTTTTTGTTGGAGAGCGTGAAAGCATTTCCGAAATCAGGTAATTGGTAATTAATTAGGTAACTGTAGAAGTTAAAGATCTGTGTTTGGATGTGTTATCCCTCAGTTTGATATTCAGACAGGTTTAAAACACTGTAGTGAATCATTACCTCTGCCAGAAGGTTTCGGGAGAGTCTGTCTGTCTGTCTGTCTGACTGTGGACAAAATAACTCAAAAAGTTATGGATGGATTTTGATTAAATTTTCAGGAAATGTTCAGCATGGGAAAAGGAAGAACTGATTTGATTTTGGTGTTGATTCGGATCACCGTCTGGATCCGCCATGACGAAAAATGCGATTTTCATGAATAACTACTGAACTAAAACAGATATCATTATGAAACCAATTGCTAATGGTATGTTTTCATGGTCAAGGAATCTAAACATTTACATGAAATAAAGGTAGGACTAATTATGGTAAAAATCACAATATGGGAGAGGACTGTGGTGCTGGCGGAGGTCTGCGCTCTTCGCGTGCTTCTCTAGTTTTTATTGATACAGTCAGAAAAACCTTGGTTTGATTTCAACAGTTCGTTGTAAAAGATGATTGGCTGCAATCTTATGGAGTAAAACAATCCGTTATAAAAGGTTATTAATTGAAGTTCCCCTTATGAAGTTAAAGCATCTTCAAAAAGCAAGTATAGACACTAAAATTTGACACCTCCATTATCTGCATCCTTTCCTGAATAGTTGGAATAACATCTAAACATGTAAGTCAAGAAAGAGGGGTTTAGTTTTGGTTTGACTTTTGTTGCTCTTTTGCTGTTTCTGTGTAATATTCAATAACTTGACCACAACATTCATCACCCAAGTCATGACACTGAAACACATTCACAGTGTTGTGCCGAAAGCAAATGACCACAGTGTTACACAAGACAGCAGTGTTACTGAATAACTTTTTATAACTGAATAGCATCAGTCCAAACAATCGTCCAGTGTGTGTTATTAAGGAGAAAACACAACTGTGGGGTTTTCCAGCACAACAATCATTGTCAACACGAGTGCTGGTTTGATTACTTTTTGAATTCCATGGTGCTGACAGAGTTATCATGTGAACAGCATGATTCTCTTACACCTCTTACACCAGTGGTCACCAACCTGTAGATTTTGATTTACTTGTAGATCTTTTAGACAAGTCGCATAGATCTTTAAGACTCGATGCTTCATCCTTCATCTGACACACAGGTCGACCTTTTTGTTTATCCATGACAAATCTGGTGAATCCAGCTGCTATGCAAGATAAACTGGGTCTGACTGGTTTCTTTCCATCTCAATAGTTTTTAATATTAGAAAGATATTAAGATGAACTAAATTGTGTTTTATGCTAACATTGTTCCAGTCCTGAGTGATGGGTTTTGCTTTGTATTAGGCTGCTTACATTGTAAAGTGCTAATGCGATTTTGAATCCACAGAATCTGCATTTTTAATTACTGCCCTTTATCACATTTATGGATTGAAGATTGAATCTTTTATTGTGAAGTAGGACTGAACAATTAATTGCAAATTAGATTAAATCGCAGTATGGGTTGTTGCAATTTTCAAATCACAGACAGTGCAATATTTTTAACCCAAAATGTGTTGAACATTTTGGCATTGTGATGTAGTTTCTTGCAATTTCATGCCTATTTAACCTTTTTTAACCCAGTTTTTACAACTTTATGCATATCTTGCTCCTTTACATCTTTTTTTTTTGGCCACTGTCAGACCATGTTTGGAATTTTTTCTGGTTTTTGAAATTTAAATCAAATCAAATCATATCAAACTTTATTTATAAGGCACCCTTTCATACTTAGAAGCATCAACAACATAAAAACAGGCCCCCGCAAATACAGAGGCATATCCAGACACACACTCATAGACATCAACATACACACACATACACCTGCGCCCACACACATTTATATTAGCTATAAAGAGAAGATCCCAATTTTGCTGCTATAATCAATTTTCCTTAGTCGCTTTTGAATTTTTTTGCCTTTTTTTTTTGCAATTTCATACCTATTTTGCACCTATTAACTTTTTTTCCGCTTTCGTACCTTTTTGTTTCTTTTACCCAGTTTTTACAATTTCATACCTAATTTGCTTCTGTTCTTCACTTCTCCACTTTTTCTCAAATCTTTTATCCTTAGATTGATTTAATGTCATATTGGTTATACTATAAAATGATCTACTGCTTATGTTTGTTTAAGAATACATAAGATGAAGAACATTAAAACAATTGCAGAGAAAATTGCAATTGCAATATTGGGGAAAAATATCTCAATTAGATTATTTTCTCAGATCATTCAGCCCTATTGTGAAGTTTGATGATGATCATTAAAATCTGAAGTTTTGTTTATGGTTCTCAGTGAATTTAGGCAAGTAGATCTTGCCATCTCCGTTAGCGTCATAGGTGATCTTCAACTGAAAAAGGTTGGTGACCACTGTCTTACACCATACAGAATTTATATGAAGATGTATATCTTAGAGTGTCGACAGGGTTCCCAATGTTTCACGAGTTTCCAGACACTGTGAACACATGAAAGATGGAGAAAGAGGGAAAAAAGGAGTGGAAAGCGTCACACTGTCCTGAGATTTCTTTTCCCAAAACGGATAATATCATCAGCTGACAAGTCAAAAATATGTGTACAGTCTCATCAAATATTGATGTTTGTTCATGGACATTGGGCTAGCTAACATTTCTTCACCATACAAACCTGTACTTTTAAAATCCAAGTCTGATGCACGTTATAAGCTGCCACATTTATTTTTATTATAACTCATATTTTTAGTTAGGCAGGCACATTAAAGTGTAGTTGTCTCTGTACTTATCCTCAGCCCAAAATAAGTGATTAAATGTGGAATTAATGCAAAAAAAACTAAAAATACAGCAAGTCAATCAAAAAAGTTAATAACTTAGAAAACAAAATAAAACAAATAAATCATAGCAACAAGTCTAGAAAGTCCAACTAATAATGAAACAGCAATGGATGAAATACCCAAAAAGAACAATAAATATGTGTATAAGAAACACAACAACATATAGGGAAACAAAAAAAAAACGAAATTTCATAGTAAAAAAAAGTACAAAATGAAAAAAATGGAACAAATAAAAACAAAGGAACTAATTTTAAAAATATCAAAAGAAAAACTACAATGACAAGAAGGAAACTCAACACTGAATCATAAGAAAACTAAATAAAAAAATTAATCTACCATTAAAATACAACAAATATAAAAGGTAACAAGATATCAATTTAAACCATGACAACAAAATAACATATTTACTCAGAACTGAGTACACTCAATTTGTGTTGTACTCTCTGATTTATTGTTGAGTTTCCTTTTTTGTTTCATTCCTCTTTTTATTAGATTTTTTTTAATTTCTTGACATTTCATATAAATAAAATTTATGTTGTTTTGTTTTGTGGAAGTTGTCGTGCTTTTTTGTTGTAATTAATTTATTCTTTTATTGAAGCTATTGTTTGTTTATTTGCATCAATATGTTTTTCCTGTTGTGTTTCTTGTTCTGTGTTTTTTGTCATTTTCATTTTCCTCATGACTTATTGTGATGGTGTTTATTTGCCACAGCCCTATTTGAATTATCCTCTGTTTATTTACTCACCATTTATAATATTTCTATCAGAAGTTCACAGAAAGAGACATTTTGAGTTGTGGGTGCGACGTGTTCCTGTCTATCAGCTAAAATGTTACTGAACATTCCTGGAAAAGTTCTGGTGTCATTATCTGATAAAAAGTGGAACCCTGGTTTACTCAGAGTGGTAAACTTGAGTTTATTGTGTTTGTGTTTGTTCAGGCCTTCATGCAGTGTTCAGCTGAGCTGGTGTATCAGGAGGTGATCCTGCAGCCGGAGAAGATGGTCCAGTGGAACAGAACCGTTTCTGTCTGCCAGGTGCCAGACCAGACTGACACGATCACGATTATTGTTATCATTAACGCATATACAAAAGTAGCTACCTTTCTACAGAGCCGTTGAGTAAAGTGTGATGTTATGTAATACAATGCAGTTAAATGTTTAGTGTTTTTAGTCATTTAACCCCAAATGAGTAGTTTTATCTTTATTTGGATGATATTATTCTGGAGCTGACTTGTCGTATTTATCTTCAAATAAACCAAACAAGAAGGAAAATTTTGATCAAAAATATTCTTTATGCAAAATCAAAAGAAAAACAGGCATTTTTACAAACTTGGTCAAACAGACAATGCAGAAATATTAAGCAAACACCACTTAGACGTGTATTTAATGAGGGTGGATTAGTTGTAGAGTCTGTGGTCAGAGGTTTGATCCCAAGTCCTGTGGTCGCATGCCAAGCTTTGAACCCCAGTGCACTCCAGCTGCTGTGTCAGTTGCATGTTAAAGGGCATGAGAGTCTGAAAGTGATTTGCAACACAGATGGATAAATATAGTAACCACAACCACCAGACTCTAATAGGGAAGTGTTTCTGTGGTGTAAGTGTTGGAGTAGGCACATGTTAGAAATGAAATACTCAAGCTCAAATATCACACTTGGCACATGGATTTCTATTCTGGATGGGCCTCTGTATATTAGAAATTATATAATTTTATTTTTCTCCATTTCAAAGGCCTCAGTAGATCACAAAATACTTTTTAGACCTCTTTAACTGTTGGGATGTTTGCTGTGGTATTAGTCAGAGTATTTAGTTTATTTTAGGTAAGTTATTACAAAGGCTAAAAGTTTCACATCTGCCCTTCAGGTCCTTCAGAGAGTTGACGACAACACTCTGGTGTCCTACGATGTTTCTGCTGGAGCTGCCGGAGGAGTCGTGTCTGCTCGGTACCTTATCTCCCACATCCGCCTTTCTCCGTCTTTTAGTCTTTATGCTGTGTGGACTGCAAGTTTAAATGAAGGTGTATTGATTGTCTGATCGATTTTTTCCTCCTTCAGGGACTTTGTTAATGTGCGGCGAGTGGAACGCAGGAGGGACTGCTACCTGTCTGCTGGCATGGCAACCGACCATGACGCAAGGCCTCCGAGCGGTCGCTATGTCAGGTCAGACTGTGCCTGTATCCGGCTGCTTGTCACAGATCCGGCAAATTAGAGCAGTGTACTGTTCTGACTGAAGTTTAGTGTGTGTAAGTTTATTTTCTTTAACTTTCTGTCCCCTCCTCTCGTGTCATTGTTGCTTTCCTCAGGGGAGAGAACGGCCCAGGAGGATTTGTGGTCCTCAAATCCAGCAGTAACCCGACAGTCTGCACCTTTATCTGGGTGCTAAACACGGACTTGAAGGTGAGAAGTTTAAAACTGCTGTTCTTCCTCTATTCTGTTATATCCTTAAAAGGCCATAAGGATGTGTTTTAACCTCAGGATTGTTAAAAGTGTTTTTGAAGCAGAAGAAGGAGCAGAAGAACACTTCAGGACTAATAGTACATCGATCTGTGATTAAACTTTATTCGCAAACATATGAGTTGAATTGGGGATGCATGTAAACAGTTAATACACAGAAAATTGGTGATAGACAAAAAACAGAAAAGCAGTAAATATTTAAGCAAGATATAGAGTCTCAAGCCATGCCAGAGACTCTGCAATGTGCTGCAATAATTTGCTCGACTTGATAACTTTTATTTAATAATGTCACTTTTCAGCAGTGGCGGCTTTATATATGATATAGTTAATGATGATTAAAGTTGTTTTGTTCATCTTTGTTGTCTAATCAGTTACGTATTTGGGCTAGAAAAATCTTTGCCTATAGACTCTCGTTCTAAGTTGTACATGCGCAGTATCTTCTCTTTAATACAAGATATAGGTTCATGTTGGGGTGCACCATCCCTGCACCCATAGCACAACACCATCATGGGATGGAATGACATCGAGATCGACTTGACAGCTGTCTGTCACAAATTGCAGATGATTGACAGATCAAGCCGCGGGAGCTGGAGACAGAAATGGAGAAAGAGAAATTAAGAAATCCAGTTAAGTCAGTTAAATCAAAAACTTTCGAGAGGAGAACATATCAGGAGAAGCTACAGGTGAAAGAGCGCGGACCTGATCAGCTGAACTTCAGAATTAATCAGCAGTCCAAAGCCAGAGGGCAACTACACTCAGTTTGACACTTCTGGCTTTTTTGAAAAGGTTAATTGACCTTCTCCATGATGTGTTAAGAGCACAAAACAGAGGGTTCACTTTACGCGTGAGATCGATGGCACATTCAATAATCTTTCTCTTTCTACTCCATCACAATGGCAGACACACCCAAATGTTTCCATCATTCATCAAAATAAATCAGTCAGCTGACTCATAGCCCTCTTTGCTATTAAACTGGTTCATTCATTTTTAGGTTTGTTACACTATCTTAGGCCATGCTTAGAGTCTTAAATGTGATAATCTCAATTTTAGGCCCTAAAAAGTCTTACATCTGTCCATTTTTGGTAATCTAGGTCTTTATTTACTTATTAAACTAACTTAAAATTAAATTCAAAAAGAAAAAAAACAATTTGAAAAACTAAATTGAAATAAAACCCAATTAAATTTTAACAAGTTTAATAATCCTCACTCACTCCATTGTATAAATTGCATTTGTTCTTGATTGTTTATGGGATGTTCTGCGGCAGTAAATCTGGTGAGTTTTAAAGCAATTCTGTGACTGCAACTTTCCTTACTTGAATTTGTGTAGATCGTAAATTTAATTCAAAATGGTCTTAAAAAGGTCTGTTAAAAGCCTTAAATAGGCCTGTCATGATAATCAATAAATCAGTTCACCGCATGATAAATAAAAACATCCTCGTAAGTTTGCCAGCCTCGATAAATTGAAACGTGCATGTATGTCTGTTTTCCTCCTCTCTCTCTACCAAACAGGCTGGATGAGAAGATGGTTCACTCTGTGCAGTTTTCTCAACACCAGGGGGCGTTGGTTATATGGCAGGTTTAGTGGAGTGAACATCTATCAGTCATTCAGTCTTTGGGGGCTGGGGCGTGGCTGTTCGCTTGTACACACACAGAGTACTGAAGTGAGCATAGCAGGGAGTAACAAGGAAACAAACACTAATATGAATGAAGGCATGAAACTGATGGTTCCTAAGCAGGCTGCCATAGTGTGGGAATATTTTGGTTTTAAACAAAATGAACAAGGTGTGAGCTCATGAACACCAACAAGCTGATATGTCGCATTTGTTTAAAAGTAGTGGCAATGAAGGGGGGGTGCAGCGGAGCCTTCATCCTGGCAGTCCGCGCTTACTGAGACGTTTGGTCGGCAAAGTAAATATAAATAAAACAGCGAAATGGAGCACGTTCACAGACAGTGTTGTTCACTACATTGCAAAAGAAATGCAGCCCTACAATATGGTTAAAAACCCAGCATTTCGGGTTTAACATTTTAACAAAATGTTAAAAATGTTCAACAGTACGAATTGACTGGGAGAACTTACATGTCACAAACAATTCCTGAACTGTATAAACTCCATTTTATTTATTGTTTTATTGTTGTGTGTGTTTCTGTAGGAGTTTCTTTACAGAGAAAGGGTCTTTTTTAGTTTTTTTGATTAGTACAATTATTTTTTATTTACATGTAATTTTTCCCAAAAGAGAGTCCATTTCATTTTCATTGTTTTTTCCTCTTTTTTTTGTTTGTTAAATTATATTGTTTCATTTATTTTTTATTTAAAAGCTCTTGACCTTCCAATTACAGTAAAATACTCTTTAAGAAATTAAAGTTGATTGCCTTTGATGCGGTGTACTCACTTTGTTATGACATATATTATAATTACATTAATGAATAAAGATGTTTCAAAATAATATTAACAATGATATCTTGGTTAGAGTTAGGGTCAGAGGGTTAGGGTTAGGGGGTTAGGGGTTAGGTTTATCGGTAATAATTTTCTGGACAATTATTGCCAGCAAAATTTGAATCGTGACAAGCCTAGCCTTAAATTTGTTAAAACCTGCAGAAACTCTGTTTTTGGTATACGTCTCTTTTGGAGTTCGCCCCTCTGGAGGAAACAGCACGAGCCGCCACTGCTTGTAAATGTTTTTTTTAAAGATATGTGCTGCTGACCTCTTGGCTTGGTGACCCTTGTGAAAAATGTCTTGATCTTAAAGCTCAGGTCTACAGTCTGAAAACCACTTTGGCTGTTGAGACAGATGTGAAAAACGCAGCCTGCCCCCCCTTCACTCACCCCTCCCCTCAGTGTTCAAAGATCCCGCCCCCCAGCTTGTGTCGCCTCCTAGCAACACGCCCCCTCTGATAGAGCAACAAGCCGGCTGGCATAATATATCGGCAGCAACAACAACAACCGAAAACAACTCAGCTCAACTGAAAGTAACAAACACAACAGTCTTGCCCTTGAAACACACAGCGGTAGCCATTTCAATTGGACCGGCGGCGAAGCGGGTCTGGCGTCACCAGAGCAGAGCCGATTGTGGGCGAGGATTAACCTCTCTCGGCGTGTCCTCACCGGCTCAGTTTACAATGCTAACGCTGCGTGGCTAACTTATGCTAAAATCTATTGACAGAGCCTCCCCGCTCCGACCAGCATCGTTCAGTCCTTAGCCAGTATAGGCACAGACTAACCAGAGTTATTCAGCAGACATGTCCCACTGTAGTAAGCAAAGCTATTACCTGTTCAACCAGGGGCGGAACAGCCGGTGCTGCGGCCGATGCTGCGGTCGTTCGCCAGCTGGCGGGCCGGGGCTGCAGCTGATGCTGCAGTTGTCCTGTAGCTGGCTGCCGGCGCAATGTTAAACAGTCCCAAATCATTCTGCAGCTTTTTCCACCATACGATTCTCCAATGTTGAGCCCCGTTGGGACCTGTATTGCTCATATTTCTTCCTTATTCCAGCCTTTTTCTTGAAACTTTTACGTTTCCTTCTCTTCGATGTGGAAGATAACAGAAGCTCCCGGCTCCATGATGCTTTAGTAGCTATGCTGCTAGCGGATCACTGGTACATCAGAGAGCTAGCGGGGAGGAGGCGGGACCATGGGCATGACGGTGCAAAGCGAGGGAGACATGGGATTGGATGGACTCACGGACCAAAAGAACCGCGCATGCCCGCGTGGTTCTATTGGTCAACTAATAGGCTGCTTTGCAGCGGATATACTGAATGGATTTTTTTCGTTCTTTTTGGTCTTTATATTGTGTAGATGGGACCATAGGACCATAACAGCCCTATAAACGGTGTTATTAAGATGTACAAAGCTTCCAAATCGTACACCATAGCTTTAATGAGTTCTTTTATCTGGTTGAACAAAGGTTGATAATAGAATAAAACAATTAGTGAAACAACAAGCTCATTAGAAAGTATTTGACAAACTGATGCTTTAATATACACCATGCAGTGAGATATGTTGTACACTGAACTGTAATGTTTGTTTATTAATGCTTAATTGATGTGTGCTCATTGTTTGGTCTCATCAGGGCCGCCTGCCTCGCTACCTCATCCACCAGAGTCTGGCTGCCACCATGTTGGAATTCATGACTCATTTACGCCAACGCATCACCGAGCTGCGACCTTCTCTCCGCTCCCATCAACACATTTGAAACAGGAGCGACTTCTTCCCTTTCTCCTTTTTGAAGGTAGCCCCAAAAACGGGTGTAGCAAGACTCCCCCTGGATATCTGTAAGCAGGAGGGATGAACTAACTGTAGCTGAGAGGACTGCTTTTTCATGCAGAGATGTGTGACTCGTCACATTTCAGAGGCAGAAGAAGGGGAAGAATTTGGCTATCGAAGACTTTTTTTTACCAAGGTCTTCCTCAATGTGCAATGAGAACCATGTATTCTGATCCTGTCAGCTCGTTTTGTTGCAGGGTGGACATTTCTTACACAAGCAAACATGGCTGAAGGTAGAAGTGATTCTCGCTGAGTGAGCTTCTGTCTCACTTGCTCTAGAAGCAGCTGTCTCTCTGAGCCTTATATTTCTACATTCTTTGTATGCTTTTTTTTTATCCTAGCCCTCCTTTTTTGTTTGTTACAGTTGTTTTTTGCCTGTATTTTTAATTTAGAGTTGTTTCTGTGCATGTTTTCACTGCACCATCTTCAACTTAAGCCTTTTCTGCACCGGCTCTGAAGCATGTCCCACTGCGCAGCCATGCTCCCTGGAACACTGGCTAAAAAAGTAACAGATTTTCACATGGCCGACTCGGATATACTACACTGTGACTGAAGGGGAAGGAAGTCACATTGTCACACTGGTGATGAACCACTGGAGGGAGACACCACTGATCCAGGCTATGAAAACGTGGGGTTTTACATGGGTTAAGATGGGTTTTTTTAGCAATGGATCAGAAGAAAGGGCACATCAGGTGACAAGAAAGTTGTGTTACAAATGCATTATAAGCTTAGCAGCGAGAAATGATCACGTCTGCTAATTTGGAAACTGTAAACTCACTAAAAAAGAGCTAGAATGTGCCAATAACCTCAAGTGTCCTTGTGTTAAAATAGTATAACTAATCCATCATACAATGCTGTTTACTGATCTAACACACTTTGACTGTCCCCTCTGTATATTCAGTCATAAGCAACAAGACATGCAAAAGATGAATTTATCCTCCTAACAGGGTCCGATTGGATGTATTTTCCGGTTTGGTTTGTAGCTAAATACTGTTAAGAGGGAATATCAAATGAAGGTTAACCATGCTATAAACAATTACGTGCCTTTATATCACACTTGCATTACATGTTAGCCTGCCTTTTTGCTTTGCATTTTTACGCTATTTAATCATTTAATACATTCAGCAAAGATATACTGCTTGTAATAGTTGATTTTTTTCTATGTCATCAAACGGTTTTAATGTATTTATCGACACAATGTTGACAGAAAATGTTAATTTAAAGCCATCACACTGAAATACTGACCAACACTTTTGGAGTCTTAACCATTGTTCTATGTCTAATAAACTACATGAACTCAAGATTGTTTTCCAACATTTGGTTGTGCAAACCTTTGCTGCCTCTACAGACTACGTTATCCTGAAAACATATTCAACTGTGGTAATCTATTCATAGGCCTGATTTGCTTCTACACTAACCCCAGCTAAAGAGTCTGATCTCACTTTGGGACAATGATTTCCCCACCTGGTGCTTTGCTCCCTGTTCTGCAAATAACAAGGAAAATATGAGCTTACCTGACTGAGTGCCAAGCTACCCCAAATGTGGGGGTTTGTGTGTTTGACTCAACAAGATCCATGTTCTTCAATGCCATGACTAGCTCATCCCCTTAAGGGCCCGTGGTAATGATATCCAGCCTGCTCCCACTCAGTTGTTGGCTGTTTGTTATAAGAAATTACAGCACAAACCTGCAGTGTGGTGATGTTCAAAAACCAAATAACATGAAATGTGTCTGGGCCTTGCCTCTCTTCGTCGTCCTCACATGGGTTGTGTGTCCCACACTTAAAACTTAATGTGACTGATTGGTGTGGCTTATGAAAGCTAGTCAGTCAAACACCACACCATCAATGTGTGACATGTGAACCTTGCATTAGTTACTCAAAGCCTGCTTCTTGCCCCTGGGAACTTGTGCCCCATCCCGTCTTTTAAGTAAAATACCATAATCATGCACTGATGTGTCTGCATCGCTCTGAAAACGTAAACTGTAGCAGGCATTTCAACTTGTATTGCAGTCGTGGCATGTTTTTACATTGGAGAAGGGAAAGTATGACAACTGAGACTGAGCACATGACTTAGTACAAAGCTGACAGAATGAACAGAAGTGGATTTTATTCCAGTTCAAAGAACAGAAGAGAAGGAATCTTCTGTTCATCAGCCGAGGCAGAGGACGAGGACTTTAAGCACTGGTTTGCCCACTGAATATGACACAAATAAAAAAGTATTCTCAAGGATTTCTAACATATTGGTTTGTCTTTCTGTAGCTATTTTAACACATCATTGTACACAAAGAAACAAGTCAGAGAGAAACTCGGAGACTTGCAGTAACCTAGGGCTGTGCCAACCAGTTTTAGGGCATGTGTTCTACATGGTTACTAAGTAACAGCTTCTGGTGTTCAAAACAGAGGCCAAAGTGGAAGTGCCAAAAACTAAAGCACACCACAATGTGTGCCTTCGTCTTGTTGCATAAGCATTGAAATTAACATAGCCACTTTGTGTTCGAAGGCTTTTTTGTTTACAGCAACTCAAACAGGTTGATGTGAAGTTAGTTTGTAACATATTCTCGCTGTGGTGGCTGCTGCTTACGATGTCGCTCTTGTTTTGTCCAGTATTTTTGAGTCATATGTCATTACATTGTGTGGAGGTGCATGGTGGGCTCCATCCACTGCCACTGTATTGGTTAAGAGGAACATGGAGCTACAGTGCAGGTTTGATGCAGAAGTACAAATCAGTCTGCCTGCTATGAGAAACTCATCCCAAATGTATACTCACTTAACTGTCTATTTAAGTTCTTTGGACAATATATTTTTAATATAACTAGAGCCGGCATGGTTGAGCTGTGTTGCGTTGAAAAGCAGCCTCAAACTTTGAAGTGATGTTGTGCAGCTGCAGTTTTATTAGAACTGGACAGTTCCTGACTGTAAGGGGGTTCATAACTACATTGTTGTAGTTATTAATGTAAAAGCACTCCTTTTACAACCAGTCTTATTATGAGCTTGATTTATTTTAAAGCCTGTGCTAGTTTAATCCTCAGCAGCAGCAGCAGCCATACCTCTACTGAATACACTGTTTTTTCAAATCTGATTGGCCAATTAATGTGACAGATAGAACAACAGGAAACAATAAATGGGTAAAAAACAGAAAGGCTGTGATGTCCCATGATTATGTTTTTTGGCTTCTTTAATAACATTTTTAGATCTTATCAAAACTGAATTAGATAAAATATTAAAGCATCATAATGGTTGAACAGATTGGGTTCTTTTGTTGCTTTTTTCTTTGACCTATAGCATTTATGACTCCCTCTGTGCCCCATTATCACACCATGAGACATCTTTATTGATTCCACAATGACATAATATTGGTGTCTGCTATTTTAACTCACCCTGTGTCACAGCCTTAAGGGAGGACAATAGAGCATTCCACAGCAGGAGCTTGCATACACACACTTACACACACAATGCTGCCCTCCCCCACTGGCTCCTGTATTATGAAGGTATTCATGTCACAACAGTAGTATCCTATGGCTTGAGTCACATGTGCTACAGCTGCACTGTTTCAAAGAGGCCCAGTCTTTAACAACATCTTTATAGAGGCTGAAACACCTTCAAAATCATGAACGCTTTCTTCATCAATGCTCCCAACCAGAGCTCTTCTTCCTTTCTAAAACAAATGACTTTTTGAGAGTGGTTTGCTAGCTACATGAAAATTCTTTAAAAATGTTATCCATCCTGTCCAAGAATCTAATTAAACCATGTTTTCACGGACAAATGTCGGAATAATCTCAGTAACCACATACAAGGAAAGTAATTGACCCTGAAATCAATACAGGCATGGTACATTGGCTCCACAGTGTGTAATTAGACCTACTGTTGTGGAGGTTATTACTCGTCCCCGGGGCAAAACACAATGCTGGGCCTTCTCACATGATAGTGCTGTGACTGTCTTCTGAGGCTATGGTTGTGTGAATATTTATGTGTGTGTGTGTTCAGGGACCTTCTGACTTCTCTTATTTTCCTTCATTTTCAGCTGATGAGAGCCACTGCTAATCTATTCCTTGTCTGCTTGAGCTTCTCCATCAGGGCGAACGTCTACTGGATGTGGAGCACCCTAGGGCTCTGAGGATGGGAAGCTAGGTAGACTCTGGGGTATCGGTGCCTTGAGTTTATCACTTTTTTGACCCGTTTTTCTTTCTGGATTACTACTACCTGCAGATTTTGGACAGATGGGTTCAGCCTTTAAGAGGTTCTGCATGCAGTTTTGCTGTTGCTGCTGCCCTCAAGATGATGATGATGACGATGAGAAGCAACCTTTAGTACCGTAAGAAACACAAGATCTTCAGTAATGAACTCTAATAGCAAGCACATCATCCACAATTAAGGTGCTAGTATCACCTAGAGGGGAATTCAATGCTTAAAAAATCATTAATATTTACCTGTCACATTTTGGGTGTGTTTGATTTAACAGTCAGGATCCATTGGAGTATTTTAACCGTGAAGTCCAGAAGCGGCGCGATGAGGAAGCAAACTTGTGGAGCACGCCAGGAGACCCCAGCCACTCGGAGAGAGAGGATGACCGAGTCCTTTACAACCTGCTGCAGGCCAGAAACAAGACTCGCATGGGATCCACGGTGTGTGATGTAGATTGTTTTTGTGTTAACTAGAAGACAAAAAAAGTTATAAGCTTGACTAGGTGATGCTAAATAGAGTGAAATGTATCACAACAGAGCGAATAAGTGATTTTTAAGAGCTAAAGACAGAAATCATTTATAATTAGTCATCTAAAGTATTTATTTTTTAACAAATGAACCATGTATTAGCAGCTTTGCCATCCGCTATGGTTCTCAATTACTTTGTTGTGCCCCTCTTTTGAGATTCAAGATTCTTTCATGCCCCCTTACAAAGCTGAATGCTGAAGTTTAGATTTTTGTACATTCATCTAAACATGAATACTTATTTCTTCGTCAAGTATTATTCTGAAAACATAGAAATATTTCTATAGCTACTTATAAAATATAGTTTCTGTTCTACTTCTTATTCTCGGACTGCATGTTAAAATCTCAGATTTTTCCTCACAAAACTCAATTTCTGATTTCACTTGTTTTGTCCCTCGTAAATAAAAAATAGGAAAATTACACTAATTATGTTAATTTCATCAAAATATTACACAAAACAAAACAGAATTTTCCTTTTAAAATTTAGAGCGTGGGCTGTAACTTTGTTATTAAAGGCACATTACGTAGTTTGGAAGTAGGCAGGCCAATCTACATCAACACTGAATGCTACACTGATTTCACAGAGTAATAAAAGGTTCTGCAAAATGAGTGACTATTTAAGACAGAGGAAAAAAAATCTCCATTTCTTTTTTTTTACATCTCTCTAAACAACAACAACATAATGAATCAATTAAATCAATATAGTTTCAAGCCCAAATTAATTTCATATTTTCTAAATTAAAAAACACTAAGCTAAAAAGCAAAATATAGCCTGTTGTCTCGCAGCACACATTTATAACTACATGAATCCTCCCTCTGACATGGCAAATAGCCAGTCACAGAACAGAATTTTTGATTGGCACATGGGGTGGCCAGACAAAATTCCAGGGGGCCCATGCCCCAATTTGGCCACACCCCTGCCCTAGCAAGTTGCAACCCCCCTGAAGGTTATGTCCCTCTAATTCAGAAACACCAGCCTCCTAAGAGAGGCACAGTAATGTTCTCTCACTTGCTAAAGGGCTAAATTATTTTAAAAGATGGAATACTCTCAGTAAGACAGTCCAAATCAAAATTAATGTTGTAAAAGGAAGAAGTATGTCACCCTTATCATTGCTTTATAAACAAAAGTTTGTTTGCAACCTGATTACATAAGTTTTAAACAGAAAAAAATCAATTCCAGTCACTCTCAGTGCTGCAATCAACAGAAAACTGAACGGTAACAAAGGACATTTTATTTACCCTCTGTGTTAAGATTTTGCTTTTTGAAATGCCGGTGATAGAAACACTTGCAGAGAAAATCAAAAGAGGTGCACATCTCTTGCTGGGTGCTGGATCAAAAATGAATACACATGAACAAAAGGAAAAAAAAAGATGTGCTCAACAGAAAGTTCTAGTCATAGTTTGTTTTTTTAGCCCCAAGCAACATTCCAAGCCAAAATGCTCTTCCTCAGACTTGGAAATGATATAATATAAAATAGAATTATAATTTTTAGGTGTTCAATCAACTCATGGGGTGCCAGTGGTCCATGGTTATGTCTGCATGCTCTACATATTAAGGATGTTGTCGTCCTCATGGGTGGTCTGGGGTCATATCTAGTCCAGGGCTTCATTCTTGCATCACGTTCCCTGCTGTTTATACCCACGTGTCTATCCAATGTGCTGTCTTCTGCAACAGTGGTTCTCAAGTAGTGGTGAGACACACTGAAACATGACCAGGGTGCCTTGGGAATTTGTAGACCATGTGTTCATCTACATAGTAATAAATGAATGTGGTCTTAATTTACTTCAACAAGATTTTATGTTTCAATTTCTGAATAAAATGGAAAATCATCAACTTTGAAAACTCTCTTAAGCCTTCAAGGGTTTCACAATCGATGGGCTGAGCAGGGTGAAGCTGAAACAGACCCTAATGACTGAGCTTATTAAAACTGCTATTGAGTCTAATATGTCATTTAACATAGAGTCATTTTATTACATCACTGGAGCACAAAATATTCCTCAGTTTTAGCAGAAAGGATGAGCTTCATCAGTGTTATCCATCAAATGAAACCAAAATGTCCAACCTTTAGACTGTCAACATGAGAAAAAAATGAATAACTAAAAACTTGAATCACTCTGGGAGTCCTTTGTGAACATATTTATCCAGTTTTGAAATGTGTGGTAATACTGTGTAAATAAATGTCAATTTACTTAATTCACAAGTTCAGGGCAGAAAAGTTCACTTATAAAATAGTTTTTGGGAAAAGCCTAAAAATATTCTGTTTCAGATATTTCTTGAGTAATGCAGGTGTTTGTCAGGCATTAGTAGATCCAAAAAACACCTTTTTTGTCTTGATAAGAACTTTGTTTGCTTCAAGACTTTCAAAATCAGTTTGAAAACCAGTACCCACCAATAATGGCAGGCACAATAAAGAAAATTAGATGGAGACTGACAGCTACATTTTCAAGCTTGAGGAGGAGCAGCTTGTCTCAGAATGCCATTGTTGCAATAAAAGACTCTCTATCAGGAGAATACTGATATTTATAAACATTTCTGGTTAATATTTTCCCAGAACATTACATATACAGTACCAGTAATAAAAGGGTTGTACAAAACGTTTATTTTTTACTGCTTTCCCAGAGTATGCGTGGTCTTATTCCGGCAGATTAGGTCAAATTTCACTGATGTCTCAGACATAATGATATATGGCTTTGGCTCATGGGATGGAAGAGGGCCCCATGTGTACTCTAGCTGCATGTTGTCCACCTCTCAGGGAAATAAAGCACAAGAGACCCCTCCATGACCCCGACCTGGAGACATGATTTAATAGCTTTGTTTTTCTTGTTCAGGGTTATCGTCGTCTGAGCGTGGACATCGAGGCCATGAGAGACACCCGTCGAGAAGTCAGAGACAAATGGAGGACAATTCTGGAGAATTTAGGTAACACTGGGCAAAAGACTGAGCTTAAACTGTCTCTTAACGTTACAGAGATGATACATGATCATTTCAGTGTTGAATCTAAGAGCTATTTTAGATTTAGTCTTAAAAAAATTTTACATTTTAGTCACTGCTATTAGACACACTGCTTAATTTCTCTAAGTTAATTCAATTGTGTAATGAGCATAACTGATTTGTACTGATGTTAATGCACTATCAATAATTTAAATAATTCGAAATGTCTTGTACTGTACAGAGAGCATTTTCTTTGAAAGATCATCTTGATGATCCTAATTACTGAATTTGTGCTCCTTTACAATCACGTCTTTGTTGGTGCGACTATCAGTACTCCTTTTATTGGCCAGATTTTACTCTCATTTTGCCTGGATGTTGAGAAGTAAAAATACATTTTGGCTAAGTTTTTATTATCACACATTTGTCTTTAGGAAGTTATTACCTTTTCGTGGAAAAATGAAGATGACAAACACTTTCAGTTGTCATTTTTCAGAGAAGTCAGCACTGACCAATGATTGTCTTTTTGTCTAGGTTTTATGGCTGAAGCTGACTCTCTGCTGAATGTGTCTGCTGGAACATCACAGGACCGCATGCGTAATGCTGCCGCAGCACGTTCCATGCTTCATACGCTTCACACTGAGACCTCCATTTTCAACACCAAAGAACCCCCACCAGAAAGATACCTGTTCATCCTGGTGAGAAGATCAGATTTGAGTCGTGTGAGACTAATCGCTTCTCCTTAAATTAATCTAACTCAGGCTTCAGGATGTCCTCTTCCATCCACAACAGGGGCATCTGTCTCAGTTCAAGCTGGTGCAACAAACTGCAGTATCTGACAAAGACCACCTTAAGTCTTATATTTTATTTGGTTAGAGACATGCCCACTTCAAAAATGTGGTTCCTAATGTCCAAACTGATCCATGTGTGTACTGGACTGGTTAGATCTCACCTGGTTTGATCTAAACCAGTCCCGTTGCCACTTGGATCATTGTTAAATAACCATGACCTGGATGATTATGGACCCTGGAAACAAGGTTTTTTAGATTTTTTTCATCTTTGGGCCCCATTTCATTATTACATGATGCTTATTAATAACTTTTACCTGTCTTTACAAAATCATGGAACTTTCCTGTATACCATTGCCAACAGTGCATTCAAAGGCAGTTATTTTTTTAATTGAATGCTCAAATCCATGAGTAGACACCTCCAAATTTTCTTCCACAGAGCCCCATCTCAGAGAGATACTCAAAAAGGAGCAAAAACGGTCTCACTACTGTTTCAAAGACAGTAGTAACCAGAAAAGCACCTGGAGAGCATAGACCTCTACCAGTGCCACAGTCCTCACCCATATTGTGATTTTTATCATAAATATTAGTCCTACCTTTATCATATCTAAATACTTCGATTCCTTGACCATGAAAACATACCATTAGCAATTGGATTCATAATGATATCTATTTTAGTTCCGTAATTATTCACGAAAATTGAATTGTTCGTCATTGTGGTTTTGGACTGATCCGGATCACTCCTAAAATCTAATCATTTGTTCCTTGTCCCAATTCAGACATTTCCTGAAAATTTCATCGAAATCCATCCATAACTTTTTGAGTTTTGCTGCTAACAGAGTAACAAACAAACAAGATGCGGGCAATAACAAACTTGATCATAGTATTACTTTGTCACCTTCCAAAATATTACCATCCTAAACACAGACCATATGTGAGCGATGATAAATATCCTGACACAATCGTTTAAGAAATGTAAGCGTTACTCACTGATTCTTTGATGCTTTTGAAAAATTCTTGCACTGCACTTCATGAACAGTCAAAACACACGAAGCCTCTCATATAATTGTAAACTTTTATCTCGTCAAGGTGTAAGAGGAAGTATTCTCCAGTATTTTTATTTTCAAGCAAACTCGTGGTAACATTCAGGACAATACTTTATTTTCGCCTTTGATTGACAGCTATTGTCGCAGAAATTTGACGTTTTTTTTTTTTTCTTTTTTATTAGATTTATGACTTTTTCCTCAGAATTGGCTGTGGTGCCAATTCTCTACTGTAGTGAAGAGATGAACAGAGCTGGGGAGGGGACAGGGGAACCCAGCTTGCATGGAGAGACATGCAGGATATGAGCCACAGGCCACTGCTGCCAAGTGTTCTGGCCTCCCCTGTGTTTGGATATTCTTGGATATATTATGAAAACTTCACTCCTTTTTCCAATGTCTGAACAATTCCACAATGTTTTGCACTTATAACTTCTATCAGGTTGTTGTTCAGATAAATACCTGATCTTAATGGCCCCTGAAGGAGTATTTAAATGATAGCTGAACCCAAAGACAACATGCAAATTGAAATTTGTCTCAACACTTTTAAAATCAACCATATCAAAGGCATATTTTTGTCCATAACACCCCTTTATTTCTCTCTCACTTCTTTTCAGGATCGTCTCCTGTACCTAGACATAGCTGAAGATTTTATGGCAAAGGCAAGACGCTTCTATCCTCCAAGGGATGATTCTGACGAGGACACCCCGGGCCTCTCCATCAACCTGCCTCTGCTTCTAGCCAGGGTGGAACAAGCCATGAATGGACATGAAGATGAGAGCCAGAGCGAGATAGATGATGGAGACTTGAGTGATAGATCTTAAAAAATCCCCTAACTGCAATAATAATGGACACAAACAGGGGGCAGTAGACATCAACCCTGGAGACTTGGACGTGACTTAGTAGCTCCAATCCTTGAATGTTGTTCTTTTTTCCTCCATTACAGCTGCTTATTTAGTGTTAAAAGCTAATCTTTCTCCCCTTTCCCCTCAAATGCACAGTTAGACTGTTATTGTGTTTGGTGAGTTCAGAATCTTAAAGGGCTAAGCACATCCTCAGGTAAACATGACAGAGATGTTCTCTATCTGTGGCTATTTATCAAGTTCTTACCACACTCTTTGTTCAGCTGTTGTTAAACCCCCAGGGTGGTGGTGTTCTTTTGAGCAGAGCCTTTTATATTTTGTCCTGTGATTATCAGCATTCGTCTGATTCAATCACATGACCATAAAATCATGGAAAAAATAGCCCTGTAATCTTTTGTTGGCTTTCATTTGCAGGAGATTAAACAATGTGAAATAGCTGATGAGATGAGAAGGCCTGTAGTATGTACTGTGTGTTTGACTTCACTTTTTGTGTGAACAAGGTTTCAATGATCTAACCTCATGCTTTGTTTGATAATGTGCTCTGTTGTCCAGTTCAGGGTGAAATAAAGCCTGCAGCGTGTTGTGAGTAAATGCATCACATGGTGGTGTGATGTCTTTGTTGGTGTTGCCTCAAGTGAAAATGAGTCCTGAGTTACTTAAAAACTATTGAACAACAAAGAGGAAAATAATTTTGCATGACTGTCAGCAACACAAAACTTATAGGTTTGCATCAGGGAATGATTTTTCTATCATGTTACAGTTATGTATGATAATAACTCTCTGACATCTCCTTTAGGTTTGGTAAAACTGGCTTCCCCAGTTAAGAAAATGACTCTACCCTCAGCCCAGTGAAAGTGTGTGTCTTTCGAAAAGAAACTTACTGACACTAAATTCACCAAGGACAACTTGTATAGCAACTCCATCATCAATGAGTGAATGTGGATTGGATTGAATGTGGAAGTGTGACCTGCAATGTAGAAGTAGTTTGAATTTTACTTTGAGATACGACATCACAGAAACAGTAAGAACAACAGCAAATATGTTATTTTTAAAGAGCTGTGCGTCATCAGATAAAAACAAACGAGCAGCTGAGGTGGGCATAGCTGATGGAGCTTCTCTAAACACCATGCTAATGTATCTCTCTCATCCTACTTATAGCACCAGTAGCTGCCTGAAATACCTTGTTTTTCCAGCCCCCCATTAGATCTACCAGTGTGACATCCTACCGCAGTTTCATCATTGGTTTAAGCCCATTGGCTTGTTGTGGTAATCACAGTGCAGAGCACAGGCATTAGAGTGAATGATGAATTGTTGACTATTGGCCCTTTTCCACTAGCACGCCTTGGCCCTACTCTACTCGTCCCTACTCGATTTGCAGCGTGTTTCCACTGGCCCGGTACCTCCTAAAACAAGCCAGTTTTAGTACCTACTTAGCTCTGGTTCCAAGCGAGCTGAGTTGATACTAAAAGATGACGTCACCTACTGCCGGCTACTGATTGGTCAGACAATGTCGTCATCTATGAGTCATGAGCGCGACGACCTAGCATGCTAGCAGTAGCTACCATTGGCTTACCCTTTCTTTGCAGCTCGATTGCTCTTGTCCTCGACTTCTTTCTGTTGTATAGCTTCCAAAACTCTCCTGTGCTTCTCAAGGGGTATTTCTAATTGCCACCTGCAGCCTTCTTCTGCTTTTCTTTTTACTCAGTTAGTGACCAAAAGCCACAGATTGTTGTGTCACTCTCAGCTGTTCACTGCACCCCGTTGGGCAGGCGACTGGGGCTTATGGAAAAGCAGCACAATGCGAGTAGAGTAGAGTAGGGCTAATGGAGCATTCCACTTACAAAGTCAGAAAAAACATGCCAATCTAGCAGGCTATTGTTAGCCGCTTTATTTTTTGTGCGCAGTTCACAAATGCCACATGAAGAATGTAAATAACATTATGGCAGCATTTCCTTTAAAAATAAGTTTAACAATACTATGTATACGGCTGATTCAGTGCAACAAACACTCCTCAAAAGTGCTATTAAATAGATTAAAGGAGCTTAATAACTGTTAACACTGGGGGCAGCCATCTTCAATTGTCAACTCAGAGAGGGTGAAGATCCTCTCAGTTCCAAGTAGGAAATTCTGACCCTAGTTGAGATTTCCCACTCAGAACTCGGAAATCCTGACTTCCCAATCCAACTGGAATGCACCATCAGAGGCTGTAGCAATACTAGTCATAAGTGATAATAAATGATTTTTACAGGAGTTTAATAACAGCCAACACTGGGGCAGCCATCTTGGATTGTTATCGCAGGGGAGATCCCCCAAGTTCCTAGTAGGAAATTCCAACCTCGGGGGAGCATTCCAGTTGAAATTTCCCACTCAGAACTTGGAAATCCCGACTTCCCAGTATAACTTGAACACACCATTGAAGGGGCAGGAACTCCAACAAGGGCTCTGACAGACTGAGAAAACAGCACCATAAGAAGAATTCTTTACTTGAAAACTAGAAAGATTTTTCTTTTTACATTAACAACTGTGGACATACTCCTGCAGTCATCAAAAATGAGTGTATCGGTTGAGATCCTTCATGTCTGCTGTGACTCCACTGAGGATCGGCAGGCACACATGTTCAACCTGCAGCAATCAGCCACAGGTGTAGCCACTGTGACCTAATCAGGAGTCTATAAAGGACTCCTGAGCCCACTGATCAGTTTACTCTGCTGCTGACATGATGTTTGAAACCCTGAAGTGCCTCAAGAGCGAGTGTTATTTGATCATGTATTAGGATGTATTGTGGCTAATTTTGATTCTTATCTACTAAATTTAAATCTCTAATGATTCTCATGATTTAGTTAAACATTACTGAGCATTATTTATGTTTGAAGATTATCAGTTAATTATGTTTATGCTTTTTCTTTATACAGAAACACCACTTGACAGCTTGTGAATAAACCCTTTAAATTGGAACCTGGTCTTTTCTTGAGTGACTCCTCACCTTCAAACTGATGTTGCTGAACTCGTCTGTGTTAAAGCAAAATATAAGATCCCTAAGTCAGGCTATGGCTATTCATCAAACCTAAGTGAAGCACTGTTCTTGGCACAGTAAACATGCTCCAAATGAGAACCTCCACCAGAGTATGTAGTCATGAGTACTGTTTTTAGCTTGTAAATATGCACCTCTGACTGTCGACCAGGGTAACAATTTGACAAGCAGACAACTACTTTTATGTTAAAAATTCAAACAAATTCACAGTATTGCTCATTTCTTAGTTTTTTTGATAAGTATTAATGCATTAGCTTACATGTTACTCAGTGGCATAAGTAGTGTTTTGGCCTCTTTTACTCAATTTCCAATTGTCTGAAATTTGCAGAATCTAATATTTGCTCAAATTTTCAACATTTAGCTGTTTGCCAGTTTGTTGAAAACCATTTACTGTAGCAGAGACAGCCTGTCTTAGGCTGTGTCCGAAATGGCATACTAACGTCCTACTGATACTAAGTGTGACATCAAAATGAGTATGTAGTGTATTCACATTAGACAGTATGAAAAGATTGGGTGTGCGAGAAATACCTGGATGTATACTATATCGGAAAAAATGTAAAGTATGCGAGGTGGGCGTACTAGTCACACTAAACGCCCCATAATGCATTGCGCCATGCAAGATCGACCGGCATTCAGCTAAAAATCGGCCACTAGCAAACTTCCTGTTTTCAAAATAAACGCATCTTTTATTATCTCCTTTTAGTTCTTTAACACTTTTGTAAATGGGCTCTTGTTTTGGAGCCGACCGACATAATGGTGTACATAGCGGAATGTCCGAAATTAAATTTGTATTTGTGCGTTTTATGGCTCAAATGACCACATTTTGGTATTCTACGAGGTGACTTTCTCGCCTAAAATGCTCTGAACTTTCAAATGTGGGGAATCAACAGAGATATTTGATAGCCGTGTGTGCTTCTGATTTTTGTCGTTGGAGGTCTGAAATGCATCATGGGAAACTTAGTGGTATACTACAGTGTGAACGGTTGGTATCCTAATCATACTTATAGTATGTAGTACACAGTATATACACGTGAGTTTGTAAATAGTAAATGGACTTGAGCTTATATAGCGCTTTTCTAGTCTTGGACTACTCAAAGCTGCTTTACACCGCAGGTCACACCTGCCCATTCACGCCCATTCGCTCTCACATTCACTCACTGATGGTTCAGAGTTTCTATCTTAGTTAGAAATCAGTATCTCTAACACATTCACGCCCTTTCATGCCCATTTATACACCACTGACGCAGCAGTGGGAGCAACTTGGGGTGTCTTGCCCAAGGACACATCGCCATGTGTCGCCCAGAGCTGGGCTTGAACCTGCAACCCCCTGATCACTGACCAAGCACACTATCCAACTGCGCCACCGACGCGTTTGTAGTATGTAGTACGTTCGTATGCCATTTTGGACACAGCCTTAGTGGATGAAACTTTTTTTTTTCCTTGGCATGCATGCTTGAGTACAAGGACACCATTGTGTTTTGTGCCCTATCAAGTCCATAGTCCTATAGCTTGACTCAACTGTAGGCCTACACATAAAACTGATGAAGAGCAGACAGGTAAAATTTAAGTGTTGAAACATCACTACTATCCCCTCTATCTGGTGAGGCAGGAATGAGTCCAAAACGAGAATTGAATTAGCATTTAGCAGTTATTGGTTTCCAAGGGTGAAAGTATAAGGGATCATAGAATACTCTAAACCGACACACCAGATGGACTGTAAAGTATAATTCACTAATCCATCTGGAAAATACCCCATAGAAAGTGTTTGGGAATGGGCAGTGCCTTTTAAATTATATCCAGTTGGTGATTGGATGATTGTTCTGTCAATCCTATTCATTATGGTTCAACCAGATAATGTAGAAGGCAGGCACTACTGCAGCAGTGCAAAGGACTGAATGTGAAGTTCTTCATTAACACAAGCACTCAAGCCTTGAGCTAAAATGATAAAATGCATCTGACATTACCCTTTTGTTATTAAAGTGATACTTTGTGCCTGAAGGATGGTTGCTGGTGAGCTGGGAATGTGGACTACAAAAATGGCTGATGACTCTACTGCAAACATTTCTGATTGTTCTTGGATAGACAATAATTCAGACACTTCTAGCCATCTTTGAGGACCAACTTGACTAGGCCATTTTTTTTTCTCAAACTAAAGTCAAATGTGTGTCATACTGTGGAAATGTGTAACCACTTTTAAGTTGAATTTCCATGTTGTAGTTCCATAGTAGCTCGCTTCTTACTCTTGGCAAATATGTTTAAACACAAAAATTGTGAAAAATTGGTTTGTTTGTTGAGATAATCCCAAAGAACAGAATATGTAGGTTCAAAATTTTGTTAGCTACAGACCGAATTAGTAGCGAAGTAGTGGAAAAATCCCCACTGGCCTTTAGCCCAGAGCGCCAGCATGTTGCTAACTTCCACATTAAACTCCAAAAATCTGTCATCCCTGCACACAAGAAAATGTCTCCTGTGCGGCCTGTTTGCCTAAGGCGCGATTCATTCTCGCTTCCAGTTTTGCTATGTTTTTCCATACTTAAATGCTCTCAGGTCACTCATGACATGGGTCGTAAAAGGCTCTGAAGAGTTTAGGTGAAAATAAAGCAGTGACTCAACAGAAACATCATGCCTTACAAGTGCAGTACGTGACTCCTCAACTTAATGTTTTGTCTTCACGTGGCCCTGCGAGCTGAACACCCATGGCTGGCTCTTTCTCTGATCTGCAGATATAAAAAATCCTGGCCTGCTGCAGTCTGTCTGGTGTCTGATCATCCCACTGGGATGGATGAGAGCTGAGAGATGGATCTGATGTAGATGGTGTTTCAGCTGTGTTGTTGTTGATACCATTATGTAATAGGGACACTCTCATTAGTGCACATGTTGAACACAGCATCAGTCTGCTAGCACACTGGCATAAACATACAAATAGCGAGTTACATTTAGCTTAATGGTGGAAGCATTAGAGCCAGGTCAAATTCTGAGTGTAGGAGTCCACAAACTTTCACATTAGCAAGCATTTTGTGTCAGGCTGACCTGTGTGGGAGGCCTCTGCCTGCCCCCTATACTTTATGAAAAAAGTGACTGACTCTTAACTCGCGCAATCATAATATTTTGCCATATTTACCACCCCCTTGCAGGCCCTGAGCTTCACCCAGCAGTCACCCTCCCACTCTGTCCCTCTCAGTGACAGCTCGTTTAGTGTCAGTTCCCAGCAGCTGTGGCACGGCGCTGTTATGCAACTCAAACTCTTCCTGGCTCGACTGGGCATGTGTAGGTTGGGACGAAAAGGACAGGACGGAAGGGGAGGGGAGGGGGTGGGTGATCTATGTGACAGGGTTAACCGCATCACAGGTCACCTTTAGAGACCCTCTACACCGCTGCCTTCATTAGCATAGCATGACTCACCTGCCGGATGATGTGTTGCAGTTTAGGGAGATGATTAACAAAAAGTAATACTTACAGGAAGAACTTTGTTCATGATACTTCACCGTCTGATTGCTAAAACCTATTCAAAGACACAATGTCAGTGCAGAAGGATGTTGCTTACAGACTGATTGGGTTTCTTTAATGGTATGTAAGACTGCAATGCTGTAAGATCACGGAACATATGACCCTGGGGATTTCCATCTCTTTCGTGCAGGGTAATAACTTAGACTTGTAATGTCCCTCTGATGAAAAGTGCACCGAGGAGCCTAAGAATTGCTGACAGGTTGGAGAATTTATTCAACAGGTAGACAGAAAATAGCTTTTAGCTGTTGCATAAGATGCACAGGGCACACAAAGACGGCAAAAAAGTATTAACATAACCTTAAAGCTCCTGTGAGGAACTTCTGGGCTCCATGCATTTATCAATTTCATGCACAAAAGTTGGAAGACCAAAACACAAAAGCACATGTATAAGTTTAGTCGAGACATGAAATGGTTGGAGGTTATACTTTTTAGTCTTTAAATGTGACTGTGTGTAGATCTTAGAGCCCCCACAGTAGCTGTCAAGTGCAAGACAAAATGAATTCATAAAATGCATCACAAGCAATACATAAGAATACAAACACAGAAAAAAACAAACAAAAAAATCCATTTCACAGTTAATTTGCCATGTTTTCTCGAACTGAGTGTCTTTCAATTTCCAGTGTGTATTTTGTGATTGAGGTTTATTTGTGATTGTGTTCTCAAATCTATTAACTTCTTGTTCAATCAAATAGGTTTTCTTGTTATGTTTTCTTATAATTTTTGGAATTGTCCACTGTTTTATTTATTTGCTGTTCTATTTTATGTTCTCTTGTTTTTTATTGTTTTATTAAATTAAGTTTTTTTTAATTTCTTTTGGTTATGCTTTTATCTCTGTTGAGAATTTGATGTGCTTATATTCATTCTTGTGTTTTGATATAAAACTTTTTTGTCACTAATGCTTTGTTTTCTTATTATCTTTGTCCTTTTTTAATTGTTTTTGTGTTTACTCATTGATCATATATTTTGTTTACTTTTGTGGTGTTTTTTATCTAAGTTTTTTTTGTCCCTGTACAGCTCTATTTGTTGCTGTGTTGTTTGTTTTTGTGTTTCTTTTTATTGTGGTTTTGGTATTTTCTTCACTCCTTTATAATGTCATTATAGGTTGATTATGTTATATACTGACAATTGCTTTTTTTTCTTAAAATTGACTATAGAAGTTTTGATCGTTGTTGCTTTTTCATTTGAGTTGTGCTTTAAATGGTCTTTATTGATTTGTTACTGTGCAGTTTTTATTTGTTGTGTTTTATTTCAGGTGTTTCATTTTTTGTTTTGTCTATAATTTATACATATGTTGCTATGAACTTGTTTTATGTTTTCATTTGTTGCTGCATTGTGTTTATTTAATTCTGTTTTATTTGCGTATGGCTTTTTCATTTGTGTTGTGCTTTTTGTCCTTTGAGAGCGAAAATTTGTCATTTTCTTATTTTTATTTAAGTTATCTGATTTGTTGTTATTTACCATTTGTTTATGTGTGGTTGTGTTTTTTTTATCCCTGGTTGTATTTTCTAATTTGTCATGTATTTTGGGTCGTTGTGGGTTTTTTTTTTCTTGATGACTACACTTTTTTGTGTTTGTTTTGTTTTTGTGTTTTTAATTTGTTTGTTTTAATTTGAATTTTAGGTCAACCAGAGTCCCTGTGGGACTTTTAGAAAGGGCTGAAATTAATTTAGTTTATTTATTTATTTTTTATTATTATTTTTGTCATTTTCTTTTGAGATTTTAACTTGAGCATGTTTTATTACCAGCCAAAATCTCCCTTCCCAGGAGCTTTGAAAGAGAATATCTGCTTTTCACAGCTTAAACTTTTATGTCATGTTCTAGTACACGTGAAGCTAATAATACTCACATTTGAACACATGTGAACCGATCACTCTTCCTGTCATAAGTCGCATGCAGATTTCTGCTGTGTGTGTCAGATCTGGTTTCTGTTATTGGGTGATGCCAGTTCCTGATGTGGATGAATGAGTCAGACCAGGAACTGTTGGTAAGATCACACCTGTCAGAGGTGAGTGTGTGTGTGTGTGTGTTTGGTGTGTTTCACAGCCTGTAACTGGAGTTGATTATGGCTTGCGTGGCGCTCTGTCACTGAGATAATGAATCACTGGGGATGCAGCTCTCACTGCTACTGAGAGGCAGCATTAGCATCTAATGAGGGGGTTTGATGTTTGCACAAGGCTGGGCTGTTACATAAACTTCTCTTTGTTCTCAATTAGGATGTAAATTCTGTGTGATACTCCATAAAGTTCTTTAGATTGTCACCTTTATTTCTGTCTCATATCTCTGCTCCTTAACCCACATCCCTGAAATACCCTCACAATTGTAATATTAGCTCTCCATGTTAGCACAATACCCCTCTCTGCTTCAACTCAAATCTGCATCAAGATTGTGGCTTAGACTAAACCTGTTGTGTGTCTGTCTACGAGTTTCTCCAACAGTGTTTCCACCACACTTTCATCTCTAAGTCACTTTGATCCCAGCTGAAGTGAAACGTGTTCTGCCAAGTGATTACAGAGGTGACCTGGGGTACAGTTTGAGTATCAGGGGATTTTCCACCCAATTACCCTCAACCCCTTCTCTGAGTGGCTTCCAGCTCTCGGGAACGAGACACTGAGAACTTGGTGTCAGGTGTCAGCACACACTGATTGTAGAGTGACTACATGCATCAGGAATAGCCACAGAACATGTATAAAAGCAGGGGACAGGTCCAAGCCCAGACATTGACAGCAGGAAGGGAGTAAGAGAAAGCTAGCTGGAAGATAGAAGCACCTGGAGCATCAGTGACTCCTCAACGAACAGCAAGAATCCTCATCAAAACCAATCAAGACAACAACAGGCCTAACCGCAGCAGACATGATTCCTATCTGTACCGTCCTGGAGAAGCGCAATGGCGCAGTGGTGGGAGCCAAGCTGAGCTGCAGTGTACGAGAGGAGAACAGGGCTCAGAAGGAGACCTACAGCGCAGACTGGCTCAGTGTCACTCTCAAGACTCATCCTGAAGAAAGGTGAGTGCTCACAGAACCGTCCGCTCTAGATTCTTTAAACCTTCCTGATGTATATGGCAGGGGTTCTCAACTGGTCTCAACTACCAACTTTGGATGAAGAAATCAGGACTATAACTTAGAGAAAATGAACCACTCAAATTCAGTTAATTAAAATACAGTTTGGACCTTTAATAGAACAAAAGCCAGGAGGGATAGTAATTTAAAATATCCTAAGAAATAAACACATTATCGGAAAAGCAGCTTTGTTTTATCCAGATTAGAAGAAGAGTTGACATCTTAAAAATGTATTCTTGCACTCAGCAATAAATTCCTTCATGATCATTTGTTAGAAACAAAACAAGTCAACACATTATCATAGTAAAGCCGGTTATGTAATCCCAAGATATGCAGCAAAAAGTCCAGCATTAACCTCTGCGAGGTTTGCTTTTAACATCTTTTCAAATGAGAGAGCTCAACAGGTGAACACTTGGCTCCAGATAGTGTTTTTATTGCATTAGAATATCCTTATGTTGAAATTAATGTTACACAAAGATATTTAAACTCTGGAAATCTGATTAGTATCAACTTTATGCTATTGTGTCTTCAGGCACACATTTGTAAACCCCATTAAAAACAGCTTGGCAACCCTATCTGGGCGTAAACCACAGACTCTAAAGAACTGGAGTCAGTCAATTGGTTACTGAAGGTGGAGTTTGAGTCCAAGGTGGGACAGCCATTTTGGCTCAAATTAACATTCAGAAAACCTGATGAGAGGCAGATACCAAGAGCTGAGGTTGGCCTGGGAGACATAGTTAGCTATTTTTGCAATTACTTTATCGCAATAGTACATACAGAAGGCACATCAACCACGATCTGTCCTTCTCCCTTAAGAGAACTGACACAGAAGCTGAATATTGCTGCTGTAGGAGTCAAACGATCAAGGTAACTTTGTAAATTTAGGTTTAAAAAAAGCTAAAAAAAAAAAAATCAGCATTGGGACAATTACATTTGGGTGTGTGATACATTCACATGGTGTTTTACATTTTCTTCTGGCATGTCTCTTGATTTAGGGAGTACTGTAGCACACTGTATAGTTTACATGTCCTCCTGTAACGGAGAAAATACAGTAGCACCTGAACAAAAGGGTTAGCTAGCAGAAAAGTAAAGCAATATAAATGTGTCCAATACATTGCAAAATCACCCCACTGCTCATTCTTGTTTGTTTTTATCTAAAATTCACTGCATTGCTTGGAGCTCTTGGCCCCATCTGCAGCAATGTGGAGCCTAGATCCAGAGCCAGTTCTCTGCTTACAGGGGCACAGCTGACTGCCAAAACTGTAGCTACTGTATTCACGTTTGACTGATATACCTCCAAGTAAAAGTACTGAGCTAGCCCTGACAGAGTGACATGGTGCAGGCTTGCATAAATATTGACCATGCACCAAATTATGTATAACTTCAGTTCTTAACAAGATCAAATAGATGTTTAAGGAAAATGTCCTCCAGTACTGGGTGAAGACATTAACTGCTCAACCAAACAGGTTTTTAAACAAGGCTGTATTAGGTTAATTTCTACTGTAAACATTGGCAGTTTAACATGGAAAATGTATTTTAATGTACATACTTTGGTAGCCAGCCCTTAGTGGACACTTGCATGACTGTATGTTATTCTTTGCCATTCTGAATTGCATTAATTTTTCAACTCACCAGCTGACAACCATGAGTCTAAGATTCAGATCAGAATGTCCCCACAGATTCTCATGTAATTATTTTCTAATCCCCACAGGCAGACAATGAATTTTGATGACACATCTCGAAGGGAGACCCTGTCCAGGCAATGGTGGGCCCGCTCCCTGACACAGACCTGCCCATCAGGTGTCCTCAGAATCGGCACCCTTGAAAGAGGAGTGAGGGAGCACCAGCTGCTACCAAAGAGGAAGACCCTTCCTCTGCCCATCTTTGTCCCCTCAGAGCTCGGCATCAGGCTCGGTCGTGGGGCCCCGCATACCGAGGAGGACCTGCTGCCCTTCCCAGTCCCAGATGGCGTTTGTCCCACCAAGAGGTCCGTGGACGAGATCACCAGAGACCTGCCTCCTGTCAAGCCATTGCACATGGAGTTCGCCAGAGACACCAAAGCCTTGCATCGCTCCTTGTCTCAAGAGGCCCAGAGAGGTTGAAGCGCAAATGGACCAAAAGAAGGAGAGTGCAGGAGAGAAGAGAAGGATGAAATTTGGGAGAGGATAGTCATTGATAAGAGCATGTCAGGAAAAAGCATGACAAGGTGTATATAGATTAATCGTTGTTGACATTCATCAGAACCCTAAAGCTGTAGATCTCTAGCATCATCTTTGTTTCTTGGTGAGCAAATCACTAAGGTAAATGTTACACTTTGTCACTGATGGCATTTTGTGGTCAGTGTGAAGGCATTTTTATCGTAATGGAGAGGCAGGGTGTGTACCCTCAGCTGTGCCATGCACTCATCTCTGCCTGTGCTGGCCAGCTGTTTGCAACATACCTACTGATTGAAACCCAAAGTAATGCTGTGTACAATATCAAAGTGCAGATACACTTGTAAGGTGAATGGAAGTGTTCTTGAGGTGACTGTGGAATAGATGGTAGATGCCTGAAATGAAGCAGAAAGTGAAACTGAATCTTAAATTGTATAGAGTGCTGGAAAGAGTGCTGTCACGGGAGAGGTGCTGATAATCTCTTATCTTTCTGAGGAGGACAGAATGTTTCGGCATGTTCACACTATAGCTGTACATAAGTGTTCATGAGTGTGTGTGTCCATTTTTGAGTTTGACACCTCTAATCAAGAAACCATAAAAATCTAACAAGCTGTTAATCTGGGTTACTACTGATCTTCAATCCTGATAGCTGAGTGCAATATAATTTATTTACATGGTAGAGACACAAATACTTTGACAGAGGAGTCCAGTGAAAATGAAATGTGTGCAATAATGTATTTTTTGTCTTTGTTTTTTTAAATAAAAGCTGAGATGCTCATCACTTCTGTTTTTGTGTGATCTTTCATTAACATGAAACAGGATGAAGCAGTGAAACATTTGAGCTAGTGTAAAAGGTTATGATGGTATGGCAAGAGGAACAAAACAAGAGGGAAGGATTGTTGTGTTTTTAAATTATGCAGGTGGACAAAACATCACAATAAACAAATTGATGTCAAACACGGAGTTCATCAAGGATAATGTTGAAAAAAATCTTCAGAATAAAATCTAAATGTGCAAGAATGGAAGTTGCAAGATTATTGACATACTAAAAAAAAAAAAAAAATTGAATCACATCTTCACTGTATACAACCAACATTCCCTGAAAATTTCATCTAAATATGTGGAGAATTTTATGACAATTCTACAACGGACAAAAAAACAGACAAACACTACCAAAGTTAATCACTTTTCCCTGGTGCTGTGACCAGCATTACCTGAAAATGTAATCAAAGTCCCTCCCAAAATGTTCATGTTTATCTTGACAAAACAACAAACCAATGAGCCCACAAAGGGACACACTCCAGCAAAAAACATAAATCAGAGCCAAAATAAGTAAATAAATAAATATATCAAAACTGTAATTCAAAGCTTACATGTTATGACATTGATCTGGAAATATCCTTTATTTGTAAATAAACTCATAAAACAGCCATGAATTTCAGAAATGTCCAGAAGGCTACATAGAGGGACACATTTTGAAGTGAATAGTCTCATTTGTAAGAGTATGATCACATTTTTCTGTACTCAAGTTACAGATATTTACTTGATTTTTTGTTCATCAGAACTTATTATATCATGTTTGCTTTTTAAAGTCAAATTTAACAAATCATGTGATGGCCAAAACACAATATAAAGAATCTATAGCAATTTTAAAAGTGTGTGTAGAGTACTTTAATTCAGTTGTTTGCATTTTTAAAATGTTATATTTCTTTACACCTTAAAATTCTTCACTGTTTTAAATTTTACTTCTGCCATTTAATTGTTCTTATTGTGAATTTTTGTTTGATGGTGCTCTATAAAGTTGCCTTGTGTCTTAGAGATCATTGCCCTTTGGTTTCAAACAATAAGGAGTATGTTTAAAAGAAATGTTAAAACCTGTAAAGCATTTTCTAATTACAGTAATGGGCTTTCCATTATTTTAAGAACCTATTTATCTTGACTCTTCTATAAATTGTTTTTAAAAAGGATTTTTAATTGTTTCTTAATTGTTTTTAATTGTGTCTTACTCTGTAACACTTTGAGATTGTGAAAATGTAAAGTGCAATACAAATAAAATGTATTATCATTATTATTACTATTATTATTATTATGTGTCACATTTAAAAGTACCATCCTCCTAACAAGGAAAAAACAATCTTTTTCAAATTCTATTTTTTGTTTATTAATTTTTTGTCATTGTTCAATGGATGTCATTAAACATACATTTGAAAAGCAGGTTGAATCCTCCAATAACCTACTTTCCAAGTTTTCTCAAAATGTAGGCCTATATAGCCTAAAGAAACGATTAAATGAGGAGGAGGGCCACTTTTTGGTCCACGGGCCGCCACTTGCCCATTCCAGATAGGCCCTCTCAAAAATGAAATAGCATATCTTTAGCATACATCATACACAATGAGGATGACCTCTGCCCTTTGCTGTCTCATTTGGCTGTCCTTAAATGCCTGTCACAACAAAAACGGACAGTTTCTCATAACAGATAGTTGCACTGAAAGGTAAGTAGGTGCTAATCCTCTTGGCTCACACCATGTCTTGATGAGAGAGTGACAGCATTAAGAATTTGACGACTAATTTTAACATGCTACATGCTGTGTGAGCAGGAGAGCCTGGTGTTTACCAACATGGCGGGGAATGAGGATGAGGGCCCTCGCCGTGACTGCGTCAGTGCTGCTGGGCTGTAGGCTGTCGTTGGGTAAGCTAACGCAAGCAGACGGCGTTTGTCTCCCTGTGCTAAGAGTGCTGTTGATACTATAACATTTAACTTATTCGTTTGGTATTAGACAGGCTCTATTTGCACCTCGCTACAATGTTATTGTAGGAGCCCTGCGCACAAAATAGTGTGCAGTAACAACCAAAGTACAATAATAGAAAAATAAATGATAAAAGATAAAAACGTATTAAGAGTAGCTTTATGCAACAGTGTCATTCGACATGCAGGTGATGTTGGTTATGGTTCAGTTTTGTATTTGTCTGTTAGTATAGGCCTTCCTCATTTTAGGCTACATGCTGTATCTCAATGACATGTTGGGGGTTTACATGTGAAATAGGATTCTATTTATCCGCTAGTATAGATGTTGAGTTCAGCAATGTAAGGACTTTCTCTTGGTAGGCTATTGGTTTTCATCATAATCAATCAATCAAACTTTATTTGTATAGCTTTTCATAGAGGACTTTGTAGCACAAAGTTCTTTAAGTAAGAAATAAAAAAAAATAACAAATGAAGTAAAAAGTAGAAAATTGCATTAAATGAAAATATAAGTAGGATATTAAAAGAAAATATGTTAAAGAATAAAATTCAGGATAGTAAATCTGATCTGAAATGTAGAAATCAAAATGATGAATATGATTAATACAAGTAGAAATATTATGAGAAATAATCAAAGATATAATCTGCTAAAAGCCAGACTAAAAATGTAGGTCTTGTGTTTGCTTTTGAAAATATGAACAGTAGGTGCTGCCCTCAGGTCTGCAGGTAGTGTTCCATAGATGGGGGCCATAATAACGAAAAGAGGCTGAAACATTCCCATCAAGTCCTAATTAATTTGTAAAAATAAAAAAGCTGCTCACAACAATACGGGCATCCTATTTAATGAAAATTTGATAACAAACACTCATCCAATGTATCACTTTGTTAGCTTTTGCAAATGCTGATTTGCAGCATCTATCCATAGATGGGCTTTTGTTAGAGTAAAACAGACAGTTAATCTTTATTTGCAAAACTTCAAATGATAACAAATGTTATCCAAATGGAGAAGTTCAATGTAGTAGTCCTGTTTTTCTAAATACTTCTTAATGAACTTTATTTTATCTATTTCATGATTGATCATATTTTCATTTTTATACTAAAACTTTTGAGTACAGTTTGCTGATGCATTACTCAAAATGACTTGAAAAAACTATGAAGCTTTTCATGAGTTTCAGTTGATCAGGTGATGTTACAAGTACAAATACAATCCTACATACAAACTTAATTAAACAGCTGGTTATTTGTATCTGATTATTCAAAAATTACAGACGTTTATCTCCACCCTGAACAACTCAGCTTCACCACTTCACTAGCTTTGTGCAGCATTTATGTTTTCATCATGTGTTTATCCTCAGCTCAGAGCATACTGTTCCCTTGTAAGTGTGCAGAGATTAAATTGCAGGATTGCTTCAGCATTCAATCACATACTCTCTGAATCAGTTTACTCAGTCTAATCTAATTCATCAATTATTTCATGTGGTAGCAGCACATCTCTAATCTCATTCCTCTGCTGGAAATGTTTGTCCCTTTAACCCCCGCTGACCCACTGTTCCTCTCTCTCCTTTTCTCATCACTCTCACTCATGTCTCTGTGATAAGAGGCGCGTGGTGGTTTGATATTAATAGCTGCGTAAACATTGCCATTGCCCTGGAGACAGTGGAGACAGTCATATTGGCACGGTCCTCACATGGGAGCTTTTAATCCTCTTGTTTTATCAGAGATTTGGCTGTGCTTCCTTCACTGCCTATCTTTAAAACTACCCACCCACGCATTTAGAGGGCTGCTGCTGAGCCCCAGTGCTCCCAGCCCTGCACCGTCACAGTACAGTCCAGTTTCCAAATGAACTTCTCTAAACTCACGAAACTATTTTCAGTGGATGCCAAGGAATGTGGGAACTCAGATGACGTATGTTGTCACAGACAAACGGGGTAAATTGACATTGAAATTCTTTCCTATGCATCAGCTGTCTCAGAAACATGGTGGTTAGTGTACTATCCCATTTGGTTACCTTGATCTTGCTGCTTCTGTAGGCAAATTATTGCATAGCCATCTCTAACATTTACTTTTTGCTCTATATCTGAGCCTGGACCAAAAGGAAAATGCTCATAATTTCCCTTTATCTAAACATTTACACAAGTTTAAGTGTGTTACACTCATAGTCCATGCTTAAACCCACAAACATAACCATGTTCAATTTGCCCCCCTGACAAAACAATAGTATTTGAGATCTGCATCATTACTTCAGTTATACATTCTGAGAGTATTGAAGAAAGAGCTCTATAAATTCACAAGGTCCAGGATTGATCCTGGACTTTTTACCTTTGACAACAACTCTTTTAAAAAACAGAGAATGTGGCATCATGTACAATGTTTAGCTTTAGCGTCTGTCCTGGGTTTTTCTGAAGAGAGATGTTGGCTATTAACCTGACATGCCAGATAGACAGTTCCATATTGGAAATATTTCACTATTCATCTTGGGAGGAGCCGTGCAAAAATGTTTTCAGGGGCAGAACCTTCAAAAACAACAGCAGCTCTTGATTGGATGATTGTTTGGCACATCACACTCATCACCATCCAATCCATATAAAGCAGCACTGCTATGACTTAGCAGTTACCCGCTATGGCTAATGGCTCATGGCCATTAACTGTTGTTTGCCTTTGTTAGCCGTTAGCCATAGCAGCTAACGGCCGTAAGCCGATAGCTAAACTACCTTCAAATGATCGTTTTACATTAAACTATACAACACTTATATGTGACATGAATCTCACCAAAAATAATCTCTACAAAGTAGACTTATGAGGAGAGCATAATTAGCCAAGTATATCTGAGTAACCATGATGAGCATAAGCTAACCGATATTAGCTGCCATTATTTGTACAACAAAAAGTGCCGTCACTTCCTGTCAAGTCACTTCCTGTCAAGTCACTTCCTGTTGTCCTCACGCCCACAACTCCCGCTGCTCCCACCTCGCTTCCCTGATTGGGCCATTAAGTATTTAGCCGAGTGAACCTGTTGGACAACGGAAGCTGGCAAAACGGAGATGCATGATTTCAGAATCAGGCAGGTCCGTCTGCTCTGCATGGCTAGTTGGCTATGGGATGTCTCAAAATAGTGCCTAATCAAAGTGGCAGTGTGGTGGAAAATCATGTGCCTGTAAACAAACTGTTTGTAGTATTTGATGACCCCACACTGTCTTTGTGGCTTGTTTTCTGCACAGTTTTTTACTGAGTGGGTAATCTGCCACCATGTACAGCAATGTACATTAGTAATGTCTGTCCCAAGGTTTTCTGAAACTGCATATGTCAAGTTTTGGAACACTTAAATATTTTGCAGAAATCTGATACAATGCTAAAGAAATCTCAAATTTACACTGTAAAAGCAAAACCAAAAGAACTTAAATTAAGTTTTACACTGCAAAATAGCTTCATATTAAGTATATTGATGTAACAGAGACCTTCATTAAATCATTGAAAGGCTCTTTGACCATTTGTGATTATAAACCTGTCTCTGAGCCTGAGTAGAGCAAAATGTGGGCTCTCTAAATTAGAACTTTATCATTAAAAAACCTGTAAAGGATGGGTCTACAGACATTCTTATCTAACTTTGGATACAATATGCAGTATGTGTTATTATTGTTTCGCTTTTTATATGGAATCCCATGTAACCTAAACGTTGACAGAGCCTCATGTCCCATGTCTAAGATCTCTGGCACCCCCTATAGGGCTCAGACCCCAGACTGAGGCCCCAATCCATGCAAACATACTGCTGTTCATTTATTTATTTATTTTTAAAAACTTTTATAAAACCTAAGTCCATGCACACATACTTTTGTTCAGTCATGAACTACCTGAGTCCACACGTACTGCCATTCACTCATTTCTTATTGCGTTTTCTTCAGTAGACTTTCACTGCTGTCCATGTTTATTTTAATGTTACTCTAACCCATGTGTGTCCAACTGGAGGCCTTCCTCTTCACTCAGTGCACCCTGTGAGTCATTTTCAAATATTAGCAAAGTGAAAACATGAAGAAAACGTCACTAAATCTGCCAAATGGAGTTCAGTTTGAGAGAGCTGTACAACACCATGCACTAAAAACATTTGTGGTGTTTCTGTGTTAGCTTAAAATACTGGAACATAATTTGTTCTTCACAAAAAAATAGTGAAGATAAAAGACTGCAACTGTCGTTGCAACACTTTTTGCATAAGGATGGACAGTATATCAAAAGAATTGCATTCTTAACTAGAAAAGCACTCGGAGAGCACAGACCTCCGCCAGCGCCACACACCTCAGCCGTATTGTCATTTTGACCGTAAATATTAGTCCTACCTTTATTTCATCGGAATATTTAGATTCATTGACCATGAAAACATACCATTAGCAACTGGATTCATAATGATATCTATTTTAGTTCAGTAGTCATTCACAGAAATCACATTTTTCGCCATGGCGACCAGACGCGGATCCCGATCAACACCAAAATCGAATCAGTTCTTCCTTTTCCCATGCTGAACATTTCCTTAAAATTTAATCAAAATCCATCCATAACTTTTTGAGTTATTTTGTTCACAGACGGATGGACAGACGGACAGACAGACGGACGGACGGACGGACAAACAAACTCTCCCGAAAACATAACCTCCTTGGTGGAGGTAATGACAGGAAAACACTGTACTTATTGCATTTAAGTAGCTGCTTAAAATGACTTTAAGTGTCAAACTTACAAAATATCATAAAGCTTTTATCACTTCATGAGTTAAAAATCTCAATGTTCATGTCATTATTGTGGGGTTTATATGATTAAACCTTTGATTTAAAGTGAATATAAATTTATAAGTTATTGATTATCATGCATATCTCACTGGAATTATTCAAGTTTTTGTTAAAATTTGTCCCTCAGAAAATGAGAATGAAGTTTTTGAGGCCCTAATGTGGACCGAAGTTGCCCATTCTTGCTGTAGTCATAGTCCTGCTCATTTATTTATTAACTTATGTATTAATGATGTCAATGCACATGGCTACTGTATACTTCTGTTTAATGTAGGGCAGAAATATATATAGTTGTCGTATCTGTATCGAGATATGAACATTTAACATATTAATATCGCAAAAGAAACGATGAAAACAAAAAATATTTCTTGTAAATAAAACTGCACTTTCCACATTCCTTTGTATTATGATGTTTTTATATTTCTGAAAAATTCTTGTTTTTTACCAAAGCTGTAGTCATGTCATATCGTATCAATATCGAGATATCCGTCATGAATATATAGATGTTAAATTTTGTCCATATCGTTCACCCCTAGTTCAATTTAGGTTAATTTTGCAGATGTATACAACTAAAGCTTTGCATGTACTTTACAGCAGCTGTAGGCATTCACTGAAAATGGTGCCTGGTCTTACAGCTATTAGCTCTCATCACAGGGTATTTAAAGTACAGGTTAAAGTGTTACACAGCAGTGAATTCTCAGAGGGGCCTCACTTGGATTATGTATCCCATGTTAGCATGAAAAGGCCTTTACGTTAGGACAGGAACATGCAGCGTGAATGTGAGTGCTTGTCAACACGCACATCCATCTTCTCCTGTGTACTGTACTTAAATTACTGTACACTGCAGGTCCAGCTTGTGTTTTTGCCATTCTACTAAATATCTGCTGCTGCCCCCTGCTGGATGATTTGTGTAATGCAGGCTTAAGACAGTTAATGTGTAGAAAGCATGTACATATACATATACTTACCAATGAAAAAGGATATTTGATTGTGATGAATCTTAAACATCAGTGTCGGATTGTAATTTTTAAGAATGGGTGAATGATTTTTCATTTTGTCCTGCAACACCCATTAATCACTCCCCTTTCTTCTCTGCTCTGCTTCATCATTGCTATCACTCTCCATGATAAATAAAACTATATGGGCTCCTGATTAACTCACCCATTCACGCTAAGCAGAACTATAATCACCTGCAGTGTCCCCAATCAGCACTCTTCTCTGCATAATTACTGTGAAGCCACCTGTTGACACATCTCTTGTCACACTGCCTAGGAGGCACCTATGACATCACGGAGCTGACTGTGTGAAGCAGCGCCTGAACGAGTGTCGCTGTGTGGATGGTTTTACCTGCTGGAGTGGTGACGTCAGCTATCTCAGTCCAGCTGGTGCTGGGAGGAGGAGGTAAAGAAGGTCTGATCAAACCAGATGCAAAACTATTCATTGTTTGGATCACTCTTGTTTTTTTTTATCCATATTTAGTTAGTTAGTTAGTTAGTTAGTTAGTTAGTTAGTTAGTTAGTTAGTTAGTTAGTTAGTTAGTGATTTATTTCATTCATATATCTGAAATAAAACATTTTCATTCAAGCATATAATAGAATGAAAAGGAACAGAAAGGAGAACAATCTTATATTATCTGCCCCTTTTAGGCACTTAAAAAATATCTCAAAAACAACAAAACAACAACAACACAATGATCAACGTAATTGGCAACAACAATAATAATAAATTAAACAGCCATCATCAACACTGCTGGTCTCAAATTCTTTTTGATTCTTGATGACAACAAGACACAGCCACCAAAATAATACTAATAATTATAATGTTTCAGAGATTTCATCAATTACAAAAATGGTAATGGTACTTACCAAACATACTGCCCTTTAATGTTCTTTTAAATGTAAATTTTTATGTGGATTGTTTAATGTCTTTGGTTAGATTATTCTATAAATTAACCTCTTTAACAGAAACACAACAAGCCATCATTTTTGTCCTAAATTTTGTTGAATTAGGGCATGACAATATGGGACCAAAACTAAAATCTCAGTTTTGTTGAGCAGAATTGGAACACACAACATATACTATAACTCTACATATGACTCTAGTAAATACTTAAGCTGTACTGATATCTGTTTACTATTATGACAACTAGAGCTGCAACTATTGAGTATTTTTGGAATCGAGTACTCTGTTGATTATTTCTTTGAGTACTCGAGTACTCTAACAAAATATACTTTTTTGTTTTTTAACAAATAAATCAATTGTATGCAGTGCAACATGTTAGGGCTTTCAAAATGAGCAACCAAATGCCGTTTATTCCTCAGAAAAGGGTTTTTATTTTAACAACTTTCAAAGTTTAAACCAGTGCTGGCTTAAAACAAAGCCAATACAATACTGATTCATAAAGCACTAATATAATTCTGCAATTATATTTGTGAAGTGTGTTCTGGAGGGCATTGTGTTGTTTGGATTGAAATCCTTGATCATGTTCTTAAATCCTGTGTCCTCCACCATGGAAAGAGGATGCATGTCTGTGATGAGCATATTTAAAATGCTGTAATAGTAATAGAGATTCATCAATTACAAAAATGGTAATGGTACTTTAACTTTTTTAAAAATGTTTTAATGTTCTTTTAAATGTAAATTTTTATGTGGATTGTTTAATGTCTTTGGTTAGATTATTCTATAAATTAATCCCCTTTAACAGAAACACAACAACTCATCATTTTTGTCCTAAGTTTTGTTGAATTAGGGCATGACAATATGGGACCAAAACTAAAATCTCAGTTTTGTTGAGCAGAGCCATATTAGTTTTTAATAATTAAAAACATCACATACTGCACAGTGGCAAAAAATGTCAAAAACTACAAGGTTAGCAATTTTTTTTAAATACCAGTGGTTTCAAAATGGCAGAATCTCCATCATATGATTAATTAAAGATGCAGAAAGCTAATGATCTTTACATAATATTGACATATAGAGAGAAGGAACAGAGCATCACACATTGTGAGCATTAATACAAATACTCTTACCTAAAAGCATTTATAGCAACTTCTTGTTATGGTTGTCAGTGGCTTGAAATGTCACTGTGATCACTTATAGGGTTAAATCCATAGACAATGTTCTGAATCAATGAATCTTCTGTTCAGTAAACACAATGAAAAATACTTCTAGATAATGATGCAAATACAGCTAGATAATGACATAGATATGTTAGGACACTTTAGCGAACCCCCAAAGCACCCCTTTAAATCTTGCTTACAGGTTAATTCAGGTTTTTTGAAGTGGGTTGCTGGAGGCCCGTGGCACAAGTGAATATAACAGCCAATAAAGGAACTTCAAAGCTTTGTCCTTGGGGTAGATATCAGATCACAAGTAACCTGGTGGTGCAGATGCTGTCACTGAGTGGGACTTAGCAACACGGCTGAACCTTCCATCATAGACCTTGAACTTCAGTAAACCTTCAAATTGCTGTCATGTGTTGTAGTCCTGATCGATAAAATGGCCACTGCTAACACAACACTTTGTTGCTGCAGAGAGGTGACTCTGATGTCCGTAAAAAAGCCAAATTCATATCAGTTTCTGGTCCAGTGACTTCTGCCTGACCCTGCTGCAGCTCCATGGCCTGATCTAGTGAGGCGAGCTGCTGGCAGGAGGATACGTAGCCCTTTGGTGCATCACAGAGTAGTCCTCAACAAAGCCCCAAGCGCAGGGGCTTTGTCGTGAAAAGTCAAACACTGTAAATGATCCTACTGTAGTATGTAGCCTAGCCAGCGTAGTGTTTTGAATAGCTTTGACCTGTAAGTGGGTTAACTACGAGGCTTTTAGTGGCACCATGTATAGCTATGAACCACTAGGCATCAGACCAGTCTACCTCGCTTACTGTTACCCACAAAATGCAGAACACCAACAGGTTAAGGACTGAAATGGCCGATAACCACAGCATATGTCCATTGCAATGACCTTAGAAATGCTAGTTTTAGGATTGATTCTGTTCCATTTATGTAACTACAAATTTGTTGAAATATACTTCTCAAGGAAAAGTTTGAAAGTGTTATGTCGGGGGGTTTTTTTTCTTTAACTATACCAGTTGGTGTTGTATTTCATAGCATTGAAAAGCTTGAGTCAACTTTACAAGGTACAACTTGCAAAGATTGTGCATTTGTGAACACAGCAACACAGCTAAATGTGAGAGTAGCACCCTAAAAAAAATTGTAATTCATGACTTTCAAGATAGAATGCAAAATAAACTGCAAAAGACACATGTGGCTTTTGTCTCTGCTAAGAAGGTTGTTTTTGCTGGCATATGTTATTTTTTTCTTTGTCTTGTTTGTTGTTTGTTTGTTGGTTTGACTAGATTTTGGCGGTGATCCAGCTAACTGAAATCTGCAAATGATTGTTTCTGAGTGTTTTCTAGTTTCTTATACTTTCTAAAGCAGCCTGTAATTAAACCCCAAATACATTTGATAAAGGTAGTCAGTGTGCCATCAAAATTTAAAGAGCTCTCAGTGTGGAATACAACTTTTTTCATGACTTTACGACCTTGAATTCAAAAAGCAAAAGTACTGCATTGAAATTGGGGATGAGAATCTGAAAGTAATTCCAGTTGAGAATCAATGAAAACTAGCTGAAGAGATCATTATAATTTGTCTATAGGCTCAACATTTTCATGGTTGTCTCCTTTCAATTTTCCCTGCATGGACAGCATGCTGTCATCAGAAGCAATCATTTGAGATGATACCAAAAAAATCATAGATGTGATAATGACAGACAGAAGAGGTCAAAATTGTGGCTTAAATTTGCACAAATTGGGCATTACTGCAAAACATCCCATGTCTGTTAGTGTGATTTAAACAAGTATGTAAAAACACCACTCTTATTTCCTAATACAGCATTTCATTAAATGTTTGATATACTGTAGTTGCCACTGAAACGCTGTTCGCTGTTCTTAGAAATGCCAACTCAATGAAAAGGCTGTATGAGTTTTTCACTCAGGAACATTTGATCTCAAGACTCCCCTTCAAAATAAATAAATAATAGACTTCTTTATTTTACATCCACACTAATCCTTGTAGCAACAAATCCCATTCATATTTCAAGAAACTCACTATGCCTTTCTACGTCCTATTTTTCAAATTTCAGTGTCAGATTATCAACAATGCCCTGTAAGGACACTTCAGCCTTATGCTGCGTTCACACCGCACGCTACTTGTACTACCTCGGCAATCACTCTCCATGCTAAGTCAATGTACAGCCGTGATGGGGCGGGGCTAACACTCCCGCTATGCGTTTGCTGCGTACAAGGCGATCACTTCACTCGTTGCGCCGTGTCAAAGTAAAAAAAAGTTGATCTTTTAAGGCGATGTCGTGTGTGGCTGTCCGGCAGCAGCCAATCAGTGTTGTGTGCGTGTGTGACGGTGCCTGTGACAGACAGTTTTTCATCCGGACTACGGAGGAACAATTCATGTCCATGTGGGAAACATTAGTCAGTGAGGACATTAGTTCCGCTTAGATGGACCGGGGAAACTCACAGACAATGCTGCTGCAGGGCTTCAGCTGCAGTGTTTTGTGTTGGAGTGTGAAACTCGAGCGGATGTGACGTCACCGAGCGATGAGGTATTTATGGACACGCGACGATACGTCAGTGGGCAACTTGATTTTGGTAGCTGGGTCGCTTGCGGTGTGAACGCAGCATTAGATCATTCAGCCTCTAGTGTGTTGCTGTATCCTGGTGTGTTGTGTCTCTGGCCCCATGGGGTCAGGGCCTCCTCTGTGTCCATGGTTAGTGACTGGGCCTGAACTGTTGTGCCTAACTTTTGGGTTTTAAGTTATTTATGTGTTGTGGAACTTTCTCAATTTCTTTTATGCCATTTGTGTATGCCCTAAATGTTCTTTGATTTTAATTACCCTTTTTCGGTTGTTCTTTTTTCCTTTTGTGGATAAACACTTGTGTTTTGTTATCTTTTGTTCCTGCTTGCTGTCAAAGCACTTTGTAAACCAATGTTTTTAAAAGTGCTATACAAACAAAGTTTATGATATTATTATTATTATTATAGTCATATTTTCTAGTGCTATAGGCCTCGAGCAACCCCACTTAAATAAACAGAGAAAAGAAATTACCAGCAATAGAAATTAAAAAAAGAAATAGAAAGAACTGAAAGAAATACAACAAAACACATCACCATAGGAGCTAATACATGAAGGTAACCCAACAAAAGAAGACCAAGAACATAAGAGCAAGAGGACCAAAGATATCAGATGAAAACAATGAAACACCAGAAGAGATGAGAGCGTTTCTGCTAAGCTTTGCGTGGTTATGGTGTTCATGATGATAAAGTGAATCTGGGCTCTTCCGATCATTGTCAGCTCTTCCAGGTATGCTGGAGAGAATATTACACCTACCCATCCACCCCCACACACAGTACCATCAGCTCTGTCTGAGGGTCTCATTGTGTTATCAGCCTGCTATTCTTTCCTCTGGTTGATTAACCCACATTGTGTCAAAGTGAGGCTCTGGATGTAAGGGTCCTAACTCAACTTTATCTCCTCACTGTCACTCAACATTTGTTCAGCCATGACTCACCTGCCTGAATTATTCAGTTGTCTTATAAAAAGGATAATACCACCTTAAACTGACTGACTGCAGAGAATTTACCATTATCTGAATTTTTACATGCATGACTGAAAAACGAAGAGGAAACCTGTCACTGAAAATATATGAAGATGTTTGTCACAAATATGAGCCTGGCTGTCTGGTGCCAAGTGATGCAATATTCAGCAACCTGACAAACTGCGTACTTCATCACAATCATGCAGGAGGCTAAATCCATTTCATAAATAAAACAGTAATAATTCTGCTGTGTAAGTCTGTGGGCTCTTCTGTGACAGGATCATGTGACCCACAGACACATGTACTGGAGAAGTGAGTGGATCTGTCTCCATTTTTTCATGGTCAACATTTCTCTGATATCTTTGAGGGATTTTCTTGAAACATTGATCACATGTCCACTTACATCAGGGGTGGGCTAATCTCAGCCTGAGGGCTATATTCAGCCCTCCTTCTTCATTGGTGTGGCCTGCCAGTGCATTTAAGACATCAGAAATTAGTAGGGATGGGTACCGAATTCGGTACTTTAAGAGGTACAGATCTAATTCTGTAGGTACTACCGAGTACCGATTCATGGAAAATCAAACGGTGCCATGTTTAGGTACCTAAACGCATCCTTGTGAATGTGAGGGAGTGGAAGAAACAGGCATACTATTGGGTAGAGTAGGTGAATTTCCATACCGGACTTGAACACAGCACAGCAGTAGCATAAAGACATCAGCAGCCGTGGGTTTAGTCAACAAAGCAAGCATGGCTGAGAGGAGTTGCTCGAAAGTATGGCTCTACTTTTCTAAATGTGATGGAGATTATTCTTGCTGCAATATTTGTGACGCCAAGTGTAAGGCCAGTGGCGGAAATACTTCAAATCTGAGGAAGCACCTGGTGGCGCACAAAGTTTTCCTCAAAGCTGAAGAGTGCACAATTTTTGATAGCCTCAGATCTACGACCACAAAGGATTCATTCGGCACTGTTAGCACGCCTGTGTCCAGTGGCGACGTCTGCAACCAGAAACACAGGAAAAGAAATGGCTTTAACATTTGGTGATGGCAGCAAATGTGACAAGGAGGATACCAACAAATTAATATTTATTACCCCATAAACACACATAAAAGTACCGAAAATTGGTACTGTTGAGTACCGATATCGATTCCCAGGTAGCGGGCATTGGTATGGTATCGGTTCAAATATGAAAGGTACCCATCCCTAGACATTAGTTGATGGTGAAACCTGACAAAATCTTCAATAAAACATGATATTATTTCCACGAAAATACAGCTATTATTCACTCAGATTGTTTTTGTGAAACTCAATTTTAGGCATTTGTCAAAATGAAAATTAAAATGTCACAAAGATATGCTTTGATGGCTGGTAAATGCTTTATTTTTTTCTTAAAAATAATGCAGAAGCTGGCTTGTTTTCTGTGTTTAACTCATTAGATTAAGTATTTCTAATTACTTTCATTTGAATATATATGAATGCTGGTGAAGTAATTATCTAACTGTGCATATTCTTCTCTTTCACTATCCTCCAAATTATAAAAATGGCCCTCCAGCAATTAAGATAATTTAGTACAGCCCAAATATGCCCATCCCTGACCTAGATTCAAGACAATGGTAATTAGATTTTAGGGGTCATAAGCAAAGGTCATGGTCACACAATCTTGAGGTCATCCTTAACTAAGGAACACAATGGCTCTCGTTTATCAACAGTACAAATGACTATGAAGTGTGGGTGTATGGTCATCTGCATGCCCAGGCCGTCATTTATCAAGGTGAACTTGATTTGAATGTGGGTCAGAGCTCTTTTGGGTGAGTTTAAAGTCACTGTAGTCTCCCATTCCTACAAATAAAATCTGTTAGTGAAGAAGAATCTTTAAGCCATGCTCAATGTGTTTGCATAGACCAGCATCTCAAGACATTTAAAGCTAAAAAGTGATTTGAAATACATCATCTAAAATATATTATACTTACTTTTAACAGGAAAGAGATCACTTTCAGTTATTACAAACATTTGCATCTGAATAATACAATCTCTTTAGGGATTATTGTGGAGGATTTTAGCAGGAAACTAAAATTGTGGTCATTTGACATAAAATTTTAGAAGAAATAAAATATACAAAGCAAACCTTAACTCAGATCAGCCAACCTAGTCTCTAATCAAGGAGTCTGATCAATTAAAGCAGCAGTGTATGATTTATTTATGAAACATTATACCACTATGTTCTTTTCATGCTCCTTTTTAACATACTTTGGGGGCAAACTTTGATGAAATATCACTGCAGCCTGGTGCGCTCTGTGAGGGGAGAGGGTAGAAGGAGCAGATAATCAAAGTGAGGGAGCAGTTTTGTACAGACGTGGAGAGATAAGAAAAAACTTCAATCAATCACTTGAATAAATGCAACTTCATACATTAAACTGTTGTTGAATAACTATAAAATCAGTTGTTTCAATCTGTTAGGAGTGTGCTGTCCTCTTAAAAGCAGTCATTTGAGTTTCCTTTGACCTCCGTCTCCACTCTAATGATTAAAAACTATGTAAACTATAAACCATGTGTTTCCCTGTAAGGTTTTGCTTTCTGTTAATCTGTCAACTGATCTGGTTTTGTGAAAACCCTAATACCCCTAAACAATCAAAAAATAGTTGATAAATTAATATGTTTATTTGGACTGTAGAAAATCTGAATGATCTCTTTTAAAACATTTCTCTTTGACCATGTTGTAAATCCTTCGATTATCTGGGTATATTTAGGGCATGTTATTTAATTTATGATTGTCTTCAGCTTTTGTATGAATCATGCTTGTTTGTACGATGGGATTTGCAAAATATACACATATTATGGGTTAGATGATTCATTCACCAAAATCTGATTGGATTTCTATGCCATATTGATAAATGAGGGCCAATGACTTAAAGACACTTGAATGGATGATCATCAGACTTTGCTTAAATTTCTATTGTGGTGTAAGGATGAACTAATCCATCAAACTGTTGATTACATTATTCTCATAGATTTTCAAGGTAATATTTAAAAGGTGAGGAATTATATTAACGTCATCCTTTTTTCATCATCATTGCTTGTACGTGTTAAACTGAAAGATGATGATAGGCTTTGGGAATTATAGGTCAAAGATTATCTGGCATTGTTTACTATCTGTTTGTGAATGCAGTACCTCAGAAATACTTTTCCATATTTTATTTGAATGTTACACAAATGTCCACTTTGATTCAGGGGCGAACTGGTATGATTTAGAGGGACAAAGTCAAATCCCCATAGGGCCTCATCATCAAGCCTTGTCCCTTAAGCTGCTATGCCTATTGGTGGTATAAAACAGCCATGTGACAGCTCTAGTTTACTCTGTGTTCATAGATTGCTTTAGAGATTTGGGTCCAGGGGAGAGATTAAATTCCTAGGTTGGGTCCCAAGGTAATAAATAAAAGTCTGACAGCTCTTAATTCAAGTTGAAGTTAACCTCATAGATAATTTTAATACGGTTGTTGGTCAGTTGTGAAGGTTGTTGCAGGACTGTTCTAACATCTGAATGTTTGAGCTAAATCTTGCAGACAAAAGTTTACTCTCAATAATTAATTGACTTGAAACCTGCTGCGTCACTTTGACATGAATTTAATACACACTCTCACATGCAAACTCATGCACTCTTATTTTATGCATTGTTCAAGCTTGAGAGTAGACCATAAATAATAAATCGGAGTGCTTGCAAGTCGACTGGTAATGTGACAGACAGGCAAGAGGAGTTGTGAGAGTGGGATCCTGAGATTTAGTTTGTCCGATGACAGCTGCCATACCTTCCTTGACGTAACCACTGGGCCTTAATGGAAACAGCAGAGCCAGGAGACATCATGGTCCCTGGGAGCTGCTGCAGGAAAGTGGTGGGCTGCTGAGGAGCCAGCACGGGGAGGAGAGATTGGGCGATAATGAGGCTCTCTGCCTGGAGGCACAGCACCTCAGAAAAAGCACTGCTGTACATCCACAAGAGGTAAAACTCTACATAGAGAGAGAAAGGTGGCAGGTTTTTATCCTTGATGTGTCCTCTAATGCAAGAAATTATTACTCTATGGCTTTGAACTCAGGATCAGAGTGTTTTAGCTAAACAAATGTCAGGCTATGTTTGCACAGAGACTCTGTGACTTAAGATGCGAAGGTTTTTCCTTTGCGTATTCAAAGTCAATCCGTGTTCAGACAGAGACGCTGAAAACGAATGAAACCGCTGTAGTATGCATGCCGGCTCAGTAGATGGTGATGTAGGTTTACAGAGAGGCAGCGCTGCTACAACACACGTCTAGGAAAGAAAAACTTTTCACAATCAACAATGGTGAGTGGACACACGAAGATGCAGGAGTTTCTTTTCTGGACAACAAATCTGTTTGGACAACAAATCTGTCTGGATAGTTTTGTCTGGAGAACAAACCGAGCGCGATAAGCGCCACACACGTTACTCGGTAGACGGCCGAAGCTGTTGTTGTTCCTGGTATGCATGTGCAGCCTTCATGTGAAAGAGTATTGCGCATGCAGTGATGTCAGCGTTTCACTCTGAAACGCTCTGATATGGGTTTACACAGAGCTGCATGCAGGATCATTTTGAAAACTCTCCACTCTGGACTCTGGTTTCAAAAGTTTGCAGATTCGGGCACTCTGTATAGTGTTCCCATGTAAACACAAGGCCAAAACGCAATGAAAACTTATCAGATTTGACCGTATTCGGCCTCGTGTAAAAGGCCCCTCAGTCTTATGCCTTTAAATAGTGCATTTGCTCAAATTAGCCATCATGCAGCTCTGCTGTCCATGTTTCAAGATGTTCACCTTGATTTTGCAAGGACAGGATACTGATGTAAGTTCATAGTGCAATACAATTTCTGGGAGTGTGAGAGACGTACACACAATTCTGTGCTCCCTGTCTGGCACTGTGTGCTCCCATCTCACCCTATATTACATCTTTGACGCTACCTACAGAGACGTGACAGAAAACTTGCACATTGTAAGATCTGAAGCTGTGATATTTTATGTAATGTTTAGCCTTCATTGAATAGGCAGAATTCTAATAGAAAGTTGACCCTGAATCTGTTCCATCTCCAAAGGTGGTATCAGGCGCAAAAGCACCTTTACACCAGATAATGAAATACTTAAAAGCTTGTTGGTCATACGACTCATTGGACCAATATCTTTGAGTCATGAGATTTACAAGTGGCATTATTTAAAATATATTTATCATGAGTTGCTGAAATGCATGGCCACGCAAAAGCAGTTCCCAAGGTGCCAAAGCACAAGCAATAGTTCAAACATACAAAGGCACACGACACAACACTGATACCACACTCTCACACACACACAGAAAGCCAGAGGAGCAGCTGGTAACTCAGACTTGAAAGTATTGCTTATAAAAGTGTCCACCTCCACTGAACTTTTTTTGTTTTATTGCCACAGCACTGAGTCACAGTTTCTGTAATTAGTTTCCTCTGAAAGTCTTCAGATGAAAACAGAAAACTCCTAAATGTCAAAGTTAAAAATACCCTCAGTTTTATTTGATTAAGTCCTTGGTAGGTGTTCTTGATACTGCATTGTTTTCCACTTTGTACTTGCTGATTTTTTCATACTAACTTCTCTTTGGAAAAGTCCTCACACAAATTACCAGGTGATCTTTGTGCCAGACTTGTGTCAAGAACAAACTTTCAGAACAATTGTCAAACAAGAACTACCACTTGGTGATTTTATGACTCCGGAGGTATACAAGTATCAGACGGTGACATTTACAGTTGAGAGACGAGAAGAAGGTCCATGCTGTTTTGTGGTGAAATTATTGATGAAATTTTCATATAAAAGGGTTAAACATGAGACCCAATGGACCTGACCTAGTTTTTCTCAAGTGCAATCAGTTCTGTTTAGAGAATATATTAGTTAAAATTTGGACAAATTCACCAGCATGAGATTATCATGAACAAAACATTTCCACTATCCCTCCAAAGTCAAAGTCAAGTGGACATTTGTGTCGAGGAATTTTGAGATGATGTGTCAACAAGCAGGGCAGAAAAATAACACATCAGATAGCCTTAAAGATACAAAACAAAAATCACAGTTCTTCCCATCAGAGAAGACATTTATGTATAGTCTTCCAGACACACTTAAATCTTTGAGATCTTAAAAAAACGAGTTAACTCTCAGGCCTGGCCTCCAAAATCCTTGTTAAGTTCACTACTTTTATGCATGTTTGTGTGCCCAACAAATTAGATCACTATTCATAAACCTTTTCTTTCTTTGTTGTCACGGTATTGTCTCTGTTGCATGAAATGATTTGATGTGCTTTTTGTGTGTCTGCTCAATCTGTGTGTGACATGCTGTATCTCTTCTCTTTTTGTTTAGGCCTGATGTGATTATAAATATTTTAGGTTGCCTACTGACAACTGGCAAGGGACTAAAGCTGGAAATTAGCCATAAAGGCTAAAGCTGCCTCTTTATAGTAATAGTATAAGAGTATAGCATAGTATAAGAGGACTGTCCATGACATAATAAACAAATAAACTAAACCAAACTAAAAGCAAAAGAAAAAGAAAGACAGAAAACATAGTTTAGAAATCTATTTATTTAATTGGATATACATATTTTCAAATTATTATTTCTTGATTAAAATGTTGAATTATAGCTTTGCTATTGAATTAAAACAAAATCACTGATAATCACTCTAATAAACTAGAGACTATAAAAAGTTCTTAAGATACGAACTTAACAGTTATGTAAGTAAATTCTATTAGATACTGTCCACCCGTGCCCTTTATATCCATTGTTTCGATAGTGAAATGATCACTTTGAGACAAACGTAGTTTACAGGTACCATGCAGCCACAATATTTCCTTGTACTTCCAGTTATCAAAAAATAATTATTTAAAACAAGATTTGGGCAGAAAAGTCAAGTGAACCCATGAAGAGTGGTAAACTCTCCTCCAGTGTGTCTCCTGTTTTGGAAACTCGGAGCGATCCAGCTGAGGACTGCCCCCGGTCACCCCCAGGAGATCCTCATGTATTAATATTTGAAATAACAGTGGTGTGTCCACAGGTGTACATTTATGAAGCGCTCAATGTGTGACACAGCCAACAATACATGTATAATAGATGCTTAGAGCTCCAGCATCACTGTGGTAGAAGACACGGATCAGCCCACAGTTTACCTCCACTGTGCTAACCATGCTGCCCCCCCCCTCGACTGTGCTCTGACTGTCAGAGAGGGGGCCTCTACACCCCCATTCCACAACACTGTGTAATTAAAATGCTGTAATCTGGGTGGATCGTCTCTATTTTTAAACCCTGCTCCTGTCAACGTGTAGTTAATGTGACACAAAGGGAGGCATGAGTGGTGAGAGAGGAGGAGGAAAAAAGCGGGAGATGAAACTGCAGCATCAGGTGATGATCAATTTTATGATGGATTAGAAAAAAACAATCCAAATTTAATTGGCAAAGAGGCTTAGAGCTTTTTCTCATCTTCTTGTCCAGTTCTGCCCACATTTTATGTTCACTCCGTTGGAGGAACAGGTTGTTCTTTATACAAACTAGAAGAATAGAAGAAAAAAAAACAGGACTTTCTCAAATAGAAAAACAAACCTACAGCCAAGACCTCTTATTCATATCTAAGAAATAATGTCGACAAAATTTCATTGGAAAACTTAAATTCTTCAGTATCATGTTTTGTAATCCTCTACTGGAAAAAAAAGAGCTATCACTCTGGAGTTAAAACTCCATTAACTTGATTCAGTGTAGTATTAAAGTTACACAAATAAAAGACTCAATTTGCAGTTTTAGATCGGTCTTATTAAACATAACAAATAATGTCAGTCATTTTGTTTACATGATTTTTAAGATATTAAAATTTAACTTATAATACACGAAACTCCAAATTATTGTATTATAAAATACTTGAACTTTCAAACATTACTGTTTTCTCACATATAAATCTTGAAAAGGAAAATGTAAAATTTTGCAAGTTATCATTAAAGGGAATGTGAGGAGTTTCTAAGTAATTACAAAAAAGTCTCACTTTTAGATATATGCCTGATTGAAATACAAACTTTAAGATGAGTTTTATAGCATCAAAATAGGTTATCTATAAATGCTATTCCTTAGCCTTCTGGTCGGGTCAGACAGGGCTGGACTGGCCTGAATACTCAACCTCCGGAACAAGACAATTAAAACTAGAGCAAATTTATATTATTTGGACATGTCTTAGATTACCGGGCTGTAAGTAGTGATATAGCCGGCTACAAAACTACAATACTAAGTTTTCCAAAAATTGCTTGTTGTCACACATCAAAAACTACCGCTACTTAACTAGAAAGAGATACATTACCTCATCGCTTTGCATCCAGTAAGTTGTTGAAAAAAGAAGTTGTAAAGCAATGCAGAGTTCTAAGGAAGGTCCAAGCTGCTTTTATCACAACAAACACACGCTTTGCACTTCTGACTGGGGTGTGTTGCTCTAGATCAGCTGCATACATAGTATTGTTAGACTTGTATTTACAAAAATGCTGCCATAGTGATAATCACATTCTTCATGTGATATTTGTGAACAACACAGAGAGCGTGCTAACAACAGCTAACAATAGCCTGGTAGATCAGCATGTTTTTTTTTCCAACTTCAACTGGAAAGCCAATAAGTCGGAGATAATGTCACTCCCTGTTCCGAGGTTACTGGAACACAGCATTACAACAGTTGCCTCGCGTGCTCATGGGTAGCAGAGTCTTAATATCGCCGGTAATAGATTCTCCCCATATCACCTTTAAATGTAATAGTGCTCATCCACATGAGACAACAGAGTAGGGCTGAACTGAACTGACCTGAGACAACCAGTCAACCATTCAGTGTGAACGAGGTCAACAAACAGAGAGGAGGTCTCTCAAACAGACTGAGAGCACAGGTGGGTCAGGGCTACTTCATATATCAGAATCAGAATTGGTTTTTATTGCCAAGTATGCGACACAAACATGGAATTTGACTCCAGCAGTTGTTTTCTCTAGTACAAGGAGGTTAAAAAAGACAAAAAAGGTAAATGTAAAAATAGAGGATAAGATTTAGTAAATAAATAGTGGAAATATATATGGAAATATATGTTTGTAAATATATATGGAAATAACTGGATGGTTTGACAATTAGTGAATGTGACCATACTCTAGCAGACATCAAAAATAAACATTTCGACCTGATGTAAGGCAAAATATGGGCTCATAAGTGACTGTAGGTACCTCAAAAAGAAGCCATAGTTACTGACAGTGTTCTTTTGTGTCCCACTGCTTTGCTGTGAGATGTATTGAAACAAAACCTTTGCCACATATTGATATGATGACAGATGGTTTAAAAATTACTGTAAGGTTCTTCAGGTTATTATTAGAACATTTCTGGAGCTATAAATTATGCATATATGATATATGTCAAATATATATGAGACCCCATGGCTTTCTGACTTTTAAACAGCTCTCTAAAGGAACTCTGCTGCTGATGGCTGATTAAATTATTTGCACATCTCAGTAATATTTAATCACACACACACACCCCATAGAGGTGGTCATCAGTGTTAGTTTAAGGGTTAGCTCATTGCATTAGGGATCATTTATTCATACCTCTGGGGTGGAAAGTGAGGGCCTCGGACGGAGCCGCCCAGGAGTCCTACATGCATCACAGCTAACAGCATTAGCTGCATTAGCTGGACGCAAATAGCATCACTGTTGCCTGGAAGTTGCTGTACATCTTCAAACGTTGTCTTAGTTGTGTCTCCTTGTGTTGTCGTCGTTGTTTGTGGACATATGGAGCCGGGAAGAGTGCAGATGTGAAATTATGGCACTTAGGTTTTGTTCATTAAAGTGACTGTTTCCCCAAAACCCTCACCCATACCCCTCTTCTGCCCCTCATCCCTCGCAGCATAAGCTTAAGAACATGGCCATTACCCTTCCTCGTTCCTATGGCAACACCACCCTGCAGCCCGTATGTGGCGATAGCAGTGTGTGTGTGTGCACAATCACGTGTGGGTGTGTGTGCATGATACACTGAGGTTTATTTAGATAATGTCAGCAGAGAGAGCACTCAGTTTTTCAGGGTTTAATGCACTTTCCTCCACTAATAAGCTCAAGAATACACTGTCAAAGTTTGGAAAAATAAGCACTCACTTGTTGCAGCCCGGACTATTTTGAGTTTGTTAGTCTGAAGATGTGTCATAATTCCTATGATTGATCAATTATCGTGTGCGTTCGGTCCATCTCTGTTCCCAGCAGCTCCGTCAGAGGCCGTCTAATGTCACCTCGACCTCTTCCGGAAAGCTGAGGTTTGCACCCTTTGCAGCTGCAATCTTCTGTAATTCTGGACGAGATGAAGATGAAAAGAGATGATATCTAAAGAGGAGGAGAGCGCAGGAGTGACATGACGCAGGTGAAGTAGAGTGAAGGACGGGGCGGGGAGGGCCGGTACTGTCTGGTCTGGCATGTGGTCCTGAGGAGGAAAGAGAGCCAGAAAAGCAATGTGAGATAAGGCTCTGAATACATCTCCTCTTGGTTTCTCCTCTTTCTCTGCTCCCCAAGGAGAAAGGCTGACTGACAGATGAACCCCACCACCAACACTCCCTCCCCGGCTGTGGGCAAGCTTTGTATGGTGCCTACCACCAACTTGGGCCAATTAACACGTCTCCATGCACGCTCTGAGTTTATTAATATAAACCAGTTAACCATGGACACCAATTATTTTGCTTTCAGCTATTTAAATAGATGTGCCAAGAGGAGGTGTGTTATAGGCGACGGGAGCAGTTTATAATGATGCTGCAGAACCGTGCACCAGCTTATGGTCAATGCAAGTGATTTTCAGCGGAAATCAATGGGCTGAGACGCACACCACCCCCCCGGAGAGGACTCAGTCATTAGAGAAAAGCATATTAATATAATTTGCATTAGACAGAAAAGGCTCCCATTGTGTTTGCTGTTTGTTTGTTGTGAGCTTGATTAGTCCCATGGTGCTCATCTCCCTCTAAAGCAGCCAAGCTGGTGTCATTGTGTCTCAGCTCCTTCTCCCTTGTGCTCCTCGCTGAATTAGTCAGACACAACCTGTGCCAAGCTCACCTACCTGGGGTTGATTTGACGTTCACATCTATTCGCCGTGTGTATGTGAGCAGATGCAGGACCCGCCCATGTTCCTTGGTTAAATGAAAGAAAAAAAGGGAAGAAAGATGGTTTAAGCGACATATGACTCGCCATCCCTCATGAGAATTAGATTTAACCTCACTGCCAAAGGCCTCCTCTGCCAATGAGCTTTTGCTGTATTATGCTCCATCTACAACTTTCCTTGGGGTTGGAGGCTCATTAGATAATTTAATTTCAGCACTTTTATGATTTTCCTCCATGATATTATGGGCACAGGAGGAGGAACACATCGCTCTCAATAAAGACGAAGCATAGATTGATGCACCTCTACAGTTTTTTTCTGAAGCTTCATGATGAATCTTTTTCTTCTCAGAGCAACCTTTGTTTTCAAAGATCACATCTGTACCTTTTTTCGAAAGTTGTCATACATGATACTGGAATTATAAATAAAATGGAACAGGGTGGACAATGGGCAGCCAGGGTTTCACATGCAGCCTCCAACTCCCTCCATTAGGTCAACCAGTCAGTTTACAGTATCAAATAAATTCATTTTCATGAATAAAATGTTACAAAATCTGCTATGACAACATAAAAAATAGCTACATTTCTAAGAAAACAGATCTTTGGTTGACTCTAATTGTATCTATGAAACTCTTTTTCATACATTTGGCAAAACAAAATAAAGAATGTAAGTAAAATACACTTAAGTAACCTGTAAGCTCTCTGTAACTTGCATAAAGAATAACAGAATAGCTTATTTTATGTCTCTTTTAGTTACAATCTCTGATATAGACCTTCATCTGTCATCACCAGTGTTGGATTGAGGTACTTTTAGTTAAAGTTTAACAGTAATCTGTTAGGTTAGTGCTATTTGTGGAGAAATGTGAGCTATTTTTTTAAGGATTGAATTTAATTTAATTTTCGGTTACTAAAAATGTAATCCCCACATTCTCATTTCTATGGTCTGTAACTGGGCAGCCAAATTGTACATTAACTATGGGCACCCATTTCTACCTCTGGAAAGAAAGAGAGAGGGAGACATAGAGAGAGGTGAAATTAGCTGTGTTGAAAAATGTACATATTTTTAAGTTTTATGAGATCTAAAGTAAAAATTGTGAAATAAAATATAATAATTGCAACGAAAAATGTATGAGATAAATAGTGAAATATACAATTAAAGGGCATCATTTGGGATAGAAAGTTATGGGACAATAATAAAGACAACATAAAAAAAAGGCAGCATTTTGAGAGAGAAACTTTAAAATCATTAAATTTGAAAAAACAATATCACGACATAAAATGATTGAAATATGAGATTAAAAGTTGTAATTATGAGATCAAAAATGAATGTTGGGAAATTAAACATCAAAATTAGAGATTAAAATCAGGAGAATAACAAGGCAAAGTATGAGACTGAATATAATAACTACAAAGAAGTAAACACATGAGATAAAAAGTTTTTTGGCTAAAAAGTAAGAACAATGAAATCAGGGGTCATATAACATAAAAAGATGATTTTATCAAAAGTGGAAATTGCAAGGTAAAGATAATTATGACATGTAAGGTAATGAGAATTATAGGTCAAACTGAGATTAACTGGAATGATTACAAAAAAACACAAGATAAAAGCCACGAGGCTATAAGGTGAATGCAATGAGATGAGAATAATATGACACAAAAAGTCAACATTATGAAGTAAAAGTAAAAATCCTGAGAAAAATGGTCAGAATTTTGAGACAAAGTGCAAACTGTGAAATAAAAAAATGAAATTATGAGATAATAGTTGACTCTTTAACCCTTTAACTCCCAGCTTATCTGTTAGGCAGATGTCAATAACATCAGGAACGTGTTAAAAAAATAGGTCATTGTTTTTTTAGGGTATAGAAAAACTGAAAACAAACCAGAATAACTGATATTCTCTCTGTGTGGGATTTAATGTTTCAAAACGCTCTAAATTTTTATTAAAATTACCATGATCATTATTTTAAATACTGAACTGATATGTTGATTTATTTATATAAAAATCTGTTATTAATCAAAAACATTTATGTGTGTCAAACACAGTATCGTCTATTTTAAGTTTTACTTTATATGAATACATTTTTGTCTTTTCTGGTGGATTTTGTCTCAAATATTTGTACATTTTTATGTCATCACATCATAAACTATTAACTGTTTAAACCTTTTAAATCCCACATCAAGAAATGTATCTGGTGTTTGGCTTGTTTGTAGTTTTCTCTGCTCCCTGAAATGTTGACAGAATCATATCAATGATTTGATAGTGATGATTTGACAGTTGAGCTGGTAGTTAAAGGGTTAAAATAAAATGCATTATTATAAGACAATAAGTTAACCCTATAAAGCCAATTGTATCATATTTGATACAAACTTTTATAATACCTCTATCTACTCAATATGATCAACAAATTACAAAAAAAAACCATCTGGATACAATCAGATAAATGATAAAAATGTCCTCAAATGGATTATCAGTTGCCAAAAACACCAATGTATCAAATGAGATACGAAAAATCTATATGTTGAATTTTATGGACATTTTGACTTTTATGAATTTTAGCAGAAAGGGAAACAAACATTTCAGCTCCAAAAAATTTGAATTTTCTGGCTATAATCTATGGTCTTGGGTAGGGATGTCCCGATCCGATATTGATATCGGATATCAGTCAAAAAAACAAATATCGGATTATATTGGCCTGCATCCTAAATCCCCGATACCGGCACTCCAATACAAGCAGTCCATTCTAATATATTTATTTTTTTGTTTTATTCAGTTGTAGAATATGCTTATGTTTAAGTCAACACAGTGGTTATTTTGCAAATGGTGAAATATGTTTTTGTTTGATTTATTGAGGTCACTTTTTAGGGTCTTCTAATATTTTTTATTCATGTTGTTTTAATTGTAGTATATTCTTATGTTTGAGGTTAAAATTTATTTAACCTATTGATTAATAACAAATGGGTCATTTTTTCCTCATACCTACTATTGCTGACTACTGTTCTCTGTTTGAGTAATCTGACCTGATCAAGCCTTTTCTTACAGTCCATACTACAAAATAGGTAATAAAAGTCTGTATGATTCCTGCTGATATCTTATCGGATTGATATCGGTATCGGCCAATACTCAAGGCTGCAATATCGGTATTGTATAGGAGGTGAAATAGTTGTATCGGGACACCCCTAGTCTTGGGCCTTAAAGGGTAAAGATCTGAGTAAAATGTCAGAAATCCAAAATGAATATCAGAATCCAGACAATTTTTCTCAGAATTTTAACTTATTTTCCAGATTTATGACTTCATCCTCACAGAATTCTGAGATGTAGCTTAAAATATTAACAATTTAGTCAAAATTCAGACTTTTTTTTTCTTATGCTAGTAACCTAAATCTCATATTTCTGACTTTTTTCCCTCAGAATTATGAGATTCAAGTATACCTTTTTTTAGAATTCTGATTTCTTTCAAAAAAAAAAAAAATAGTCCCTTTTTTTCTTCCTGTTGCCTTTGAAAGAATTATTACTTAGCAGCACTTTTTACACCTGCCCAAAACTTTTACAGTGTTGTAGTTTCATTTCCTTCCATTACTAATCTGCTATTAAACCATTTGTTTCTTTTGCACATGATCAGACTCTTTACATAATGCATGTGAGAGGTAACCCTAGAATACTTAACTTTAATTTACATATTGTTTGAAATGACGACAATCTGGATTAAACAGCCTCACCTTTAGAAAAAAGCTCCCTTTGAGATTGTCCTTGTAATTACTTTAAGCTTTTCAAAGACACACAAATGAAATACCTGTTTTCATACCCTAAGAAGTGCATAAGAAGGAGGAAAATTAATTTCTTTTGACTACCAACCTTTTGTTCCTCCTCACATTGGAGCCAAAATGACTTTTCTTTTCATGTACCGGAGCAGCATTTTCGCTTCTATTTGTGAGGCAAACATTGAATTGTCATTTTCACCTTCTTGGTTTCCCTAATTATTTCATCCATTATCACACCGAAACACGTATTTGAAAGAACTGTACTGCACTGTTGGTTTGCACTGTCTCACGGAGAGGTTTTTAAGGGTACAGACAGAAATAAAGCCTCAGGGGAGTACAGGGCAGAGCTGCTGGAGTGACAACTCACTGACACACTCTCAGGCAAAGATCAGGACAGGGAAGATAAAAAAAGACGAACAGTGACGAACAAACCCGCTCCAAAAGACGAAAGAACGCCCCAGGGTTGCTGCTTAGAGCGCACTGTTGTAAAACCAACAACAGTCCCATTGGCAGTGAAGTTCACATTGATGAGGACAATATGTGCAGCGTAGAAACACAGTGTGAGTGTGAAACAATGTGGGTGTATCATTTTGTACAAGCTTCAAATGTGTTAATTGAGTTAAGTGTTAATGCGTGTGTGTTTATGTATGCCTATGTGTGCATAATCGCCAACTTTTCAGCTGATGGTGTTGTGGGTAATTGGAAAAGATGAGGCGCTTTTCTGTTTGTTGTTCATTTGCCAGCACATAATGGAGTTATTTAAGATTTCATGAGTTTGAATGAAGGGCCATTGGTTCTGCTCTAAACTGGATATGGCAGAAATCTTCTAAAATGACTCGAAGGAAATGTGTATCGTTGCCTTGCCAGGATGTTTGTGATGCTGTTCCATCATTTTGAATTTCTCAAACCAGCGAGGAGTCTGACGATATGACAAACATAAAGGTTATTGCCTTGAAGAAACATTTAGCAAATTTTCAGTCTTTTCTCTATCTTTATATCCAGCACCAGCATCCCCTTTTGATTTACCTGATGTTTAGAAGGAACTAGTACGGGTTGGATTTCCTGTCTCATAGAGTATATGGAACCAAATCTGACAGCTGAGTATCTTGAAAATATGTGAGGTAAAATACTTATGAAATGCCTGAAACACACCTGTTAGAAGTAAGGACTCTAAAAAGGTTTGGTTATTCCCCCCTTGATTGTAGTTCTCTTTTGTTTTGGAGTTAAAGTGTTTTTCACCCCTGGGTAGTTTGTGAGAGTTGTTCCGATACAAGTGGGCACTCCCTGTTTTGCACAGTTCATCTGAATTTTTATGAACACAGCAATTAATCCCTGTTTCCGTACCAACAAATGCTCCAAGCTCGCTTGTAAAAAATGGTCTTTGCTTGCTTCTAATCGACCCCTGCAGTAATTTGTTCACAGTGAGAACACAACCCAGCATTAACACAAACAGGGTGATAAGTTAACACATCACATTGCTGTAGCAGTATTAGCAGGAGAAGTTGTTGCATTATGTCTACCAGGCAACCAGATTGATAACAAAGTACAACCTAATGTCAATGTTTTGGATCCCATATACATCAGATCACTGACAGTCACTCTGCAGACACTTCTACAGGTTATAAAAAAAAGTTACCTTACTATCTTGTTTCCCGACGTCAATATGGGCATCAGATAGCATTAAAAAACTCTCTTCTTTGTTCACTGAGTTTGTTAACATTTATATCTGTGGCCTGTCAAATATGAATTAGCATGTTTATCTATTTATCCTGTCAAAAGACATTTGACCACCCCTATTAAACAACGGCTAGGCTTGTGAGAAGCTTCGCCTGCTAGCTTCTAACGCAAAGTGTGACTAGTAGTCATATATTGCTGGCTGTGATGGAAAGGCCTACACACAGCTCTGCCTTGAGCATGATTTGGTCCATTTTTCAAAATACTGTTGTGTGAACGTGAAAGCATCTAGATTATGTAAATCTGGTGCTTTTGTTTTTCCAGCTAAATTGGAGCAAAGCAACCAAGCTGTGCAACTTCTATGTGGCTTTAGTTTCAGCCATATACCATTATCTATCCTGCTACCATTAGCTTCTGAAATGCGGGGGTTCGCTATAAGTTTTTACAGGTTGTATATTTTTTAACTTGCGCAGCAGCTGGATCAGCCTGATTCATTATTTGTAAAGTGACAGATCCATCTTGCCAAACCCCAGTCTACACAGACTGTGAGAATCCAGGAAGGACCTATGAGCGAGATTCAATCAAATCTGGGCCACATTTCTTTCTTCAATGATAAATGAATATCAATATTTCTGTCTTCCCATACTTAGGATATCCTTGCTCCACTTTCATCTTGTTTTGACAGGAGTTTGTTCTATGAATTTTTTAATGGTGTCTTATGTTCAGAATTGCACTTGCCTCCTACATAATCATATACCACTTTCACAGTAAAATTAGCTGGTCATTCGGCTATTTTCAAAGAGGGTTAACCCGCTAACAATCGTCACGTGACTTCTTTCCCACTGTCAGCAGACCCAGATCTAATCAACAGCAGATGAGCTGCATGACTGTTTTTTTTTTCCTCTGGTGCATCAAGCTGATGTCATCATGTTGATGACATCATCAGTGGGACAAAACATGACCGCGTAGTATGAAAGACGTGGACATGGTTTTCTGTGCTTTGTACTTTTGTCATTCCTTAAAATGTACCAACTCGGCTCTGATGATACACAGGCGGATGAAATTTGTTGCTGAGACAGCAAAGAGTCATGTAAGCTACAGACGGTGGGGATGGGCATGATGTGATGCCGTCGGCATGTTACACCAACGTCATAAATTAGTGGGTCGACCAGGCTCGACATGCCGATTTGACGCTTTCAAACTGCCGACAGGAGCTGATTGTTACCGGGTTTAAACTTTTTTTGGCCAGTCTGAAAGGGATATAATTGGCCCATGATAAATGCAATTGATGGAATAGTTGTCCAATCAGCTGCTGGATATTCATTTGAAAGGTTCTGCCCATATCCTTAAAAACTTTCTGTGGGCTCTTTCCCAGATGAAATATATTGAACAGTCCATCTGGTGTGTCAGGTTAGGATTAATTGGTTACTGTCTTTTACCAACTATAGCATTCTTTTAAAGTTGGATATAATATTGACCTGATGAATGTAAGTTTTATTGGTGACTATACAACAAATTTTCCTTTACAAGTCCCAAAATAAATGAAAAGTAATGGATCTTTTCTTAATGCCTTTTAAAAATGTCAAGGCATGAACATTGGATCATTGTTGGTGCTTTCTAAACTAATGCAGCTGTTTGTAAAACAAATCTCATTCCAATATACAGCTGAGATATGAACTTTCTTTTTTGAAGTCATTGTAGTCTGAACAAAGTTAATTTGCATTTCAGAATGTGAAATGCAACAATATTACTTTTTTGTCCGTTTTGCATAAATTCAACCTCAGAATTTAGTCAATCAATCAACGAGTTAATTTGTTTATTCCCGATCATAAATTAAAAACATGCTCACAATTTATTACAAAATAGTCATTTGGGAAACGGGACGCCCAAAATCTAGCCAGTTTTATAAACGACATTATACACAATCAAAGTATGACACAAACATGATGTGTATCCTAAAATCTAGTATAAACCTAAAAATTGAAAACATCTGTAAAAGATCCTAGCTTATACACTTACAGATGTCAATATGTATATAATATGCAGATGAAGTATATGTAGATAAAGTGTATGTAGATAAAGACACAGAGAAAGTGATAGTTAAAACCATTCGTTTGTCATATGTCATTGTATTTCATGACATTATTTAGAAATCATTGATGATCCTTAGCCACAGAGTTTTAGGAACTGATGTACAGTATTGTATTTTGGCTACAGCTTTTCCCTTATGATCTTTTTGAAGCTGGCTAGTCTTACAGATTTTATTATGGTGGTGCTGAGCTCACTCCAGATCTTTGGACCTCTGCAGGTTACACTGAACCTTGTACATTTCAGAGTGCATTTCTTAACCCTTAGGAGTAGTTTTTTTTTTTTGCCAGGTGTTTTGTGCATAGGAAGGAGAAATCATTGGGATAAGATTGAGTCCATCATTACCTACGCCAAAGAGATGTTTTTGCTGGCATTTGTTTGTTTGCTAGCAAGATTATGAAAAACTACTGGACAGATTTTGCTGAATTTATCAGATAGTGGAAGTGGCCCAGCTCAAAAATCATTAGATTTTGATGGTGTTCCGGATAACCGCCATTAGCGAATGACCACTTTTGCTCAATAATTGTCTCACTTATAATGATATCAACATGATTCAGAGTGCTAGTTGTGCGTTTTCAGGGTCAGTGAATCATATTGTGATGGTGGCTTTATCATGAAACTATTGCTTATATATGTAACAGCAATCTGGGGGTTTGCGCTCCCCGAGTGCTTTTTAGTTTGTGCACCACATCAAACATCAGACAGGCATCATAAGAAATGTTGCATTTAGTTGGCTTTATGAGTTTGTAATCTTTAAACAGAAGATCAGAGAGAGCTTACATTTTGGTATTTAGCTTGCATGAGTTTCTTTTGTAAGTTACTTAATTTCCCCTGATTAGTAAGATATGTATTATACTGTCAATCCATCAAGCAATCAGTGGAATATTACAATAATTTTTAAAATGGCTTAACCAGTTCCAGGAAACAAGTAAATGACATCCTAAAATATAAGTTCAGATGACAGTATTCCGTTTTATTGTGCATTGACAGACTTGATTTTTAAGCCTGTTATTATTATTGATTCATTTTTAGATGACACATTGTGAAGCAATAATGATAATAATATGAGTTGTACAGTGTCTTTGATTCAAAAGCACAGCCAAAAGTGTCTAACAAAGAGGCCATGACACAATGAGACACATTTAAAAGGCTGTTCCAGGCTGTATAGGGGAAATGAAAGCAAGGAATATGCTGCCATTTTAACCCAGATGCTGGATGGTGGCTTCATGATACCATCTGAAATGATGTCAAAGTCATACAACTTTGTGTGTTTGCTGACAGCAGGGAGAGGAAGAATAGAGCATGTTAACATCCTCTCACCAGTGTGAGACATTAGATATGGTTTCCATTCCTCCACTGCACTGCATGTACTGTTATTGCCTCTGCCTTTGAATACAACACATCCCATTAGGAACAGATTGAATGGGGCTGAGAAAGGCCATCTCATCCTTGTGGGACCTGTGTCAGCATTGAAAATAGATCTTTTGTGTACCTTGTGCTCAAATCAAAAACACAGAGGGAGTTAACAAAGAAATGTTCTTCTCAGTGATGCCTGGTTGAAAAAAATGTTAAGTATATCCTATCAGATTGGGTAATATGTCAAGTTTTTAAAATATGAGGATAAGTCCACAAACAAGTGACAGGGAATGACAATATATTTTCTATTTATGTGGTTTATGATGTTATTGATTTTGGGGAAAAATTGCATGCCTAATGCTCCATTGTTTACAATAAGAGCCACTGACAGTAATATGCTTATTGACCTAACATAATGCGTTTGAAATGGTCAGTCTAAATGGGAAAGTATTACATTTCTTTGTTTATTGTTTGTAGAGATCACATGATATTGATTCCTTTTTGATATCACAGTGAAAAAATTGAGGTCCTCATTGCTGGCTTTTGAGTGAGTTATTGATTTTAAGGTAAAAGACTACACACACTTTCTTGCATACTGTGAAGATGGCATGAATATGTTGCCTATTCCAACCCACTTCTTCAAAATGTTACCAGATATTAATGAAACACACTTGGCACTTATTCTGTTTTGGTGTAAAACATAACCAAAGATCACCACCGATCACTGAGATAAAGGAGATTTAGGTCCTCACAGTGTGTCAGACGCAAAGTATTTTTTGCACACAGCAGATATGTCGTGCTTTGTTTCCACCTGACACAGCTGTCACCTTTATGCTGAGTGCTCATACTGTGTCAATGATTTAATGTAAGGATAGTGTTTCCTTTCTTATGGTCCAATAACATTGCGTTGCAGATATTTAGAGGGTGCACTCTTTCAAGCTAGGTGGGTGATGGTGCAGCAAGTAGTGTGCATGCCTGACAAAGATGGTTGGTGGTTTGAACCCCGTGTCCGTCAGGGCTTTTCTGAGTTGAGTTTGCATGTCTTTCCGGGCACTTCAACTCCCTCCCACTGACCAAAACATGCTTATTAGGTTAAATGTTTACTCCAAAATGCCCTTAGGTGTGGGGGAGAATGAGAATGGTTGTCTGCCTCTGCATGTGGCCCTGCAATTGGCTGGCAACCGGTTCAGGCTGTTCCCCACCTTTCACTTAGCTTAGAAAGACTCCAGCCACCTGTAACCCCAAAACTGATAAGAGGTATAGATAAGATATGGATGGACTCTTATAAGCTTTTTCTGTTTTTGAGAAGATACACATCAGAGCATTTCTAGATCAGTTCAGTTAAGTATTTACTGGGACAGTTGGCTTTTGTATGCTTGTAATACTCTCATGTGATAGGGAGTTGGATTCATGGTAACTTTTGTAGCTACCATTGTCTTCAGTAATTGTGCTAACACATATAAATAATCAACAAGTATGTAGTATCTGTATAGCAAAGTATTCCAGCAATGAAAATATGTACAGCTTACCTTTATTGGACGTTTGCCCACTGCAGATTGATCAGTTGATTGCTGGTGGCAAGTTTTGATGACAAATGAGCTCACAGATTTTTGCACATCATATGGAAGTTCTCCAACTGTGCCTAATGTTGTGGGAATTCTTCAGTGAAATATAACTTTAACCTGAGAATCGAAATGCTGTGTCTTATGTGTTGTGTGTTAAGTGTTGAGAAATGAGCTGAGCGGAGTTCAGACCAAACAAGGCTTAAATCTGCCTTGTAAACACCCAGATACCATCCAAACACTCAAATCAGGCACACGTAGGTGTTAGTAAAGAGCAACTGCCTGATGAATGATGCCACACCCAAAATTCACCTGTGTTTCAGCAAGGCACAAAGGCTAGGCAAAAAAATTGTTTTCAACCCACAGGGACATAGCCTGCATGTATTTACAGCACACAATGCTTAATTCTTGCTGTTTTAAGTGTTGCTAATTCAGGCTTTTTTGCCTCCTCACTATGATGCTGCCTTAACCACAAACAGAAATGCTGCCAATGCTTTGGATGTGACCTGGTTTTATTGTTTCACAAGTGACCCTGTTGACTGGTGACCGATGGCAGCTTTCACCTTCAGTTACTATGGTTAGAGCAGATGCTGAAACCAACAAAAGAACTCAAGAAACTTTTTGATAACAAGATCTGATCAAAACTGATCTTAAATTGAAATATAAATGACGAAATATTTACTGATTTGGCTTCTTAACACATAGGGCTCTAATTTCGTAGACCAGTCGCAGGTGTGGCGCACTTGCCCTGCGCACCGTCTGCGCCCCGCCGAGAGGGGGTATCCAGCGCATTTTGCAAGTTTCCTGCAGTGCCAAGAGAGGCGCACTGCAGGCGCAGAGAGGGGCAGAGAGGCGAATCCACGCCTCCGTCCCTGCCCCTCCGCGCAAGTGCCAGAGAGGGAGGAGAAAAGGCGTGACTGGGTTTAACACAGCCGAGTGCTGTCTTCACCAATCAAATGAGCCCCTCTCCTTGCCTTTGAATGCGCTGCGGCTGAGGCACAGCGTCTGATTGGTCTGAATGATAATATAGATACAAATATATATGCTGGTTCAGACGGTTACATTAAATAGTGAATGCTGCGATTGTTTTTTGCATTAAAATGTGCGATACCTGATGTGTGTGAGGATACCTGCCTCTGAGGCTTTGTTGACGTGTGTGCACATGTGCGCCTGTCACCAAATTACAGCTGCGGAGGGTGCCCTTCGCCTGCACAGAGAATAGACCAGGTTGGAACTGGCGAGCTTTCAGCGCATCCTCCACACAGTTTTTTGGCAAGAAATTGTCACTGCGCCAACATGAATCTGTCAGCACCTTCCCCTGTTGCGCTGTCACACCCATTTCTGCGCAGATGGTCTACCAAATTGTCAAATTGGCAGCGCACGGCAGTGCGCTGGACGAAATTAACACTGCCCGAGGTGCGCCGGCTCTGCGCCCCCTGTGCTGCGCCACGAAATTAGGGCCCATAGCTACAAAATAAACAAAAGCATCAATCTGAGTTGTGGTTGAAGTAGTAATGAAATTGAAACTGCTTTGACATGAAGCTTTCTAAAAAGTAGACACTGCTACATGGTAATGAACAGTTTAACATTGTGATTGTGCATTTTTGTGTGGGCAGGAATGTTTTCAAAAACTCCTACGTTGACAGGATTATTTTTGTATGTGGAAAAGGAAACTTTGGTTTGGAAAATATCTGCCCAATTGTGGACAAAGCTTAACGGAAAAGAGAATTGTACAATTGCAATTAAAAAAAATGTTAAAAGACATTGTGCAGTCAGCAATTTTGATAATTAAAAAGCAAAATGAAAGTATTGATTTATGGTTTTAACTTCATATCAGCCCCCTGTAGTGTCAAATATAATTTAGATAAAAGTTATTGACAAGAAGATACTATGACAGTGAAATATTATGTATTTCTGCTCGCATGTTCTGCTTCTCAGAGGAGCTATCTTTATTAGTGTGTTGAATGCCACTGTTGGCCTAATCACCATTATTTCTGTCATGATTTTGTGGCCAGTGCCCTGTTCATTATTTTCTATGAGGTCTCTGTTGTAAAAGGTCAGTGATGACGCTTTCTGACAAGCAAATGTACAGTAGCTGTGCAGAGAGAGGGAAGAAGAGGGGGTTAGAGACGAGAGAGACCAGGCCTGCACAACTGCACACATGCTGATTGGGGTGAGGGTTAACATGCTAACGCGCTGTTCTGGCACTCTCACTGCAACATTAGCTCATTAATAGCCTCTTCTTGCAGTTACTATAATTTACTTCTTGTCAGTGCTTTTCATAACAGTCTCCTCATGACAGTGTCTCTCGTTGTCAAGCAGTCCAACTTATCTCCATAATAGTATGCTCCCTTAAACTACTTATGCAGATCATTGAACCGATGGTGCTTCAAATCAGCTTTCAGCATATGCTCAGTGTTAGTGGGCAACTCTTGCCTCCAACAGTGAGAAATCAAGATTTTAGGCCAAGTGGTGAGTAATTTCTGTTGCCTTCAGCCAAGCAATGAGATAAGAATTCTGTTTGAGAGTGGCTGTTTTAAACCAAAGAACCAGATAACAGTAACACTTTTACTGTGTGAAATACATCCTTTTCCATAGATTATCTCACATAAAGGCAAAACTGTAGGGCAGACTGCATGATACTTAATAAGGGTTCTGCACTTAGCTGAATGCAGTTTTGCTATAGGATGCTAACAGTGGATTCAAGCTAGCACTATGAGATGTTACTGAATCATATCAAGGTATTAGCAGGGGTGTGTAGTCCATATCCCTGTTTACTTTGCATCAACCCATAATTGGTGTAAGAACATGAAGTTAAAAAACTGAATTGAATGTGTTTAGACTTTGTATTCGCAACACATTTCCAGTGAGGACTGACTGGTAAATGCTTACATTTTTGAAAAACCCCATTAAACATTCTGAAGATACTGTGTTCACATGCAGAGGTCGATCAAGAGGCTATTTAACCTATCCTTTTACCTCTGATAATAGCCCCATGTCATGGTGGACATTTGGGTGATGTGCGAGGAAAATCCCTCGAGGCATTGGTGTGATACCATGTTGGCAATTGGCTTGTACAAGTAAAAAGCAGGCTGGGTGACACTGACCTATTAACTCCAGAATTTTAATTAAACTGTAGATATACATGCTATTAACTTTGTGGATGTGGTCACAGAAGACTTTTGTGGGGTTTTGCACATTAGTTGTACATGTTATCGAGAGGTACATAATGCAGATGAAAGCTGCAGTCTACAAATGAGCAATAGGGCCAGTGTAGAGGGAAAGTTAATGTGATCTATTCTTAACACATAAGGAATGACTGTAACGGTAAATTAAAAATAGAACAAGTCCATAATCATCAACATCTAAATAGAGTGTTTAAGACTGCATAGACACAAACATGTCTGTTCATCTAGTTGATGAAAGTTATGTTCTCTTAAGGAAGTAAGGAATATTTCTTTTTCATTAATGTGGTGTGTCCTTTCCACTTGTGACAGCGTTAATAGGCTTTCAATTGATTTCGTCCGGGGCTGAGTTTGTGCTGGCATTGTTTCTTTGGCTGTATTTTCTCCCATTGAACTGATTAGAGTTTTGTTACACTGTTAGCCTTACTCTCAGACCTTGGACAGTACTCTTACCAACACTTAACACACTTATTTAACCATTGACACCAAGTCAGTTTTGGGCAGTGCAGGGAGGAAAATATTAGAGAAACAGAGTAAACTGTGTTGATGATGAAGCCTAACCACTGGTCATTAATTGCCTACACACAACTGATGAAAACATTCATTATTAGTGTTTTTTTTGTTTCTATTTTTACTCCTAGGGTGGACATAATCATCGCTATATATTCAAATTACTTCTCACACAACAGCAGAGCTGGCTGGCTCAATAGACAGTATAGGCAAATGCTATGGGCACCTCAAAATCTGCAAAAACTCAGTATCAATATTAACACTGGTTATTAGTACAGTCCCTTCAAATGGAAAAGCTAAATTTAATTCGTTCACATATTTTTTTTTATTTGTAATTTGCAGGGGTGTAACGGTCAACTCACAAAACGATACAAAATACGAAACAGGGCTCACAATATCAAATACTCACGATACAAAAAAAAAAAAGATTACAGAACATCTCCAACAGTAGGAAGTTGTGCAAAAATCTCATTTTCTTTATTTTCTTTCTAATGCAGACATACAAAAAATATTGCTGCATCAGTACAAAATAAATGCTCCTCAAAAAAAAAAAAAAAAAGTTTTTTCCCCTTACAGTGCAAATACAAAAATAAAATCTCAATAATATATGTTTTGTTGTTGTAACAATCAGGATAACTACATTCTTGAATGAAAAGGAAAACAAATCGCAGTCCTCAGAGCTGCAGTTTAGTTTACGTCTGAATTGTGAACTGTAATATTTAGCCAATAACAGTGCATATACTTCTGATCTTCAAGTATAATCAAATCCAGTCAACTCAACAGTAGATACAAAAATCAAATAATGTTTTTTATGAAGACTTACACAAACATACAGTTGATGCCTGTCTCCAGTTCAAAGTAGTTGGTAGTTGGTAGTTGTACTCGCCGCAGTATACGGTGAACTGTAGCGGCATATTTTGCACATGGTTGTTGTTTTGTCCGCAATCTCCTCACCATTCTCTCGTCTTTTACATAGGAGGCCAAAACAGGTCCACATTTAATTGACGAAGGAGCGTCAGCAAATTCCTCGACCTCGTCTTCTTCCATATTGAAGTGAGTGTTTTGCTATGGTAAGCGAAGAGGGTAAACATCACCAGTCGTGTGCGTGCCCCTTAGCATTTTTTTTGTGCTTTTATTTCTTGCGTCTTTCAATTTTATTTCATCATTTTTTTATTTCGCGAATTTTCTTGGCACGAAATTTCATTTCACCCCTAGTAACTTGTTAACCATGTAACTTAAATGACATGTTTTCTTATAAATTAAAGGTAATGGTAATGTAATGGTAAATCACAGATGGAGGGGGTTGCCAAATAAAATCTGACCTAAGGCATCACATTGCATAGAGCTGGCTCTGCATGACAGGTAGTTGCATACAGCCTTAGGTCTTTGTTGGCCCTCTGGTGGTATCCTCCAATAACATGAGCTGCGTAAAGACAAGTCTACGGACAACTAAACAGCACTCAGAGAGTGACAACCTCTGCCATATTGCTGTTACATCCATAAGCAACTGTTCAATGATAAAGTTGTCATCAGAATTTGATTCTTTTACCCTAAAAACCAACACCCAGCTCTTGGTTATTGAGCAAAAATGATCATTCGCAAACGGCGGTTATCTGGATCTCCACCAAAATTTAATAATTTCTAAGCTGGGCCATTACCAACAACAGCTTCAGCAAAAATTCACTTTTCAGCAGTTTTTGTGTTGTCAAAATAAACAATAAACAAACGCTGGCAAACATAACCTCCTTGATGGTATATGGACAAACTTATATATCAGCTCTTTGTTCATTTTATGTCAGAATGGATGTATATGTAAAGTTAAATGACAATCACTTTAGAGATATTTGAGATGTGGAGATCACAAGCAAAGGATGACCACAGGACTCCATGACCTTGACCTTGACCTGTGTTTTCCAACATTGACATATGGTCAAAGTTGAAGGAAAATCCCTTGAGAACTTTAAAAGATATTGAGTTTACAAGATTGGACCCAATGGATGTACATACATATGGACAGGCAGACAGACACCCTGGAAACAATGCCTTAAGCATTAGCTTTCACATGTGAGGAGGCATAAAGAGATCAAAAAGGAGGAATTAGCTGTCAGACCAGAGTATTTTTACACCAGTATGTAAACATGTTATTTCTGCCGTGAAAACAGGTCTTTTATTATGGGTGTTTAAGGGATTTTGTGACTTCTGCAGTGAAACCCTGGTGGACAGGAGAGGAACTACATCTTTCTGCATTTCCTCGTTGGCCTCAGAGTGTTAAGCTGCCAAAGTACAAATATGGTGATTACCTGCTATTAGCATTTTTTAATTCCTAACAAGGAAATCCTAGTGTAATTTGGTATATTAAGTTGTAAAAGTCTTGACGGATGCACTTGCCTCTATTAATTTTGATTTGTTCTTTATTTTGTCTATTTTTCAGTTCTACTAAAAGAAACTTCCCCTTCTCATCTTCTCAGTAGTTCTCGCAACCTGGGTGGCTTGTCTCAAAGACACAACACCATGTCTGTTTGAATGGCTTAAAAATAGGACCTGCTGCTTCTGGTAGCTTTGGGCCCCCCTGACAATGGCTGAAATATGCACATATATAAACCCTGCCATGTTCAAGCTGTTCTGTAACATGGCTCCAAATGAATAAGCCCCACGTTACTGCACCACTACTCTTTAAACTGTTGAAACTTCCACTGTGGGGATTATGTCAAATGATACGCTTCACTTACAGCACAATACTTTTTATAGCTGATTTTCCCTCTGAGCTTTTAATCACTCTGAAAGAATAACCATAACCCAAAATCTGCACTTGACACACTTTTCTTATTAATGCCATGTGTACACTGTACTGTGAAAGACAATATGTTTGTATTTCAGATAGTTTGTAGAGTTGCTCTAAGCTCCTTAAGGTACATTTTCTAATAAGCTTCAGTTGTTGATGTTTTTATGACACACTGAAGGTCAGAACATGCGGCTCTGTTGCACATCAGTGTCCAGTGTGCGCATGGTGAATGGGCGCATGTGTGGATGCATGGTTGTGTTTGTAAGGATTCACCCGCCCCAGCTCTTCTAACAAGTGCTGAAATAATAATGAGAACAACAGTTTCTTCTGAGTGGGACACGGAAGGGAGGCAGACAAGGGGTGCAGACAGAAATGGAGAGGATTACAATGAAATTGGACCAAAATTTTCAGACACATTCAATGGCAACCTAATAACAGCCATGAAAAATGAAGGTTTTTTTTTGTCGGTCTGAAAAAGAAATGGTCTGGAACTAGTTTCTGTTTTGTTAGAGAGGAAAAAGTCTGGTCAGTGTGCAGAAGCTACCTAGCAGGGCAGATGTCCCTATATGTCCTCTCAATATACTTTGAACTGAGTTGTTAGGTCAGTCATTCCATAACTCTACGTTGTTTTATGCTAAGTACTTTGACTATGGCAAAATGAGGGAAAAAAGCTGCCCAGGACAGTTTCCTTCACTTCAGAGCCCATGGTATACAAGGATACAAACAAAGTTAGGGGCTCTTACCAGCTTCTCTTCTTCAGTTTGCCAAGAGGAATCCAAAGGAAACAAACTACCAAGTAAATAAACCCTGTGATAGTTCAGTGCTGAACACTGGCGTTGGCATTGTCACCAGTATTTTTGTGTAGCATGGCTTTGTGACTTTCAAAAACATAAATCCTTAATAACAAAAAAGGCATTTTTAAAATTCAAAAGCCAAGTTATTAAAAAAAAACAAAAAAACATGAGTGCTCCATTTCTAAATGGGCAAATGGAGGGAGCCAGTGTGCCATGAGCCCCCCTGGCCATATACTGTTTACTGTTTGTTTTGCTGTTATTTTCCTGACTGCTGTGTGCTAACATGTATGTATGGTCTGGTAGATTACAGAACTGAATCGGCCTTTTAGGACAAATAAGTTGTCTGAGTCTGTATCTGAAGCTGCCTGGTCTTTCTTACGCGACCAGTGGGGTTGTACGTTCGCTTCCCTGCTGGTTCACTTTCTCTCTTACAGACAGAAGCTGAAGTTCTGCAAGAAGAACCCCTAGTCCTTGCTTCCTTTTGTGGTGAGTTGGAATGTTTTGTGATTACAGCTGGGGAATCCTTTGAGTGACCACATACATGATCTGAAGTCAATGAACTCAACCTTTTGTCTTCAAATGGATAACTTAGTCAGGACTTCAGCAGCATTCATCAATATTTCATGTTATATATATTGTTATTCATACTACTGGTTCCTTTCTCTGGGATTTCCTCAACATGTATAAAGAACTCCTGCTTAATTTAGTAGAGACCGACCATTCTGTACAACAAGTCAGATCATTGTTCATTCATAAATTAGCAACAAAGAGACAGGTAACACTACTAAGAAATGTTTAAAGGCAGGGTTGGTAGATAACTGAAGCACTACAGCTTCAGATTAAGCTCAGTAAATGCAGCAGTGGTAGTTTTTTTCCTCAAGTAAATCTATGAATACCTCAGGTGTGGGGATACAATTTAAATCAGATGTATTGTATGCCATAATACATGTGTAGTAATTTGGCTTTTTTTTTTATAATACAAGGCTTCAAGAATGAACCATTAACACAATTGATGGCTGTTGTGCCATGAGGACTATTTAAACCAAACAAAAACTGTTTCAGTACAACATGACTGACCCTGCTGTGTTAACTTTATCAGCAAAACTATGACAGGATTTTTTTTCCAAGGATAAGACTGTCTTTGATTATCAAAACTTTAACAAAGCTTTAACCAGACAAGATGTGTCTAAAGTGTTCACTGAGTTTATCAGACAATCAAAACCTTCAAATGGAAAAAATGCTTGAATTCCCAACAGTGTAAATAAATTATACAAGTTTTACTAGAAATACGAGGACATTTTTTGTCTCATAACAATGGAAAGTGACAGTGCTATTAATGAAGAGGTATAGGAAAGGAGTATTAATATGGGTCGCGTATAGTAAAATCTAACCAACCAAGATCATAGACAAATAAAAGGCCTTTATTTGCATGGCTGTATCTTTCATGTGATTGTCTTAATTCAGTTTAAGCATTTATCATGCATAAGCATGCCTGAAATAATTTACACTCATTTTTACGATTAGATTTTAGAGAAAACTTTTTCTTAAAACAAGGCTCTTACAAATCTGTTTTAGCTATGAAAATGTCTTAAAACACCTTTTTATTTTTACCTGATTGGAGTCTTAATTTTTAAATGGCACTTTGACAAAGACTGTCTGATCTAAATTATTTGTTTGCTTTTCATGGGCCCTAAGGTTTATATATTGAGTAAAATACTCAGGAAAGTCAAATTTAACTTTTGTATTGCCATCCATCAACAGGCACTATCCTGCATTAAACCGGAGTTTTCCTGTTATCCATGTTCAGTGGCTGAGCTGTTGGGCTATTGGTGTTAATTCCATAAACACAACCCTGTTGCTTTTCAGTTTTTCTTTTGCATAATCATACAAAATTTCATTAGCAATACATTAATCAGGTAAATTCACCCCTGGTTTTATGTAGAATGCCATATGTGTATTGATAGCTTTGTGTAAAATGGTACTTATTTTGCAGTTTAAAAAGTCCTAAATGTTTGTTTAAAACATTGACAAGAGCTTTGTAAAAGTATAGCTTAAATATTAAGACCTTTTTTTTTTTTTTTTTACTAAAATTGAACTTACTTGCTTTTCAGTTTTTTTGCTTTGCTAGAACAAGACGTATCAGGTGTTTATGGAAATGTGTTGATCAGAAACTTGCAGGTGAACTACTGCACACTATCTGACTTGTATAGAGATTTTATGATCAGCATGTCGGCACCAGACCTTCATGAAGAAAACAGTCAAGAAGACAGCCATTATTCATTGAAGAAATTTTCCATTTCAACAAACTGTTTGCCTTCTGATGGTCAAGTCTTTAAACGTTGAAAAAGAAAATACTATTAATGCAAGCTGGACAGTGTGTGAGAGTTTGAACTGGACTAAACATTCAGAGAGCAAAACTGACTAAAATTTCCCAAATGTAATAAGCATTTTTGTTCATATCTACAGAAATTGCCTGTTACTATGTCGTTCAGATGGTTATAATCACAGTTTTGTTGATAACAGTTCAAATGTACTGAATTTGATAAGAAAATGCCAAATAGCGATAACTGCAGCCAGAAGATATGAAGTGCACATCACCTCTGTAAGAAATGATGACTTCTTATCTGAGCAATATTCATTAACATTTACAAATACACAGAAAAAATATGATTCACTACATAAAACCAATGTTATATTTCCCCAACACATTTAAGCTGTTCTTGATTACCTCACCTTAACTTAAAAGTCCCTTTTTTGCAGTTCTTAGGACGTACAAAACCTTGAATGAGTGTGCGCTCATTCAAGATAAGATAATTGAGATAATTAAAAAGTTTATCAGAGTTTGTTTTTGGATATTGTTAGAACAAAATTCGGCCAACTCTTAAGACAGATGTAAAGTAGAGTAACTGATACTTAAAGCAAAACAATGGGAATTTCATACCAAAAATATACAAAACCATCAGCAAAAGTTTAATCAAAAGATGACAAATTTGAAGGTGACCATTTCAGTGTTTTAATTGCATGCTGCAATTTCATGTTTGTTTTTACAAAATATTTCATGCAGCATCAGTGATTTCAAAAGTGCAAAACGGTTTCAAAATTCACTTTACGCACCAAGAACCGAGCATGCCAAACAGAACCAGAATCACTCCATAAAGCTGTGACAAGTTTGGTGAAAAACGTGCAAGAGTTCTGCTGTATTAAACAAACAAAACCAAGAAGTACCTTTTTGTTCTACTTAACAGCCATTTATCCACCACAATTAAACCGCAGTCTTAGAACCATACGAATTCACAATCATGCTGTTGAAAACGTCAAACGAAAATCATTTAAAATTGACTAAAAATATATAAGAAAAGGGAAAAATATGAGGTAACAGCCTGTAAACTATTATATCACTTTGTTCAAGTTGGCAACATCGATATTTACTCAGAAGATTCAACAGATCTGACCACGTGTAAACATTACCCGTGTTTTACGCACAAACTTTACGCACAAACAGGTGTCGCCGGACTACGCTCCTGTAGCCGTTTCTTCGGAAGGGACTGTGAAGTGTTCTCATACTCCCCCTCGTGCGGACTCGGACATCGTCCTTGAGAGGCACATGCAGAGCAGACAAAAATCTGCCGTCAGAAACGTGCACAAGATCCTCAAAAACCGGACCTCCTCTTGATTTCTCCACAGTACATGCTCTCCATGCTTTAGCTGAGCCCGATCATGACAGCCTCCACGTCTTTGGAAGGTCTTCGCTCCTTCACGAGGAAGTTTATCATGCTCTCTGATTTGATCATCAAGTTACACCCGAGAAAGAAGATCCCGAAAACCACTGTGAGCGACAGGACGCACAGAACCGCGATCTGAACCACACGCATGATGAAGAGTTTGCGCTCCTCTTGTGCCAGCTCCAGAGAGCCCCCGCCGTCACCGATTACCACGTTGTCGGTGCCATTGTATGTAGCAAGAGTCCCGGCGAGGGTCTGACTCCCGTTAAAGAGCGCGCCCTGGGTCACGTCAAAGAAGGAGACGTTCATGCTTCCGTGTAGTTTATCAGCAAAAAGACGCGCGGCTCCGCTTGGCTGGCGCACAGGCTCCCTTTAAAATCTGGACTCCGAGCAACAGTTTGCGTCATGTGACTGTTCACAGAAAACGAAGAGGTAGAAAACACAATACAGACGCCTTTTTAATATCAATATCTGAAAACTGTGCCAAAAACATCAGTGCGCAGTGATCACATCCACATCACCGGAATTTTGATGCAGAAGCGTCGCACCAGTTGCAAACAGAAGTAACTTCCTCCAACTCAAAAAGTCCGAATTTTCCAGACAAAGTGGGTCTTCTTTCTCAGAGCACCAAGTGCAAAACGTGTTTCCCTTCAGTGAAACAAGAGACAGCCCCCGTGCTCACCTGCGAGCGCTCCTTTTGTGCCAGGTCTCTGGCGCGTTTTAAAGTGATGATGAGGTCCCCGTGGACCACACAACCCCCACCCCTCCCCACCCAGGGGAGGAAGTCAGATGGCCTCAAAAAACGTGCTGTTCCTCTGATGTACGAAATAGAGTCCTGAATAAATAAATAGGCATAATCTACATAATCTCAAGAGTCCAAATCAGACATTTTTTTACCTTTAGAACTTTTTTAACACTTATCTGAGAATGTTTATTTAAAATGTAAAGGAATAAAAGATCAACTTTTTATGTTTACTGGTGGTTAATATGAGTATTTTACTGTCAGACTTCTTTTACCTTTTTAGAGGCAGTGTAATTAAATAAGTAATTCAAATATGATGTCACTCGTTGAAATAGCTACTATGTTTTTTTCAGCAATGTGTCTCGTGAGATGACAAACAACCCAAATTCCTATGAAGTTGGGACCGAGTGTAAATGAAAAAAAAAACAATGATTTTCAAATCTATAAGACATTCACTCATGTTGAATTTGATGCCTGCAACATATTCCAAAAAAATTAGGTACAGGAGGAGCAACTGAGTGGGAAAGCTGAGAAATGCTAAAAAATAATTGTTAACAGGTAGATGTTTGGCTTTTGTTTTGCTTGGTGCACGGTTTTAATTTGCACTTTTCAATGTAGCAACGAAATGTGTTACGTGACAACGGTTTTACGAGATGTTCCTGCTCCTGTTTATTGGCCTTATTACTTTCCCCAGCCTTGCTTGTGAATTGCTCAGCGTTTCAGGTATACTCCTTTTATAACTGAACATGACACTCCTCTGTTTACACTGAACCTGTTCACCTATGGAATGTTCAAGGTGTTCTGTGAGCATTCCTTAACTTTCCCACTCTCTCTCCCTGTCTTAGCTTTTTGGAACATGTTGCAGGTACTAAATTCAAAAAGAGTGAATCATATAACTGTGCTCTTTTTTACTTTTTTTGTTTGTTTGTTTAGTTTTATTTTATTGTAATTGCAAAAATGCATCATTCAGGTTGCCTGAGCTAAATCATAGGGAAAAAAAGATGGATGTTTTAAAATGGCCCAAACACGAGAAAGTCCTCTTTTTACAGCATAATTCATTGATATAGACACAGTCAATGCACAGCCTCTGTGCATGGGAAATGCAAACACAGTTGCTAGACCCCTGTTTGATGCTATGTTACACAGTTAGAATAATAAATCATCCTTAGAAAAGGATTTTTATGGTAATGCCAGTACCTCCAAGTGTGGTTTAGTTTTGCTGAAAGTGAGAGGTGATAGCAAGCCCCAAACTAGCCTCTGAAGGATATGACAGACAAAACATTCTTTCATCCCCTCCCAGTTTTTCTTTATGGTTGATGCTGTACTTTGTATGGCTTTTTAGTTGTTAAGAAGTGTGAAATATAGAGTGCAGGAAGAGGCAGAAGCTCAAAGCTTATTTAAAGCATCCACCTTAATCTGGTGGGGCATCTAGCAACCCTGGGGGACCAACCGTATCCCTCAAGGTGGCCCACCAGTCAATTTAGACTCTAAAAAACTAATAATATACACAATTAAGCAAGACAAATCTGCATTGAACATGTTCAAATAGCAGTGTTGCCAAGAAAACAGAGCTCAAAGCTACTGTAACTATTTCTGTTAAACTTCCTATCAAGCTTTACCATGGCATTTGTAAACTAAGACGGAAAGTTTGAGTAAAATAAAACGTAATAACTGGTGAATCTTGCATTGAAAAAATGTTGCATTTTATTCTGTAGGGCTAAAAACAACCATTTCCACTTGCACTGAGTTTAATATATGAATATTGATAAAAATGACTACTCAATTATTTTTTTTACAAATTAGAGTCCTATATTATGCATACACCTTTGACTGTTTTTAATGCTTAAGATATATCCATGGGCTGTGTACAAACCACCTAGCATGAGAAAAAAAAACATTCTCTTCCTCTGTTGCTTGATCCACCTTGTAGAAAATGTATGCTTAAACAGTCTCTTTGAACAATTTCCCCACCATGATGTTGGCAGGGGATTTACCACTGTCTCAGGATGGGAGAAATTCCCTGAGTCAGGCATTTGCTCTGTAGCTCCACTGTCTACTGCTAATGTACTGCAGACATTAGGGCAGAGCACTGGAAAGCTACAGCCACGTCCACCTCTTGGATGTGATCAGCTATAGCGACGGCTTAATAAGGTTCACTCAAAACCATTCTGTTCTTAACAGGGCTGAAACAGAGGGGTTTGTAGGCATGGAAAAGTTCAGTATCTCAGGAGTTTTTAGGCAAGAAATAAAAAAAAAATGTTAATGTGACATTCAGGACCAATGCAGACTTTAAAAGGTTAATTTTCAGGGTGCTGGTTTGGCGGAGCGGATAGCAACTAGGCACCCCATGTATTTGCTTCTGCCGGTCCAGGTTCGAGTCCCACCTGTGACCAGTTTGCAGAGTGTCTTCCCCTACTCTCTCTCCCCCTTTCACAAGCATATCCACTGTCTCCCTCCTGTCAGTAAAGGCAAAAAATGCCCAAAAAATACATTAAAAAAAAGATTAATTTTCATAGCTGACAGATTTTTGATTGTATGAGGACAAGCTTAATTAGGAGACATTGATTTTGGGCTTATTTGTCTTCAACAGTTCCTGTAACATTTGGGAACACAGTCAACTAAAAGTCACCAGTTAACAGGGTGACTGATTAAACTGTAACATCTGAACTTGGAAAAATTTGTTTTAAAATGGTGTGAATACAGTGCAAATGTTGTGTTTTCATCAGTCCGAGCCGTTGTGGTGCTTTTTTACTGATTACTGATGCTTTATTAGTCTTATTAGCCTGACAAATGAATCATCTCTGTGCACATCAGGTAGTTGCATACAGCCAAAACTCTTGTTTGCCGCAGGTGCCCCTCAATAGTATGTCTTGTAGACTCAAAGCTGTGCAGAGTTATGTACATGACTTTTACACAAAGTAAAACAGTAGGTTTATCTCAGACCTTACCTTTTCAGTCATCACAGCTATGGTGTTCTTTATTTAAAAATGTGTACATACGAGAACTTGTGATGATTTTGACATATTATTTTTTTGAATATGGACAAAAATCTAATGTTGTGCATCCCTACCCACAAATGTTAACATATTCACTCCAGCTTTTCCTTGAGGCCTCCATATATTGGCACACAAAAGGCCTGGAGGCATAGCATACAATGCACATATTGATTAAGACATGCATGACCCTTGAGAGACTTTCAAATCAATGAGAAATGCTTTAAAATGGAATAAATCCATCCACTTTTAATCAGAATGCATATAGATAGGTGTTTGCTGTTTGATGTGTATTTATAAAGTTATATGCCAGTTGCTGGGGGAACTGCCACAGTAACTAAGGAGAGGAAGGAAAGAGACCAATATAGGCGCAGCGAGTTATAACTTAGAAATGAAGACATGAATTAATAAACCGTGATCGAGCCATGGCAAATATTTATCAGCAATATTGGCTTTCAGTGCGCTGACTGAAATAAGCCCTGTGAACAGCCGGCAGGTCTCTGTTTTTATTGGAATGTGTTATTCAAATATTACTTTGTCTTTCAGGTGTTGTGTATGACTATGGGACACTAGCTCACACGGGTGAAGGGGAAAAACGCAGCAAACTGGTGTGTAAAGAGGTCTGAGCTGTGGGGAAGCATATTTGAACTCAGGTTTTTGATGAAGGCCCTGAGAACTGACATTTTCAATGAGTATTGATTCTTATAACAATATTATAGTTTTTCTCTGGAGTTAATACTATTCGACCACATTGCTCCATTCCTGCTTTTGTAATGCCAGTTTCCTTCTATAAGGGCAGTGCATTATTGACAGGCTGGACTGGAGAGAAAAGTTAAGTTGCAGAATACTTAAAGAAGTGTTTCAGCTATGTTTTGAACTGGTATCACTTTGGGAGTTAAAATTGAACAACAAAATCAACTCCAATTGTCTATAAAAAATTCACAGAAAAGTCAGTCAGTTGTTCAAAAGTAACAACTTTACTTTTTTATAGAAGTTATAAACCTACATGATGTGAAATTTAATGTAAGTTAAAGGTCCCATGTCCTAGCCTGTTTGACAGTTTACATCATGCTGGATGTCTTTTAATCAGGGATTTGATTTAAGTTTGAAAAAAAAGAAAAAAAAACTAATTGCTGGAGAATCTGATACAGCTCTATTTCCTCTCACTTTGGATACGCTTGGATCTGAGGGGGTGGGGAGACTATGGGAAGCTATGATATTCAGCACTTCACTGAATGGCTGCCAAAACGATGTCTGATGGAAGAGTGGAGGAGGGGGTTATAGGCTGTGGAGCAGACTTTCAAAATGGTCATGGCATCTGCCTGTGATGAGCAGAAAACAATGTAAGCAGAGACTGTACACTCTTACATAATAAACACCAAGAAGTAAAAAAAAAAAAAAACGTTTTAAGAGGCATTTTCTTTAAATTGATGAAGCACATTTTCTTTGACCTGAGAGTTTAGTTTAAGGTGTCTTGTTCTTCTGGTCCCCAAGCCCCTTCCAACAACATTACAAGCAAAGAGAATTGCATTTTACAGTACATATGAACTTGAGCTGATTCATGATTAAGTCACTTTCACATTTTAACTTGCCAACCCCTGTATGAATCTCATTTCAGAGGTCATCATGGTCTCAATACTGTTTTTTTCCTTTTTTCTCTTTTGCCAAAACTGGATATCTAATGTGTGGTTGTCAGTTTGTTTTAATTATTTGAGGCTTTTACAGCATTTATATGAAAAAACAACTAATGCTCAAAAAGATGACCGGTCACATGTTTCATCATGATTCCATTAAAGAAGTCATATCATGCTTTACATGCCTTTTAGTGTGTTTAACACACCTCCTCCATGTGATAAAACATTTCAATGAACAACACAAAAAGTTGTCGACATAAAGACCTCTCCCTGTCTTTACTGCCTCAGATGTCTCCCCCTCCTGAACAGAGTTACCAGTGTGACGCCCTGGCATTGTTCTGTCATCAGTTTTAAGCCTCTTGGCTTTGAGTAGGAAGCCCAAAGGTGATTGTAGACTTTGTAATGAATGTAGAGCTGCTGGAAGCATGGTGCTGGATCTTAACTGATAAACTAAGGAAGAGAAGACCTGTAAACTAATGAGAGTTGACTGATGTGGGGCAGGGAGACTTAAAGCATCAGTAGCTCCACCAGAGCAACTAAGAGACTATACAGCGCCATCAGGGGAAAATAGTGAAGCACTCATCAAAATAAATAAATGAACTTTATTAATTATGACCTCTTTTAGGTGCCAAATGAATGCATTTAGTTTTTCCAATTGTCAGTTATTTGTAATTAATTTGCACTTTTCCAGTGCAAATTAATTACTGAGAGTTATTAAATGTTTGGTTGTGTTGATCATTACTAAATTTGGTAAAAAGATTCAAATTAAAAAGTATGAAAAAACACTTTGTGTTGCATATTGTAAGAACACTTTTAATCTGACTGTTGTGGTCCCCAAATGCTAGCAGTATTCAAACTCTTGGCATTTTCTGCCTTTATTGGAGAAGACAGAGGATAACTTGAAGAAGTCGAGTGTGGAGAACCACATGGAGAAAACAGACCCTAGATTGGATTCAAATCTACGCAGATCAGATCACAAGATCACTTACACCACAAAGAGTGGTCAAATTTGAATGTGCAAAAATTGATAATACATCAAATTAAATTGTATTGCTAAGTTTGAGACATCCACAGCTTTGTCTTAAAAATATCCAACCAGCCAAGCCAATGCATGCTAATTTCTGTGCAGTAGTTCATGACAATACTTAACCCAATTGGAGCTTATTCATTTGTAAACTAGAGCTGATCTAAGAGCATAAACTTCTGTGAAGGCATTTATGACTCTCTTAGCGATTAAAAAAAATCAAGAATGTGGAAATCTTCCCTGTCTCGCAGTTCAGATAAATGAAAAATCCTTTAAAAGATTTATGGATCCGCATCTAGATTCAGATTACCCCCAAAATGGAATCCCTTTATCCTGGTGTCGTAACCAGCTTTCACTGAAATAATTCATTAAAGTCCATTGACACCTTTTTGAGTCACTAGTGAAATGAAGAAAACTGACATCCTGCAAAATTGATAAATCCCTTACCCAATTTCTGAATCCACATCCAGACTTGAATTAGCACCAAAATCTTTCTGATTCTTCCACGTGCCATGACCAGCAACCCCTGAAAGTTTCATCAAATCCATCTGACATTTTGACTTTTTGAGTTATCTTACTTACATATTGATGGTCAGTTGGACTCACAGTCAAATACCAGTAAATAAATATCAAACTAAGTCAGCCGAAACTATCAAACCAAATCATCGGCCTGGAAAGCAGTTTAATATTTTAATCCTAATAACTTCACTGAAATTATTTCAGCGACTGATATCCTCCCAGCTGCAAATTTAATTAGCTGTATCTTATCAAAAAAGGAAAACACACTTTCTTTTTAAGATTCATTCAAGGGATTATTTTCATCGCACAACATAAAATAAAGTTGATCATTTCCAGATATGATTAACAAAGCTGAAAATGTATGACCAACATTTTGAAGCATCTCCTCGGGACTCGGAGGCTGTCAAATTAATCTGTTGTTTGTCTAAATAACAAAGGCTGTGAAATTTAATTTCAGATCCTCCTGTAGTCTCAGTAAGCAGCTTTCAGGCACAAACTGACTAACAAACAAACAAGGATTAGTTTCATAAGAAACTACCTTTAATAAGCCTGGAGGTGGATTACTTATGATACACATAATTTTTAAATGGCTGCTAACAGGAGAGCAAGGAGCGTTTTTCACGTGTAATGAGATCAAATAATCCCTTTAGCCCTGGATTTAGTTGCTGTAAATTAATGGGCCATATGGAAATCTGCATTGAGTGATTTGAGCCTGTTGTTTTTATCATTACGGTGTAATTATGAAAATGAGTGTGTACTTAGACCTCATCTCTCTGTCAATAATGCAACTCGCTGCTGCAGTTGGAACATTTTGTCTTTGAGGCTCTAGATTTTTTCAAACAAGGGGTAGACACTTGTAGTTTCTGGCTCACAAAAAGGAGAACCTGTTGCTGATTTCAAACTCTTTGAAGCTTCGGGCCGTGAATTAACTATGAACGGTGCAACGTGTGAGAGCTGCACTATGTATGGCTCCTGTGGTCAGATGCAGAGGCAGGTGCCTAATGAGCAGTTATTGTTAGTGTATATTTACATGGAGAAATACTCATATGAGGATGCATATAGACATGGATGTGAGTTTTCTGACTTGTTCCTAAGCAACAGTAGACCTGTGAGCCCAGTGACAGATGGTTGCCGAAGTTATTTTGGTTTAGAGGGGAAGGAGAGGGAGGCAGCGACAAGGTGCCTGGACGGAGGAAAAGGGAGAGGGTGGGGGGAAGTTGGGGGGAGGGATGTTTCCACTTAACATGAGGGAATTGGCAGCCTAGCAACACAAACTAAGTGAAGACATCCATAGCAACTAGGAGGCTGTGTTTTTGACCCCGCCCACTTTCTTTATCTTCTGTACCCCCCACGCTGACTTTATGCGTGATGAATGTCACAGGCAAAGCTGAGGGCCTCGTGCACCAAGGGGTCTGAAGATCTTCCCATGAAGGGCATGTTAAATAAAAAGTACAAAACACCAAATATTCAGTAATTAATGTTTTAAAGGTCAAGACTGAAGGTATTTTGTGATTATTTAAAAGTGGGTGCTCCTAAACAGTCCCACACACACAAATGTTGACAACAACACGTATATTTAGGTTAAGCAGTTTCTCCTACTTTTGGTCAAAAGTGCTGCACAATTTCTTCACACTGTCAAGAGTTGCACAAAAGTTTTTTTTTTGGCATGATCATCAGTAAAAATTGCCACACATTTTTCTGAAAGGGTGCCACTCACTTCTCCAAATGTTAAACTTTGTCGAGCCACATTCCACTGCAGGGACCATCAACATCATTTGTACAAGGGCTACTTTTGCTACAGTGGTTGTATTTTAGAATGAATTAAACTAACATCAGTATTTTGAAATTGTGTGTAAGTTGCATTGATTATACATCCATAGTAACTGTCTACAGTTACTACAGCAACATAAACATGAGATTTGTCTTGAAAATGAGATGCCACATCTCAGGGGGCTTAGCTTTATATTCAATAAATATGATGTTCTACAAATAAAGATTGATTGATTGAATATTTACTCAGCAGAGATAAATGTGATGAAGACAGGTTTATGATCTGGGCATCCATTGGTTTGTCGCTATCATGAATTCTTACTTTTAGCCCCCTTACTTGTATATGCATACATATGTATCTATAAAATGAATTGCATGGCTTTAGCCTGCTCTATTGTAAAGCACCTTGAGGTAGCACATGTAATGAAAATGAAAATGAAATGAAAAATACTTTATTTATCCCAAAGGGAAATTCAGGATAATAATAATAATAATAAGTTGGTGCTATACAAATAAATATTGATTGGTTGATTGACATATTTTGTTTTCCAAAAACTGAATGTATGTTGGCCTTTAAAATTGAGATCAGTCCCTATCACCGAGCCAAATGAGGGCAGGTGAGATGTCTTGGCTGCTCTGTTTTGGGGCTGTTGTGTTTTTCATCACTAGGTTTGATTTGACTCTAATGTCGTCCTGGTTGAATGTTAGCTGGTAGTGACTGGCAGGTGGATCACAGCGTAACAGATCAATTAAGGAGTAATTCCTGATTAACATGCTCCAGTGACACTTGTTTTGGAGGTCCGTGTAAGTAAATTAACAACAAGATATCCCAAACTACAACAAAGTCTTCTTCCTCACATTCTCTGAAATTGATAATACCTTGGGGTTTGATGAGAAGTTGTTGGGGGCCTGCTATAGCGCATGGGCTGCCACTTGATTATCTCTGCTCTCCTGGGTTGCTTTTACTAGGTTTGACAAATGGTTTGTCCATCTGGTTTGGAAAGTCAGAATGTTGGAGTTGCAAATTACAGCTGCTGCTGGGAAACGCCCCCTTAGGCCAGAATCTCTACTCAGGAAGTCTGAAGATCTTCCAGTGTCCTGAGGATTACCAGGTTGTAACTGGAATGAATTTCATTTGGATGTGGCATAATTCTCTGCCCAGTGTCAAAGTTCCAAGGTGAAAGGAACATACCAAAACTCTCCTGCCACAAGGCTCTTCCCACAAACTTCTGACTATTTGCTGGCTTTCTGGTTGGTTCATTTACCACACAATCAGATCAGAGAGTCCCTTTTTAAAGCAGCAGTTCCCAAGTCTTTTTTAATGTATTTTGGATAGTCATTATTTAAATTTGTCACTTTATATTAAGAGACAACAAAGAAAACTTGCCTGCACTAAAATGTCAGAGTAAATGTTCAAAAACTGTCATGAAAACATATGATATATGGCTAAAATAAAAGCAATTTTGTTGGTTTTAACAGCTGATGTAGGATGACATTATGTCATTAAGTAATACTTCTACTTAATTTACCAGATTTATATAGATTTTGAGTTCTAGTTTTTCACCATGCTGTAGCTTGTTTCACTAAGGCCACATTTAAAAAAAGAGTTAAGTTAATTTAATAAGATATATAGGTAGTCAAAAGGTGTCTTGTTTTAATTTGTTTCAAATGGAGGAGAGGCCTTCAGCAACAGATTCTGTCTCCTAATAAGACTTGAAAAAGGTTCAGTTAAAATTACCATTTGATTTGACTTACTTTTGCACATGTTTAATTAACTTTATTTGTTTATAAAATGGACCTTAGTAAGTTACAGTAGGTATATGAGGATAACTTAACACATTTAAATTTGTCTTACAAACCTGCACCAATGGTAAGTCATAAGTTCATGTTACTGGCTCACAGATGTCACAGAAAAGGAAACATTACTTGATGTTTGTAATACCTTTTACCAAAAAGTTGACTACAAAGAAAACATTTTTCATAACTCTACTTCAGTTTAGGAGACAGGATTGAAATCTGGACTGTACTTTCTCTCTTTCTATAAAATTGGGCTAAACAGCCTGCAGTCATTAGTGTAATGAGGTGTATTGACGTACTTCCTGTGAAAAAAGAAACACTGGGAGGAAAGTGTTGCGGATATTGAATTACATTTCATGGCTGCCAATGGCCATTTCAAAAGGTGTTAAACCCACCTGCTTCCTCAACAAGGCTACACTCACTTGTAAAAGATTCGTCCCCACTGCCATCACCCATGCCATGTGATTTTCCCAGACTGCAGTGACGCTAAGTAGGAGGACCATAGAGAAGACAGACCATTCAGAGGGGCATGGTTGCATAGTCTACAGTACTATGAGAGCTGTGAGGTGCTTAATTGGACTCAAAATTAGCACCCAGCAAGTCTGGTTGATCCAAAACAAACATTTCTGGTGTTTTTAGCAAGGCATGTGACATTCTGTTGAACCATATTGAGTATTGCCAGAATTATTTGGATGACATTTTCAATCCTGATGGTGGCTTGATAGTATCTTTAGGTAAAATGAGTGTTAAAAAGTCTTGAACTGACCTCGTGTTTCTTTTGAAAATATTGCAGGCAAATCACTGTCTGAAGTCCTTTTATATAGTGTATTGGTTCTGTTTTGGTCTTTCCGTTACTACATAATAATCCTAAATTCACCATGCAGGGCTCTCAACTAACTTTTTGAGTTGGTTGCAACGGTGCACCTAAAAAAATTTTTAAGGTGCACCAGCACAAAATTTAGGTGCACCCGAATTTTTCAGTGTCGCCTTTAACACCATAAGGTCACCATTTTATTACTCTCCATGAATTTTATATAATGTAAATGCTTTTTAAATAAGACATAGATATAAATACTTGTCTTTATTTGAAGAAAAATTATACATTTAATGTAAAACAGAGCGTTTAAAGTGCTTCACTGAATGAAATTTACAACTTTAAACTAAACCATTAACAGAATAAAACATCTCCAAATAAAAGTGCTTGTTCTTAACCCTTTAAGGTCCAAGACTGTAGATGATAGCCAGAAAATTCTATTTTTTGGAGATTAAATTTTTATTTCACTTTCTGGTAAAATCCTACAAAAATCAGAAAATCCATAAAATTCTACATATGTATTTTTTGTAGCTCATTTGATACATTAGGTGTTTGTGGTAACTGATAATCCATTTGAGGACATTTTTATCATTTATCTGATTTTGTTCTGATTTTTTTGGTCATTTGATGATCAAATTGTGTAGATAGAGGTATTATAAAAGTATATCAAATATGGTACAGTTGGCATTATAGGGTTAAAGTGTTTTAATGAACTGAAATATAATATTTCAAACTCAAACATCTCAGGTTGAATAAAATATTTCAGGATAATAAAAGCTAATGTTTAAGGTGCTATACTGTGCTGAAAAATGAAATAAATATCCATATTTTAACAACCAACAACATAACATTTAGCTGGATGGTCTTATTCTCAGATAAGCAGACAAGACAGCAGAGGTACAGCGGCAGTTTTGTGAGAAAACACACCTAAAAAACAAAACAAGTAGTCGACTATTAAATTAGTCATCTACCATTTTGATAGTTGACTTAGTCACGACTAGTCGACAAATCATGGCAGCCCTATTGTGAACACAACCATGGTCTCCTCAGCTGTATATATACAGTAGCTGTTGCTGTCCTCATGTTTTGCTTTTTCCTCTGTATTGATCTTCTTTCACCCTCTGTAGCTAGCATTGTCTATTTAAAAAAGACTAAACAAAATGTAGAACAAGAGTGGGAAACATGTTAAAGAACTACAACAGTAACAAAGTAACAGGCAGATATGTTGAATTTCTTCGACCTTTACCCTTTTTTTAAATCAGAATTTACATGAGTGAGGCATGTTCTTTTTCATGTATTTCCAGCAGGTGGAGCCCAAACGTTAACATATTTAACATGTATGTGCTTCCAAGGCAGTACTCTCTTGGAAAATAATATGAAATATGACCATCCAATCTCGACACAAAATGTCTCTGCGTCAAGTAAATTATAGTCAGATAGATCCTTATAAAGATTGGAAAGGGACAAGTATTTAAAGGTGTAGTCAGCGATGTGGGAGAAAATGAGTGGAGAGGTTGTTTTTAAACGAATTTAGACCCACCTCTCCCTTCATACCTCACCCCTGGCTTCACTACCAAAAGCTGATGGATGTGCATCATCATAGAAACAGCCGTAGAAACTGCGTAGCTGACCAACATAGCTAAGGTAACCCCGACTCATCAGACAACTCGACTGACAATATTGATGACATCATGACAACAGTACATTTTGGCAGATCAGACACTAAGATGAATGCCAGACGGCTGTTACTGTTATGTGAAGCACCACAAAGCTGATGTTGCTTACCTATCCAGCACGTCCGTTTTCAGGTCTTTCAATTGGCGGAGTTCCCTCCACCGTCGGAAAGCAACACCAATGTTGACCTGGGTCTTCGCTCTTTCATGGTCATAGCCCTTTTTTTTCACTTTTCACTCCTCTGACCTTTTTCTTTTGGGCTGTTTTTCAGCCATTGCTATTGCACATATTGTATCTCTCTCTTACGCTAATTGCGCACGCTACCTACTACTCCCCCTCCCCCTCTGTCTGATCTGCGCATGAGTGTGATCGCCCCCGGGATGTGGGGGGGTGTACGCTGTTTTGGTAACTCGGCCCGAGCCACAGTATTTACCTGCTGAAATTCAGAGCCAAGGCTGTGTATTGAAACCAGACTTTTTTTTTCAACATGCTATCAGTTGGGGCATCTTGTGGATGGAGAGGAGAAATACGGTGAATTTGACAAATAGGCTACTGCATTAGATCAGAAGATTAGAAGATCACTGACTACACCTTTAACTCCACTGTGGCCCTCCAAATATCTAAAACTAACTTTGACCATAAACCTGACACGCCAGCTCAAAAACCAACGCTCAGTTGGACATCTACAGCACCCCTGTGTGTGATGGTCGATGTGTTTGCAATTAAATGCCTTGAATATGAGTGAGTACACAGCTCAAGTGAATTTTGATCATTAAATAAAGATGGACCAAGAATCGCATGATGATGAGAAAGAAGAAGAGGCCATTTCTGATGCTCAACCTCAGGGACTCTTTATCATGCAGAGGTAAATACTTTAATTAATCACACACTGATGCAAATTGCAAGTATATAGTGCCACATCAACCTCACACCAGGCGAACATCAGTAGTTGAAGTTATTTTAAGCAGATAATGACTTCATTGCTGTGATTTGCATGGGGGATATCAGACTCCTAATGTGCATGCTCCTGCAGGGAGATCATTTGAATTGTGCAGATTTTATGGAGTTAATTGATGAAAATCCTGCTGTCTCTCTGTTAAAGACATCGCTTACACTGCACAAGACACAATCCATTTATCTCATTCAGACATGTCTACTACCACTACTCTTTAGTCCCTTTATTTTGACACAAGTAAGTTTGTCCCTTTCTTCTCAGCTTCACCCCCTGTTAACATGATAACATTAGCATGCTTTCTTTGCAGTGTAGATTGGAACAAGGCTCCATTCACACATGCACAAAAATCCTAACCTTGCAGTGTAAATGATCGTACAGAGATCAATATAGGTGCTCAACATTTGAGAAGCAGTTTTATCAGATCCCGACTGCATTTCTTTATAAAATGAAAAAATTAAGGACAACACTGACAGCATTTATCTATAGTAAGAATATTTCCATTCCTCATCAGATATGCTTTGTGGAGAGTTTGTTTTATTGATTTGCTCGAGTTTTGTCTCTCCACTGCAACATAGATCTACTACATTATCAGATTGACCTGTAATGAATATATTTGATGGAATTATCATCCAGTCACCTGCCAGATATGCTTTCAAAATGTTCTGCCTGTTCCCAAACACTTACTATGAGCTTATTCCCTGATGGACTAGTCCTGAAATATAACAAATGGTCCTTTTGTTGTTTCAGGTTACAACAACAAAAGGACCATTTGTTTACAAAAACCCTGATACTTTCAGAATTTACCAACGTGATAGGGAGTAATGTCAGTACATTAAGCATTGTTAGTGGTTTGGTAACATTTTCAAGTAACTTTCTGGTGGTGCTGTTGTTTTCTTAGTCAAATAGCTTTTCAGTAGCTTAGTTATTTTATTGATCAAATGTTGTGATAGTTGGGGTGCTGGTTGGCGGAGTGGTTAGCAACCAGACATGTCCCATATACATACTTCTGCTGGCCTGGGTTTGAATCCACCCTGTGGCCAGTTTGCAGAGTGTCTTCCCCTACTCTTTCACCCCCCTTCACAAGCCGATTCACTGTCTCTCTTGTCACAGTCTCAGGCCCTCCTCACACGAGGACGGCCCTGTATTGTCTTGGCGTCGGCATCAAAATATGTATCGCTGTTTACACATCATAACGACATAGGCTTGTGCATTTACATGACAACGCAAAATCCTGTCGGGTTTCCCGTCTGGTTCTGCTCCGAGGTGGATTCCACGTCAACAAGTTCTCATGCGTGCGTAACATGCTGCGTCTCTACATGAGCACTTGTTGCTGTTGTTGCCGTAGCTGGTGTTGTTGGTGTTCTGTGAGCAAATGTTGGTATAAAAGTCGTAGCAATATTTGTAGCTACTGGAACAAGATCAGAATCAGTCCGGCTGCCGCCATTGTTGTTGTTGTTGGTGTGTGGGACAGCGTGGGTTGGGGGGCGGGGAGGAGGAGGGGTGCTATGAGGTCACCGTCTTTCTCGGACTTATCTGTTTATACCAACTACGGCATGAAGACGAATACCCAGATATCCACTTGCATACCCGTTTTCAAAAGAGATGCGGAGTCATGGACAAATACGCGTCTCCGTGTGTCAGTATCACCAGATCGATAGTTTATTTTACCGGAGTCTTACAAATTCGTACTTGTGTAAAGCCCACCTCAGTCTCAGCCTCAGGTGGCTGTGTGAGTGCACACACTGGAAACACATGCAACAGTGTTTCCTGAATCAAACAACAAAAACATATCGAAACTATCACCAGCAAACAGCAGCTTATATCCTATCAGCAGCTGACTATAAAGGGCTCAAAACAACAGGAAACAATAGACTAATTGGTTGTTAGTAGGGAAGGCAGGGACAGTATGAGTTTGTTTGGTATATTAGTTTAACTAATGACTTTTCAAATTGATGACTTTCGGTTGACTGCCAATGACTGTTTGGATTAGCATATCTTCTCTGAATTATTGAATATTATTTTTGCTGCAATGATATTTATGAAAGTTATTGGTGGTGCTTTAACTGTGAAATCTGTTGACAGTCAGCAAAAAGTCACCATATAATTCTGTCCCTCATTTAACAGTAACACTGACAGTTTGAGGACAGTAAGGACTATATTTGGAGGAAAATGTTGCACCTCATAAGTTTGACATATTTTGCAATTAAAAGAACACATCTACACATTATTTTGATTCCGTAGTAGTTTATTAGTTGCTTTATGTCTTACAATGTTTAAATTTAGTGCACACAATTTATACATTGTATGATTTAGGTAAATTTTCTGTTATTAATTTTGGTCTCTTTCTTTGAGTTACCTGGATATTGGGGGAGGGGCACTTCCTGGTTCAGAGGTAAAGAGCATGGCCAAGGGCTGACAGGACTTTTATGCTGGAGCCAGCTCATGGGGATGGACCGAGTCTGCTGATGTCATGGGTGGGATTTGGATTAAGTTTGTTTTGACTTGTTAGTTCAATGTCGCAGCCATTTTGTTGACATTCATCGATTGTTTAGTTAATTTAGTGTTATATTAAAGGTGCTATGAGGAGAATCTATTACCGGCGACATAAAGACTCTGCTACTCATGAGCACGTGCGGCGACTGTCGTAATGCTGCGTTCGAGTAACCTCGGAAATGGGAGTGACATCATCTCCAACTTATCGGAGTTCCAGTTGAAGTCGGAAAAAAACATGCCGATCTACCAGGCTATTGTTAGCTCTGGGGTGGCGAGGTTTCACTGAGTTCCCAGTAGGAAATTCTGACTTCGGGGGATGTTCCAGTTGCAGTTTCCTACTCGGAACCTGGAAATTCCTCCTTCTGACTACAACTGGAACGTACCAAAGACATGACCCAAGCCAAAGCGTGTGTTTGTTGATGCGAATAAAGCATACAGCTCGGACCTTCCTCAGAACTCTGCATTGCTTTACAACTTCTTTTTTCAGCAACTTACAGGATGCAAAGCGACGAGGTAATGTATCTCTTTCTAGTTATGTAGCGGTAGTTTTGATGTGTGACAACAAGCAAGTTTTGAAAAACTTGGTATTGTAGTTTTGTAGCCGGCTATATATCGCTGCTTACAGCCCGGTGCTCTAAGACGTGTCCAACTAATATTAATTTGCTCTAGTTTTAATTGTCTTGTTCCTGAAGTTGATTATCCAGGCCAGTCCAGCCCTGTCCAACCCGACCGGAAGGCTAAGGAATAGCATTTATAGATAACCTATTTTGATGCTATAAAACTCATCTTAAAGTGTGTATTTCGATCAGGCATATATCTAAAAGTGAGACTTTTTTGTAATTACTTAGAAACTCCTCACAGTCCCTTTAAGTTGACCTCTTTAATAAGCCTTATTCTTAACATTTTGGTTTGCAATTGTTGACCAACTTTCTGTGGGTAATGTTAAAACCATTTTTCTTGAAGTTAATCCTGTGTCTTGAAGCTTTACTGTTTGGTCCCTGACACCCCTATTTGAGTATTTTGTATTCAGCACTGACCATGGTATGTGCATGTTTTGATTTTTTTTAAATCTACATATTTCCTCTTTAATTAACACAATCTTAACACTGATCAAAATAATTATTACTAACATTTTAACCCAAACTATGCACACCTTATCTCTTATTGCCCTGATTTGTGTCACTTTCAAAATAAGGTTGTCAAAAGAGGGATAGCTACAGGATTCCAGTAAAAGATAGATATGGTGTTTTGAGACTATTGAATATGTGATTTGGCTTATTGGCATCTTGTGTTTCAAAAACCAGCATTGTGCATCTTCAGTTTTAAAACCTTATTGACAAAACTCCCAATGTTTACTCTCTTTCTCTCCATCCTTTACTTGCCCTCAACTGTACTTTTATCTATTTTCACTCCTCAGAAAACAAGCTGTTGTCCCCTGAGACCGAGTGTGAGCTGCAGACCCACAGGGGCTAAAGGAAGAGATGGAGGAGGAGAAGCATCAAAACAAACAAACAGCGTCCCTCATCAGCATCATCGGACCACCGAGCCTTCACCTGACAAAACACTCATTCCCTCACTTGACCCTCCCACCAGCCAGCCAGCACAGTGAGGCAGGGTAAGCCGACGTGGTTAACCAAACACTGATTTTGTCTGACTGATATCGGCTCTTTGTGAGGGGCTCTCAGACTCTGCGCAAGGCTTTAAGGGCTCTCGATAGATCTGTAACGCAGGTTAGGACCCCTCCATCCCCCTCTCCTCTAATAGCCCCCCATCTTCCTGTTCAGGCTTAATTGGCTGCCATCTGACCTGCTCTCTGGCATTTTATTCAGGACAACTGGCACAGCGCTCTCTCCCAAATACCATTCATGTGTGGGGGTGGTGGCCGTAGAAGACTTCATTGCCAATAAATCCAAATCAGTCAATACTGGAGAGGGGGTTTAATTGCCTGCATTGTATTACCCGCATCATCCACCCACAATGAGACTTTAATGCCAGCAGAACAGTTGACTATTATATCTTTTTATTTTTTACTTTTTCTCTATTTCTGTCATTTCTTCCAGCCGCACTTCTTGGACTCGGGTGGCAGTAACTTAGCAACCAGCCAGAGAATAGGAGCAGGGCATGGGGATAAAGATTCAATAAATGGACAAATGCAGAGATAAGAAGCATTGTCTGCCTCTACAAGCCCTAAAACACACACAGGCACACACACCTCCCCAAAGTTTATTTCTGTAGCACAATCGTAGCTTTTATCCCATTTTTCCTTTTAATCCTTTTTTTAGAAGTCGGCAAATTTCCGCGTGCTCCATCCGTCATTGGAATAGGGTGATGTTTTCTGAGGCAGCCACTTATCAGATTCATGCATTTAGTGAGAGGGGGCAGAGAGCCAGACTGTTTCAAAGGAGGGTTTATTAAACAGAAATGTCTGGTGGCAAAGGCAGCCCAATAGGTCTCCAACACAAATGCTTCTACAATTATTTTGTAAAGATGCATCTGAAAATGAATTTGAATGCAGTCAAAAGGCTGTGTTCTGTGATCTAACACAAAAAGTGATACATTTATGTAGTTTACATCAGTGCTGGGAAACTCTGGTTACTACAAGGTCCACATAAACTCATTCTCCTAGTCAAAGAGGTGAATGATAAGAAACTTAACAACACTGTAAGTTTGTTGACAGATATAGGTACTTTGAATATAGTAAAATATCACATTACAAGTTATAGAGGCATTTGCAGCTCTGTTCCCTTTAATAAATTATGCAGGTCTCCATAAAATAGATTTAACAACAAACAGAAAACCCCCCAGCTATAAACATTATTATGAAGATACTTCTATTTCTGTTTTAATATGCATCTAATCTTTATGCATGGGGTGTAGCGAGCTCATGGAAGTTTTATCATGTTTATTTTTTATTGATACTTGAAAGTGACTCATTTTTTGTTTTCTTGCTTTTTTTTATGTTTATCTCCATATAGCAGTTGTTCTCAAATGGTGTGTTGGGAAACTAGCCAAAATGTAAGTTATCACAACTGCACGACAGTTGGATGAGTTTATCACTAAGTCATACTTTAGGTGCATTTCTTTCTATGACCAACTATATACACAGTAAATAAATAAAAAATGAACATGAAAAATCAGGGGACAAGTGTCTTTTGTGACCCAAGCCGTTTAAAAAGTTGGTACAGTAATATTATTAAGGGATGCACAATATTATTGGCATGATATAGGTATTTGCACATAATCTAAATATAAAGAACATTTCTGAACATTTCCGACAGTATTTACTGCTAATATTAAAGCCTTATTGTGCTAATGTTCAGTTTGTAAAATTGTTGCATATTGACTTTAATTTGAAGGTTAAAGCTCCAAAAATAGGGCTATTTAATTTCTTTTTCTTGTTGGCAGCAGATTCACATAGGGCAGAGTTAATGTTCTAGCAGTTAAAAGGTCATATTGAGCTTGATTTGACTGTTAGAGTGATTCACATATTTTGTGTTTTATATTGGTGGTAGCAGTGTTGTGTTACGTAACCAAGACCGGTGTTGGTCTCAAGACCACAGCCTCATTACCACATTTTGAAGGTCTTGGTCTTGTCTTGGACTTCAGAGCATTTTTACTTGGTCTTGTCTCAGTCTCGGACTGGCCGAACTTGGGATTTTCTGTCAAGACCGGTCAACACCAGCACTGATCTGCTGTTCTTCAACTTCGTTAATGTGAATAAGGAGGAACACTTGGTTAAACAACGAAAAGCTTCAATTCACGTGTTATTTCCACCTGTGATGACTGCAACCTTCTCGTTGTTGTGGCTGAAGGACACCCCCTTTAACTGTTCAACCTTGTCATGGTTTTTAAAATTGATTTTGACAGCCTTGTCTCAGTCTCCGCTTGTCTTGGTCTTGGTCTGGACTCGATCTTGATTCCCAAAAGTCTTGGTCTTGTCCTGGTCTCATGGCATTCTTGTCTTGGGCAAGTCTTGGTCTCAGATTGCATGGTCTTGAGCACAACACTAGGTAGAAGTAAAAAATAAATAAATTTGTAAATAACAGAATCATTATTGATATAGGCTAAAAACACTCTGAAATATTAGAAAACTTACCCAAAAAATCCAATAATTTGCATCCCAAATAATTTTGTCAACATAGTTTTGTACAGTTGTTCATCAGATTTTACCTGCTATCAGTTGTACTCAAAAAACATGCAACTAATAAGATAGTCAAACATAAATGAAGTCTATCTTATCAGGGTATAAACAAGGTGGGGTTGAGATTTTGGCTTGGTTTTAGGTGTGCCTTGGCCAAACAAAGTTTAAAAACCACTGCCATATAGTGATATAAGTACCGGGAAAGATGTACCTTTTACAAACACACCCTCAAGGTTGTAAAAATAAAGGATCATAAGATAACCAGACAAACAAAGGACACAACAATATGACAACACAAACAACAAAAGCAAAACATAGAGCCATAGGGCAGAAACCATGCATGTCAAGGGAGCTTACATAAACACATCCTCTTTAAATGGTATTTTGGAATTGAACACAGATAATTAGGAGCTATCAAGCTCTTTATTTCTCACATATTCATGACTTACACTTCATGAAATCAGAAAAGCCCAAGCAGGGCCAATGTATCATTTTAATTGATTAATTCACTTTTTGTTTCAGATGCTTTAAAAAAGGCCCTCTGTGCTTCCATGGTTAACAATTCAGCCCTCATTTCACCCCAACAGGAACACAACAACAAGAACTTAAAGCTGTGGTTTGTTGGGAGATAGGGATGCTCAAGCATTTCTTCATGACGGTTTCTACAGGCACACTTTGAGGGTTTTATTATAAGTCGAACAATGATGAGAACGTTTCATATTATTGAGATCTAATAATAGTACGGTTTTCAGGGTCAAAATAGAGAAGGCTGCCTATGTGCAAACTACAAAGCCTATCACAAAGTATCAGCAGTTAAGCCCTGAACAAGCACACAAGCATAGACAAACCTCAGAAGGTCAACCTATCAGGATAAGGATGTATAAGAGGGCACTCTGGCCACTTTCACTTCACCAACATTCTTCATTGTATCTGATCTGAGCTGCTAACTGTCACATGCTGATCTGTCTTGAGTCCAGCAGAGGGCAGACTTCTATGCAGTGCAGATTTTTGTTTGACATCATTTTAATTCATGGAGACAGCATTCCTGTACTTGTTCAAAAGAGTCACAAAGTTTAGGTAATAAGGTGAAGGTGCAATAATAATAAATGCCCATGTGCAAAATGACAATTGCAAACATTTGAATGCAGTCTTTGCAAGACTACTACTATTGAGACAGTTTACACACTAATTTTGACTGCTGTTAAAACAGGTTCTCTCCCATAGAGTCCAAAATCCCTTTGTCCAATATCATCTATCAATATCATACTGTATATGTTATGTAAATATTTTTGACAGGGTTTTTCTAATGCTCATAACTTTTTTTTGCAACTGGATCTTTTCAGGTTAATCAGCAACACAACACTAAAAAGTCTCAAAATGTTTCTTTGAAGATGTACAGATGAAAAGCATGAAAATACGCAGACCTCCACCAAGCAGCACAGTTCCCAGACGCTGATCCGGATCAACACCAAAATTGAATCAGTTCTTCCTTTTCCCATGCTGAACATTTCCTGAAAATTTCCACCAAAATCCATCCATTACTTTTTGAGTTATTTTGTTCGCAGATAGACAGACATACAGACAGACAGACAAACTCTCCCGAAAACATAACCTCCTTGGCAGAGGTAACAATATTACAATTTTTTAGATGTACTTGTATATATGGATTTGCAATAAATCTCCCCAGTAATGACAACGTTCGTCGGCCACTGCCAGTCTTGTTTTGACTGAAGTTACCAACACATTTTGTATTGGATTTTGTTGCTGTTGGGCAGAATTTTTTTCCAGCTTCATATGTTCCGCTGAAGTGAACAAGCACAATGAAATGAAAGTAACATCTCCCAAACTCTGTGCAGTTAAGATGGAGCAAAAAAGATGAGCTCAAAGCTGCCAAATCCACAGGCTCGCTGCTATCTTGTTTATGACTGGAAATTAAATTTGATACTTTGAGTTGGTTTAAGATTTAGAAAACCCATTCACTTCAGTGGAAGTTGAACACGAGCACTGTTTTATGAAAAAAGAAAATAATAAGAAATAAGGTAGAAGGTGATGTGTAACCACAGTAGGGTACTGCAGTGGACTTGACTCAAAAGCTCTGAAAAATCAAAATAGTAAAAACCACTAGAAAAAAAACCCCAAAACTAATAAAAAGAATCCAGTTTCACCAGGGAGAGCAATAGGCCAAAGTGTGTCATGTAGCCTACAACATCTTTTCAAAGCTTATCCTAGCTGTGATGGCCAAAAGGCCCCATTCATTAATCAACAAAGAAGAAAAAGATCTGCTCTTCAAACAACTCTATGAAGATCATCACCAAACTTAGATGTTTGGGTCCTAGTTCTCGTTTGATGGGGGGTTATGACCCAAACTCCACATCTGTGGTGATTATCCTCATTAAACTAACTCTGGAGCAGCTTCTGGTGTCCACTCCTTTTTCTCTTATTTTGCTGATGGTTTTTTTTTTTTTTTTTTTTTCTATCTGGCACCCTTATCTAAGTCTTTGGATGTGCATGCTATTTTCTATCCCTAAGCTAGTTTATTGCAATTTGAGCAGTTTTAATAAGACAATGACTTATAGCTTAACAAAAGGAGCCAGTATACAGTTTTCATCAGACTTCAGCACATCAGCATTTATGTTTTGAACTCAAATGCTTTAATTTGTGAGGTGATTTCAGGATAATTAGAGAAACTGGGGATTTATTAGTTCCTTAAACAATCGTTAACTGGCATTTATTTTTTCTGAAATGCATTTGATCATGTGTCACAAAAAGGATTCACTGAATCACAGCCAAGTATACCATTAACTGTTCTCAAATACATTTACCAACCATAATTAATCATCACTGAAATACTTTAATTTCAAGTGGATGTATTACGTCTTTGTGTTTGACTGTCCTACTTTTATTTGATATTTAAATGGGTTTGTGGGCTATAATGAATAAAGATAGGGTAAAAATGTACAAATAAAACAAATTTATTAGACCACTGCCCAATGTAAGGTTTGGCCAACACTTAAAAAACAACACTAGTAATAACCATAATCATATTTGGTGTTTCTGTGATGGTTACTAATGTAGAGGCTCTTTTCACTGAAATTCTATTTTTAAGACTGAAATACAATTATTATCTCTGTCCATGAATATTCACATGTGCTGTAATATGAAAATGCTGAAATAAAAGTAAAGCGCATTACAGTTTTTTTAGCTACAATTTTAGAACAAAAAGGTAAAATTCCTCAATGTTCAAACTCCATGCCTAATAAAAATGATATTTCCAGATTAAAAACAGTGTTTAAATTATTTCTAAATCATCTGTGATTTCTAGTTTTTATGACAGGTGGTTTTATAATTTTGTTAAACACTGTACATTATTGACAGACAGTTGTTAAACCCCTTTTTTCCAGCATACTCTAAAATGATGACTCATTTCTGCATTCTGTCAACTTGAGGAGCACCTCAGAGGTTTAAGTATCCCATCCCATTTCTATATAAGAAAATGGTTCATTATAAATAACACCGTTTAGTTCTCTAGCCAGGACAGGGATGTATAAGAGGGCACTCTGGCCACTTTCACTCCATCAACATCCTTCATGACGTCTGATGTGAGCTGTTCACTCTCACATGTTGATCTGACTTGAGTCCAGCAGAGGGCAGACTCATATGCAGTGCAGATTTTAGTTTGACCTCTTTTTAATTCATGGTGACAGCATTCCTTAAAACAGGTTCCCTCCCAAAGTGTCCAAAATCCTTTTGTCCAATATCATCACAGTTTTATTTGTGGCTGCCACTTTAGAAAGTTGTTGTTGTACATGTTTGTTGCTTCATTGGAAAAATGAAGTGTTTTAAAACCTGTGTACATTAATTCATCATGGCATAATAAATTAATAGTGCAGTGTTTAAACATTTCTAACAATCTGAACAAAAAAAACAGGCTTCTTTTAAACCAGGGAAGATTTCCAAGCTCTCCACATATAGTCATTGTTTGAAACAAACCTCTTGTTTACATTTTGTTATGATTTTAGTTGATTTTTTGTCATAAATAGTGCTATTAGATTACATTAGTGATTAGATTAGATAGTTCTTTATTAATACCTTTGGGGAAAAACTGCCCCAGGTAAATTCAGAATCAGTAGAAGTTGATTGTTACAGATAAAAAGTAAAAAAATATATAGCTAAATGAAACTAATAAGATATACAAAAATTTAAATAAAATTCATTCACATTAAATTAAGCAAAACTTAAAATATGAAAATATACTGCTACAGGCTGCTCCTGCTATTAGTCACCTACCGTGTTGGTGAATGTTTTTTATGAACTTTAACCGAAATCAAAGTACAAGATGAGAAAAGCACTCGGAGAGCGCAGACCTCCGCCAGCGCCACAGTCCTCTCCCATATTGTGATTTTCACTATAAATATTAGTCCTACCTTTTCATTGAAATATTTAGATTCCTTGACCATGAACACATACCATTAGCAATTGGATTCATAATGATATCTATTTTAGTTCAGTAGTTATTCACAAAAATCAAATTTTTCATCATGGCGGCCAGACGCTGATCAGGATCAACACTAAGATTGAATCAGTTCTTCCTTTTCCCATGTTGAACATTTCCTGAAAATTTCATCAAAATCCATCCATAACTTTTTGAGTTATTTTGTTCACAGACAGACAGACAAACAAACTCCCTGAAAACATAACCTCCTTGGCGGAGGTAAAAATAACTTGTGATCAGGGCAAAACAATATTAATTCAGTGATTTTCTGTAACTATTTTTTATTATTACTTCATAATTCTTATTCAATTGACAATAATAACTTAATTATTGAACTTCAGTTGGTTAGCATTTAGCACGATCTGGTGCTGTAGGCAGGAAGTAAATGGGACTCAGTATACTTGTCTAAGATGAATACCTGAATTATGATCTGTGATGAAACATGCAGACAAGATTTTAAAGTTTAATCTAAAAGGACAGCTGCAAACAAACTGTTAATGTCCACTACATGGCATAGGATAGTTGTGCAACAATTTCTGATCATTTTTTTTTGAATTAACAATAATTCATACACCGTTGCCACAGCCATGAGGACCAACTTGATCCAGCCAAGCAGGAACAGCCGCCAAGCAAACAAAGTAGTGAAGGCGAGAGCTTGTGAGGCTGGAGTCAGGGGGTATATCAAAGATGGCTGAGGGTGAGTTTGGGGGATATCCTGGTTGTCAGCTTTGCTCAGTGTATCAAAAATTTTGCCTCAAAATGGTGTTAATCTTGGGCAAAACCACAATATATGGGTGTGGTTGGCAGGAGATATATAATATAAATATTGTTGCTGCGGAGAACCTATAAGACCCAAAAAGAAAATCAGCAGGAATTGCTCAAGAATTGGATTCATAACCGAGGCGTTAATGACATTGAATTAAATATAATTTTATCCAGTCCCATCCCTATTTATGACAGATGATCTTCTTTGTATTTATTTCTTTTCTTTTAACTTTGACTTTACCACAGTTAAATCAAAGAACAATATGACCTTAGCATTTAATTAAAAATAAAAAGATTATAAAAATTAAAGTCCTAAATATTTACAATAAAAGGGGAATATTTAATTATAACTATATGATTTTATTGGTAGACAGTTGATAAAAAGGATATGGAAAAAAAGTTTAAGATGAAATATATGCATAAACATATGCTGTTGTTGTCCCACAGTTTTGAATTTCTCACACGAAATATCGGATTTTCTGGATATTGTTTGAACATTCATATGTGAGTGTTCTTTCTGTAAACCTGCATCTTTTTCCATATCTTCACTTTCTTTCCTCAACACTGTTTTCTGAGTGCATCATGAAACAAAAACAACTATGGAAAATATTTTTTTTATTTTGTTTTTATTGTTTTCAGTCCCTCTGCCTCTGGAGACTATTTGTGTTGTATTTTTTTGCTTGATTTTATGTGCACACTTCTCCTCTCCCATGTTGCATTTAGTTCTTTACATTCAAATAACAAAAAGAAAAGACTTAATTGCAGAGGAACCTCGGCTACTTTTCCATGTACAGAAAATGTCCTGATGTCTGCATTTCAAAACAGAAAAATAAAGAATTTCAAAAAGACAAAAAACATCAACAATTTCCTTTTAGACCTGCATTAATACTCATTCATTTATACCATGGGTGGGCAAGTGACGGCCCGGGGACCAAATGTGGCCCGCCATTCATTCCCAAAAACCAGCAGCTGTAAATATGAAGAAAACTCCAAAAGAAATAATTCTATAATCTTATGTAAGTTATCTACAACCTTACTTTGCTCTTGTGGTGTCTAAATCTCTTTCATGAAGCCTTTAACATTATATCAAGTATTATTCAAACTGTATTTAAAAAATGTCAGCAGCAAAATATTTGAGCTTTACAAATGTGAAAAACACATAATTTCATTGATTTGAAAATAGCTTCATTAGCTTTAATTCCATGTATATTAGCTAAATTTGCTTGATTCTGTATCAAGTTCATTTGATTATGCATAATACACTGTAGCTTGTATTTATGTTGTAATATATGAATATCGGTATTCCAATTTTATGACAAATTTGTATTCTTATGTTCTTTATCCAACATTCTTTTTCATCATTGAGAGTTTCTGAAAATTGTAACAATGTTGTGGCCCTTTTGGTAATTAAAGTTGCCCACCCCTGATTTATACCATAACTCGGGCATTTATTTATTTATCAGTTTAAACTTTTTCTTCCACACAGTGGCATAAATGGGCATCCATACAACCAGACCCGTGTTTGTGTTGTGTTAATAAATACAGAAATGTGTCTCATGAGGAGTTATTTTTTTCCATGTTTGGTCGGTTACGCATGAACAGAGATCGCAGAGTTTGATGTATGAGGCAGAGCTGTGTGACCCAACATGTGTTTAGTCAAGACAAGAATGAGGAAAGGCGTTCAAGAGACCGAGTGAGCAACAAGCCCACAGGGAGACGGACGACTGCCGTCAACTCCGCTCCGTTACTCTGCAGACATGGAGACTTTCTTTGCACTTTTACTCTTTCTTTCAGCGGCTTCAAACTCTTACGGTAAGATTTTACGTCTCTCAGTAGAAAAAGTCTCACCTGCCCGAACGACCTGGAGGTGTTTCCCCTCCTCGACCTTATCAGGTAGTATATGGCAGTAGCCCGTAACGCGCTGTTTTATTCATAGTAGCGCTGTCGACTGTTGTTTACGTGTTAAACAGACTTTCTCAAACTAACAAAGTATAAGTTACTGTTTGTTTGACTCGACTGGAGCGGTATTGTTCCCTGTAGGAGTCAGTCTGGAGCTTTAGGCTCCTGTCCTTATAAGGCTGTGAAAGAGTCTGTAAGACCACCCTAAGGCGACCAGCGTTTCTGTAATCAGTTCAGGTGTGGCATTATAGAGAATAAATTAATAAAAAATGTAAACCAACTTTCACAATAAAGAATATAGACGTCCTTTATGGTGCTGCTTTCTCTTATGGACTCGAAAATCAGGAAATTGATATATAACGTAAGACAGCATTACACTTTTTATGGAGATCTCAAACTTATTAACATATGCAGTCATAGGGTTAATGTTTGGTCCAAACAATATAGGTTCTCAACCGGTGGGTGAGGGCCCAAAAGGGGTCTGCAGATCTATTTTCAGTGAGTCCCAAGAAAAGAAATACTAGCAAAAAAAAAAAAAAAAGTGCTGTAGGGGAGACTGGGTATGGTTGTAACACTTTTTGCTTCAGCCCGATTAACTCACTGAATATTTTGGTTCAAGTTCTCAAACTTTAATACAAAGTACCCACGTTTGTCTACTACAATTTGCACCAATTCAAGCTTCTGCAGAAACATCACAGACCTGATGAGCTTATGTCAAATACATGCTGCTCCTTTGTTACAACTCCACCAGTGGGGTTGGTTGTAATACATGCTGGGGTAAGTTGTAACAATCTGACCAAAAAAAAAAAAGAAAAACAGAGGCCATACCACGTGATATGGCTCAAAAAGATTTTAATGAAATGGAAGAGCAATCCAGAAAATGTTTCTCTCTTTTGGACGGACCATAACTCAAATTCACTTTCTGTTTGTGTCTGCATGTTTGCTAGTTTAGAGCAAACTTCATTAATGGTATATGCTTAATGAGCACTACAATGTAGCTGTAAAGAACATCTAGGTCTTACAGGAAACAGTGTCCGTGTGAGTGTTTGTGTGTTTCTGTATGTTTTTAACCAGAGTCAAAATGGTGACAAATTGATGTTTGTAAACCTGGAGTGCAGCCTTGGTGGGCCCAGAGATTTTGGTGGTGACCCGAATCCAGATATGGATACAGGATTTTTTCAATAATTTGATATTTTGGTTGTAAGACTTTAAGATGTCGAATATATAGCCTAATAGAAAAAATAATGCATCTAAGAAACTGATAGATTTGTTGGGAAACTGGATTGTTTGTTGTTTTTGATTAGTTGTAAAAATAGCTCTCAGCTTTGAAAAGTCCCTCAGCTTATTTATGCCGCGTTCCATCAACGTCAGAACTGGGAAGAGGGAAGTGGGAATGACGTCTCCTCCTAGTAATCATGCTGTGTTTCGGTTGTGCTGGGAAGTCGGGATTTCTGAGTGGGAAATTTCAACTGGAATGCCCCCAAGGTAGGAATTTCCTACTGGGAGCTGGTGGATCCTCAACACCCCTGAGTTGACAATTAGTGATGGCTGCCCCATAAAAACAGTTATTTAGCTCCTGTAATATTCTGTGTATTTTCTCTTCTGACGAGTTTTATGGCACTAAATCTGCTGTATACACAGTATTGTTTAACTTGTATATATAGAAACGCTGCCATGGTGTTATTTACATTGTTCATGTGGTATCTGTGAAATAAAACACAGGGCATGCTAATAACAGCTAACACAACGGCTAACAATAGCCTGTTCACTCGTCAAGTTTTTCTGACCTGGAAAAACCTGGAACACATTAGACTTGCCTCAAGGCATGACATTTTGGAAATACGACCTCATAATGATAAACACATCCACACGTTTTATTTTACTTCATTTCGCAAGATCAAAATGTACGACTGTAACGTAATGCTCTACCTTAAAAGGAACCTATTTTATTTTATTTTATTGAACACATAATCCAAGAGAATAACACATTTGGTTTCCAACCCTGAATCTTTGAAACAATACATAAAGATTCAGGCCCCATCCACTCATAGACAAACCGAGGTCCAAACGCATACGTTTTTTGTCGAATCCATGTATCATCCATACGAAGACGGCATTTTTGGGGTCTGTAAACCATCATTTTTGAAACCAGGTTCCAGAGTGGAAAGATTTTGAAATGCCGTATACGCAGCTCCGTGATTACTGGCTCTCCGCAAGTTTTCAGAAACGCTTACGTCATGGTTTCATATCTTCATTGACATGCATGCGCCACACGCGGCAATGACACCAACAATGGCGGCGTACGGTGTAGCATATGTGCTAATGAAGCTAGTGACCCTAGTATCCCTTTTGCAGCAAAATCTCCTTCTCTATCACCACTGAGTTGAACGAACAATTATCGAGGACACATTACAGCACTTTATGATCACTTTATCACAATCTCTGTTTACAACTTTTGCCGCATGTGCGCATGCCCACTGTTTTTTTCGTCTGTTTCCGCTTGTTTCTGTCATATCGTTACAGCACCCCTAGAGGTCTGGCATGTGTTTTACAGCGTTTTCATGCGTACCGAGTGCATTCATGTACACGCGCACATTTTCTGAGACGCCTTCGTCTTTATGATGATCGTTTTTTAAACTGTCAAGCGTTTTGTCTTCGTGTGGATGGGGCCTAAATCAACTCCTGACTGATTTTGGAAGTACACAGGCACCTATTTAACTATAGTAAGATGAGTAAATCCATAGTCTACATACAGTTATTATAATGTTGAGGTGCTATTTTTTGGGTCTTAACTCTTTTATAAACTGTCATAAGACTTTGCTTAGTTTAGTTAGTAGTCTTATAGACAATGATGTTTGTGTTTGTGGAGGTTTCATGCTAATTTATTTCTTAAAACCTGTTAAAAATACCAACTGTCAATGTCACTTTGCCTCTGTGATCAGTGACAGCAAACATTTTATTGCTGCATTTGTGTTTCACAGGTTCCAACATCTGCACATCCCGAGGAGTCACCACTTGTCAACAGTGCTTGGCCGTTGATGCGAGCTGTGCATGGTGCTCTCAGGAAGTAAGAAAACATCATACACTCACAATTTCTTTACTCAAGGCAGCAAGTTTGAACAGAGAGCTCATGTCCCAACATTCTTCTTTTCTACATCCACAAAAGCTCAACAAAGATTCAAACTGTAGTGTCTGAGCTAATGAGGTTGAAATAGGTGTTGACATCAGTGCTGCTTGACTTGGGTAATACCTAAGCCTGTTATTTTGCGGATATACTGACATCATCCAATAAAGGAGCTTGAAAAGTGTCCTGTCAGTTCATTTTCCATGATGATTTTATGTTAGCTAACTGTTAGTACACTAATTAATCTCTTGCTACAGTGTGTAACAGATCAGGTTACTTGTTTCAGGAGTTTGGAAAGGGGGGCTCCAGTGTGTCCCGCTGCGACCTGAAGCAGAAGCTACTGGATTTAGGATGTAGTGAGGACACTATAGAGTTTCCATCCAGCGTGCTGACGATTCAGACAGACAACCCGCTCAGTGACAAGGCCTCAGGAACTGGTACTGTCACTCAGATCAAGCCTCAGAAAATCCACTTGACCCTAAGACCAGGTACTTCACACTCAACAGCTCATTTAATTTAAAGCATTTATATTAGATCACAAAAATCTTAAAAATAAGACATCAGGGGCCTTAGAGCATGGGGCGGTAATATCCTCGCTGTGCAGTGGGATCAGCCTGATTTAAAGTCTTTAATCAGACAGATCCATCTTGCCAAACTCCAATCAGACAGAGATTAGCATAGATGCTAACAGCTTTAGTCACAGTTTGATCAAATCTGGACCGCATTTCTTTAAACAAATAACACTGCAAACACATCACTGGGAAGGATTTTTTCACAAATCTTCCGACATGTTTTGCAAATAGTTGGTTTTATGAAATATCTTAGGTTTTTTCCTTCACACTTTGGCAGTAGCGCCTGCCTGCCATATTATATGATTGGCCCATGGTGAATGTGACGAATGAAACGATCCTCTGATCACCCGCCTGATATGCTTTGAAAGCTTCTGCCCTCCCGAAACACTTCTGTGGTATGTGAAATATTTTGAAGGGTCAATCTGGCATGTCAAATTAAGGGATTAATTCAGTTCACACATTATAACTGCAATTATCTGAGTGAAATAAGTTTCAGAGGAGCTCCCCAAACATTTGGTCACTGCTTTTGAATCTTGTTTACAGTCTGGAAATAAGATTGAACATTTTTGTGGCCATTTTCTGAACAAATGAATACCAATCAGGACAGATTATAATAACATATGATACTATACACCTCATAAACAAATCCACAGGTATTCCTGTATTGAAAAAAATGTTCAAGTCCATCTTAAATGTAGGTGAAGCATCTTAGGAAAGTAAAAAAGTATTTCTCAATGAAGTAGCCTGAATTGTTTTGATAGGCTACTGCATGAACTCGACAGCACTCAGAGAGCACAAATCTCCACTGAAGTAGCTCACATATTGCTGTTACACCTATTAGCAATAGTTGAATGATAAGGTTACCATCATAATATGATATCTAAATCTGAATACCCTCCGCTAGCACATGGATTGATGTTGATGTCATTCTTACTTTGACAGTTACTGCGCGACAGTGATCGTTCGCTTATCAAAGATATCTGGATCACCACCAAAATCGAGTCTTTTTTAAGTTGAGCTATTACTGACATTTCCTGATTTTTTTCAGCTAAATCCATCCAGAATTTTTTTAGTAATTTGAGTGAACTGGCAGACAGACAGACGCAGACACAACATGACCTCTTTGGCAGGGGTAAATAAACAAGTAAAACTACCACATTGATGCACAGCAGCCTATTCCGAGTAGTGATTACATAGTTAACTTTAATTTTTTTATGTGGTATTTGGCCCATTACAATTTTTGTTGACTATAAAAATTCGTTGGCATAATATCCATGTTCATTTATCATTATTTTTGTATAATTGATCCTAATCACAAACCTAACAAGCTGCGCTATAATTATTATGAAATACAAAGCAGAAAAACATAGTAAAGATGATTTCTAACAGCATTTTAAGTAGATGCGTGTCAGGCAAAAACTTTGTATCTCAAAAAGGTATTTAGTAAATTAATTTGTTTATGACTTAATACTGTTTTGTCATAGTCATAATCAACACTCACAAATATGAAGGAGCATCAGAGTCAGGCAGGAGAATTACACTGAGAGAAGGTTTTGTGTTAATTATGCACTACAAGAATTGAATTGCTCAACAAAAAGGTCATCTTAACGAATTTGAAATAAAAATTTAAGAGTTGAATTCAAATTTTAAGGCCCTAATTATAACACAATATTAATCCTAACATTTCATACTGACTTCACTCTCACTATAGCATGTTGAAGCATTTATTTTTCCATTTTTTCTATTTTCTTTAATTAGATTTCAACTTCAGTCTATAATTTTCAACTTAAATCCTTATAGCTAAATGTTTAAGTTTACATTTTGAGATTTTTCTCATAATGTATATTGAATTTAATCCTACTCCCTCGTTTATTCCTTCTGCCTGACCCCAATTCTCCACAATAACCAGTAAGCCTATTTAATGCCAAAAAAGAAATCCATAGAAAATGCAGATACAAGGATTTTTGCTGTAATATTGTACCTTTAGTTACTGTTACATAAGCATCCCAATACACCATCCGTATGTATTTTCTCCTTCTTAGGTGATTCCAAGCGCTTCACCGTGTCAGTGAAACAGGTGGATGATTACCCAGTAGATCTCTATTACCTGATGGACCTTTCGTATTCAATGAAAGACGACTTGGCTCGCCTTCGCACTTTGGGCAGTGACCTCGCTGCAACGATGCGCCGCACCACAAGCAACTTACAGATGGGGTTTGGGGCATTTGTGGACAAAACTGTTTCTCCTTACATGTACACTTATCCTCCAGAGGCAGTGGACAACCCTTGTTATGGGTAGGTTGTTGTTGGTTTGAAATTAAGGTAATGTTTTTTTGGATTGAAAGATTTGTGGTCAGTTGTATTGAGATACAATTAAACAGAGTTTTTTCCCTCACCAAAGGATAAGTACCATATGCCAGGCTCAATTTGGCTTCAAGCACGTGTTGTCGCTGACAGAGAAGGTAACTCGCTTCAATGAGGAGGTGAATAAACAGATTGTGTCCAGAAACCGTGACGCTCCAGAGGGCGGATTTGATGCGATCATGCAGGCTGTGGTGTGCAAGGTATGAGCATGTTGTCTATAGTGGATAAAACAAACACTCCCTGATGTGCCCTAGCCTGTGCATGCATGTATTTAGTCTTTGCTTTGTTTGTTTTATGTACCTCTGTGTCCATCATCTTTAGGACAAGATCGGCTGGCGTCCAGATGCCTCACATCTTCTTGTTTTCACCACCGATGCCAAAACTCACATTGCCTTGGATGGACGCATAGCTGGAATAGTTCAGCCTAATGATGGACTGTGTCACCTTGACCACAACAATGTTTACAATAAATCCACAGTGCTGGTAAAGGCAGAGAATAGAGCACTTGATTCATTCACACAATGAATGCTGTTTAGATCTGTGTGACTGAACCTACCTTTGAAAACCACTTGCTCTCTGTGTGTTCTAGGACTATCCCTCTTTGGGGCTTCTGAATGATAAAATGTCAGAAAATAACATCAACCTAATTTTTGCTGTGACAAGCTACGTGATGCCACTGTATAAGGTAAAAACGCTGCTCTGCATAAGCCACAATTAAGTTTTTTTGAGATTCTTATTCATATAAAAGCGAACAAAAATGGGTCTTGTTTTCCCAGGAGTACAGCCAGCTCATTCCAGGGACAACTGTGGGAATGCTGACTGATGACTCTGGGAATGTTATCGAACTCATTGAGCAGGCGTATGCAGTAAGGGTCTTCTTAACTTAGGACTATATATACCAACTGATAATTTTCATTATTATAGCAACCCAAAAATATAATGCTCCAAATGGTAATATCTCTATATAACTCATTTTTATTCATCAGAAAATCCGCTCAAAAGTAGAGTTGGAGCTCGTTGGTGTCCCAGAAGAGTTACATCTGTCCTTCAATGCCACCTGCCTGAATGGAGAGATCATCCCCGGACTTAAGTCCTGCTCCGGCCTCAAGATTGGTGACACAGTATGTATGAGTAGGGTTGGAAATCAAAATCTGGTATTAATGTATTACAAACAGAAACACACCTAATAACTTCTGTACCAAATCACCAAACCAGCAAATATCAACACGGATTTTGTTGCTTTATTTTGGTGCCATTCAAAAATGTCGGAGCCAAAGTTGCTAAATCAGCTCTTCTTTAAAGTAGGAGCAGTAACAGAAGCTTCATTTAGAGGGCGGCCACAGGATTTATTTATTTTACATCCAGTACAAATATTTTATCAATTATTTAGCAATTTTACACCAAATAAAAGAAAGACATTATATACCAAAAACTAGTAAAGAAGGGAAAATAAGAAATAAAAATTAGACTTAAATAAACAAAAAGGAAAATGAACAAAACAATACGTTATTTAACATAGGTTAAAATCAAAGCTTGGCAACAATAGGTGCACCAGTATGACATGGTACAGGTAAACAGATTTCTTATCTATATAGGCCCTTGGGAGAGGGATTACCAAAAATCTGTTGCTGATAAAGTTTCGAAAGCTTCACCAATCTCCCACACCTCATTTTGCATCATTAATACTGCACAGATATCGTTTCCACTTCAGATTATAGAATCACAGGATTTATTATTTACCCCTCATATGAGTTGATGTGCATGTTTTCTTTTCAGACACAGCAGGATTTGTAATATGAACAAAATGTATGCCTAAAAATGTTGGCTGACTTTTCCTGACATAAAGTGATGATAACAAGTCAAAAGTTCATCCCCATACCATTTTCTTGAGTAGTACTTCCTGTTCTTGAGATCAAGCATTTAGTAGTGCACTTGGGAAGACCTTTTATTAACACCATTACAGCAAAACATATGAGCGCATTTGTTGTGAAGAACAAAACACACAAAATTTCTCGATATTTGATGTCCGAGTTCATTCTATATTTGCATATTGTATCTCAGGAGGAAATTACTGGAGGCTACACGTGGCTTTTGGGCAACCAGTTGACCACGACTGATCTATCAATCAAAAAATCAAACTTTATTTGAATTGCACTTTTCATACAAAATTTTGTAGCACAAAGTACTTCACATAGGCATGAAGAAAATAAATTTAAATAACAAAAAGCAGAAGATTGAATAAAATGAAAAATACGACCCACACAATCCACACACAGCACACGCACTTCCTTACACACACATACAAAGACATGAGGAAGACATTCAAACAGAAAACAGAGTAAGAGGACAGGAAACGCCATCTTCAGTTAAAAATGACTACATTGTGTCTAAAACAAAACAGAATTTCCATCCAAAAACTGACTCTAAAATCGGACATGCCTACCAGAATGAACACCTACTCACAGGTCCGTTTCCTCCCCCTCCAGGTGTCATTTAGCGTGGAGGCTCAGTTGCGAGGCTGCCCTAAAGAGAAGTCTCGCACTTTTACCATCAAGCCTCGAGGCTTTAAGGACTCCCTGATGGTCACTGTGGAATTTGCATGTAGCTGTGCCTGTGAAGCAAAGGCAGAAAGCAACAGCTCCCTCTGTAGCAGCGGCAATGGGACGTACGAGTGTGGCGTGTGTCAGTGTCACCCCGGTCGCCTCGGCCCGCGGTGTGAGTGCTCAGTGGAGGACTACACCCCCTCTGATGATGCCAACTGCACCCCTAAGCCAGAGAGCCCAGTTTGCAGTGGGAGAGGCGACTGTCTATGTGGACAGTGCTCCTGCCATGCGAATGATTTTGGGCAGGTGTGGGGAAAATACTGCGAATGTGACGACTTCAACTGCCTGCGCTTCAAAGGGGCTCTCTGTTCCAGTGAGTACATACACCAATACCAATACAATACAACCGTGCTGATATTACCAAACTCATTATGGCTTATATCAAAATGGGTAACAGGTTGTTTTTTAAAATATTTGTCACTGATAAGAACTCCAGAGAGGATCTAATGGTACGTTACATACAGAAGTGCTTAGAAAATGCCATTTTTTATGCTGTTAATGACAATGCCAACCAGTCAGTTTAAAAAAAAAGAAAGAAATTCTTGTTCCATCCAAGAAAAAGAAAAAAGTACCCAAAGAAATGGTGGTGGGCATTGCCTTAAAAGCTTCTGTTTGAAGTGCAGAGGGTTGAGGTCAGACTGTACATCAGTCTGGCACAAACACAAGATAATCAGCTCGGTTTTTGGCCTGCTTGCCCTCTTCTGTCATCAAAAACTTGAGATGTAATAGTTCTGAAGATTATACTGATATTCTTAAGGTAGGAGGCATGGGGAAAAGGATTGAGGCCCCTGAACTGACAAGAAAAATAAAATAATTTTTCAAAACTTGAGCAGAAATCCTGTTGTGTGGGTAGAACACTGAGACCAGATGAGCACCTCAACAGAACGAAGGTCAATCATGACACAAGACAGCTAAAGTATTAATCACAACATAAACAACCTTGGAGAAAACAGCAGAAAAGAAGCTTTAAGTTACACATGCAATGGATGTCCCAAATAGCAAACACCTTGCCACAATCAGCTTCAGCTCTGCCTCTGCCATGTTTTTTCACACCAAAGTTGTCCTCGACTGCAAGGTTATGAACTGTGACAGCGGAAACTGTGGTTTGGTTTAAAAGGAAGTTTGCGTTAGTGATGGTTAGTTGCTCATCTTGTTGCACAACATACAAAATGAGAACAAAACTGCTAGAATTTGTTTTTTCTTACCAAGTCAGTACAAGACGTAGACTGTAAAAGAATTGGACAAGGCCATGTTGTAGAAGCCTTTGGAACACTGCTTAAGCCCTTTAATGGATGCTGCCATACTGCATATGCTATCTAAACCTAATTTTAGCTCCATGTACTCACAGACGGAGAGATTCTTTTGAGGCAGGACCTAAGACTGTCTAAGAAAACAGGCACAGTTAAAAAATCCATGCTCCTAACAGTGAGAGTACATAGGTGTGTTATAATTTTAGACTGATGCTGTTGTTTGAACCAGGCTGGAAAGATGTGTACTATGGCCATGAAAAAATGTCTTCTTACAGCAAACAATCTTTAAGGTGTCAGGTCACAGCAGCCGGCCTCAAGTGGACACTCAGGGTACTACAGGCTTTGGGCCTCCATTTACAGTCCCAGAAGCTGCTGCCTGATACAACATGATTTTAAAAATCTCTATACGTGGCAGACTGAGTGCACAATATCTAATCTATTTTATCTAATCTTTCATGAAGTGCGTGACCATAATCTAATGAAATACAGATAAGAGAGAGAATATTTTTTTAAATATAAGAAGTTCCTCAGGAGAGTTTTTCTTGGGTAATGCTTGATTCGTGAGAACTTAAAATTGTGACTCAGGACTAAAACTTTTATTTTACTCTAAAAACAAATATAGAAGTTGACACTTAGTTGTTTTTTATCTCTTTTACGATTGAATGGGGATAAGAATATCATTTATTTATCAAGGTTATAGAAAGGGGAAATAGATACCATTTATTTTATTTATTTATTTATTTTTTAAATGTATTTTTTTGGCATTTTGTGCCTTTATTGATAGGAAAAAGACAGTGGATAGGCTTGTGAAAGGGGGTGAGAGAGTAGGAGAAGACACTCTGCAAACTGGTCACAGGTGGGATTCGAACCCGGACTGGCAGAAGCAAATACGTGGGGTGCCTGGTTGCTAACCACTCCGCCAAACCAGCACCCCTAGATACCATTTATTTCTGTATTTTTGCAGTTGAACTTTATGTCGAAATTGCCATTTCCTTGTTTGCGTGTATTTAGAAAAGAATCTTAACTTCCCCCTTTTACTAACTTTGTGTGTGAGAGGGGCCATGAAAATATATTAATCTGGAAGTGGGAAAATTAAACAACAGGTTTTCTGTGCTTAAAATGACACAGAAATTAGTTATCGTCAAACCTAAAAAAAACTAGTCCCTACAACACACCAAAGTGTTAAGGAAGGTAAAAAGAAGAGAGTCTGTTGTGCTTAAACATTCCAGAGCTGATTTTCCTGCACATAAAGTGAAGCATCATGGTATGTTGGAGCATTCTGCAAAACGATAAACAGATGATGACTTGGCTGTGTTTATTGGTAGAAATGTTTATATTTGCAGACATGGATAATTCCATAGGATCTTCTGAAATAGACTGAGCAGCTATTGTTGTGTATCTCCAAAATTGAACTGAACTAACTTCTTTTTTCATAATCTCAACATAAACTAGTTGCATTATGATTTAAACTTAAACCAGCATTTTCAGACTTACATGTCTCCGATTTGTCAGAAACCTCTGAATGTGAACTGCTCAAACTAAAACTCTTTGTATGGTTGGATATTGTTTAGAAAAAGAGGAGACATTTTTATATTTAAATAAATGTGTCCTTCCACCCATGCAGCCACTTTGTTCTGCTTGGCTGGGTCATAGTGGCAGCAGTCTAACCAAACTGACCCAGACGTTCCTCTCCTGTGTGAAGCTCTCGAGCTCCTGATGGGGTATCCCAAGGCCTTCCCAGGCCAGAGCGGATATATTATGCCTCCAGGGGGTCATCAGGACAACTCTCCCAGTTGCCCAAAAAGCATTTGAGGGGAGGGAACCAGAGGACATTCTTGCTAGTAATAAGGGAAATAACTGGATGTGGTTTTACATTTCATTAAAGCCACCCTTTCCCTTTAGCAGGAAAATGGAATTGCCCTTTCCTTCCTTTTCCCTGCTCCAAGCCTTTGTCTGGCTTTGAAAGAACAAACTGTGTTTCAGTCACTCATCCCGGCAACACTCCATTCAGTTTCAGTTTACAAAGTGTTCTGATACTTACCAAAGCAGTGAATCAGTTTCTCCAGTCATGTTAAAAACACAAGGACCATAATAATAACCTTACTCTTTTAGAACTTTTAAACAATTGTCTTGTTTAATCGCTGAGCATAAATAACATTTGCAAATAATTGATCTCCCTCTGACTGTTTGACTGGGGCTCTTGCAGCACAAAGCATTGCAGCATGGCGTTATCACTCCTTTTACAAGTCTACACAGCTCAGTGCACAGTTACTCAATCAAGACGAAAAACTTTTATTGCTTTTGTCATTGGGTAATCTAGTGCAACAGCAGTTTGGGCTGTAGCCGTAAGGATTAGAGTTAAGAAATTGCAGGGTATGTACTACAAACCCAATTCCTATGAAATTGGGACGTTGTGTGAAACCCAAGTAAAACAGAATATAATGGTTGGCAAATATTTTTCAACCATTTTTCAATAAATACACTACAAAGACAAGATATTTAATGTTCAAACTGATAAACCGCTGTTTTTTGCAATTGTTTTCTCATTTTGAAATTGATGCCTGCAACATGTTAAAAGAAAAGCAGGGACAGAGTCAAGGAATTCATAAAAAATATACCCGTTGGGAACACCAAACATAAAATTTGGGTATAAAAGGAGCATTTCCAAAAGGCTCAGTCATTCACAAACAATATTGGGACATAACTTGAACAACTAACAGTCTAACAGTTTAGGACCAATATTTCTCAATGTACAGATGCAAGGAAGTTAGGGGTTTTATCATTTACAGTCCACAATATAAAAAAGATTAAGAGAATCTGGAGGAATCTCTGCCACAAGCAACAAGGCTGAAACCCTGCATTGAATGCCTGTGACCTCTTATTCCTCAGACAGCAGTGTATCAAAAAGTAACATCATTCTGTAAGTGATATTTACACTTGGACTCAGGAACACTGCAGAAAAAAAGTCAAAACTTTACCATACAAAGCAAAAGACATGTATCAAGAAACACCCAGAAATTCTCTGGGCCTGAGCTCATCTGGGATGGACTGACGAGTCCACATTTCAGACTGTTTGTGGAAATCATGGTCATTGTGTCCTTGTAATTGTAATTAGATTGTAATTAGTGTAAAGCTCAAAAGCCAGCAACTGTGATGGTGTTAGTGTGTGCTAGTGCCCATGGCATGGGTAGCTTGCACATCTGCGCAGGCACCATTAATACTGAAAGGTACAAACAGTTTTTTGATAAAAGCAGAAATAGGACTGAGGGTTCTCAAGAGCCCTTTTTCCATGCAATCCTGTAATTTCCAGAAAGTAATCAACCTTTAAAAAACATCCTGGTGTGGTGGTTTGGCGGAGTGGTTAGCAACCAGGCACCCCATGTACATGCTTCTGCCGATCCAGGTTCGAATCCAGCCTGTGACCACTTTGCAGAGTGTCTTCCCCTACTCCCTTGCCGCCTTTCACAAGCCTATCCACTGTCTCTCTCCTATCAATGAAGGCACAAAATGCCCAAAAAATACATTTAAAAAAAAAATGTCCTCTGGTTAATTCACATTAGACAAGGGAAAAGCCAGACAACAAAAATACAGGGTTAAATCGAATGCCCTCTCACATACAGATAACACAAAAATGTTTGAAAATTTTCAGGAGTTTTGACAAAGTGCAAATAGAGCTTAAATCTCTCAAGAGCCCTTTTCATTCATGCAATGTAAAATGTACCCAAAATATCTGAAAACTTTTTGTGTTAGTCTCTCAAGACCTCCTTTCAGGCATGCACCCTTCTGCTAATATAATGTATCTTAACGATGTCCAGGTCAACTTGAGAAAGAAAGGTTTTTGTGCATGAGTGTGAGTCTGCAAGTTCTAGTTCTCATGTAACAACCAAAAACTTCCCTGGGTTTCTCTGTGTGTGAACCACAGAGAGGTTGGAGGGTCATGCCTGTGATGGCAGGCTGAGAATTCTCAGGGACATAACTTTATAATATTTATATCACAAGAGACACCAGAGTCTGTCTCCAGGGACGTTCTTTATCTCAAAGACCGGTAATAAAGCAATCCATGATGACAGCCAGGGCTTGGTCCTCCCACAGGCCCACCCACACAAAGCCGTACCTGATGTTTCGACCACTAAGCTGCTCTGTCTCAGCAGAGCCGTGACGTTATTGTCTTTCAAGGACAACTGTCCCTTGGCCCCAGCTCAATTTGAGGCACTGCGACCCCAGGCTCCAAAAAAGCTCCTTGTCAGTGCTGTTCCCTGTCTGTATTTCTCCCTGTGCTGAGGGAGGGTGGGACCGGTGCAGGAGCAGGAGTCAGCAAGCGTAGCCCCAGGGCTTGTAAATATGAAGGAAGAGTGAGCAGGGAAGTTTGCATTCCTCCGCTGGCTAATAGCCAAATGCCTTTTCACTCTTCAGCTTGTGTTTAACCTGAGCTGCACCAGAGTCATTGTTCAGCATTATGTTCTGCTTGACTGATCTGTCTTTATCCCACTTTGTCCTTTTGTCATAGCAATTATGCTAACCTTTTCTTCAGCCCAGGCATGTGATTCATGAGCAGGATTACGGTGCAGACTCATGCAAAGAGAACAAGATGATGTAAATGTTAAAATCCCCTTAATGTGTTTAAACAGACTCTTTAATTAGTAATAACAGGGCAAATGGTTTACTCAAATCAAGTTTAAGCCCACTAGAAAGCAGAAAATACCACTGTGGAGACGTTGTCTTAGATTTTGTAACTGTTGCCCAAGTTTGTGAAGCCGTTGCTAATGGCGACCTCCTATCCTGTCACAACTATAAACACACCTCAGAGAGAAGCAGCCGCTGCCAGGTGGAGTCAAGGAGTTTTCTTCTCAGGTTTACAACAGGGAATGATTTGTTTTTAGTTCTAGGAAGATAGACCCTTGGACCCACTGTGTTGTTTAATGACCAGTCGCTCCCCCAGTCTGATCCAGCTGGGCTCTGACTCATTCACCTTGCACTTAGTCATCCAGTGCCAAATCCTGTTTGGTTTCCTGCTAAGGTCTTTGCCATCTCGAGGGGTTCAGTTTTTGTCTCTGTGGCAGCACAGTGTGCTGATGTGGGGTGTCACTCTGTAATCCAGAGGAGGAAAAAAAAAAAAAAAAAATCGCCTCCACAGAACCTCAGAGGAAGTGTTTGTGTGTCTGTTGATAAGGAGATGAGGAATCATTAGTGCAGAATTTCTTTGCACAATGCCACACTTCCGGCGTCTGTCAAAGTCGGGATGAGTCATACATTGAGGATTAGTTTATAACAGTTATTTAGTAGTTGTTGCATAAGTTGACTTTGTTTAAATGAGATATGTTTGGAAGAGGCAAAGAGTAATGCACACAAAATTAATCACATTTAAGTGCCTCCAACAAGGATGGAATGATTCTTCTGGTACTATTTTGTTTCTTTGTTTGATAATTTGTGAACAGGATAACTCAAAAGCTGATGATCAAATTGAGATTTGTTTGGGAAATGTTGCACACAAAGATAACTAACAAGATGTTGGTAATGATCCTAATCTAGACATTGAATTCAGACATATTTAAGTATATGTAAATATAGCGAGACTTAAGGAAACCTCACCCTTTTTTGACCATAATTTAATAAATTCTCAACAGATTTTGATGACATTTTTGGGAAATGTTGGTCATGGCACAATTGAACTGTTTGATTTTGGTGGGGATGTGGGTGTGGATCCAGGTATTTTTTGAAGTATTGTTTACAATTCAAGATAAGACACATTTTCCCATTTTGACAATAACTGGCTTGACAATGTAATGACAGTGATATGCAGTGCCATAGCTCTGTGTTCTTGAAGCATTTCTATTCTGAAATAAGTCAGGAAAAAGGTTTGTTTGACATTACGCACATTAAAACCATCACTTAAGCAACACTGCTGTCAGTCAGTCATGTAGTTCAGTGAATGTACTTATGACAAATATATAATATAAAATCAAGTCTAATATTTGATATGAATCTTTAAACTCTAAATCCAGTAAATAATAGATAAGAACAAAATTATACATAAGTAGCAGATTGCACATAATATGAGTAAAGACATGGTTGCATCATCTAATAATGTGTACACAGCAGTGGTTTTTGATCTTCTTTTGCACAGGGCACAACCAACATCAAGCCAGAATATCATTACACACCACATCATTCAGACAAACAAATAATGCTCTTTCAGCACTGAAGGGCAAGTAATACAAAATCCCTTCTTTAAAAACTCTAATCTTTTCTTTTCATCCATCGTGCTATGCTGGACTTTCCAGCTGATCAGTTGGTGGGCACATAATCATAATAGCAGCAGTAACCTCTGTAATTGCTGTTTGATTAATACTGTTATTGCTGATGTTAAAAAGAAAGTTAATGTTTTTATTGTGATTGCTGAAAAATAAATGTTATTATTCAAATATATTGCAACTAATTAGTTACTGACCATCACTGCTTATCAGCCCGTACATGATATGTTAACTTTCGGCTTATAAAATTTGACCAAAAAAAAAAAAACTGTATACCTCATGAAGTGTTTACATTATTATATAGAAGTTCTTCACTGATAGCCAATGTGTGATCTTCGTTTTTTCTGAGATAACCTTTAACGTGGTTTACCACATCAGCTCACTCACCTCACTGCCAGTTAAGGCTTGTAAAGTGTCAGTTTTTCATGATTACATTTTTGATTAGTTCAAGTTACAGTTATTTGGGGTGTTCACATTCCCCATTAAAAAGTGGTTTGACTCAAATGGCCAAGTCACAGGTAGGTAGGTTCAACTATTACTAATTTTCAGCTACTGAAAATCACAAAGCCTGGCCTATTTCAAGCTCTGTTCTTATCCCTAAAGACTGTATTTTGGTAGGAGTTATGGAGTTGTTTTTTACTTAAATGAGTCTGGAAATATCAGCATATTAGATATATTTAAAATATAGGATGATTCATCTGTAGATAAGATGTGGTATTTCATTTTTGTTTCATTAAGATTAAAGAAAATGTCTCTATGGAAGTGCTCTGATGGCAGTGATGTTTTCACCTTTTGGATTCCTTTAGATCATGGAAAGTGCAGCTGTGGGTTCTGCCAGTGTGACGCCGGCTGGAAAGGTGAAAACTGTAACTGCAGCACGGTCATAGACACCTGCATGTCCAGCATCGGCATGCTGTGCAGCGGCCGGGGTAACTGCGAGTGTGGGGTCTGTCAGTGCACCCAGCCCGGCGCCTACGGAGCCACCTGTGAGAAATGCCCCACCTGCCCTGACTCCTGCACCATTAAAAAGTATGTAATGTACTTACATTTGATCAGGAAACATAAAATATAAATGAAAAAATACATTATTTACACCTTCAAACATCCAGATTTTGCAGTGCTAAATACATTTGAAACAGTCCTGAAATAAACCATTTGCCACGGAAGTGTTGAGATTTTTTAAACCTGTTCTGAGGAAAGTCCAAGGAGTTTTATTCCCTTTGAAGCCGAACATGTCAGCTAATTTCATGCAGTCTGCCAGTTTGAGCTGTGAAACATCTCATGTCAAAAGTTGACACCTTGGTCAGAGTGAAGTGCTCAAAGATGGCATGTGGAGTTCCTATAATGGAGAGCCTCATCTTTTCAGTGCTATTTGTGGAGTATTAGTTAAAATATTGGTTTGATAGTGACACAATGAGAGACGTTTCCACACAAGAAAGCAATATAACAACCCACACACACACGATTTCTTTAGGAAAAACACACATCAACATTAAGACAACTGGAAATTAAAAATCAGGTTCAAAAGTTAGAAAAAGTCTTTCTGTTGTACAAAAATAACTTTATTCTCTTCACTGGGGCTCAAAATTGTGTGGATTTTGAAGCTGTATGAATATATTTTTAAACAGAATATAGATTCAGACAGTATTGTTTATTTGGAGAATGTTCAGTTCCATGTTGATTGAAAAAAATGCAAGGCCCAATGCTGGATTAAAAGATTGTTGACACGAAGAGCTACAAACTCTGATGTGCTTTTGAGGTCATGATAACAAATTTGCAGTGTTAGTCCAAATTGATTATCATTTGATTTATTTTATGTTGTCCAGCATTTAGATCTTGTATGTTATTAGTAAAAATTCAACAATTGTCAGAAAAATTTCCCTTTAAACATCTCTGACTTAGTGACAAGGATGACAGGAGAGCAGAGTCATCCTCAAAGACTTTACTTGCAATGAGTAAGCAGCTTTAAGACACAAGTGTGCAGCTTCCTTCTGATGAAGCTAATGTGGTTTTCACAGATACACAGAATCTGGGAGGGGTAGGTTACTTAGTCTCACATAAATGTTGGACTCAGCACAACAGTCCAGGGGTATTTCCTTTCTTGCCATCCTTCTTGCCATGTGGCTGTCCTGGTTCATGTGCAGATGGAATAGGTGCGCAGAGATTCCTCAGACTTAGTGGGCAGCTAAGTAGGCGCTCAAGTGCATGTGGAGTTAAGGCAGGCACACAGTAAACTTGAAAACAGAAGTCCTGTCTCTGTCTTTAAGACTCATTTATGCTCGTCATACGCATCAACGTTTCAAACGATGATTAGGTCACTGCCCACATACTCCCATGTGTCCTTTACGTTGACAAAAGAAGTTAACCATTACATCAACCGGGGGCCGGCAGGAGTCAAAAGTGTCTGACAACAACAAACATACCAAGAGAAACATGGCGACTGTGGAGGAGGTCGTGATAATGTATATTTTACATAGGAGACAACTCCCAACTGTTTTGGACATTAATTTTGTCGTGGTGTCCCGGACAAGTATCATCATATATATGTTTGTTATTTCGCACCAGCTCACTCAAGCTTTTCAGAGCCCCGCCATTTTCTTCTTCGTTTCTCACTAGAGATGCGTATCAGGTGGTGACAGCAGCAGAACTGGCCCCACAGTTTCCGGTGGTACTGCTCCATCTGGCCCTTATCCGTAAACTTCAATGATATATACAGAAATTTCATAAAAAGAATATTGATTTCTTCTGTAATGACAGCCAGAGTCTCCCTGTACAAAGTAATTTTCTTTTATTAAACATCAAAAATCACAGACTCTAGCACACTATCTTCATTTTACAAACAATTCATAGTGTCAATATTTAAGGTCCAAGACTTTTATTTTTGTTGCTATGGTAGTAAATTGAAGTCAGTATTATTGTTTTTAATTAGAAAGAATCATTTAAAAAAAGTAAAGTTATGTTTAGCTGGTGTTTGTCAGTTGGTTTGTTTTTCTGTGAGCACAATAACTCAAATGTTTGCCATGGACTTTGATGAAGATTTTATGGCAAAGGGAAGAAGTTATTAGATTTTTGAAGTAATCAAAATATGGATATGATTGCAAGATTGCAGTTTTCTAACTTCTTTCTTAAATACTCAAGTAGTCTTTAATTGACTTTTACAAAATTTTCAGGGAATGTTATGGCCCTTTTCCACTAGCACGCCTTGGCCCTACTCTACTCGGCCCTACTCGATTTGCAACATGTTTCCACTAGCCTGGTACCTCCTACAACAAGCTAGCTTTAGTACCTACTCTGCTCTGGTTCCAATCGAGCTGAGTCGATACTAAAGGATGACGTCACCAACTGCCGGCTACTAATTGGTCAGACAATGTCGTCATCGAGTGCGACGACCTAGCATGCTAGCGATAGCTACCGTTAGCTTACCTTCATACGTCTTTTCTTTGCAGCTCGATTGCTCTCGTCCTCGGCTTCATTCTGTTGTATAGCTTCCAAAACTCTCCTGTGCTTCTCAAGGGGTATTTCTTCTTACCATCTGCAGCCTTCTTCTGCTTTCCTTTATTACTCGGTTTGTGACAAAAAGCCACAGATTGTTGTGTCGCGCTCAAAATGACGTCACCGCAGAGCCGCTCAGCAACACTGCATCCCGTTGGGCAGGCGACTGGGGCTAATGGAAAAGCAGCACAAGATGAGTAGAGTAGAGCAGAGTAGAGTAGGGCTAATGGAAAAGGGCCTTTAGTGATAGCTCAAGGATTGATGGTTGGTGGTTTGATTTTGGTGGTGATGCTCACTCGGCTGCAGGTTGAGTATTTTTTTAAGGACTTGTTAAAATTGTGTGATTGGGCAGCCTTTCAGATTGTCAATAATAACTGTGTGAAGAACGTCAGAAATACCTTGGTGATGTTTTGTGCATCCAGAGCCTTTTTAATTCTGGTAATTCACAACCCCTTGAGATTTCTTGTCTGAGAAAATGTTGAAATATATCTTGTTTACAGTTCTGTTAAAATTAATCAAGACATCATTTTAGTCCTTAATGCCCGGCCTTACTGGATGCTCCACAGAACCTCCATCCCAAACTCTACTGCTGGTAGAAAAGTTTTCTTTTAAGAAGTAGATGCCAGCTCATGTTCTCCGTTTTAGTACTCCCACATTCCATGATTGTAACAAAATGCTCCCACACTAATTTAAAAACAAACAAACTCAGATGCGGTTTGAACTCTTAAGCTAAAGGTCAGCTATCTCTCAAAGACTGTAGATATCAACACAGAACAGATACTTCATTATTCAATGCTTTTATGGGTTTCTTTTTAATTTTTCGCTCCTTTCATGAACGCTGAACAGTTCTAACTGATCCTAACACACTACACAAGCTAAAGGTATTAATCTGGGTGTCTGTTGCAGAGCATGTGTGGAGTGTCAGCACTTTAAGAGAGGACAATACATCAAGGACAACAGCTGCAATCGAATCTGCAAAGATGAAATCGCCGTCACAGAAAAATTGGGTAAGAACTCAATTTTTAGCCATGGTCTTATAGATTTTGCAGTTCGACTCCTTACTGTTGTTTTGCTTGCAGTAAATCATTTATACTTGTGTTTTCAGGCAGAGAATACTCCGAGTTGCTTGCATTAAATGCTGATATTTCATGGTTAGATGAGTACTTAGAAATGCTGTTAAGGTGCTTTAAAGTGCATAAACACTGTGAATGAACTGGATGAAAGTTTAGGAAACTAGTTTTCATGAACTAAACTAAGGTTTAATAGGATGTTTAGTCTGCAGGTAACACATTTTGAAACTTGAAACTGTTTTGTTTGCCTGTTTTCTGTCATCCTATAACAGGCATCTTAACTTTTGTATGCCTTCAGGCCTTGCTGTGTGTATTTTCTGTTGGTTGAAATCAGGTATATAAATGTCAGGATACCCGATATCTGGCCACATCTCAATATTAGTGGACCACTTCTCTTTTGGTAGTTTATAAGGATCTATTTCAAGACCAATTGTCCATACTTTTATCCCATTATCAATTTTTTCTGCCCCAAAAACTTTGTCTCCAACACTCGTAACCGCCATCTTGTTTGTTTTTGCCACTTAGGCGAACTTGAAGGGATGTGACCCAAGGAGGAGGTGACATAAATGCATACCCTCTATTACAGAGCAAACTTTTGTTTCTACTGCATAAAGTCATGTACCCATTGACAACTTCTTTAACTTTTTTAAAGGGAAAAAACAAGCTACAAGAGCTGTATGACAGACTTTACCATATAGAGAAGACACTTACCTGCTTAAACCAGGCAGCTCTGCTGCAGACATCATGACAAATGTGAACAAATTCTGTTCTCCATGTCCACTTGGTGCTCACAGTGGTTGTAGAGGAGCAGAAATTATTCCTGCTAAAGCCAGAACAGTCTCAGTAGCTTCTGCAGCAAGTGTGCGACACTGTATTTCTGCAGTTGTCAGCGTTCACACATGTGGTTTAAGGGGGAGGTTGACATCTTTTCATCATTTCTGAAACTATCTGTATCAGTTGTACATCCAGATATGCAACGGCAGTGTTTTCAGATTCATCCACTCTGAAACCCATTTTCAAAAACGTGTTTTCAGGCCCCCAAAATTCAGTATTCATACAGATGAAATGTCTTATTCAATTTAAAACTTGTGCAGATGCGCCTGAATTTGTCTCTGTGTAGGCAGCCCCTTGAACTGACAATGTGTGTCCCATCCTGCTACTGTTTTCTTTTTGCACGAAAATTAGTAATAATTTAAGAATCTGTTTGCAGGCTGTAGAGTTGTGCAGGAATGAGCCCAAAAATGCAGGAGTAAGTAAGCATGTATAACTTCCTGGTTCCCAAACCTCCAGAGTCAATAGTGTATAGAATACTGGTTTAAGAAAATGGCCTGAAAGAAGATTTGAGGCAAACACACAGAAGCACAATCCACCTGATAATGCCTGCTATTGAATTTAAAGCATTGTTGTGTGCTTAAAACAGCAGTTGCTAACTAACTGTTATCAAGGAGTACACAAATGGCCAGATATCTAAGGGCCAACACTTCTGATTTTTTTTATTGATAATCAGTTAAATATATACTGTTGCTGCAGCCATGAAAACCAACTCAGTCAAGTCTCTCAGTTATGACGAGACTCTCAAACAAGAGCCTGCAACAGAAGAAGCAATGTTGGAGTTGCTTCTAAGTCAAACCGCCATGTTGTGGTATAGCTTTGAATCAAACTGCTTGTGGTTAAAGCTTGAAACATTGTGAAAAGTAGGTTCATTTGTAAAAAATTATTATGAAGAGCAGAACATGTTTGCTTCTTTATTTCCTGTTTGGTGAGGTATGACTGCTCTCATTAGTATGTGTGGTTTTTGTAGTCATAACAGATAATGCCTTGTTTTTTTCTGTTTTGATAATGTCAAAACTATCTTCACCACATGTATAAATGTGGCATTCAACAGGAAAGCTAACATTTCAGAGAGCTGTTGTAACCATGACAACTCCAGATACAACCTGCGTCAAGTCACCAGCTGACAAAAACACTCCTTAGACCAAAAGACCATCTTTAAATGTGATGAGAAAGTGAAATAATTGTTTTCATTGTAGCGCAGTAAGCTGCCGGGAAACCTTGAATATACATTGAAAGTGCTTGAAGAGGACCATTGAAAAGGTTGACTGGAGATATTTAAGCCTGCTTTGTAATCCAAATATACTGACATTTCTGATATTACTGATGTACTGGTATTTCTTGATAAAGATGTTTTGTGAGGCAGCATTTTGTATTTCTTATGTCCCTGTTTCTTTCTTCCTTCCACAGAAGATAAAAAGAATGCTGTAAACTGCTCCTACAAAGATGAAAATGACTGCGTGGTGCACTTCCAGTATTATGAAGATGAAAGTGGCAAATCCATTCTGTATGTGATTAAAGAGCCAGGTACTGCCAGAGTGTATATGCATTTAAACTCCACAAAATTAGCAATGTTATAAGGGTAAATGATAAGGATAGCTTGGATCTGGTGCATCACAGCACATAACAATGCATGCATCTTATTGGGAGTTATTTTCTAAATATGATGTCAGCCAATAAACCACATCCACCCCCCACAGGAGCTCAGATATGTAATGGTGAGAGGTGGTGTAATGGAGTCTCTGACTCAGGACTGCAGTTGATGCATGTCTTCACAAGTATGCCTATTTAACCAACTCCAAAGCACTCTCTTTTAACAATTAAAGTGGCATGCTCATAGAGACAGTTAAGACACTTCAACATTTTAGAGAGACTTACTGATGGAGGTTCAATCCCAAACCATTGTCAAGTGTGTTTTTTTTTTCTTTTGGGGGGTGTCCTGCATGATGATGCTTATGAAAAGAAACTTTTAGATGTTCAAAGGGAGGGTCTGGACTTATTTGGAGCTGTCTTGTTAATTATCTCCACCAAATATGTTTTGTTTTTATCCTGTGCGCTTGTCAGTCTGTAAGCAAGATAACTCAAAAACTTATTTACAGATAACTATAAAATTTTGTGGGAATGTTGGTCATGGCTCAAGAGGCTGTTATTGGGGTTTAATTGTGATCCAGGCTTTTTTAAAGGAGACATATCATGCTTGTTTCTCCTTTTCACTATGCCAGACTAGGATGCCTGTAAAGCATTTCTACCCTCAGTACAAGTCATTTAGTTCCTTCATTGCCCCACAATAGCATTCTCAAAATCCTCATTTTAGGCCATTATCAAGCTCTCGTTGAAACACTCGGTTTCCAGGCTGACCTAAAGTTACCTCGCAACGTCACAGCCCTTTGTGCTCTGATTGGTCAGTTCTATCGGGGGTAGAGCCAGCCTGTCCTTCTTCTTCTACTGTATTTTCCCGCAGGCTCAAAGCAGCGACCATGTATTGAGTCCCCCTACAGGCCAGAGCTGGTAATGAGGGAGTGTGAGCTAGGGATCTATATACTGCTGCTGGATGAATGTGTTCCTCGGTGACGGTTTTGTGGCTAACGGACATCACAGAGGAGGAAGTGTTTTATCAGATTACTCCAATAAAAAGAAATGTACCTCGTGTCGTCACGACGTTTGAAATCTCGCAGACATCTCGCAATGACCTATTTTCAGAGGCATCAAATCTCGTTCTAGGATATCAGAAAAAATACAGTATTTCATTTTTTGAAAATTAAGGGAGTGTAAGGTCTTGCTTTCAAATTTATTATATTATATGTAAGTATTAAATCATGCATCAGCATGATATGTCTCCTTTAAGGAATCAGTAACATTGCAAGACAGGGTAGTTTTAGACATTGTTGCTAAAGAATTGCTTATCACATTTATTATGGGCCAAACAGATAACATAGTAGGCAGGCGCTGCACTGCAGAACTTGAACCATTTTGTGAAACAAACTCTCGTCAAAGCATGTTGAAAGTGGAGTGTATGTATCTTTATAGAGAAGTTTGTACTGTTTTTATTTGTTTCTCATGCTCCAGATCTGATAAAACAGCTACTGAAGCGTCTGTGCTAATCTCTCTATGAGCAGTCACTTCTTGCTGTCGTCTTATACACAGCCCCCACATCTTCCTGCTTCCTGAAACTTGGCAAGATGTACAGTATCTGTCTGATTACAGAAAGTGGATCCAGCTAATGTGAAAGACTAACACATGCCTCTTTTATACTTCAAAGGTCATATCCTGACTTTTTTTGCTCTGAAAAGAGAGGACAAATCCATCCGTTTTATTAAAAAGATTAAATTTGATTTTACAGGATCAATTTCAGATGATCATAATGGATTATTACTTAATTATAATCAGTGGGGTGGGAGAGAGAGAATCTGGTCGAGCTACTCTGAAGCACAGTGCACTGGCCGACATCAGTGAAGGAAAGATGTACAAACATCTTAAAGAGTTTATCTGAATTTTACCTGTGTGAATGTTGAGTCTCTCTCCTTCACCCTTTTTTTCTCATTAGCCCAACACTGTATTGATCTTTAAGCTGCTGCACTAACTGAAGAACTTAAAACAGAGCTGCTTAATTATGACAAAAATCATAGTGAAGATTATTTTAATAGATAAGGAGTCCACAATTTTGAGACACGGTTACAAACTGATCTCAAAACATGCTCCGTGTGGTTTCCTTGAACAGAGTTTGACACTGTCATTTTGAATATTATAGAACAGATGAAACTAATGAGTATACTTGTAAAAATACAATTCCTTAAATAGATTTTAATAATGCTAAAGGGAAAGGTATGGGCAGAATTCTGAACATTTACAGTGTTATAGATTCCTTTAAAAATGTCCTGGATCCTGATCTGGCTTCCTATCATCACAAAAATTTAATTTCCACTTTCTTGGCCAACATCTACAGAAAATTTCATCACAATCTGTTTGAAAATTTTTGATTTTCACATAAACAGGCCGGCAAACAAATAAACAAATTCTGACAAAAACACGATCTCTCTGGCGAAGACAATAACACGGTGTGATTGGAAATGCAAATGTGCTACATTGAGAAACAGAGAAGGATCACTTATCTCTTATTCAATTTAAATATAAAACATAGAAAGAAACCGAATCACATTTCTGATTATCCAAGACTGACAATGTTTCAGTTATTAGTTAAAAAGTATATATAAAACTAAGCTATCACTGAAAACAATATTCTAAGCAAAATAAAAATAAAAAATAATACACAATGATAAAACCCTAAACTATCCTAACCTTAGAAAAGTATTCTTGTCAACATTTTTGAACCAAATAAAATCATGTCTAACAATCAGTCTTTGTCTGTCTTGTTCCTCAGAATGTCCTGAGGGTGCAGACATCTTGGTGGTCCTGTTGGCGGTGGCAGGAGCCATTCTCTTGCTCGGCCTTGCTGGCCTGCTAATCTGGAAGCTTCTTGTCACCATTCATGACCGCAGAGAGTACGCCAAGTTTGAGGAGGAGAGAGCCAAGGCCAAGTGGGATACGGTAAGAAATAATCAGAAGTTAAGACTTATCTCACTTATACACTTTAGGAAACTAAAGTAGCATTGTAAATTAAGCATAAAAAATTACTGTCCTGATCAGGAAAAAGTCAAACCCTTATTTAATTATCCTGTGGTCCCTTTGGTTTCCTTGTGGACATGACCTGTTTATGTTTCAAGTTTATTTTTCCATTTTAAATCCATGAGGCATAACATTTGTCAGAGTTGTGGGAAAAATGTGGTTTTTTTGTATTATCCAGGACCAATAATGTTCTTTGTAATAATAATAATAAGAACAATAACAATAACAATAACAATAATGATAATGATACTGATACTGATACTGATACTGATACTGATACTGATAATAATAATAATAATAATAATAATAATAATAATAATAGAAATAGTCACACTTAGCCTATTTAGGCCAAAAATGGCCACAGCCGTGATTTTGATTAAATAAAAGGGAAAGCTTTCTGGGGCCCAGCTCCTGACAGGGTAATGAGATGGTCCACTATATTGGAACAATAACAATCAAAACATATTTTCAGCTAAATTACCCAACACAACATACTGAATCAATAAAAGTACATTTTTTAAGCACTGTTAAAGTCAGACAACTCTAAAAAGCCCTCCCCACTTAAATGGTAGGAGAATGATTATTCTTTTTTTTTTTTTTTTTTTTTTTTAATTTGACGTTGTGTGCAGTCCCAATGAACTAAACTGTTGTTACGCCAGGACATGAAGACAGGGCCAAATAAGGGAAGGAGATATGCACAAATGTAACAGAGGAAGAAGCAGCAAAGGCAGCAAGCTCAAGTCAAAGTGTTCCTCCAGTACTGCCCACCCACAGGGCAAGAGGACAAAGGGACTCAGTCTCATAATTTAGGGGGGCATTCTATATGCCTATAAGGGGCCAAATCACTACTCTGGACAAGTCTGCTTCCAGGGATAAACAGGGACTTTTTTTTGTCAATACTGGCATGCCTCAGACACTTGTAATCCAAAAATGCATTTATATATAAGTAAATTAAAATAAATAAATGTATTTTATATTTAAATGTCGTGAAATTATCTCATGCAATGAAAATAGGAATTTAAAGAGACTGTGAGGAGTTTCTAAGTAATTCCAAAAAAGTCTCACTTTTACATATATGCCTGATCGAAATACACAATTTAAGATGAGTTTTATAGCATCAAAATAGGTTATCTATAAATGCTATTCCTTAGCCTTCTGGTCGGGTTGGACAGGGCTGGACTGGCCTGGATACTCAACCTCGGGAACAAAACAATTAAAACTAGAGCAAATTTATATTATGTTATTATTTATATTACACGTCTCAGAGCACTTTAAGTAGCGATTTATAGCTGGCTACAACTACGATACTAATTTTTCTAAAGATTGCTTGTTGTCACACATCAAAAACTACCGTTACGTAACTAGAAAGAGATACATTACCTCGTCGCTTTGCATCCTGTAAGTTGTTGAAAAAAGAAGTTGTAAAGCAATGCAGAGTTCTGAGGAAGGTCCGAGCTGCATTTACCACAACAAGCACACGCTTCGGCTTCAGTCATGTCTTTTGGTGCGTTCCAGTTGTAGTCAGAAGTCTGAATATCTGGGTTCCGAGTAGGAAATTGCAGCTGGAATGTTCCCTGAAGTCTGAATTTCCCACTGGGAACTCGGTGAAATCTCGCCACCCCGAGTTGACAATCGAAGATGGATGCCCCCAGTGTGAACAGTTATTTAGCTCCTGTAATAATCCATTTATTTGCACTTCTGACTGGGGTGTGTCGCTCTAGATCAGCTGTATACATAGTATTGCTAGACTTATATTTACAAAAATGCTACCATAGTGATAATCACATTCTTCATACAACAACACAGGGCATGCTAACAGCAGCTAACAATAGCCTGGTAGATCGGCATGTTTTTTTCTGACTTCAACTGGAACGCCGATAAGTCGGAGATGATGTCACTCCCATTTCCGAGGTTACTTGAACGCAGCATTACGACAGTCGGCGCGCGTGCTCATGGGTAGCAGAGTCTTTATTTTGCCGGTAATAGATTCTCCTCATAGCTCATTTAAGTTGTATTGTCATAATTGTTCTGATGTCCACTTTTGGACAAATGTGCAAAGAGTGACTTTTTTGAGCTGGCAATAAGAAATCAATCTTAAATTGAATTATTATTTTTTTAAGCATGAAAAGGTCTGATGTCTTTTGAAATGTATGATTCAGTGAAAGAAGGTTTTAGTATTGATTACATCTACCAAGGAGGTTATGTTTTTGCCAGCTTATGTTTGTTAGTCTGTTTGTTTGTAAGTAAGATTATGCAAAAACCATTGGAAAAAATTTGCTGAAATTTTCTGGAGATGTTGGTAATGACCCAACTTAAATATGATAAGATTTTGGTGGTGATCCAGATAACAGTCATCAGCAAACAATCATTTTTGCTCAATAATTGTCTAACTAATACTGATATCAACATGATTCCAAATCTAGTTGTGGGTTTGCAGGGTCAATGAATCATATTATAATGGTAACTTCATCATAGAACTATTGCTTATAGATGTAACAGCCACATCTGAGCTTCTTTGGCTGAGGTTTGTGCTCTCTGAGTGCTTTCTAGTTTATAGTAATTTTATGCTATTTTAAGATTTTGCACACTTTGGAGTGCAGGACATGATAAGAGTGTTTTTTTGAGCGATGAAAGTTATGTCAATGCTGGACTGGATTAAACTAGTTAGTTAGTTAGGTAGGTAGTTAGTTAGTTAGTGATTTATTTCATTCATATATCTGAAATAAAACATTTTCATACAAGCATATAAGCATATAATTGAATGAAAAGGAACAGAAAGAAGAACAATCTTATATTATCTGCTCCTTTAGACGCTTAAAAAAATATTTCAAAAACAACAAAACAACAACAACACAATGATCAACATAATTCACAACAACAACAATAATAAAATAACTAAAGTTCTTGTGTTTTCACTCTCCAGGCTAACAACCCTCTGTATAGAGGAGCCACATCCACATTCACAAATGTAGCATACAGAGGCAACTAACAACTGAATGCCATGAAAACGACTCAGGGCTCAACGACAAAGATGGAATGTAGCAGTGGAGACGGACCAGAGGAACACTTACACTGTCATGTATCCGGCTGCTGTAGCTGATAAGAGGTTTTTGCTGTGATAATGTTATAATTGTACATAGTGTAAGAAAAACTAAAATTGCTTCCTTTTTGCTCTTTGCATATTTTAGAGTTGATATGCAGTAATATTGAGTTATTACTGTAGAATAAGAATTCCTGTCCTGTATCAGATTACTGTAAGAGGAAGTGCGTGTCAGATACCTGTGGTCTTTGTGGGAAATCTGCATTATTTGCTCAAGACTAAATGCTTAAAAATGATAAAGGCTGGGATAAACTTACTTGTTTTTTTTTTCAATAAATATGTTTTCTTCTTGTTAAACATAAATGGGGAACAACAGCAAATTGTGAATAGCCAAAAATATCACAGACTTTTGATTATAAATATGGAATATTTGGGTTTGTTAAGTCCTTGACGTTGGTTTGTTTTCAATACAAATGTTTTTTTGTTGTGATTTCAAACATTGAGAATTATGTGTATATAATTTGTTCTTTAGAGCAACATGTAACTTTTCCCCTTTTGAAAAAGTAGTGTAGTGAAAGAACTTTCAACAGGAGTGTGACTCCTCTTTTCATCATCATTTGTAACGGCCCTCTTCCATCTATCAGCCTCAGCCATTTTACCAAACAGCACAGAGATGTGATAGCTGGTGCCTTTATCAGCTGATAGCTTGTGTTTGATTTCGTGCTGTAAAGCTGTCAGACCTCCTGCGAGGAAATGGTGATCTGCCATCATAGGTACATGGCACTAAAGGTAGCAAACACAGCATTTTGTGAAAGTCTTACAGATGCCATTTTGGCACGTGGAAGTTACTGTTCTTTGTCATTTGACCATGTTTTATGAAAGTGGGAAAGTTGCATTTTGTTTCATAATAGGGGCGTGAAACCCCTTTGCTGCAGCCTCAAGGCTGATTGAGTTTACAGTCATAAATGTGGTTTATGTTTTGTTTGAAATGCACATTTTCCCTGCCGTTTTATCCATTGTTTTTTTTTTTGGTTTGGTTTGTTTTTTTTATTTTTTGGGGGGGCATTTTGTGCCTTTATTGATAGGAGAGAAACAGTGGATAGGCTTGTGAAAGGGGCTGAGAGAATAGGGGAAGACACTCTGCAAATTGGTACAGGCGGCATTCGAACCTGGACCGGCAGAAGCAAGTACATGGGGTGGGTGCATGGTTGCTAACCACTCCGCCAAACCAGCACCCCCTGTTTTATCCATTGTTAAACGTTTGTTTTGCTTTTTTATTGTATATTTGTTTTGTTAAAGTTGATTGACCAAGCTGGGATCCAAACAAAGGCCCTTAAAATGATATTTTAATGAGATGGGATATATGTCACTCAAGTGTACAGTGCTCATGCAACTGCTGCCCTAAATTAACAGCCTTAGTTATTACAAAAAAGATTTCTTATGTTTCTGTTATGCTAATACACCTGTCTGTAAAGCTCTCTAACAAAATGATATTTTAATATTAATATATATCTTATATTTATCCGTTAATTTTCAAATTTACTGCCCCTTGAACATCCTGGTTTTGGGTTTTACTGCTGTTGGTTAAGCACCAGGACGACTTAAGGATTCATCATATCTCATCTCACTGTCTTTTGAATAGTTCTTGTAATTTGGAGCTTCTGAAACATACTGTTTGTCTGTGTACACACCAAAGACCAAAGACTCTTCTCTGATAACTAAAACACAAAATTGCTGTCAAGATCTTTTTGTAGATATTCAGTTGTGTCATTCAAAGCAATCCATTTTTTGATTTACATCGTAGGAGTTTTCACTGAGGCCTTGTGTCATTTCAGAGGGAGTTTGGACTCCTTGTATCTTTCTGAAAACAAACAGCACACTTTTGCACAAACACTGAGTAGCACTGTGCATCCAAATGTCAGTATTGCGAACCATAAACAAAATGGAGAAAAAGTCTCATCACCGAGTTAAATGTACTATCTGAGCATGACAAACACCTTTTCCTGTGCACTGTAGTTTATTTATATTATGTCACGCTCTCTTTCACGTTGTACAGACCGTGGGATCATCTTTATTCATTTTTCTCCTCAGTCTGTTCTTGTGCACTTCCTGGAGTCAGTCAGATGTATATCGTCACTGGACCTGGTTTTCTTCTCTCATTCGGTACCACAGCATTTCTCTGTCACCACATCCTTCTGTAAATGTCCTGATATGCCTGTGTCTCTGTGCCGTATCGATTTTGTTCATGCACTGTGTGGGTTCTTCCATTTCATTTGACAATAAAAAGGTACATTCACAGTTTTCTACCTCCATTTCTTTTTCAGTCACACTATAGTTACTAAAAGTTGAAGTGAAAAAATGTAGAATCTGATGCTGCTGGGCTAACATGTTGATAATGTGGCTTCTGCTTATCTTCATCTGAATTTACGTGAGCTGCCTTATCTTCTTCACTTTGTATAAGTGTGACGCTGAACCTTGGTGTGGTGCAGTTAAAAAACTGACTGCATTAACACAACTGTACACAACTGTTAATATTGGCCTGCTCATCTCCAACAAAGAAGTTATTTCATTTAAAGGAATAGAATTGGACTGTTCAATGTATTTCACCAGTCCATCTGGGAAAGAATCCATAGAAAGTGGAAATGGGCAGAACCTTTTAAACCATATCCAGCAGGTGATTGGAGAATTGCTCCATCAGTCACATTCATTACAGCCCAATCAGATAATGTATCAGGCAGGCACTACTGCTACAGTGTAAAGGACAGAACTTAGGCCACTTCGTAAAACAAACTCTACAAAACGTGTCTGAAGCAGATATGGACCTGCCTGATTACAGGCTTAAACCAGGTAGATCCAGCTGTTCAGCAAGGTTGGATCTTTGTTGGTGGTTTAAAAAAATAATATCCTAAACTGTGCATCGTGTCCAATTAAAATGTCTTTTATTTTACACTGGATGTCTTTGCAAATATTCAAGGGTAGACACGATAAACTCAAGGCCTGAGGGCAAAATCTGTCCCACAGTGTAATTAAATCTAGCTTGCAAGATCATTTCATGTCTATTATTATTTGCCCTCTGTTAAATAGCACTCCATCCACTTATACTACAGATACCACAATTCACTGCAACAACTGCCATGCAGGTCAAGAGGTCAAGACCATTGCATCAACCCCTCCTCCCATTGCTTTAATATCACAGAAATCTGTGGTAAGCAGATTCATTCACTGGTCAGTGCTTTTACAGTGGCTCTAAATCTTACCTGAAAATAATAAATATGCCATTCAAATTTTATATTTTTGGCTGAAACACAGTCAGTCCAGACTGTTTTATAAAAGTTAATCCTTTTTGACCTGCTGTTTAAACTGTGATTATATCTTGGCCTCACCTGTGCCTGAGTTTGACGCCCCTGTTCTAGCTGAAGAGTAGTTAATGGGTTGCTTGCTTGGACTTGTGAAGTCATGTCTGAGCTTCATGGCGGACTTGAGCTTTTCAGCAAAAGCATTCTCGTACATGAGGGTCACATTATGTGCCAGGATTGTGGCTCACTGTGTCAGCAGTCTGGTAGATGTCTCCCTCTAGTGTTTAGATCCTGAAGTATATACTGTGTGTTGCCTCAATAAAATATATGAGTGCAGGTAAAGTAACTGGAGAGCAGTTTCGTTAAGAATTAGAGGTTTTATGATATTCTTATTTTACATATACATGTAACTTAACATACATGCACAAATGTACCTCCTGCTCACCTTTTGTAAAACAAAGTTTAGTTTGTTTTATCAGGTCGAAGTTCCCAATTACATTTTCTCAGATTGCATTTGTTAAGTAAGTACTATACTTCACTGCATTTTACATAGCAGCTGAGTTCTTACTGAAAACAGTAAAATGACAAACACAGCCAGTTAAAACAAACCCTGAACTGGTGATGTCAGGATACCAGAATTTAACTTCAGTGCTGACAGCAAGTACAGTATGATGACCGTGAAATCAGAAAAGATGCCCTTTACATGCTCGACAACTTGTGGTTCTGGAGCAGGAAGTTTGAATATTTTTTTAAACTGATACTTTTTCCGTAAATTAAGTGTTTAAAACATAAATTAACATACATTAAAGTGACTCAATACTATCAGGCAAAATCAATAATGTGTATATTTTCATTGATTTGGCATTCTATATTTATTTGATCAAATACTGCGTGTTTGTACATAAAGTCCTAATGCACAGTGTATAAGTAGACTGATATATGAATTTTTAATATTTTGTCTCATTTACGACTAATTTCTATGATTATATTATACCATTTGAGACTAATACTATTTTAAATATTGTATACTGAATAGTAGTATTTTCTTAGTGGTAATGCGGGATATCATTGATATGATATTAGTATCAGACATCAAAATTAATCTAAAAAGTTGATTATCAGTATAGAACAGTGTTGAAGTGTATATATTTACAGCCAATATATCATTCATACATATTGTTGGCCATATTTATGGCCAATATTCCTTACTGGAATTTCCCTCTGTTCTGAAATTTCCCTATATGGGACTAATAAAGGTTTATCTTATCTTATCTTATCTTATATCATCTGCAACATCATCAAAATATACAATGAACTATAATTCTCTGCCTTATCATCACTGCATGGGTAAGTAAGACAAATCAAATACTGCTTTGCCATTGAAGAAAGTCAATTTTTGTAAGGAAAATACTTTTTTGCTCATGATGGAAAAATATTGTTATCACTGATAAAAATCCAATACTTTGCATCCCTGATTATCTTAAACCAAAGCAAAATATCTATTTGACTCATCACACTCCAGCTGCTATCCTGTTTTTTTTTACAACACAAACATGTCTACTCAAAAATCTCAGTGCTCGGAGTACATTTGAAAGGGAGATTTTTTTTTTTTACCTACACTTGTGCAAATTCTGAAGTGGTGCATGCATTTTTGACTAAAGTAAAATGTTATAGTAACAGCAACTTTGCTGGAGCACTGATTTTCTTTTCACCTCTACCTACTTTTATGCTATTTTTTTTTAAAACCCAAGTGCAAATTACTCGTATTTAAGCATTTAAATGTATTTTTTTAATGTTCATTTGACGGAACAAGGTCATAGCATTTGATATGAGGTCACTTGTGGTTTACAAAACATTTAGGTAAGAAAGATTGTTGAGATGTGCCTTGTGATGCAAGGATATTGTACCCATGCATCCTACTTCAAGAAGAAGTAAAATTGCCAGTCTGCAACTCTACTTCAGTACCAATAGTTGTGCTTTATTCGTATTTTAAGGAAGTACTTTGTCAATGACTTTTGATACCTGAGTGGACTGACCATGGATACAGTGACATCGTCTTTGGTGCAAATGTAAAGTTTTAGTTGACATGCCTTATTTTAAAATTATTTGAATAGCAAGCTATGAACTACCAATAAGGCTCAAACTTTACATCGGCAGCCTGGTTTTCCTAACAGCCTATATTGGGGTATAGCGTAAAGTTCAAACAAATTAAATATTTGCAATGTTCTAATTTTTGAGGGTAAGACAGCAAATACGTTTTATAATCCTTATGAAATCCTACCAACAATTATGATTCTTGAAGCTAGGGATGCATGATATTATTAGAACAATATCAGAACAGAGGATATTACCTAAATGGATAAAAATCTGCATTGAAATTTCGCTCAAAGATGCATTTGTAAATCTTATGTTTTTAGGTAATTTTGGCAGAATGTTAAAATGCACCATCATGGTTTACAATATCTTTAAATGTGTACTTTTAAAACTAAAAAGTAATTTATCAAACATTTTATTTAGCTTTCTATCATAAATAAACTATCACCAAGGGAGGAACTGGTTAATTTTTTGTTAAGCAGAGGCTTGGACTGGTGATATGACTTTGGAAATATCAGCCCAATTTTGATATTGTGCATCGCTGATTGAAGCACATCATGACGTCTGTTTGTTACAATCGCCCTCCACTGTGCCAATGATTTTTTAAACAGTTTTGACAAAGACGCAGACCAGGCCAAAAGCTGAAGGCATGCCTAATGCCACATTTAAGCACTGCTCTGTTTGAACAGAAGAATAACCAGCCCAGCATGACAAAGGTTTTATTGTAGTGACTGATGAAAGATAAGGAACTTATGGAACTGATCACTTCTTGAGCACAATTACATAATAACATGTAGTTAAACTACAAAACCCTTAGGCTCTTAGTTTAAAACAGAATCTGCAGCTTCATAACTAAAATCATGTACACAGGAAACTGATGGAGTGGGTTTGAGCTCATTTATCTGTTGTTGTGTAATTTGTTTTAGAGGCATGTATCAGAAACAAATCCCAATGTCAGTAATTTCAGTTTATTATTCTATTTTATTTTAATTATTTTATTTTGAAAAAGCAGTTTTGTATACTTCTGTCCAAAACAGTAAAGCCTCGACTTCACAAACAGCTTACTTATGTACTGCTAATCTGTAAAAGGACTTCACTCAATGACTTTCATATTGCCACACAGATTCCTGTACAAAGGCCTGGATTTACAATAAAACATCACATTTGAACTTTTCCATTGATTACAAAGCAGTCAGTTCTTCAAATATTTATATCAGGGGGTTTATTTTTATTTTGTTCCCGCTCAATGCACACCTAAGATCAGACCAAAAGACACAGCATGTTCACAGGGGTTACTGTGCCTTTTCACTCTCATGTGTATTTCTATTTAGTTATAAACAAGGTCTCTTAAAAATGGATAAATCTGTGATCATTGTCTTTCATTCACTGACACACATTTCAACCAGACAGGTTACAAATTCAAGAGAAGACAACCATAGAAGTGGGATAACACAAAATTAAGAAATTCAATCATATTTTTATTTGACCAGAACATTTTTCCAGTTTTATTTATAATGCACATCATGTACGACGGAGGATAAGGGCCACGTTGAAAGCTAAAAAAAAAAGGAAGGTCACTAGAATAAAGTTGTGAAGTTACGAGAATAATCTCATAAATTACGAGAATAAAGTCGTAAAGTTACGAGGATAATCTCATAAATTTACGAGAATAAAGGCAAACAGTTATGAGAATAATCGCATAAATTACGAGAATAAAGTCGAAAAAGTTGCGAGGATAATCTCATAAATTTACGAGAATAAAGGCAAACAGTTATGAGAATAATCGCATAAATTACGAGAATAAAGTCGAAAATTTACATGAATAATCGCATAAAATTACGAGAATAAAGTCGAAAAAGTTATGAGGATAATCTCATAAATTTACAAGAAAAAAGGCTAAAAGTTTAATGAATAATCTCATAAGTTACGAGAATAAAGTCGAAAAGTTACGAGAATAATCTCATAAATTACGAGAATAAAGTCATAAAGTTACGAGAATAATCTCATAAATTAATTTACGAGAATAAAGTCGAAAAGTTAAGAGAATAATCTCAGAAATTTACGAGAATAAAGTCGAAAAGTTACGAGAATAATCTCAGAAATTTACGAGAATAAAGTCGAAAAATTTATGAGGATAATCTCATAAATTTACAAGAAAAAAGTCTAAAAGTTTAATGAATAATCTCATAAGTTACGAGAATAAAGTCGAAAAGTTACGAGAATAATCTCATAAATTACGAGAATAAAGTCATAAAGTTACGAGAATAATCTCATAAATTAATTTATGAGAATAAAGTCGAAAAGTTAAAAGAATAATCTCAGAAATTTACGAGAATAAAGTCGAAAAGTTACGAGAATAATCTCAGAAATTTACGAGAATAAAGTCGAAAAGTTACAAGAATAATCTCATAAATTACCAGAATGAAGTCATAAAGTTACGAGAATAATCTCATAAATTAATTTACGAGAAAAAAGTCTAAAAGTTTCATGAATAATCTCATAAATTACGAGAATAAAGTCGAAAAGTTAAGAGAATAATCTCATAAATTTGCGAGAATAAAGTCATCTCAAACTAGGAAACATCTACTTGGCTATATTTGGAAAGATATTCACAGATTCGGACTTTGCAGCTCAATAACTCGTCTACAGAAGAACGTAGTTCCAAACCAGACCTCTCTTTTCGATCACTGTAAAGAAGACTGTGAACTTGTTTTCCTCGCAACGAGCCGTCAATACGCTGCCGCTGATGGTTCAGCGGCTTAGGGACCATCGACAAATTACCATATCGAAGGAATAGTGTGAAAGAAAATTCAATAACTTCCCCATACTGAGAAGTAAAGTCTTCAAAATCACAGCAAATACAAAGGATTGTATGTTATACTTACTACGGGTAACATACAATACAAACATACAATCCTCGTTTGGAGGAAAACGAGTTTATAGCTCACAGTCTTCATTACAATGATATAAAAGAGGGGTCTGGTTTGGAACTACGTTCTTTTGTAGACGAGTTATTGAGCTGCAAAGTCCGAATCTGTGAATATCTTTCCAAATACAGCCAAGTAGATCCTAGTTTGAGATTACTTTATTCTCGAAAATTTATGAGATTATTCTCGTAACTTTTCAACTTTATTCTCGTAAATTTATGAGATTATTCTCGTAACTTTACGACTTTATTCTCGTAACCTTCCTTTTTTTAGCTTTCAACGTGGCCCTAATCCTCCATCGTACATCATTACAATGAAGCTAGTACACAAATATTCATATTACAATGAAGCTAGTACACAAATATTCATATTACAATGAAGCTAGTACACAAATATTCATATCATTTCATTTCTTAAGACATCAGACATGTTTTTAATGAGCATTTGTTTGAAGCCTCAGTTTTGTGTTGTTCCATTAACCCTTCCACCACCACCCTTCATCGCAGGACAAATAACTTTTTTCTGTACTACAGTTGTACTGGAATAATCTTTTTAAAACTTTCTAACAAACACAGTCAACTAGATCATATTACAGTGTCTTTAAATCAGTTTGATTCAGTTCATATTGTTGCCAAAATTATTTTTATTTTAAATAAGATTGTAATTCATAGCACATTCATTACTGTTATCATATATGGACATGTTCAATCTTTTATTTAATTATATTGTAATGAATGTGTCAGTATATTTGAATGTCAACCAACTTCTTCTTTTCAGGGTTATTTCCTTTTAGATTTAACTCCTACATGTATGTTAATTTTATTTCTATTCGTAACAGATGTTATTAAAGTTAAGTCATGAAATACATTTTAAACTTTCTATATTATTTTCTATCTCATTAAATGTGTTTTAAATGACCTTTTATTTTCACTAAGACTTCTTTTAACCTGTCTTTGGGGTTTTTAAACCTGCCACCACCCTCCCTCATTGGAGAACAAACTAACTTTATCATTTATTGCTTTTGGACCACAAAACATTCTAACATTGACCTACAGGTATGGAGTAGTGAGAGTGCCAAATTACAAAAATAAATCTATAAAAGAATAAATAAATTAATGAATAGCCTAAATAAATTATATAAGAATCCATAAAAGAGAAGGCTAATAAAAGTAGAAATATAAAGACAAATAAAAAAATAAGTAGAGGAAACTAGCTACTTTATTTATTTATTTATTCATTTATTAAGCACTTTTCTACTTATTTTTTTATTTGTCTTTATATTTCTACTTTTATTAGCCTTTGCTTTTAAGGGTTTATTTTTTGATTAATATCACTTTATATAGCTACTTTATTTATTTATTTATACATTTACTTATTTATTTATTTACTAAGCACTTTTCTACTTATTTTTTTATGTGTCTTTATATTTCTACTTTTATCAGCCTTTTCTTTTATGGATTCTTATTAAAATTTAGTTATTTATTCATTAATTTATTTATTCTTTTATAGATTTATTTTTGTAATTTGGCACTCTCACTACTCCATATACAGGTGATGACACTTGTTAAATAGGAATGTCAATGAATCTATTAAAAATTTTTTTTTTTTTTTCAAGAAAACTCCATTTTTCTTCTAGTGTAAAACAGTATATATCAATTGTTTTCTTTTCTTTCCTTTTTTGTTATTTTGAACTCCCCACCTATTGGAGGACAAATAAACTTTATTAAAACTACTTCCTGCTTCGATAACACTATGGACATTAAAATGGGTGTAACGATATGAATACTGTTGATTTATTTAGATTTGATTGAAATAAATTTGTTGCAAACTAAGTTCAATTAAGGCTTTATTTTTTATAGGTTTTTAGGTTTTCTAACATTTTATATTTGACTGGTAGATTTACATTCATAACACATTCATTACAGTAATCTATTACGAACATTTGTTCTCTTTCATATGTTGTTTTATTGCAATAAATGTGTTATGAACCACTTTAAGTTTATACCACAGTATCTGGATGTAAATTAACCCCGCCACCACCCCCCCTCATCGGAGGACAAATAACTTTATTAAAGACCACCCACTGCTTGGGTTACATTGTGTATATGGTAAAAGGTGTAATAAAATAATTTTATATTTTTACTTTCATTTATTTTGTATTTGATTAAATTGGGTTTGTGGTCTCCAATTGTTTTTCAGCCTATTTATTTTAATAGTAATTTTAAATGTTTGGAATGAGTTTGTTTAATAGAAGTTTTTCATTCATAACATTCATTACAGTAATCTATTACGAACGTGTGTTCTCTTTCATATTTTGTGTTATTGCAATAAATGTGTTATGAACCACTTTAAGTTTATACTAAAGTATCTGGATGTAATTTAACCCCGCCACCACCCCCCCTCATCGGAGGACAAATAATCTTTATTAAAACTACTTCCTGCTTTGATAACACTATGGACATTAAAATGGGTGTAACGATATGAATACTGTTGATTTATTTAGATTTGATTGAAATAAATTTGTTGCAAACTGACTTCAATTAAGGCTTTATTTTTTATAGGTTTTTAGGTTTTCTAACATTTTATATTTGACTGGTAGATTTACATTCATAACACATTCATTACAGTTATCTATTACGGACGTTTGTTCTCTTTCATATGTTGTTTTATTGCAATAAATGTGTTATGAACCACTTTAAGTTTATACTAAAGTATCTGGATGTAATTTAACCCCGCCACCACCCCCCCTCATCGGAGGACAAATAACTTTATTAAAGACCACCCACTGCTTGGGTTACTTTGTGTATATGGTAAAAGGTGTAATAAAATAATTTTATATTTTTACTTTCATTTATTTTATATTTGATTAAATTGGGTTTGTGGTCTCCAATTGTTTTTCAGCCTATTTATTTTAATGGTAATTTTAAATGTTTGGAATGAGTTTGTTTAATAGAAGTTTTTCATTCATAACACATTTATTACAATAATCTACTACCTACAGTTCAAACTTTTTAAAAAAATGTTCTTATTGAACTATGTTATGAGGCATTCTTAGTTAAATCTCAACTATTTTTTGTTCAACCCCGTACCACCCCATCTCTTCTCATCTTTTAGTTTAATTAATAATTATACACTAAACCCTCGCAAAAAAAGTAACTTCATCTCATTACACTTATTTCTATGTTACTGTGTTTAAATAAACAAACAGGACTTCAATAAATTTGGTCTTGGTGATAATTATAGTTTCTGTGCCCAATTATTTTTCCTGACATATTTAATTGTGTTCAAGCAATTTGACGACATTTTACGTGTTTTCGTTCATTCCTCTTCTTTTCTTGTTTTTTTTTCATCATTACGGCCACAACCAGCTCCTCTTGTTAGATGACAAATAAACTTTATTTAGAACCGCGGGATTTATTTTAGAAGCTTATTTTTTCGAAGTCTGATCAGCAACCATTCAAACTAGTTCTATCATAAGCAACATAAATATGACAACTGAAGAAATTTGAGCTATATAATGGGCCAACATTGTTCCATAATGTATCTAACATGACTTAAATTGAACTGGTTTCCATTTCTGAACTTAAATAGTTATGGACTTTTGAGCATTTTAAACCCTGACATTATCTCTGAATTTTTGTTAGTTTTCTGCCTTTTTTTTTTGTCCTGACAATAAACGGGTGGTTTAGATTAATGGAAACAAATTAGCTTCTCCATATCCATCAAATGCTTGAGAAATAATCTTGGAGATCTTCCCGTCTCTCTGTTCTCCTGCAGCTCTTATCTTTTGATTTTCCCTCTCAACTGCCTTCTCTTTCTTGCGTCTGATTCTGTTCTCCAAAGCTTCCTGTTCCTTCAACAGCTTGCTCCTCTTCCACTTCTGCTCCTCCAGCTTCCACAGCCTACCTCTACCTCCTGTAAGCAAAAGAGAGTCAAGAGTATCAGGAGTTCTGCTGAAAAAGTCTCAACAATTCATCTTCTGCTCACTGAAGATGCAAAAACTCCTCCATTTCTGAGGCTGAAAAAGCAGACAGAGAGGAGGAGAGTTTCTTACCTCTGGTTAGAATGCGCGCCTCCTTCTTCTGGCTCTTGGTGATGGCCTTCAGGATCTGCTCCTTCTGGTGTTCAAGGTACCGGACCTTCAACTTGGAGATGAGGCCCATCTTTGAAGGAGAGCCTTCTGTCTTCACCTCCTCCCCTCCCTCTGCTTGAGCCCCTTCCTGTCTCTGCTGTGGATCTCCTTCCTGTTCCCTTCTTCTCTCCTGTCTTACCTCCTCATCCATCTCATGTTTCTCCCTTCTATCTCTCTCAAGTCTCCTCTTTTCCACCTGCTTCAATGACCTCCTCATTCTCTTCTTCTCAATCCTCTCCTTCCACTCTCTCTCCTGCCTCTCTCTCTCCTCCTGCTCCTGCTTCTTAATCATCTCCTGCCTCTCTCTCTCCTCCTGCTCCTGCTTCTTAATCATCTCCTGCCTCTCTCTCTCCTCCTGCTTCTTAATCATCTCCTGCCTCTCTCTTTCCTCCTGCTCCTGCTTCTTAATACTCTCCTGCCTCTCTCTCTCCTCCTGCTCCTGTTTCTTTATCATCTCCTGCCTCACTCTCTCCTCCTGCCCCTGCTTCTCAATCCTCTCCTGTCTCTTTCTCTCAAGTCTCCTCTTTTCCACCTGCTTCAATGACCTCCTCATTCTCTTCTTCTCAGTCCTCTCCTTCCACTCTCTCTCCTGCCTCTCTCTCTCCTCCTGCTTCTTAATACTCTCCTGCCTCTCTCTCTCCTCCTGCTCCTGCTTCTTAATCATCGCCTGTCCCTCCTCCTCCTGCTCCTGTCTCTCAATCATCGCCTGCCTCGCTCTCTCCTCCTGCTCCTGCTTCTTAATCATCTCCTGCCTCTCTCTCTCCTCCTGCTCCTGCTTCTTAATCATCTCCTGCCTCTCTCTCTCCTCCTGCTCCTGTCTCTCAATCATCGCCTGTCTTTCTCCCTCCTCCTGCTCCTGTCTCTCAATCATCGCCTGCCTCTCTCTCTCCTCCTGCTCCTGCCTCTCTTTTTCCCCCTGCTCTCGCCTCTTCTGCTCCCACCTCTCAATCATCTCCTGTACGTCTCTCTCCATCTGCTTCCAAATTTCCTCCTTTTTTGCCTGCTCCTCCTGCTTCTTAATCATCTCCTGCCTCTCTCTCTCCTCCTGCTTCTGCCCCTCTTTTTCCCCCTGCTCTCGCCTCTCCTGCTCCCACCTCATAATAGCCTCCTGTACGTCTCTCTCCATCTGCTTCCAAATTTCCTCCTTTTTTGCCTGCTCCTCCTGCTTCTGCTTCTTAATCCTCTCCTGCCTCTCTCTCTCCTCCTGCTCAATCATCTGCTCCTCCACCCATATTCTACCTTCCATAACCTTCACCTGTCCCTCCTTCTCTCTCCTGCTCTCCAACATTCTAACCTGTTGCTCCAATATCTCCTCCTCCACCCTCTGCCTCCCCTCCTGCTCCTGTCTCTCTTTCCTCCCCTTCTTGCTCTTGCCCATGGTTCTCAATGGAGTTGACAGCTTCTGTCTCCTTCTCCTTCCTTCCTCCTCACCCTTCATCTGCCCTTGCATCTTCTTGCTACTCCCCTGGATATTTACCCATCTGTCCTCCTCCTCTCTCCCTCTCTCCTCCTTTCTGAAGATGTCCACCCCTCTGCTCCTGCGTCTCGCTGACAGCTTCAGTCCCATTCTCCTTCCTGACTCCTTTTTGCTCCCTCCCGTGGATACTTACTGGTCTCTCCTCCTCTCTCTCTCAGCTCCAGTCGTGTCTTCAGTCTCTCTGTCTTCTTCGTTGGTGTTGGTTCTTGATCCGATGGTGTCTTGACTCTGCTTGTTTGTGCTTTTCTGGCTCTTTAGTTTTCTGTAAGATCAAATCAGAACAATGTCAAAACACACTGAACTAAAACTTCACTCTTATTTCCCTCGGAGTCCAATCAATGTCTGAGTTTGTAAGATCATGTCAGTGCAGCTCTAAAGTAAAGAATTCAAAGGACTTTGGCCAGGACAACTTCACACTCTATCATGTTTTAAAGAGCACAGCTCATGGATGAAGATTCAACGTGCCTCACAGAGTAAAAACAGCGATGACTAAAAAAGGGTCAAATACTTTACAAGGAGCAAACAAACAAATGTTACAAACAAATCTTTCATGCAATCGAGGTTGGTTGAAATCACCATTTAACATTCATTCAAAGTGACAACTGAAATTAACCAGAAGAAACAAATATTTCAGGAAGCAGAAATTATTTCATTGATTATGAAAGAAAAAAAGGCGCCTGAACCTTTAGGGAAAACATTTGGGATAATATCAGGTATGATTCAATGTAATGTAGTGACCAGGCAGAAAAGCAGTTAGTCGTAAGCAATGTCTCTTCAAAATTGAATAATCTGATTTATCATTCTTTCACTGACCGAACAAATTCAAGAGAAGATAAATGGGATAACACAAAAGTAAGAAATTCAATCTACCTGCTGAAGTTAAACTACTAAACCCTTAAAGCTCTTAGCTTAAAAACAGAATCTGCAACTTCATAACTAAAATCATGTACACAGGAAACTAATGGAGCGGGTTTGAGCTCATTTATCTGTTGTTGTGTAAGTTATGATGGAGGCACACCAGTGTGTCCTGCTGCTCCATTTGAGATCCACTGATATGTCATTTTAACATTCAGACCGCTATATTCAATCTAAACAAACTTATCTTTGCTCAAAGTATAGCACCAGACACACAGCAGCCACAACAACTGACTTTTAATGCTTTTAAAACTCCAGTGAGAAAGGCCATAAAAGTTCACTTCAAAACAAAAATATAGAGAAATGTTATTGAACCACAGTGGTGTGGGTTTACAGAGGCTCTGTTAATGTCACATCCACACTCAGTTTAGCTCAACACTAGCTTAAGGTCAGATGTGAAAACAGGCTAAAGTTTACATTTATGGAGCATAAAAGTCGAAAATCTGCCATCAATTGTTACACTTTATTTTAAAAACACATTAAACAAATCATATTGACAAAAATAACTTGGCTACAACAAGAAATGAAGAAATCTGTGTCCTACACAATATCATTTACTTCCAAACAAAAAAGGGACAGAAATGATCATGAACTAGCTAGCTTAAGCGAGCTAATAAACCTAGCCTAGCAAGAAAGCTCAAAATGAGTGTAGTTACCTCCAAGTGGCTTGGTGAAAAGGGAAGAAGTAAATTCGAGCTGGTTTATATATACCACAGATGAAAAAATATCGTTACTATGCTGATGCTTATAGTTTGTAAGATGCTTGTTGTTGCTATGGTAACAGTGAAGAACTGCTGACAGGAAAGTCGACTTAACATGAATGTCCTGCTGCTCTGAACAAAATAACCACATAGAGGAATAAACAGATCAAATAAAGTCAGAAAAGAAAGCCTGATATCAGGAGAACATTTAAACTGAGACTTTATATCAGAAACTCATCCCAATGTCAGTCATTCTGTCCAGGCAGCAGAAAACACTTCAATGTAATCAAACAAAGTTTCTACTGGTGTGAAAATACAAAAAATGACCAGTTATTGTTTTTTAATTTTTCGTTTTAACCAAAGCAGTCTTCTATACTTCTGTCAAAACAGTAAAATTACATTTTATTAGCCTTCATTTTTATGAAAGGGACCTTTTTGTGATCTGGGGGTTAAAAAGTGTAACTATTTTTAATGGGGCCTAAAGGGTTAACATTACACAAGACTCACTTGTTGATGTTTGCTGCTCTATTTGAGAGCTGTTTTATGGGGCCAGTATTCAAAACTATTTACAAATGCGTATTTCGATCTGTGTGTGTTACCAGATCCACAAATTTGTGGCCCTAATAGGCCGCCGTCCTGGCTCCATCGCACCGCTGTCTACTGAGTCAGACAGGCTAAAAACAGCAGAGGTGACCAATATCGTTGGTGCTTGCACCCCCTGGTGGTCTGAAACTGTATCTCCATGGAGGATCACAGATACAAATCGCCGCACGAATATTTTCCATGGATGTATTGGGACTGACAGTAAATCATCTTTCCTACATGAGTTTAAAGAAACATCTTCAGGGTATAATTGTACAGCCAGGACAGGTAATTACCTCCATCCTATTATAAGTTCTGCACCTAACTAAAAATATAGTTCTTTAAAAACTATGCCATTTTTACCGACTAAAATGTTTAACCAAGTAACATAAGAAGCTACATAAATGACCATTGGCATAATAGTTACTATGTATTGACAGGAAAATTAAATTCTAAAACTTTTAATATTTAACAAATACAAAATATGCTTTGCAACTTTGTTAACACTCACTTTCCTACTTTAATAATTTATTGTCATGAATGTTAGATTTCCCACAGCCCGTGAATGCAGCATGAAGCGTTGCTCGGCTCCCGTGACGTCATTCGAACATGGCGGCTCCCCATGCCGTGGTCGGTGTTGATGGAGAGAGCAGTGACAGAGAGCTGATTCTGTCCGATACAGACCGCAAAGACGAGAAGAGACCTCAGTTTGGGACTCGTTTCCTCACAGACCCGCGGCAGGTCTTCCAGCACAACGCTTGGTGGGTCCATGAAGTCAGAGTGGGAGCTGTGGTGTATGTGGACGTAATGTCAGACAGACGCAGACAATGTAACCCGGCTGAGATATTCTAACTCTTTATCTGAGCTGCCCATAAACGGGGGGATTGTATTTATTGACACGTATTTGTTAGTAATTAGTGAAACTTTTATCTGGAGCACATGTCATGAAGTGTCACTTATTTATTGCCGTGTGTGTGTTGTGTTTTTATCAAACAGTATTGTTTGCTGATAGGAGTGTGTCTTTAAGTGTATGGTTATTATTATGATTATTATGATTATTTGGCAGATCATAAATCAAATAGCAACAACTTCAGACATATTGTGTGTCTATTTTAAATTCTTGACTGGGACAGGGCTGTATGAGTTAAAATGTATATGTTGATATTTTTAAGCTATTAGGTTATATTTAGTTACTATACCAATACTTTTTTCTAGATAAATTATTTAAAAATATGGGTTAGTAAAGCTGAAAGTATATTTTAGTGTTATTGAAGTTGGGATGTATCAGATACTTGATACTAGTCAATGAAGTGGTTGAAAAGGCTCCTATTTTAAGGCCTATATTTACACCTCTGTGACCTTTTACCTCAATGTCGTTGAGGTTGAGGGATGAGTTGACTGAACCCCCAATTTGTTCCACCTCCACAGGTACAAATAGAGGTGTGATATTAGAGGGGGTGGGCAAAGTCAGGAGATAGGAGCGCTGTGAGTGAGAGTCTGCGTTTGTGTGGCACTTGCAGTGTCACACTATTGTTAACGTTAAAACAATCGACTCCTGTCTGCAGTTTGAAAGGGTCGAATCGGCATTTCGACCCCGGGCCGATTGACCCTGCAATTCGCACAGGCTTTTAATCGGCTTGCCTTCAATCAGCTTCAGTGTGAACATCACACCTGACTCGACCCCCTAACTTACATCATGACGTCAGCATAATGTCTCCACGGCGTAATATCAGCCCTGCCCCCTCCGTCTGTAACTTACATGACTCTTTGCCATCTCAGCAACTAATTCCAACCACCTTTGTATCATCAGTACCGAGTTTGTACATTTTTAAAGAGGGACAAAAGTACAGAGTAAAGAATAACATGTTCACGGCCTCCATGCTCCTGTCAATTGTATTCATGGAGGGACTTAGTCCTGCTGATGATGTCATCAATGTGATGACATCATCAGTGCAATTGGTTGTTTTACCCCTTTTACCCCAGACACTCTTGTCTCCCACTGAATCTGTGTCCCCCCCTTTCTCCAATATCACGCCTCTGTTCCTTCCTCTTGGGACAGAGCAATATTGTTTCCACAGTGATCACAGGGGTGTAAATATTACACCTTGACAAGGCAGAGTGTATTGGGAATAATGGCTCCTGCCAACATGGGGTCAATACACATTTGTGAATCACATGTTTGGTTTACAGATCCTCTCTGTGGTAATTAGTCAGTTCAGCTCTGCTTTGCACCACATTGTCAACAACTCTGCAATCATTCTGTTGTCTCTACTCTAAACGGGGCTTGCTACCATGATCCAATAGGCTTAAACTGCTGGTAAGACAATGGTATGAAGTGACACTGGTAGTTCTTATTAGGAAAAAGTAGGAATGGGAATTGATAGGATTTTATCAATACCAATGCTGTTAACGATCCTGCTAATCGATCCAATTCTGTAACGATTCCCTTATCGATTCCTGCAGATTTTGCGAGTGGGCAAATGTTGGTCTGATTTTCAGTGGCAACAATGTCAAACACGTCTCAGCATAGATATCTGCTTATGCTTCTGAACCCTGTCAGTGGAAGGAATTGATAAGGGAATTGATTAGCAAAAAGATTATTGATATCGATTCTTTGATGGAGCTGTTCATGATTCTCAACTGGAATTGGTTTTTGATTCCCATCCCTAGGAAAAAGATATTTTGAGCAGCTGCTGACATCATAAACATGAGAAGGATGATGCAGACGTTTGGTCTCATTCTGTGCTCTTTCCTGCAAGTTAAACACACTGAGGATCATTTAAAACTAATTAAAAAAAGAATAATATGGGCTCTTAAGGTGTGTGCAGTTTCAGTATGATCATCTGTAATGCCTGTACCAAGTTTTTATTTTTCCTTACTTATGAGTTTTATTTGAGTATTGTGTAGATACATATCTACAGCTACAAGTTTATGCTAAATGTTATGTGATAATGTGCTTTTTTATTACAGGGATAATGTGGAGTGGACTGAAGAGCAAGAAGCATCTGCTAAAAAGAAAGTCCAAGAAAACAGCCAGCCCCTTCCCCCTGGGAAACAAGGTTGTATAACTCGACTTTGGGCTGTTATATAATTCCCACTTAATGACTCCCATTAAGACACAGAAGCAGATCTTTAATCACTATTGACATGGTGGGTAACACTGCCTAATTTTGAAGGACCTTTCAATTTAAAAACCCCAATTCTAGTTAAGTTGGGACTTTGTGTAAAATGTAAACGAAAGCAGAGTCCAATGACTTGCAAATCCTTTTCAACCTATACTCAATTGAATACACCACAAAGACAAAGAACTCAAGGCAGACAAGTCGTAAGTTGCTCAACAGATGATGTGCCACATATTTTGGGTGTGGGAGGTCTGGACTGCAGACAGGCAAGTCTAGTACCTGCACTCTTTTACTACAAAGCTACGTTTTTGTAACATGCAGAATGTAGCTTGGTACTGTCTTGTTAATACAAACAGAGACATATCCAAAAGATGGCCCTGCAATTGATTGCATGACATGTTGCTCCAAAACCTTTATGTTCCTTTCAGCTTTAACAGTGCTTCAGAAATTTGCAAGCTACCCATGCCATGGGCACTAATGCACCCACATACTGTCACAGAAGCTGGCTTTTGAACTTTGCCCTGATAATCTGGATAGCCATTTCCTCTTTAAATATTTATGTACATATAAAATATGATAATATAAAATATGTATATATTATATCAGAATCTGAATTGTTTTTTATTGCCAAGTATGCGACACATGCAAGGAATTTGATTTTGGCAGTTGTTGTCTCGTAAAAAAAAAAACGACAAAATAAAATAAAGGTAAAATAACAATAAAGGATAAGATTAAATAAATCAAATTGAAAATAAGTATAAATGAACTTTAAATTAACAAAACTCTTAACAGCAGTATGTAAAAAAATATGCATCAGGAGTAGATACAAGCATCCAGAATATTGACAACATACTAATATTATAAAAGTGATAAACTGATCATAATTGATGAATGTGCAGTTATGGTAATGCTGCTTCAGAAAGTCCATTCAAATCCAGCTTTGGTGAAACAGCACAGTTCATGGACAGGGAAACACTGTGTTTTAACATCAGTGATACCGGATTGTTTACGTATGACTTTGAGAAAATGACTTCTTCAACCACAGAATTGTCACTAAATGTGTAAATCCCATCATAAATCTTCTTTGTAGCTATAGTTTAACCATGCTGTATTGATTCATATCAAGCAGCAGGATGTAACAGCTGTCTAATTTTGCGTCTTGCATTGTATTGCAGAGGAATACGACACCCGTGCAAATGAGTACTGGAATGATTTTTACACAATCCACGAGAATCGCTTCTTCAAAGACCGTCACTGGCTCTTCACAGAGTTTCCAGAGTTGGCTCCTCAGTGTGGCCTCAGCAGTGAGTCTCACTCAGAGGTGTCCCACACTGGAGACAAACAGCAGGATGGACCGGATCAAAGACCAAAAAAGGAAGTTGCAGAGTTGTGTCTTAAAGATGGGGACTTTCCTGGCTCCTCTGCTACATATAGCATTCTGGAGGTAAGGGTTTGATTGAAATAAAGTAAAACAAATATCTGCTGGTTTATTTACTGAAGACACAGACGTCATTACAGTTTTCCACTGAGTATTAATTTGCCTTTTTTTTGTTCACAAATCAAGTTATTGAAAATAAATGCTTGAAATTACTCAGTACAAACAAAAATCACAAGTTTCCTTTTAATGTTATTATTTGATGTACACTTAGTTTCATATCCAAATAAATCATCTGTAGTCATAAGGGAGTTCAACTAAAGCCACCATCTTTAGCTACTAACCAAAGAACAAAAGTATCAAATTTATTGCATTCAATAGATAGTTTTCACATCTTAACATTTTTTGAAACATCAGGATAGATTATACAGTTTGAAACTACTAACCCTCCAAACACAAACTAGACCACCAAGGGGGCCACATAGAACACTTTTAACTGTGTTACAGCCATGTTGATACTTAAATATAACTAGAAAAACAGCAAGTATAAAGATTTCATCACAGTTACCCAACATTTTCAATTCCAATTGTGATGCTCACATTACCCCAAAATACTTAAGAATACTTTTTATGAAATTCCAATGCTTCACAAGAGTTTAAGAGCAACATTTTTCACAAATGAAGTCCCAAGTTACCTGCAAGTAACAAAGCATTCAAGAAAAATATAGCAGCTTTAGGGTTAGATGAAGATATTTCTGTTATCTATCCTAACTTGTGCATGGCCTTGTATTTTTTGAGTCATATTGGGCTGAATTCTGGCCCGTTTACTTCATGTTAACAAGCTGTTAATTTTTTGAAACGACATGTGGGCCGCATAGTCAGGTAGAGGATCACACGTGTCCCCTCGGCCACCAGTTGCCCATGCTCAAGACAATTCAACTACACCATCAGACCACTTCACACCAGTTCTAGCGTCTCTCCACTGGCTTTTTGCATCAATTTTAAACATCTTTTTATCACTTTTAAAGCCCTCTATGGTCTTGCCCCTCTTTACCTGTCTGAAATCCTACATCGCCACTCCCAAACCAGAGCCCTAAGGTCTTCTGACCTGCTGTTACAGGGGCCTTTGCAGCGACCCTCCACTTAAAGTCCCACTTCTTCTCCCTGGCGTTTCATACATGAGCTCATACAAATCACAGGCACGTTAGTTTTTATACTTTAACTGTTGTATTACAATGTTTTTTGATTTGTATTCTCATCTATTTATTTATTTCTACGTATTTGTGTACAGCACTTCGATCGACTGCTGTCTTCTTGAAGGTGCTCTATACTATAAATACATTTTACTTAATTTGACTTGAGAACTTGGATACAAGATCGAGCATAAGCTGTTCAAAGGAATCAACAGTGATGTTTTAGAAGTTTAATGTACTGTTGGAGAATATTTTATGAAAGAAAATGATTCATAAAGAGATTATATTTCTGTTTTTTTATTTTTTATTTCAGCCTTTAATTTTGTTTATTTATTTATTTAGTCTTTAATCTTATATGGACGGCAGTGAATTAAGTAGTGGTGCCCAAACAATCAGTATCTTCACCTGGCTATCCTTGCATTGGATCTGTACTGGAATAAAAACAAAAACAGAGACAAAAATATGAAAGGGACTCTATCTGAAACAGGTTAAATCATGCATTTATTTGCTATTATTTTGTTAGTTGTCAATTAAGGTAAAATCTGGTTGGTCTGCTTGCTCTCACCAGCTTTCATGAGCAGCTGGACTCCAAGATTTGAGAGGCTCAGACCAGATGTGAAGCAGGAAAACAGCTGTATTAACACCACAGACTTGATCGATATTATGATAATTATTATTATAAGGATAGTGACTTGTAGGGCCAAGCCCACCACTGATCGAATTCATGACCCCTTAAGGGAGATCTGAGATGACCTTTGCCTGCTATAAGGTTAACATAACCAAAATTATGAGGACCATTAACTGTAAAGTTCATTCATAGGTCTCCTGATAAGAAAGGTTGTGTGGTCCGATTGTATCAGAATTTCATCACCAGAATAGTCTGATTTTAGTTTTTGGAAGTGCTGTATCAGTATATTTACAGTGATAAAGGCAGACAAAATGACTGTTTGAATGATTTAGTGATCTTCTGTTAAGTTTTATGTCACTTTAGGACCATTTCAGATTTATTAAAGGCAGTTTCTCTGTCTAAATTCGGATCATCTCATGCCCATTTTTGAGTAATTTATCATTTCAAAACCTTCTGATGATTTTCATTGAACTGCTGTGTTCTTCTTTTAGGATCAAGAGTGCACAGCTTCATGACTATTTCTCAGTTTCACTGCCATGTATGTTTTTGTCACTCACTTTAACAAAGTGAATAAATAATTATTCATCTGCTTTGGACAGGTCGGCTGCGGTGTTGGAAACACAGTTTTTCCAATTCTGAAGACGAACAAGTAAGTACAGCCGTACAGCATGTACATGTTGTTTTCAAGTCATGTTTCAGAACTCACAGCTTCTGTGTTAACACTGCCCATTGTGGAGGCTATGGTAGCTTTAGTATTTTTAGATGAGAACGCTTGTCGCTCAGGTGTTTGTCATTTCGGCCCTTTAAAGTTTTTGGTAGATTAAACTCAAAATATATAAATCTAGTTTGGGTCAAAAATAATCCTGTTTATTTGAGTCATTACTTTTAGTCACAATTCTTAACTGTTTAAGCAAACTTTATCAGTCGTATTGTAAAACTTTGCAAATCACCATTGTTATTAAACAATATATTTATTGGATTTTACATATAAAATTTTACAAAAACAACACTAACACAAATAACAGTAGAACAAAACAAAGAACAGTACACAGACTTAATAGTGTTTTTTTTTCCTTCCCTTCCTTCTCCTCCTTCCCTTAAAAAAAAACACACACACAAAATCACAAATGAGTCACTATTTTTTCAAAAACTCTTCTAAGGGTCTCCATATGTCCTCAAATTCCTCAGCTCTTCCTCTCTTAATATACGTGAGTCTTTCAAGCGCAACGCAAGATGCCATTTCCAATATCCATAACTTTATTGGAGGAACGTCCACTTTTTTCCAAAATAGTGCAATTGTTCTCCTGGCCTTCAGGAGGCCAAAGTCTATGAGCGTGGCCTTCTTTTTATTAACAACAAAGTCCTTGGGATATATACCTAAAATACACAGTGTTGCACAATGAGGAATCTGAAATCCAACTATTGTAGAAATTATCTGAACAATAGATTTCCAATCATTTTTGATTTTCCAACAATCCCATAAGCGGTGATATAAGGTACCCTTATCATTAGAGCACTTACTACACGTGTCCGGAATGTCAGGGGTCCATTGATGAAGTTTATCAGGAGTCACATAGGTCCTCATCAGCCATTTATATTGTAATAGCCTCATTCTAGTGTTTATTGTTTGTTTTTGTGCTTTAAGGCATGCATGTTCCCAATCTATCATTTCAATATTTTCTTGAATATCTAGTTTCCATGCCTCCAATCTATTTTTACTAGATTCTGTATCATGTGAAACTAGAGATTTATAAAACATGGAGATCTGCTTACATCCACGCAAACCTGACTGGACAATATCTTCCAAACAGGACAAAGGGGGTTCGTAGCAAATCACCATTGTTAATACACATATAACAGTTTTTTTCACCATTTTGTATAATAAATTTTATAATAAAAAGAAAAAAAGAATAAATCAGATGTTAATTTGCCAGACAAAACTCGGACACAAACTACAATGCAACAGAACATCGAGCCCAGCCAGCAAACAGTTAACAATAAGGGGCTACAGGAACATGGGAAGGGAAAAAAAAGCTTGTATATGTATTTAAAGGCACGGTACGCAATAATACAAATACCCATGTGATTGCACAAAAATACTGTATACCAACATATACATAACATTGATTATTATGGATAAAAAGCATGTTTGCAAAAGATATTTTGAAAATATTCAGAAAATAACAGATGAAGATAAATAAAATAAGTGGATAATAGATATAAAATTCAAAAAAGTTATTGAAAACAAATTCTAGCAAAGCAAAAGTAAGCAAATAAATTAGAGCTAATTATAACAATAAAATACAGGAATTAAAGAAAAGGAATTAAGGTAAATTAACATCGTGAAATAGAAGTACATTTTAGGAAATAAATAGGAAGAATTAATGAAAATAACATAATATGCATAAAAATACACACACATACAAACAGAGAATAATAAACTCAATGTTTTGACTTGTAGTAAAGTGTTTTCCTGATGGTTTAAGTTTTATTGACATCAGTAACTTTCTTGTATGTCCTTATCAAGTCTTTATTGATCTACTTTCTATTAATCTTTCAAATACACGGCGTGTTTCCAACAGAACATGCATCCTTTTATTTGTGAAGGAAACAAACATATTAAAATCCAGAAAAACAGAATTTTGTATATTTGTATGTCTGAGCCTTATTCTCATCTCAACTTGTGTGGTCGACAAAAGTTAACATACACTCGGTTAATGCTTTTATTAATAGCTTCATTGTAAATACACAGTTTTTGCCTTTTTTGTATTCTTCTGTTGTATTCAATAAAAAATGTATTAATAAAAAAGGGTGTCTGCAGATATCTGACTCAGCAGTTTATTATTGGTAATGGCAGATAAGAACATTTTTGCCAGTATTTACAACTAATATTTTCGGCTTCTAAACTGATCATATACAGTATACGCCATATTTTAGCTGAAGTATTAGTGGAACGGAGAAATTAACCATCATACTTTACCTTGCTTTTTCTGAATGTCTGCTTTTATACATCAAAATTATTGTTTATTCAGAATAAAATGCTTCTCTTGCTTCACATCTGTTTCTAACACAAATAGACTCCATGAATTCAGCTGATCAGTTTTAGTAAAGTGGAGGCTTTGTGCTCCTGACAGAAATATTGGTATCAATATCTATACTGCCGATAATGAGTTCAGAAATATCAGCGTATTGGATATCAGTTAAAATCCAATATTATGCATCCCTAATTTGAAGTCAAAAGTTTTGTCTATGGGAGTAACATTGTAGCTGAAAAGGTTCAACACAGCTTCTGTTTTTTGCAGTGACCCAGGCCTCTTTGTTTACTGCTGTGATTTCTCCAGCACAGCTGTTGAACTAGTCAAGGTGAGATGACGGGAGTAATGAGAGTATGATATGTTGATTAGGCATTCATCTCCAGAGCTGTCAGTTCACCGATGATTAAACAGTGTGTCTTCTTGTCTTCAGACTAATCCAGAGTACGACCCTGGGCGCTGCTTCGCCTTTGTTCATGACTTGAGTGATGTGGAAGCTAATTACCCCGTACCCGATGGAACCCTTGATGTTATTGTGCTAATCTTTGTGTTGTCAGCGTTGCATCCCAGCAAGTAAGAGCTTCTCATCGCTTTGATTTTCACTCTCTAATAGTCATGGAGCATTGTCTTCAAGTTTCTCTCTGTTTCAGGATGCAGGCGTCAATCAGCAGGTTAGCAAGGCTGCTAAAGCCAGGGGGAGTGATGCTGCTCAGGGACTATGGACGCTACGATATGGCACAGCTTCGCTTTAAAAAGGGTCTGTAAAAACGGGGACAAGCATGGCTGCAGTCTAAGCTGTTTAAATGTCAATATTCATAAACTGTATTTTCAAAAGAGTTAGGATATTTTATAAGGGAAAATAAAAAACAAAACGGTTCCTATATCTTTTTTTTTTAAACTTTTTTTAATTGAATTCTGCACAATGACAGTGTTTATTGTTTAAACTGATATACTTCATTGTTTTCAGAGAAATATACAATCTCTCTGAATTTGAGTCCTGCAACACATTCCAAAAGCAGTTGGGACAGAGCAAAGAATAGTCTGGGACATTTATCCAATGCTCAGAAAAATTGGAACAACAAGGTCTCCTGGTAGAAAGTGATAGTACAGGTATGGCTGGCAGACTCTGCTGTTCACCAACAACAACAGTGTGAGGCTTCCTTTTAGTGGGAAATGTAATGTCAATGTGTAATTGCAAGGATATATCATCTTCCATCCATAATATACCCAGAAGGTTTAGAAAATCAATAGAAATTGTTGCACACTGGAGCAAGGAAGAAATTCAGCTCTGAATGCTTGTGACTTTCACTCTCTCAGGCGGCATAATGATAGAAACCAGAATCATGATGTGATGACTGTTACAACATTTCAGAAAGCCATGGTCAGTTAACACAGTGCATTTCTGTACCTACAAATGACAGATAAGACTCTGCCACTCAAAGCAAAGCTGTATGTCAACAGCATCTAGAAGCGCTGCAGACTGTCATGGGTCCCAGCTCATCCGAGTTGGTCTGTCCTTAAGAGGAAAAGAGCTGTGGGCAAACAAGTCCACAGAAAATGTTTTCAGCACTAATGGCCATCGTGTCCCTCAGGCTAATATGGCCCTCTAGATTGTTACCAACTCTGTCCAAAACTCAGCTTTTGTGATGGGGGTGAGAGTGTATCAGAGACCATGGCATGGGTAACTTGCACTCCTGTGAAGGCTCCATTAACAGGATTTGGAGCAACTTCTGCTTCCATCCTGACAACATTTATTTATAGGCCGACCCTGCTCTTTTAAGCTAGACTGCCAGTCCAAAAAGTATGGCCGTGCAGCAGAAGGGAGCATGTTCTAGACTGGTCTGCATGCACTTCAAACCCGAGTCCCATTAACAAAGTATGGCACGTTATTGTGCTGAAAATATAACTATGGAAATCTCAGTATTTAGCAAACTAATGTATACATCAAGGAATGATGGGCAAGAATGAACTTTCAGCTATGATGGGTGATACCAGAATTTTTCAAATCAATGCGACACTGATACTTGATGCCTTTTTTTTCTGTAAAATTCTAATACTGAAACCAATTGTCTCTGGCAATGCAGACAAAATGGTTGTGAATTTTTGTCTCCTATCAACCAAAAGCACATAAAGGAAACATGTTGTCCAGACTCTAAACCATTAGATCATAAAGTACATTTAGTTTTACATCTCATACCAAAGAACATAAATATTTACAGACCTCTACAGCAAATGTTTTTAATGACTTTAAAATTGAATTCCAACTGAAACAGCTATACTAATGTAGGTTTTTGTTGCACAGATTGATACATCTTTTAAAGGAACATGAAATCAGAACTAAGTTAAATATCACATGACATTAAGATATTTTCTAAAGAGTAGTATAAAATTATGCTTTATCATTCCTACATTCATTTGCCACAAAGCTGTGTTATGTTTCTGTTTGTAGGTTTGCAGGTGCAGCTGTGTACTGTTTGATAGGTCTGATTGGTCTTCAAAGTCATGCCAGAAAATGGCACTGCCTTGGCATGAAGAATGAGAGAAAGTCTCAAAACAGTTCATAGAACTTCACAGATAAACAGTTTGTTAGAGGACTGTTTGGTATCAATATTTCAAGGGAGTAATCAATAAAAGCAGGGTCCTTGTGGAAGTATCAGTATTTGATATCAATACTACACGTCCCTACACTCGCTGAAGAGTGTTGTTAAAGGGGGAAAACATGCTTTTGTCCCAATTGTTATTTTAGGGTGTTGCAGGCATGATATTCAGAGTGTATGTATATTCCCATAAGCACAATGAAGCTTGTCCATTTGGACATTTAATATCTAGTCATTGTGCTGTATTCAATTGAATTTAGGTTGAAACATATTCTGTATCATGCTTTTTCACATTTACATCACATTCAACTCTTTGGGAAATGGGGTTTGTCGGCAGTTATATTATCCCTGGTCTCTTGAAAGACCTCTCACATTACTGTAAGGTATGTTTGAGCAGGGTTGAAGCAAATCACACCATGCTATCTCTTTGAGTAGGGTCAGTTAGCATGATTTAAACTGCTCTGCTCAATGGTATAATGGACCAACATATTCCTACAATTAACTCTGTCTAGGAAAATCATTGCTCATTATACTGTATAATAATTGTAGTGCTTTTTCTTTTACTTTAGGAAGGTGTCTGTCAGAAAACTTTTACGTCCGGGGAGATGGAACTAGAGTTTATTTCTTCACTCAAGGTAAGACTAAATAATCATACTGTATAAATTTGACTTTATCGTTTAAATTGTAATCATTATTTCTGATTAAATCCAAGTTTTTTTGTATTTCAGATGAGCTCCATGAGATGTTCAGTAATGCTGGGCTTGAGAAAGTGCAGAATCTAGTGGACAGGCGGCTGCAGGTGAATCGAGGGAAACAGCTCACCATGTATCGGGTGTGGATCCAGTGCAAGTACCAAAAAGCTCTGGTTCAGCCAACTGAGATGCAAGACTGAGAAAGAGAGGAGACCACGCCTGGTTTGAGTGTCAATCACAAGTGAAACTCAAATCAGGACTGATGGCTTTTTTTCTAAGGATGTGTACTGACATCAGGAGCTCGACTGGTATTGAAGTAAAGGGATGCCACTGGATAGTCATAGGCCATGTAGGCCTTAAACTATCTCAGATCTGGACTTTGGTCATGACTCGTGTCTCTGGTGGTGCTACGATCCTGGAAGAAATACTCTTTCTTATTTCATGCTGAGGAGTTCAGTAATCAGAGGGCTGGTTACCCCTTAAGTAAAGTTTGTACTATGTCAGATTCTGTTTTTAATGAGCTGATTGTTTTGAAATAAACTGCATGATTTTTAAGATAACTTTGTGACCTTTTCAGCTGTGTCTCCTTCATTTTCAACTGTTATCTGGTACTGAGAGATCTGGAGTGTTATATTATAGAGAGGAACTACATGCCACATCGGTGATCCCAAAATGGTGGCTCATGGCCAGGCCCAGCCTGCCATTGATACTAATTTTGCCTGCATGAACTCTATTGAGCATTTAATTCCATTATCTGCTCTGGTTATATTCATATTCTCTGTCATTCACAAAGAAAACAGTGAATCGTAAGTTTATCTTTTATACATGTAAGTTAAGGATCTGGTAGATACAAAATATTTTTCCCTGTCAATAAAAAATGAAAATGGTGCATACTACTGTCACCCTTTATGACATAATGTAAGCTGATCAATGGTAGTGTTTACTGCAGGGATGGACAACTTTGGTTCTCATTAGAGCCACATCAGTTTCATCTTTGTGCAGTCAAATTGCCCAGGCCAGATTGCTGTACCTGTCGGATGCTCCTATTTCAAAAATCAGAGTATTGTATTGGCTAACTGAACATGAGGAACAAAGAAAGGAGAAATCATAAGATTTTTACATGTTTTGACTCAAATACAGTTCTTATTTATTTTAATGAGCTAAACACAGAATTCAAGCCTTTTTCACCAAAATTCAAGCAAATTTTAATGAATTACTTAAATACTTAATTATTAATTGTCCATTAATAATTTTGTAATGCTAATGAAAGTACTAAACAAAAACAATAATGGCCAATTACAGCTCTTTTCTGTAGGAAATATTGCTATATTCAATGTTTTCCTTGTACAGTTTGTCACATTTTCCATGTGAAAAAAATCATTCTTTTATAAATTAACTGCTGGTGCCTTGATGGAGTATAAAGGGGGTGCATGTGGCCTCAGGCAGCCAGTTTCCCAACTTTTATCTATAGAAACTTTTATTGTTGCAGTATTCAAACCTGCAAAAGTTTTTTCCCTAACTTAATTATTAGACTATGTGGCCCTCAAGTTAAACTTATTTTGGCATCTTATGCTGTTGGCCCTTAACACTAAATGCCTCACAGCAAGTTTCCCAAATGCTGAAAGCTTTACTTTATTTAATATGTAAACTAACAATCAGCATTTTCAGCTATGGTGTGAATATCATGGCAACTTTCTAACAAGTGATGATTTTGGTGGTTGTGTGGGTGGGCTCAGATAAATGGTATTGTATAGTGAGGGATCTGCCATTGGGGCAGGCGTGGACTAAACGAAGGTGAAAATACTTGGGACAATCTCACGAGAAAATGTGAGATTTTACTGATTATTGTTTACATTGCAAAAACATGAGATTCGAACCGAATCGATCCGGATTTCACTGAAACGCTTCGGAAGAGCACAACTTCCGAAACAGATTGGTGTCTCCCCTGCGGCGAGGAAGGAGATCGGAGCCGAACTTCTTTTTGATCGAGCAGAAAGCCAGGACCCGAAATTCATCTCACTACCGGGGGAGAAAAAGATAGGGGTAACTCACGCTAGCCTAAAGACTTGATTTATAGCTGGTGGAAAACGCAGATTGTCGAGGACTGCTGTTGTGTTGAATTAGATAACATAACCCTGAGGGACACACGGTATGGTCCTCGGAGAGAAGGATGTGATGGGGATACCCGCCTAAGGAAAACAGCAAGGCGGGTTTAGGATACCCGGAGTCGTCGAGGCCTCCGAGGGGAGTCCTCCGTCGTCTACCTTGAGCCACCCCGCGCGCTCCCGTGTCCGGATCGTGAACAGTCAGTACGCGAGGGACGAGGCGGTGGATGCGGCCTAGCCTGGGAGGGTCTGCCGAGCACTGGGGAAACAACGGGGACGCTTTCAGGGTTAACAACAGGCCCTCTAGAGGACCGTAAAAACATTAAATTCCAGTGAGTATTCCTTTAGGTTTTCCAATATAACCCTAAATTTGTCTGTGTATCTCGGAACAGCTTCTCAAGACGACGAGCAGTCGACAACAGAGCCGAGATGATGCTTCTTTTTGACAGACGAGTTAATGTTAGCATGTAGGCTACACAACGCAGCTAACAGAGGTGCAATTGTGACATTTTTGATCATTGCGGAAAGCGTATGCAGTATCATTTCTATAATACAACCTGTTTTTTTGTCATTTGGACGAAAATGACAACCATTTAACTTATAGCTGGTTACTTAACGAATACAAATGTAATGTTTCAAGCTAACGTTAACCATTAGCTACCTAGTTGCATGGCTAGTGCTAATGCAATGCTAAAATATGACCAAGATCTACGACATCCAGTAGTCAAATTCAACCTCTTTCATCCACTCTCCAAAAATGAAGATATTTGGGTTTATTTTATATTTAATTGTATATAGCCTATTATCTTCTCTTCATGTATATTCATGTTTGAAATCATGAGGTCTTGTTTTTTGGTGGGTGTCATGTCTTTTAATGTAATATCTCTTTCCTTTAGCAAAGTTAATCATCTTGAATTACTTCAGTTATGAAGAGTGCTCTACATATATCTTGCCCTGCTAAGTGATGCAAACATAGACAGGCTTGCAAGCTTATTTTTCCAGTGCTAGCTGACTTCTTTGCCTGTCATTTACTTAAGATGTATCAAATCGTTATCCTATCCATTACAATGATATACGAACCAGAAAATCCAATCAAGTGTCACTTATATAATGATCAAAGACTTGCATTCATCTTTTCATGGCCATGAATAATGTAGGGTTGCTTAATCATGGCAAAATCACACTAATGATGAGTCTGATGGGCAATGAGATCTTGATCAGGTTTTGTGGTTATGCATTGATTTGATATTTTCTGTTTGTTGGGGTCAAACTCGCCTAAACATTAACATACAACACACTTTGAAACAAAACAATTGATGATTGTATATAAGTTTTCAGGCTGATATTCCGGAGGTATAAACTGCAAATTGATATTGAGATAGTTAACTATCATAGGGATATCTTTCGTTGATATAAACAAATTAAGTATTTAGCACAAATTAAAGAAAGAATAACACACACAAAATAAGAACATCATGATGTGCATCTGACTTTTTTATGATTATGGGAATTAAAGAAATGCAATGGGGAATTTTGATTAGATCAATGGTCCACTGGTACAATGATGCGGGTAACACCATCCATGCTGTTTGCGAAGGTCATAGATAATTCATAAACCCAGTGGTCAGTATTTAGGATGTAAACTTCGATGTTAACCTTTGAACAGAGGCCAGCAAGCCGGGCACTCATTGTCTTTTTTGGCCTTTTCCTTTGTGTGAGTATTCTTGGCCGTTACTCCATCAGCGACCTTTAAGCCAATAATGCAAAGTTATCACATGATGCTGTAATTTCCCAGACAATGACTCCACACATCTGGCTAATGTCATTAATGCATATTCAGTGTTAACTGTGTGTTCAGCCATGCTGGTGCTGCGAGTGTTTCACAGGGTGCTCAAGCTGAACACACATGATAGTGGAAAACATTATTGTCAGGCTTATTGATGACTCAGAACAGGAATTTTCCATATGGCTAAAAACAGCCATGACTCATCACAACCAGTGCCTTTTGAAATAGTGATCCGTCACTCCCACTTGAATATACCAGACCCTGCAATGTCTTTCTTAATCTGTGCTCTTGTTTCTGCAGCCATGATGGAAGAACTGCATAGCCTGGACCCCCGACGGCAAGAGCTGTTGGAGGCTCGCTTCACTGGTGTCGGCGTAGCTAAGGTTTGTGTTATAGCCGTCGTCGCTGAGGTGGAGCCTGATACCTATCCTGTCAAAGTGACAATAATCCAAAATTTTCTAAAGTAAACAATTTTGTCAATCTCTTCCTTTCTTTGTTCCACTGTGCTTCAGTATCATTCTTCTGTTTGGCCTGGACTGGCTTGGCCCCTCTCCTTTTCTTTGTCTCTGGAGAAGGTTGAGCTGTGTCTGTGTTTTTTGGCCGGTTTGATATGGCATCCCTCCCTTGGCTCACGCTGAAGTGCCTGTATATGCAAGTGGCAACGCGTGCCAAAAAGGCCACAGACAGGACAGTGGTGGTAGGGGGAAGGAAGAAAGAGTGAAGGCAGAGGAGGAATGCAGGAGTCGTTCTTGACCAGGTGTGAGTGGGAGCAATGTTTAGCCCTCCAGCCTCTTGCCTGCTACACGGATGGAGCTGTCTTTGTGGAAGGTGATCTTGGAACAGTTAGGGGAGCAGGAGTCAGCGCCAGGAGTGGGCCGTGTGCCAGCCATAGGCAGAGCTGAGCCCAGAGCATGGCATGGCTGTTGCCGCAGAGAAAATGGCGGCCTTTTGCGAAGGCATTAGTCCAAAGCAATCCTGTATGACAAGAAACAAAGTATAAGTTAGAGGGCAGATGATAGAGATGTGTGTTTACTACAAGAATGAAAAAAACATCAGCCGGTGGTCTAAAAGCCCTTCAATGCCGAGTCACATAACAGCTTGGAGTTCTTTTTTCTTGACCTTGAACAGCCCTGTGGCACTGCTGCTCACTCTGCATCACTTTGGTATAACAAAAGCAAGAGGAACTGGACAAAGAGTCAGGGCACCTTTTGCTAATGGGACAGAGTGGCTGCAAAAAATGTTGGGAAGTGCTTTTTCTTTTTGAAAATGTCTGATCAAACAGCCAAGTTATCTCGAAGTGGCCAGGATGTGTGTGCTAAAACAGGCCGGCATTCTCAGATTAAGCAGAGCATCTTGGCATCTTTCACAGAGGGGGGGGGGGGAATAGTATGGAGCACGGTGAACAGCAGAAAAATGGATGACATTATCTAAAGGTGACAGAGAGAGGGAGGGATACATCCTCAGCAGCATGCCTAATGTTCAGCCATTTTAGGAGGGTTCAGTGAGGGAGCTCCAGTGTGCTCTGAATGACTAAGTATCTCTCCCTGATTGGGCAGTGCCTGCTGAATCTTGATGCAATCCATTTGACTGACAGGCATCACCTAGGGAACCGGTATTAGGACTGATGTGGGTCTAGATCCACGGGGAATTAATGGTGACTGTGTTAAGCCGAACCTCTGCATCCTTGCTGTTCACTTATTTACTCAGGTCTCTAACTCTGCATGCCCCCGTTTTCACAAGGACATTTTTGAAGATAGTTCTCCACATTTACGTCCTTTCAGTCTGATCCTTAATATATTTTGCATTAAATTGCCCTCTGCGCTTAATTTTTCTTGTATTGTCCCCTCATTTTTAACAGGGCTCGGGTCAAAACCAAAATGAGTCATCCAATCAGAGTCTATGCAGCGTGGGTTCGCTCAGCGACAAAGAGCTGGAGGTTGGTCTCTGTCCCTCATCAACAGGTTTTCTTTATGCAAAATATCTTCCTGTTCCCTGATTATAAATGTGGCGGACTTCAACTCATTTTCCTCACAGACTCCTGAGAAAAAAGCCAACGACCAGAGAGCGAGAAAACGGAAAGCAGAACATTTTGACAGCAGCCAAGGTAGGACTGACCCATGGCTGTGATCCTTTCATCACAATTCTCACATGTTACCCTCTCTAAACTCCTGCCTCTCTCCTTTAGGCAAAGCAGGAGCAAGGGGACACAAAATTAGCGATTATTTTGAGGTGAGCAGCAAAGAATCACTCATTTTTTTTACTCTGTGTGCCCGGCTAGTCTTGTGTCCATCGTTCGGTCACCTTCATTCTTACTTTCTAACCCCTTTCAAGCGTCCCAGCCTTTGTGTTAAACTGCTTTCTTCCTCTTCTCTTTGTTCTTGTCGGTTAGTTTGCGGGAGGTAGTGGTCCTGGTACCAGCCCTGCCAGGGGAATCCCACCAGTGGTCCGCTCTTCCCCACAACACTCGCTCTCCAACCCTCCTGTCACGGTGAGCATGTTTCCTCTGTGCTCACTCCTGTGCTTTCTGAAATCATAACAATCTTTTCTACTGTTCTTTCCTCTGCTTATTATTAACATAAAAAAAAGTGTTTGCATATTTCTGTTTCGTCATAAAAAGTACCTGGATCAAAGTTGGGAAATGAACCATGTTTATACGACACTGACCTTTTGCATCTGATGTCACAAGCCTTTCCCACCCTTATCTGGCAAGCGGGGATGTGTTACTTTTTTGAGTATCTATGCTGGTATAAATTCTGTTGTTCCCATGATATTTTGTAATCCACCTAAATTAACTGTCCTAACCAAGCAGGGCTGGGTGTTTCCGGCAACTTCCCGATGCGATACATATCCCAAAACACATACATTTTCAGCGTTGACTACACTATTGACACACTTCCCAACAAGTTTTGTTTTTTTATTGAAAAAAGAACAAGTATGAGTTTTAAATGACTCTACAGCTTAAGAAACTTAAATTCGGACCCTCAAACATGGTCGACCGAGGTTCAAATTTGGAACATGTGCTTCATTATGTAGCTTGGCTTTTACTTAGAACTGTGCCATTGTTGCATTATCCAAAGTGTATTGACAACAATTGTCAAAGCACTGAAGCCGTATTGATTCTGGAGAATGCGTATGGATGCATGTATCCCCGAGGAGTGCGTGATGATATTTTGCCGTATCGATGTTTGGAACACAGGCCTGTAACCAAGTGAGCTGTTAAAAGAATACTCACAAATGCCTCTTTGTGTAGTTATCTGTTTGATACATTTCTGATAAACATATTTCTGCATTTTGGTTAATTCATACTCACAGAAGTGTTCTAGCAAGAAGAGCTGGAAAACTTTAGGATTAAAGACAGGCTGTACGATACTGAGGGGAAATGATGTTGCAACATTTTTTTTCCACCTGAAGTACCATTGGGGGGGTTGCCACTTGTATGCCACCTTTTCATGTAAGTGCAGTTTTTTATATGCTGCAACTTAAGTGTGATGTTCAGGTGTTCAGGTCACTCAAGACATTAATAAAGAGTTCGATAATTATGAATAATAAAAAAAAGGCAAAGAGTGAAAAAAAACAGTTTAGTTCTCATTCAACATGCCTCATCTGTAGCTTTTTTTTTATTTCCATCAAACTACATTTAAATGACAGTATTTGAACAGTATTACATGCTTTAAGTCACATGATTGACTCTGAGGTTCCTGCAATGTGACTGTTGGGCATGCACACATTGAATTTCCAATGCATAAACAATATATTGTTCAGAATTAGGGCTGGGATGATTCACTTTTCTCCCAATTTGATTTATTGCGATTTTTTTTTAGGTGCAAATTGGATTTAAATTGCGATTCTACGATATTGACGATTTTTTGCAATCTTTAGTTAGCTTTTATTCACACCAGCGAAAACGATGAATAATGATGATGCCTCCAGACTATATCAGGAAAAATACACATCACATGTGAGTCAGTTTTTAGGATTTATTCAGCAATATATTTTAACCAGCTGTTTATACTCTCTCCTTTCAAAAGCCTGGATTGCATATAAAAGTGGCTTGTTAACCCTTTAGGCACCAGAGTTTTTTCAAGAAAATATTCAATTTTGCTATCAAGATTTAAAAAGGCTGTAGTTTAAAAGTGGTTAGTTTTCTTACCCGTCATCATCACTGTAATTTTCGGGCTGACTGTCCTTTTAACCCCCCGGCTTCTCCCTCGTCAGCCCAGAGCTCTGCGGTCTTTCACATTCCCGCTATCACCGTCACTTTTCGCGGTGTTTTGAGCTTCCTGCATCCCAGGCCACGTCCCCTCCTCGGCACTCGCCGATTACTTCTATCCAACTCATGGAGAGGCAAAGCATCGGCCTCGGCATGTGCTGCTTGGGGACTGTAATGGCGCGCGGACCCGCGCCCGCTGCGCACACACGTGCCGGCAGTTTCACCCTCACTGGACTGACCGTCATCCTCAGAGAGTAAATATTCCTCAGATTCAGAGTCAGCCAGTACTTGACAAAGTACTCTCAGGATCGTCAGTACTCTTACTCACTCTGTGTGTGTCTCTCTTATCCTCCGTCTCTCTCTCTGCTCCGCTCTACAGACTCTACAGCCACACTTGCCTCCCTCGGTCCAATGTGTGTTTCAAAATAAATATAAAACTTTGAAAAGAAACCTGTCACCTGTCCACTATCTACTGGTGAAAAGTAGTAACACTATTCAGTACTTTTTTAACAGCTATGGCCTGTTTTATTCAGCAATGTCGCCTGCCGCAATTTTGCCACTTGAGTGCCTAAAGAGTTGGGGGGGGGGGGGGGGGGGTCAATTTTTGAACTAAACAGCCGATTTAAAAATCAGCAGACAAAAAATTGCGATACTTGTGTGAATCGATTATTTTCTCCCATTCCTATTCAGAATATTAACTGTCCCTGCTTTTTCCTTTATTTGTGAGCACCCTTGAACAGCTGCATGATTATTAAAGATCCTACTTGCAGCATTTTTTTAGATATTGACAACACAATTATAAAATATGCAGTTACATACTGATTTTACCACTTGCACCACATGCGATCATTGAACTTACAAGTAAGAGTATACAAATACCTAAAAATAATGAAAGGTGAAAAAAGATAAAGTGGAACATGTCACAGCAGTGCTGTCATCTCAGTTATTCAGTTTAATAATTGTGGGAACTAGTGATTGCAATTAAGATTGAAACTCAGTTTATTCCCAGCTCTACCTTGAGGTGACTTTCATCATTTTACATGAGTGAGACTGATTTCAGAAACACTTTTTCTCTCACTATTGTCCACTCCTGCACCTCCAAAAACCCATCCTAAAGGTAATTATCAGCCAAAATAATGAGTAATCCTGAGACAACAGTGACACTTCTGCTGTGCACTATAGTGTGACTTCTTATCAATCACATGTCTGCAATTCTACGGATGTAAAGAATAAGACAAGTTTTTACTAGATTCAAAGTTAATGTTCATTTAGAAAAATGTGTCGGGCTTCATGCACTGGAAAAAGGCTGTTACCTTTGCCATGAAAGTTATGTTTCTGTTGGCTTAATCTATCATGGCGCAGGGATAAAGTGATAAGATTTTGGTGGTGATTTAAATACTGATGCGGATCCAGGAATTTCTGAAGGATTTGTGGGCATTGCACAACAGCTTTTGCATATTTTTGATGATAACTTGGCTAAGAATGTCAGAAATGCTTTAGTGGAGGTTTGTGCTCTCACTTCTAGTAAACAGTGCGAGTCACTGACAGTAGTCTGTTAATAAGATAACCAGCTTGAAATGTTTAGTCTAGATCAGATCAGGGGTGTTGAAGTTAAGGTGAGAAAGACCCCCGGAGCAGCAGGTAGCACATGCTGATGGCTCATGTGGAGGTGGACAGTGGAATTTTTTTTTATTTGCAAACGCTATGTTGAATGATATGTTGGTTTTGCTGATAATTGTCACTCACCACGGTGATTCTCCAGCATCTCTCCTTTGACAGTCTGGTAGCTGCTCCTCATCAGCATTTAAGGGCAGGGATGCTGCTTTTTGGAGCTTTGCAGACGCTTCATCTGTGTCATAGTTCTCAAGCAGCTCTCAAAGCAAACTCGATTCATTTATATCTGTGATTGTCACACACTTAAAGCTCAATGTCTCCAACGCGGGGGAACAAATCATAGGAGACAGGACAAAAATCAAACCTGCAAGACTCTCTGTTGTGGAGTCATGAGGCGCCCCGGACTGATCTGTTGTCGGTTATTACGACTCCCTACACGAGACTTTCAGGGCTGAGAGGTCCCAAACTCCTACGACTGTTGGGTTGGGCCATAATCGTTCATAAATCATGTAGTATGACCCCGTCATTAGACGTTGTGTAGGTGTTTTTGATGTTAATGAACAAAACATTGCTCTGTATTCAGGACTTCCTTTGCGGCTGTGTCGCAAACAGATTCCAGTACTGTTTGATTTTTTTTTTTTTTTTAACTCGGATCATTGCAAAGTTTAGGATTTTGGTATTGTGTTTTTTATTGCAGAAAATATTGACAATCATGAAGGGGATCACCATCCAACTAAGAAATCAGGGTTCCCAAGCAACCTGGAAAACCTGGAAAATGATTGCCCAATTTTGCAGTCATGGAAAACAAATGGAAAATGAGGAAAAAAGTGAAATGTCCTGGAAAAGCTTAAATTGTCTTGGAAAGTTATTTGTCTTCCTTCTAGCTTGAAACATAGGAAATTAAGTAAAAGTGTACTTGGTAACTAATGTACACGTAGCCAGAAAATGTGAGTAGGTAAAATAATGTAAGTTTAGGCATAAAATATAAAAACTCAAAACAGTGGGGACAAAAAGAAATAATAAAAAATTGACAAAATAAAGTTTAGGCTAAATTAACAAAATCTATTCATAAAAAGCAGAGTAAATAAAGATTAAAACATATGTATAACCATAACTTTATAATAGTAAGACACATAAAAGCCAGACCAAACAGATAGCCAACAGACAATGTTCGTGCTGGAGAGTTAGAAACAAAGAAATTCTAAGATCAATGTGATCAATAGCTAGAGATATTGTTCATCAACCTCTAATCTTGTTTTTTAGAAGGCTAACTAGAAATGAAAACTGCCCACGGCAACAGTGTAACTTCAGTTGGTTATGTGACACTGGAAAAGTCCTGGAAAATGATTTCTAGAAAAGAGTGGGAACCCTGGAAATATTGAGATAGAATTTTTGGTCCATATCACCCAACCTTAACTTAAAATCCATTAATACTAAACCATTAAAGGCAGCAGTCAGAATAACTTGGTGAGACTTAAACTTTGTGCCACACACTTTTAACGGTGTTTTCAGTTTCATTATCTTGATGACGTGCGATTTTCCCCCGATGTTTTGTTTTGACTTGAAGCTGCAGGTTTCCATAAATGTTCTAATGTGATAATGTTCACACATTAAGACCCAGGCTGTGCGTAAGGCTCTCATCGGGCAAATGTTTCTGCCTCCTAGGTGCAGCAGGGAAGCCCATCATCCGTAAGCTCGGTCAACACAGAGCACTCGACGTGTTCGCTGAAGCCCATCTCGCTTCACATGCTCCACAAAGCCACACAGGTACCGTACATGCTGAAAGGGCTCACCGGGACATTTGTCTGTTTTGATTCTTGGTGTAATTCAGAAGAGGTAGTTGAACGATTTGCATACAAACCAAGTGTTCAAGAGAATTGTTTGACACTGGAAGAATTTCCTGAAGTATTTCTTGTACTACTTCACTGATGCAGAATGAGCCACCATTAACACTGTTTCTGTGCTCACTGTGCCCTGTAGTCTGACCTTACCATAGAGAAACTAACAGCAATGGAGAACAACAAGAACTCTGACCTGGAGAAGAAGGAGGGCCGAATAGACGATTTGCTGAGGGTACTAATCTCATTACATTTTTTATCCCTGCTACTCTGCTTGCCATTTTCTGTTGTTCTGAGGATATCATGTTCTTTGTTATGGTTTTTTTACTCATAGCATGAAAGCCTGAGCAGATCTTTTCTGTTTGGATATGAAGAAACTATTCTGGTTCTTAATTTTACCTCACCTGACCCCTTTCCCCTGTTTGTTTTTTCTGTGTGCTCCAGGCAAACTGTGACCTAAGAAGACAGATTGATGAACAGCAGAGGATGCTGGAGCGATACAAGGAGCGCTTAAATAAGTGTGTGACCATGTCCAAGAAGCTGCTTATTGAAAAAGTACGTTTGTTTCACCGCCCTCTGACATTTTCAGCGTTTTTAGCTGTAGGACATGGTGGATAACAATTATTGGTATTCCAATTCTGAATTGAGCCCCATTTGCACAGGATGAGGATTACCTGTTGACCTCTGGTAATTTGTTAATGATTTAGAGTGTGATTCATTTTCACTGGATCACAGAAATCTCTCATTTTGTCAGATTAACTGAGATTTCTCATTGAAAAGATCAAGTCTAATGAAAAGTTTGTCAAGAGTCATTAAGTATAATTTAGTGCTTTTTGTAACTATTTTAAAATGTGTACAAAAGCGTAATGTAGTGAATCTAGCATTCACTGTACATGTTAAGTCAACAAGTAACCCATTTACGCTGTGGGTTCAAGCTAGGGCTGGGAAATATATCGATTAAATTAATTAATTTAATTTATTTTCTTTAGAAGATTTAAAGATTAAAAGTTGAGATTTTTTTCATTCACTTTCTTAAATTGTAAGTAGTTGCAAAGTTTGAAAAAATACACTGAAATTTTACAGCTTTCATGATGGTGGCACTTAGGTTTTGCACAAAAAACAAGCACTTTTATAGGCTTGTTTTTTTAAATTAGAATAAATATTGGTCAGAGAAAAACATGTTAACAAGCTGCAAAAGTCCCTCAGCATTCAGTGTTTATGTAGGCAAACCTGCCTGCATTAGAACTACATGATCAACATTTTATGACACACACTTTAATTTTAAGAGGGACATTCTGATTAATTTAGGAATATATTTTGACAACATGAAGGCAGAACTTGATTCATGTCATTTTTGTGTCGCTTGGAGTTTTTTTTTTTTTTTGCATTGACAGGAGAAAAAATCTGGGATTTTATTTTAGGCCATATCGCCCAGCCCTAGGTCAAGCTGTAATATTTAAACCCCTGTGACGCATCACCTCATCTGTAAACATCTTACGTACATGCCAACTTTGGCTTGAGTTGCCAAGGCTTTCATACCAGATTTGTGCTACGTTGTGGCTTCATCTCTCTGTTGTCATGGCTCTGTTTCTCCATATACAGAGCTTTAAATTTATAAAACCATCAGCCGATGTAAGGTGTATGCCACAGCAGACCCATATTGACAGCATTGGTAACTTAGAGAAACATTTTTATGTCTCTGTTTTGTTAAAGGAAAAGTTCGGTTCCTGCAGCTTTTACATTGTTTATAGAATGAAGAACAACAATATACTCACCCAGAAGGCTTTCCTGATGCAAACGGTGCTTCGGGAGATATTTAGATCCAAAATCGAGCAGCGGACACCGATATAATGGTAGCCTGTAGGGCACAGATCGCCGCTCCTAAAAACTGCATTAATCGTCCAAAAACTCATGTTTTTCACCGATATTCCATCATGATTTGCTCCGAAAGGACCGCCATTGCAGCCTGTGTCTCTCCACACAGCGCTGTGTGGCTGAACTAACCTCTGAACTGACGAGCTGTTTACGTGCCCTTTGCGCATGCGCAGTGCGGCTCACTGTTTCAGGGGAAGATCGGCAGCTACAAATCAACTTTCTTCTTCCAGTTTTGTGCAAAATGGACGAATGTCTATGGGATGAAGATGTTGTGGAGGAGGACTTTGAATATGATGGACGTCCTTACAGTTTGGAGCCACAGTATACAGATATACAGATAAGGAAGCGATCGCAACGCTCCAGAGAGTACTGCGCATGCGCAAAGGGCATGTAAACAGCTCGTCAGTTCAGAGGTTAGTTCAGCCACACAGCGCTGTGTGCAGAGACACAGGCTGCAATGGCGGTCCTTTCGGAGCAAATCATGATGGAATATTGGTGAAAAACATGAGTTTTTGGACGATTAATGCAGTTTTTAGGAGCGGCGATCTATGCCCTACAGGCTACCATTATATTGGTGTCTGCTGCTCGATTTTGGATCTAAATATCTCCCGAAGCACCGTTTGCATCAGGAAAGCCTTCTGGGTGAGTATATTGTTGTTCTTCATTCTATAAACAATGTAAAAGCTGCAGGAACCGAACTTTTCCTTTAATACACCAGTAGGTTGAAGCTTTTTAACCAAAATCCATCCATTATCTATACCACTTTCCCCTTTTGAGGTTGGCTCAATTGTATTAAAAAAAAGGTACATTTCATTTGAAATTCCTCATTCATTTTCAAGATGTATGCCCAGTAAGATTTTTCAGTTATCAGCCAGTGTTTTTTAAATATTGATCTGTATTGTAGCCTCTATGGAAAGTTTAAAGAGAGGCAAAATCCCCATCAATAAAAAACTGACCTGCAGAATGAAGGCCTTCTGATCATGCAAGGGTAGTTCAGAGGTATCAAACAGCTTTAACCTGAAATGCACTGACAGAAAGTGGAATTAAACAGCTTCTATTTTGTGTGAGATTTTAGTCCACCACATGCCTGTGTGATGAAGGTAAATTTGGCTCTACATTTCATTACACTTCTGTTTAGGCCAAGAAATGCATGTGGCCTGTGGAAAATAGGCCAGCTCCCTGTTCTTGAGATTTTTGGGAGACGTGCAGGACGTGCCGAATGTCTGAAAGTTCTATCCCAACTCACAAGGCTTTGACGCAAAAGTGCTGCAACAAGCCTTTGTCATAATTAGACTAGAAACATTCTTAGGAGTACTACAACGCCTTAAAGATCCCATGTCTAACTAAATCAATGTTCTTTGCTTTTAGTTTTGTTAAGAGGGTGCTTTGGAAGTAGAAGAACATGACCATTTTAGCATTTAATAAAGAATTGCGTTTTGCCTCTTTAAAAGAAATACCTGTTAAAGTGCGTACTTTTTACTTCCTGCGTATTATGTGAAAGCTGAACAACCTAAATCTACAAGTGTGTTTTCTGCTCAAGACAGACATGTTGACTGTCTTAAAAGTTCACTTCCTTACCCACACACACATTTTCCATCAGATATCTTTTGAGCCAATCAGTGCAGAGCTGATTGCTGTGGCCTACCTGCCCCCTCACACCCAGGTGTTTCTTAAGGGGAGGGGAAAAGAGCTGTACATGATCTTCTACAGAGACCAAATATTTCATTTATTTAATTCAACTTTAATCAAATTCTTGCCCAGTAGACACTCAAGACATGATGTAAACAGCCAGAGGTGCTCACTCCCAGCGCTCCTGTCTCCCTCTAAATTCTCGTGCCTCCCTCTCTCCAATGTCACGCCTATGAGATGAAGCAAATAGGGGCTCACTTACCTCCACATTCTGTCTTCATGACTTTTACAGTGGAGGCGAAACATCAGGGGGCATACATATCACGCCTTGAATTAGCGGTATGAATTTGGCTGAAGACTTGAAACATGTTCACTGAAGTGACATCACACACACACACTGCTGTAACACATCTAGTGTGAAACGTGTCATCATCAGTAATACTCATCCACACATGGATCAGCTGTTGATGCAACTGAATATTTAACAAAACACGTTTCAGGACATGACTTCTATTTCTTTTAGGATGCAGAATGTAAAGCTTAAATATGTTATTAGAAGATTAGGCTCCTGTTAGAGGAAGCATCAGGAGTAGATGAGGGATGGTAGGGTTTGGGCTGTTTGTGCTCAGCGAGAAGCAAGAGGTGCGAGAGTTATTGTGTTGCTAAAGGAAGTAAATTAATGATGTGTCAGAACAAACACTGAAAATAAATTTGGGGAAAGAAAAATCAGCGCTAATAGCTAACATGTGTCAAGATCTTTTTAATCTGTGTTCAGCTCCCCTTCTGCTAACACTTCACAAATGATCAGAGGTCAACAGGTGAAGTTAAGCTTGTGCAAACAGGGTTTTAGACCACAAAGAGGAGAGAGAACGGATCTAATGTTGGTATTTCTCTGCTTCTTTGCTATAGTCGAAACAGGAGAAGATGGCATGCCGGGACAAAAGCATGCAGGACAGGCTGCGACTGGGACACTTTACCACGGTTCGACATGGAGCTTCTTTCACTGAGCAGTGGACTGATGGATATGCCTTCCAAAACCTTATCAAGTCAGTACTGTTTGCCTCTTTCAGCATTCTCAGCCCTGGCATTTATCATGATTTTCTTTCAAATGACGTAAACGCTCCTCTGGATTTTAAGCTAAGATGTTGTATAATGAATGAGCTAGAATAGATCCAATGGGAGTGAGTGAGCTGTGTGAATACAGACGACAATCCACTCTCATATTTGGTCTGTGATGTTTGTAAGTAAGATATGTTTCTTGTGTTTTCAGGCAACAAGAAAGGATCAATTCCCAGAGGGAGGACATTGAGCGACAGAGGAAACTCCTGGCCAAACGTAAGCCACCGTCCATGGCACAGACTCCGCCCCCAAGCCTGGAGCAAAATAAACGCAAAAGCAAGACCAATGGAACAGAAAGTGAAGCGTATGTGGCTTTTGCTTGCTTATCCTTTTCCTCCCCGTGCATCAAAATGTAAGGTGTCACTGAGGTTAGTCCTTTTGTTTTTGCAGGTTATCACAAGCAGAGTACCACGAGCAAGAGGAAATCTTTAAGCTAAGACTAGGCCATCTAAAGAAGGTATTGTTGTTGTGCATATTTGATCGATTTAAGTTGTTTTATCTGTGTGCCGGTCTTCATATTATTTTGTCTTCCATTTGCAGGAGGAGGCAGAGATCCAGGCAGAGCTGGAGAGGTTGGAGCGAGTGCGGAACCTGCACATTCGAGAGCTGAAAAGGATCCACAACGAGGATAATTCTCAGTATGACTGCTCGGTTCTTTTTCTATAATGATCTGAAAACTATGTTGTGCTCATGTAATTAACTTTTACTTTATTTTTTTGTACCTCCGCAGGTTCAAAGATCACCCAACGCTAAATGACAGATACCTGCTACTCCATTTACTGGGAAGGGGAGGTTTCAGTGAAGTTTACAAGGTGAGGAAAACATTCATTTTCACTGATGCACAGAACTATCAAAATCACAGCCAGAGGGAGAGAGTGTGTTGTTGAACATTTGTCAAGTTTCACTTTGAGGGGATAATTTTGCCGTTGTTCTTTACATTATCAACAGATTGAATAGTATGTAGGTGTGTGTAAAAGGCTTCTCTATGGGGTCGTGCAGTCATGAGTTCCAAATTAAGGAAATCAATTTGCATTTTAGGCCATTTTTTAAAAGACTTTTTTTTTCAATGACCTGCAAAGCTTATGGGGTGGTCATTTTTTAATTTTTAAAATGGGTCTGTGGATTTTCTACAAGTAAAATTTTATGTATTAATTGCAAAACTATTAAACCTCTCAAATGCAAAACTTTAAGTGAACTGTTTAATTTTTTTTTCGTTCATCGAACTACTTAAAGGCTGGTTTTTTTTTTTGTTTGTTTAATTTTGTCCCGCATTTTGGGGCACATTACTTTTAACTCCATAATATATACACTGATGATATTTAATAGGCCTGCACAATATATTGTTTGCACATTGCCATTGCAATGTGAGCATGCGCAATAGTCACATCGCAGGGTGTGCAATATTTTTATTTTTTTGAACTCGCAAACATTTGTTTTTCATCTTAAAAGCAGCAAGCTGCTCCATGCTCCGCACAGCCTCTCTCTCTACCTCCCTTATGCCAGGAAGCCCCTCCATCTATTTTGTACAGAGACATGGCCTCCTGGATCCCTTTAATATACAGCAATCTTCACAACTCACAGATGAACCCCCTTAGCCTGGAATAAACGGTATTATATGAATACAATGGTCTCATTGTGAGTCAACCAAATTCTTCCCAAACAGAGCTATTCAAGTCATCTGGTGAAAATTCTTCTGTTTTTAATATCGCAATGTATCGCAACCCCCCAAAAAATCACAATGTCAGTTTTTTCTAATATCGTGCAGCCCTAATATTTATTAATGATATTGGGATTCATAATCTCAAACTTTGCATCTTAAAATGTAAACTTTTTCGATTGTTTATCGGTTGCTGGTATTCATAGTCTACTTATTTATTTGATTGTCCACTTATGTATTTATTCATTTTGTCTAACAAAATTCTATTATTCAGCATGTTTATTCATGCATTATTACCTCATAAAAGTTTCAGCAGTACTCCTTTGCAACCAGGAAAAACATGCATTATAGATTTGTTGCTGAAGTTTGGGTCAGGAAGTAAAGATGCAACAGGATTTTTTGATCTGTGAAGATGGTCTTAAAGTGTTGAATTTCATTATCAACCTTTATTTAGTCTTAAAGAATTATTTAGGGCTCACATTAAATGATGCTGAGAAAGCGATCAGGGATCTAAATGATCTTAATGATGCTGAAGGAAAAATAATGAAATCAATATGCATCTGGTATATCAATTCAGAAGAGGGTCCAAACGCATTTAAACACAGTTACATTCAAATTCAGACTAGTTCTTCATGACAGTTTTGAGCTGCTCCATGGTTCCAAGTATTTTTAGATTAAATGTTTGTGAAGTGTTGCAGGTGAAAGTAGCAGAGAAGCTAAATGCCATTTTTCCAAATAAGGTATCTGTGGTGCTTTCAGTAACATCCAGGTCCTAGAATGTGCTTAAAAGGGCTTAGTAGACTGATGGAACAGAGATGTAATAAAGTGTTGCATTTTATCAACCAAGACATTATAAATAAATAAATACCATTGCCTGTCACGTCGTACACTCCCTTAAACTAAGTATGATGAAAGCTGCCAGGGTTTACTTTTGGATCTTTAGAAGTATTGAAATGGATGAATTTAGTACAGATTGTGGCCTTTTACAAGCCCTAAAAAGCCTTAAATGCAAGCAGTGTTAGAAATTACAGTTCCCTTTTAATTTAATCATCCAATGTGGGTGTAGGCTTTAGTTTACAGGAATTTGATATTATGTGCAAAGGAATTTGAAAATGAAAATATTTATTGTTTGATGGAGGCTTAAGTAAATTTTTACTAACTTTCTGTCACACTGTCTCTTCAGAACAATACCAGTGTATTGTTCCCAGTATATTGGAAGTACTTGACTTTGTTTTTTTCACTCTCTCATTTAATTTTATCTTTTATTGAAATTTTGAATCATATTTTATGCTTGGACATTTTTGTTTTAAATGGATTATATCATACCTTTAATTACTTCTCCTATTGAAAGTTTTGAAGCACAGCTGAGGTTGTTCATACCACATTATCTGTCCTGGTATGAAAAGGAAATGACATTTAAGTGTACATCTGCTGTGGCATGAAAATGAAACTTAACACAGCTGTAAGGGACTAAAAAACTGCACTTTGAAAATGATTTTTAAATGTGACCTTTGCAAATGTGCACAAACTCTCAGTCCCATCATATTAGTATCAGGCCAAACCTTTGTGGTATTAAAATGGGAATAAATGAACTGATATTCCTAAATTGGCTATAACTGATGTCATTGTGTACTAGAAACGTTTTTTATTTTGCCTCTTGAATATGCTAGGCAGACATCCTGGAAGTAACACATTGTGGCAGAGCGTGTGAGAAGTTCCAGGAATCTGCTGTCATCACAGTTAAAAAATGATTAATGAACACAGCCATTTAAAGTGAGGCAAGAGTCTCACTGCAGCTCAAACGAAGTCACGTTAAAGGCATTTCCGAGCTAATGCAGCACATTGTTTTTCCAGGCTTTTGACTTAACGGAGCAGAGGTATGTTGCAGTCAAAATCCACCAGTTAAACAAGAACTGGAGGGACGAGAAGAAGGAAAATTATCACAAGTGAGTGCCAGTTTTTTTAACAACACAACAGTATTTTTTGCCAGAGCAACTATTTTTCTGTCATCAGTGATTAAGTCATTAGACACACTGTTTTATAGATGTTTGAAAATGCTCTTTCCTTTCCAGACATGCATGCAGAGAATATAGAATTCACAAGGAGCTGGACCACCCGCGGATAGTTAAACTCTACGACTACTTTTCACTTGACACTGACTCGTAAGTCATCTTCTTTTAGACAAATATCTGCCTACTTTTTCATCCACTCTGACGAGCATACAGACAGTTTATTTAGAGAGTTTTGTGAACATACAGAACGCTGAAGTGTTGTTTTACTGTACACCAAGACTTGCTGAGTTGACTAAACATTTCTGTGGGACAGGTTCTGCACAGTGCTGGAGTACTGTGAGGGCAACGACTTGGACTTCTACCTAAAGCAGCACAAGCTGATGTCAGAGAAAGAGGGACGCTCCATCATCATGCAGATTGTTAATGCCCTCAAGTACCTCAATGAGATCAGACCGCCTATCATCCACTATGACCTCAAACCTGGTGGGTTTACACACATTAAAGCTCACACCCCCACTCTTAACTGCACAGTCTTTTTTTATTACTTTTTATTGTTGTTTTTGAGAAAACACAACAGTTACAAACAATAGTGGATCAAACAGCAAGAGGAGGATCCATCTCTCAAGCAACGTTTAAACCACACATATGACAAAATGCCCATCTAACCATATTAGTTCCTTCCTTTGGGATTACAACAAATTTTTGCTGGACAATAATTGTCCAAACAATTATTGCCGATAAATGATATTTTTGTCAATATTGTTTTAAAACATCATTTTTTAAATTAATGTAATTATAATTTATGTCATAATATAGTGAGTACACCGCATCAATACCAATAAACTTTGATTTCTTACGAGTATCTAACTGTAGTTGGAAGGTCAAGAGCTTTTTATTAAAATGAATTAAACAATATAATAAATTTAACCCAAAAAAAAGAGAAAAAAAACTCAATGAAAATGAAATGGACCCTCTTTTGGGAAAAAATTCCTGTAAATAAATATCATTATACCAATCAAAAACAATAAAAAATAGACCCCATCTCTGTAAAGGAAAAAAAACTCCAATAAAAACACACAACAATAAAAAACCAATAAATAAAATGTAGTTCCTGAATTGTTTGTGACATGTACGTTCTGCCAGTTGATTCGTCCTTTCTATCCTGTTCGTAACATTGCTGGCTTGTTAACCGTATTGAAGGGCAGCATTTCTTTTGCAATGTAGCGAACGGCACTGCCTGTGAGCACGCACCATTTTTTGCGCTGCTCTATTTATATTTACTTTGCAGACCAAACACCACAGTAAGCGTTGACTGTCAGGACGAAGGCTCCGCTGCACCCCTTCTACGTCACCACTACTTTCAAACAAATACGACACATCGGCTTGTCGGTGTTCATGAGCTCACACTTTGTTCATTCTGTTTAAAAACAAAATATTCCCACACTGGGGCTGTGGCATTCAGCTTAGGAACCGTAGCTCCCGTGCCATCATTCATATTAGTGTTCGTTTCCTTTTTACTCCTTGGGACCCTTACTTCAGCTCTCTCTGTGTGTACGCGCGAGAGGTCTCGCCTCCCCCACAAAGATTCAATGAATGACAGATACTCACTCCGCTATAAATCTTCTAAATCGGCTAAAGAACCAACGCACCTAGATGTTGAGAAAGTTGCACAGAGTGTCCCATCTTCTCATCCAGCCTGTTTGGTTCGGTTCAGCTGCTTGCAGTTAATTGATTTACAGGCCTATTTGCGATAAAGTTTGAAGATATGCCTCCCATGTGGGGCATGTTGTTACGAAACAAAATCGGGCCTTATAGTTAAATCGTAGGTGAGCCATTATGACCAAATTTCGACAAAGATGTCTGTTTTACATCTCAGTTAAAATGTGATTTTCTCCATTAACTACATACTGTAAACATTAATCCAGTCATGTAAAGTAGTAATGTCTCTCTTCAGCCCTTTTCTAGACAGATCCTTCTTGCTTACTAACACCAGTAGTCTGAATAAATACAGTCCAAACCTTTTAAAGGAGAACAGTGAAGCTTTAACAGTGAGTGACTGTACTTTGGAGAGTGCATGTTTTTGGCACAGTGTTTTGGTGTGTATGTTCGACAGCGGAGTCATTTTGAAACATTTTGGCACGTGGTTACAGCTGCATGAGTGTTGACGGATTGTTTTTATCTTTTGTGGTTATGTTGCTATGACTCCATCTGCTGCTTAATGGGCTAATAAGCAGTAAGTATACGTGGTTATAGGTAATACATTTCCCTCTGTTAATTCACTAGAAAGGGATCAACTTCAGGAACAGTCAACCTTTTCATACTTCCAAAATTGTGGTGTAAAGAAAAACTGATCTGAATGGATCGACTGATCATGTGGTCAAAGATAAGACTGCATCAGTCTCGGGAGCCACACTTAGGTACATTTCTCAATTTGAAGAAAACAGCACACATGTCCAATAAAACTTAGATGCAGGGTGCTAGACACAACAAGAGAAAAAAGTCTGTTCACCAGAAGTTGCTCCAAGGTCAATTTAATGATTAAAATGCCACAGATGTGACATTTTGTGTCTTAGACCTTCATCAGAGCACAATGAACAAACCTCACAGTGGCAAAGTCAAAAACGCTTCATATACTGTCTCAGAGAGTCTCCAGTACATGAAATTCCAACTGACCTTTAAATGTTTATGGAGACCACGTTAGCAGTGGGAGGTTCAGTAGTCCTCAGGTAGCTAACAAAGCTGCACTGCGTATGATTCTTCCCTCCGGAGTGTTTATGTAACTTCAGAAATCCAGCTGTTTGAACCCAATACGACAAAGGCAAAGCTCACCGGCTGTTTGTCTGTCTTTCTGCTATAGAGGAATGCAACAAAGTAAAATGGCTGCACACGATTCTCACCTGTTGAGACAGCGTAACTAAAGCTTTGCTAAGATGCTGACGCTGGCGGGCAGCTGTAGCACAAACAGACTCTCGTATCAAACCCTTTAGTCCGATCACAACTCAGCAGATATGGTTTCCTACAGATCCTTAGGAAGTCCTAAACAGTCTTAAACAGAGATTTTTGACATTTAAGGTAGGGATCCAACATATAATCAAACCAGTATCGGTATCTGCAGGTATTTGCCTAATAGGTTTAGCGGTCATGGCAGATATGAACATGTTAGCCAATATAAACATTTTGGCTTAACAAATTGGCCAGAAATTTCCAATAAATTGTCTTTAACATCTGCAGAATTTACAATGTACCGGGATGTTTTGCCTCATCACTAAATTTCCACTTTAATAAATCAAAACAAGATTAGTCTTTTATTAAAGATAAAGTATATAACATAGTAATTTTCTTCTACCTTTTATGCTTTCTCTATAGAACAGTATTTTATCCAGTAATGCTGCGTTCCAGGCAATCCATAACTCGTCTTTTTCCCTCCTGTAACTCGTGAAAATGCACTGGAACGGCAGTCGGACTAGTAACTTCCCACCCCTGAACTCGTACCAGATCGATGTACTCCGAGTTACGACTTGTGACGTCACATCACTGCCTAAACAATATGGCAGCCTCTGAATCACGACAAACACTGTGAAGTATAAGCTTCTGTTATGCGCCGTTTCCCTGCTTCTGTTTCACTCAAATGAGTTAGTTGATAAAGCATAAATCTTATCATGCCTGCCATGTTGGTTAATTTACATACCAGAATTCCTTGTGCTCAAACCAAAGCCGTAATTTGCCTGTAACACTTTCAGGTCGAAACTCTGAGATTTTAACTGGGATATTTGCGGGTTACAGGTCATCTGGAATGCAGCATTAGTTTCCTGTCATGCAGACAGACCTCATCACAATAATGCTATTCTTTAAATTCCAGTACCGGTCAAATTTTGACACCAGGTCAGGTGTTTATGATGGAAAACTATATCATACATAATGTTTGGACAGAAAGCTTGATATTCTGTTTTTTTTTTTTTTAAATACAAATATTTTGTCGTCGTGAAATAATAGCTCTACCATTTTCCCTCTTTTCTCTAAGCTTCATAAACTTGTGCAATGAGGCAGATGTCATGTCCTCAGAGTTTATGTGGATGTGTCCACATTTTACCAATTATTTTATCCAAATGTGTTAGTGTTTTGTCCAACACCCACTTGGCACATTTTTAAATTGCACTCCCATTATTTGTGTCTAAAGTTATTCATGATGTATTCATCCTGCCTTGTTTTTGCTCAGGTAATATCCTCTTGGTGAATGGTACAGCCTGCGGGGAGATCAAGATCACAGATTTTGGGCTGTCCAAGATCATGGACGACGACAGCTACAACTCAGTTGACGGGATGGAGCTGACGTCACAGGGCGCAGGGACGTACTGGTAAGCTTTACTGTGGACAAGCTGCTGCAGGAGTGAACACTAAAATATGTTGTCTGTTTTTACCACTGAGCTAACTGGAGGGTCACATCTTATAGCATGTTGTCTGCTGTTCTCATCCCACAGTGAGCTAGGAAGAAGCCATCGTTCCTTTTTTTTTTTATTTATGGAGGAGCTCACAGAACCTGTCTGCTCAATGCATGTATTTAAGTCAGAATCTCAGATAACATGCTGAAACATGAAGCAATGTACAAAGCATGAGTTTGATGTTGGAGAAAACCTCAAAAGTCACAAAGAAAATAAAAAGAATAGCAGCAAAGGTTTTATTTTTCACAAAGTTAAGAATTTTGCTCAGTGATGTTTGTCTTTGATGAGATTGGAAGGCAACATTTTTAGACTCTGTAAACCTCACTGCACCTCCTGCACTAATATTAATCCTGACATGAAGATCATAACAGCTCTACCAAGTGAGAAAATCTCCTTATGTCACTTTGAAAATGCAGCAGCCCTGAGATTAGTGCTCATATTTACATTTGGCAGCACACAGGTGTTTACAGTCATCATAAATATGCACACGGTGAAAAACTGTTTCAGATCTTACATGCCTGATGTTTCATGCACACATCTGATTTGACTTGTAAACAAGAGACGTGATTTTCAGTGCATTTAGACAAGAAAAACAATAAGATGAAAAGTTGTAATTGCACATCACCACATACACTCTTTTTTTCATCTTAACTGTTGAAACGTTAGCACTTTAGACATTATAAAGCTTTTGGATTTGGATGTGTGTCTTAGTAAGTGGATGTACAAAACTTTAGCATCCACCTAATTTAAGTTCTCAACATGTTATGTTGATGGAAATTGTCCAGGTTCTCATTGGTCCTCACAGAGTCTAGCACATTTTGTCAAAAATCATAATTAAATCTCAAGTTGTTTTTAATAAGTTCACCTCTGACATACTAATAATTACATGCCTGCCTTTTTCTCTTTGAGGTATCTGCCCCCTGAGTGCTTCGTGGTTGGAAAGGAGCCGCCCAAAATCTCCAACAAAGTGGATGTGTGGTCTGTGGGGGTCATTTTCTACCAGTGTTTGTATGGCCGCAAGGTAAGGATGACACACACACACACACCATGTATAATGTGTTTTTATTGAAGAATATGTAAAAAAGGCATTTTTGATCATTCTCTTTTTAGTAACATAAATTCAGAAATGTTTAGGATGTCCCTGTGTGGACAGGGTGCCACTCTGCTCCAACATCTTGTCGGGATGATGTCACACTGTTACCACTTTCACATTAAAATTAGCAGATCAATGCAGGTTTTTTTCAACGCGAGTTTACCCACGAATAATCGGCAAGTGACTCCTTTTCCACTGCCAGCAGACCGCGGTCTAATCGGCAGCAGACGAGCTGTATTTTCTCTGGTGTGTCAAGCTGATGTCGTCATGTTGATGATAAGGAGCATGGAAGCCGTGGACACATTGATCATCTGCTTTCTGTTCTTTGTACTTTTGCCTCTCTTTAAAAATGTACGAACTCAGTGCAGACTGAACATCATTCGAGCGTGGATGGAAGTTGTTGTTGAGATGGCAAAGAGTCATTTAAGTTACAGACGGAGGGGACTGACTCAATATTACTCTGTGGGCACGTTACGCGGACGTCATCTGTAAATGGGGATGTGATGTTCCCACTGAAGCTGAACTGGCAAGGCAAGCCGATTAAAACTCAGGTTCTTTGCATCGTCATTTGACCTGGGTTAAAATGCCGATGAAACCCCTCAGACTGACAGGAGCCGATTACCGAATTTAAACTGTTTTTTTTTTTTTTTTTTTTTTTTTGCCAGTCTGAAAGGGGTCAAAGTAACATGGTCACTGTGCTTTACATGTGTTGCAGTCAACACTCAGCTGTTCCTATTCTAAGTGTTGCTGACTGGATTATTCGCATTGATTGATTATCAGCGTTCCAGATACAAAGTTGAAAAACCGTGTCGATCTACCAGGCTGTTGTTAGCCATTGTGTTAGCTGTTTTTAGCATGCCCTGGGATCCCCTGACTTCCCACGCGGAAATCCCGACAACTGGAACTCACCATTGCTTCCTCATTGTGATAGTGCTCTAAAAAAAAAACATGAGTTGCACAAGTGACTGTGTTGACTAGTGACCCATGTCTGTGGCTGCTGTAGTAAAATCAGGTGTCAAAGCCAACAAGAGAACTTTAAAAATGCTTCAGTGTAACATAATTTTTAAAAGATGATCAAATATGTCTTTTTTTAACAGACTCAAAACTCCTGCTAACAGCAGGTTACATACCTACAAGTTAAATCGTAACACCAGTCAGACCTGTGCTTCGGAAAGATGAAAATGAAACATAGATTTGAAAAACAACATAACATGATAATAACCAGTGGTAATGTTCATTTCTGTGTTTTTATGTGCACAAGGATGCTTTAAAAACAAAAGAGTGCAGACAGGCCTTTTTTATATGGAGGAGGGAAACCTCAGTTTTTGACATTCAGACAAAACCTAAAAGTATCCTGGCAGCAGTAGCTATGAGAGGGGGCTCTCTGATTGGTGGGTCAGCAGACCAATGAGAGATCCAACAGAGGGTCTGTTGTATTAAACATGAGTTGTTCAGTCAGGATAAGTTGTCAGTTCCTTTTAATATCAGCTTTTCCTGAAGGTCCCTAAGACCAAGCGGGAGCTCAGAGGGGACCGTGCTTTTGCTGTTGCAGCCCCAAAACTTTGGAATGGGCTGCCTCAAAATATTAAACAAGCCTCGTTTTTGCCTGTTTTTAAATCCCTCCTTAAGACCCACCTTTTCTCCCTGGCCTTTGATCCACAGTAGTGTGTTTATTTTATTTTGATTGCTTCTTCTGCATTTTCATTCATTTTAATTTGTTTTTATGTCTTTTAAATTGTTCCTTGTCTTTAAAAATTCATTTTACTTATGTTTTATGTCTATTCTTTTATCTCGTATTTTATTTATTCTCCTGTACAGCACTTTGTTTCAACTATGGTTGTTTTTTAAAGTGCTTAACAAATAAAGTTGGATTGGATTGGATTGGATAATATGAATGTGTTATGTGTTTCTTGAGTTTCTTAAACACATGATCTCATTCTGTTCCTCTCTAGCCGTTTGGCCACAACCAGTCCCAGCAGGACATCCTGCAGGAGAACACCATCCTGAAGGCAACAGACGTGCAGTTCCCCCCTAAACCTGTAGTCACACCTGAAGCTAAGGTACTGCATCACCCGCCTGCTTTTCATATTGTTTTCATTTATGTTTTGTTCTGGTTTGTTAGTTTGGGACAGACAAAATATGCAGACACAAACTAAGAACAGCCACTTTGTGCAAATTTTAAAGTGTTTGAAGGGAATTCTGTAACCAGTTAAAACATTTTAGTAGTGATAGAACAGAAAACAGATGTGCTGGTCTATTATTGAATTAATCAGGATTTAATCATTTTCCCTGAAGATGAAGAAATATTTACTGTAAAATCCAGAGCATCAGGCACACTCTTGATAGCTGTTCTTCAGACATAAAGGTTGATAAAATGTTTCTCCAGCATAATAAAATAGATAAAACAAATGTTACCAACTGGTGTTGGCACTTAAATCGTTTTTAAGTGTTTTCTTTTTATTGTTTTATTGTTTTATTACGAACCACACCAAGGATGTTTATGGAAAAGTCTTGTTTGCATTAATGTGAAAAGAAGAAATTGTTTCAGGAGAAAAAAAACACCCTTTTCCCATCAGTTACCCTATACTGTTGAATGGAAAAGACAAAAAAGAAGAAAGGAAGGATTCAGTGGCCAAGTTGTCAAACTGAACCAAAAACCTTCAGCTAATAATCCAGGTACTTGTAGCTTCCACCTCTTGGTGCTGCGAAGAATGCTCATTGGGCCATCCCGCTTGAGGCAGCACAAAATTGACATGACATGAATTCTCTAACATGAAAATTGTTTATTTTAAAGTTTTTTTCATTAATTATAAATGCTTAGTTTTCCTTTATACTCATCAGACCCCATCAGAATCAGCTTTATTGGCCAAGTACGTACACAACATACAAAGAATTTGGTTTCAGCAGGTTGTGTCGCTAGCGGAATAAACAGCAATAAAACCATACAAGAAAAAAATGTGTGTATAAATACACCAGATTAGAGAAGAAGAAAATATGTATGCATCTAATAGAAACAAATATGTACACAGAATAGGAAAAAAAATCATATATGTATGTACACGTGCAGAAAATAACTGTACACAACTGGCGCAAGGTACAATTTAGGAGAGTTGTGACATTAGGGAAGAAGCTGTTTTTGAGTCGAGAAGTTTCTGTAGTGGGCTGGAGGGCTACAGAGCCATGTGCACGAACACTTCTATACTATCTATTGAAGAACTTGTTTTCAGAGACTGACATTTTTCTCTTCCTCCCTTCAGGCCTTTATAAGGCGCTGTCTAGTCTACCGTAAGGAGGACCGCATCGATGTGCACCAGCTGGCCAGTGACCCCTTCCTCATGCCCCACATCCGCAAGTCGGTGGCCTCGTCGGGCACCTCGGGCATGGCTGTGGCCTCCACCTCCAGCTCCTCAAACAGCAGCGCTTCAAACTGAGCACACAACCCTTACGGACTGACTGATCTGTTTGAAAGAGTGGGGTCGTGGTGACACCGTACTGTGTCCTCCCCTTCCAACAGCATCCCACCTTGCCATGAAGAGCCTAAGAGAAGCTGGTCAGAGGATGGCAAGGGGCGGGTGGGGAGTCATGGAGGGTCGAGAAGGGAGTCCTTGTCACCCTTCGCCCCTCACATGTCCACCCACCCCAGCCTACCTGTCCTCCTTTCTCGAGAAGGTGGCACTGTTCCGGGGGTTCAAAGCCCTGGACGACTCGACACAGCTTAAAGGGCGAGGCTTGGCACCGTGTTGGTGAAAAGTGGGGTTTGGTGTTTGGGGGTTATTCTTTTCTGCTTAAAAAAGAGAAAATAAAAAGAAGTATAGTACTGCTTCAGCTTGGCCAGATGGGACTGCGGAAGGCCTCATACCCATACGCACTCACACACCCATGCATGAGCCATTCTGGTCCGAGGTAGTCCGAACTCCCCACATGCAGACACTTTGTTTGTACTCATGTCCCAAAACTTTTCTGAGACAACTGGTCTGGCCTGTTATTGTATTGAACCCTGAATATCTATGGCACTATGTCATCCCAACCCGCTGTCCAAGGACCCCCCCCACCCCCACCCCACCCCACACACACCCCCCCCCACCCCGCTTAAATTCCAGACCCGGTATAGTTTGTGACGAGGAGGGACAGAAGCTACTTCTCCCTCTCAGCCCCCCCCCCCTCTTTCTCCTCGTCAAACTCCTGTGACCAAAGCTTATAACTTCCAGCTGGTGGCAGTGTTCCACCTCAGTTTTTATAACGAATGGTTTTAGAGTCGTGTTACTTGATATGGAGTGGAAGGTGATGAGAAGCGTCCCCTTTTACATTTTTTTAAAAAACGTTTCAATTTAACCAGTTTCATGGAGAAAACTGTTGTGTTTTTCAAGTTGCCTTTAATTAGAACTGTTATTGTTTTGATTGACCCCCTACCATAAACACATATTTATTTAGGTATGTTTGAATTTATTTTGGCCAATGAAATGCAAGGGACTGGTCTACCTAATAGCACCATTGGGGGGAGATTGGGCCTTAGCAGAGTTGCATAAACCATTAAATACTATTGGTTAAAATGTGTTTGTTGTTCGAGCTTCTGTGTATGTTTTCTATCGCTGCTTTTCATTTACTGAACTCAGCTATTCTCACAAAGATCTGAGTCTGTACCGCAGGTGATTTCAGGGTTCTTAGGAAATCCTCAGTAGGTTTATTCGTCTTAAATTCATTGTATTTATTTAAAGAACAAATTAAAAGTCATGAAAGCCTTAAATATTACGTAACACTTTGACAGGGGCTGTTTTGATCAAACATGCTTCAGCAAGTTAATAATTTAAGCTTTTCTCTGTAATTTTTGTGGTTTTGCTTGTTGGCATCACAGTTGATGGTATTTTGTGCTCCTCAGTCAATGCCAACCCTGCTCCTGAATGTTGGCAAAGAGGGATGGGGGTGCCCAGAAAAGAAGGCCTGCATAAAACCATAAAAAGAGGGTTTTTTTTTTCAAGGTTGCTTCAGAAAACCGCAGAAAAAACTGTGACGTGACATGCAGTCATTAAGGAAATTTTAACAACTTTTTATTTTTAGTCACGTTGTTTTACTTTTGCTCTGTGGTTCAAAAGTTACCTTTTTTTTTTCACAGTACGTGAATGAATTTGATTCAATTCAAGAAGCTTTATTGGCATAAAAGTTGCGGAAAAACCTTTTCAAAACACAATAGTCATATGTAACATTTACATATGATTATTAGTATGCATATATTTCAAGTGCTTACCTTAAAAATATACACATGAAAAATGAAAATATATTTTATATGAACGAATTATTTTAAGGTATTACTGACAAATTGCTATCAATCTCTTGCACTGTGCATTGGTAAAAAATAATAGCAAATAAATTACAAGATTTTTAAACATCAAGTAATTACAGAAAGTTATAGCTTACGAACCATAGTCAAACTCAACAAAGCCTTTAAAAAAGTTGCACATTTTATTTTGAAAAGTGTGTTGAAACCCTGGTTTGGGGAAAATGAATCTTGTCTGTTGGTCTGCTTTCTGCTGTCATGCTTCGTTAATGATATTATTGTTTTCAGACCAAAACCCCAAGGCTCAAATGCTGTGCTCACTTTATTGAACTTTAAATTCCTCTTACCTGGTTAATAGACACATTGGTGTAATACTATTAACATCTTTGTTTATTACCAAGTACTGTGAGTAAACAGCTCTCAGAAGTAAAAGCAGATTGATTAAAACACACTGTTTAGACGTTGAGCAGTTCAAACTGCTGAGCATGAAAGAAAAGAAGCAGTTCAGAAAAGGTCAAATGATGAAGACAATCACACACGTATGCCAAAACAAAGGTCAGAACAACTTTGTTTTGACAAAGGACAGAATGTTTTTCATTTGTAATTTAGTACTCTAATATCCCTCATTATTGTGACTAGTGAAGTAAGGGACCGTTCTAAACTTGACCGCAGTCGGAGAGCTCAAACCTCCACCATGCAAGCTCACATATTACTGTGACACATATAAGCAATAATTCCATTATAAGGCAACCCTGATAATGTTTCCTCATCTCTGAAACTCCTGGCACTTGGAATCATGTTGATCTCATAAATGGTTCAGCTATCTGGAAAATCCAATTACTTATTCTCTATGATGACTAATGTTCCCTAGAAATGTCCTAATCTGTTAACAACTCATTGAGTCATCAGTGTAACTGTTTGAAATATTCTTGGATCAACATCCAAGTCCTGATGATCTCCAAAATCTAATTTCTTTTAAGGTTGGCCATTACCAATATTCCATGAAAATTTCAATAGTTTTTGTGTAATATGGCTAACAAATAGACAAAAACACAACTTCCTTGTCAGAGGTACAAAGTAATAACATTACAGTTACAGATCAAAGTAGTCCTTTGTTACCAAGTTACTCTTCCTCCTGGATGTGTTCTAAACTTCCATGCAGCATGGTGGATGAGTCCTAAAGATAGAACTTTACTTAAACAACTCAGTATAGTATTTTTATTCTGAGTTTGTGATACAAAAGCTGCAAAAAACACTTTATACTCCTGCACGATAAGAAAAAACGGTCATTCTTTTAGATATTGTGATAACTAATTTGCAATGAATTATCAAAAGGTGAGGACTACATATGAACTATAAGTTGTCCAAGTCTATGCTGTTTCTCATTTTCTTATACGACTTGTGTACTTGAATGTTTTCCTATTCTAAAAGAAATCCAAGAACCTTTATTCCACTAGTTTGACTTAGTATAATATAATAGCATATCCTGTATTTCCATTATTCAAATAGATAATTAAGTAAAAAAACAGACGTAAAAGTGGATGTATGTGAAAGTATAAATACACATAAAGGTCGGTTAAAGCTGTGGTCTACGATTTGAAACCGCAGCCTGCCCCTCCTTCCCTCACCTCTCCCCTCCGTGTTCCAAGATCCCGCCCCCAGCTCGTGTCGCCTCATATAAGCCCCCTCCGGCAGAGCTATGAGCGACTAGCACAATATATCAGCAGCAAACTCAATCAAAAACAGCTCAGCTCAACTGAAAGTATCAAACACGACAGACATCTCCCTTATAACACACAGCAGTAGCCATTTCAACTGGACCGGCGGCAATGCGGGTTTGGCGCCGCCAGAGCGGAGCCGAGTGTGGGGGAGGATTTATCTTTCTCAGCCTGTCCTCCCCAGCTCAGCTTACAGTGCTAACGATTAGCGGCTAACAGGCTAACCCGCTCCCCTACAAGTTATTAGCCCGTACAGGCACAAACTAACCAGAGTTATTCAGCAGACATCTCCCACTGTAGTAAACAAAGCCATTACCTGATCAACCAGGGGCGATACGGCCGATGCTGAAGGTCTGAACGGAGCTCTGCCCGCTAACAGGCCTCAACCCGCGGGCAGAGCTCCGTTGGGCCTCGCGGGAGAGGGAGGCGGATTCCCGGGTTCGGCGCTAGGCTTTTCCGGCTCCATGATAGTTCTGTAGCTAACGCTGCTTGCTGCTCACGGAGGTAGAGGAGGCGGGGCCATGGGCAAGATGCTGCGTACTGCGTAGTGAGGGAGACGAGGATTGGATGGACTCATGGACTAACTCATGGACCAATTAATAGTTGCAGGTTCTTAGGCTTGATTGGTCAGCTAGTATGCAGCTTTTCAGCGGATATACTGAATGGATTTTTTTTTCGTTCTTTTTGGTCTTTATACTGTGTAGATAGGACCATAGGACCATAACAGCCTTATAAACGGTGTTATTAATATGTACAAAGCTTCCAAATCGTAGACCATAGCTTTAAACCTCCAGAAACTTTGTTTGACAACAAAAAAATTTAAATGAATGGTCCAGCCCTTCTGGAGTATGTCTAAGCTTCATTGCACACCTAGAGGTTCAAGTACTAAGTACCTTAAAGTCATGTAAGCAGTTATATTTGATGCTAAGTAATATATTTTCTGACAATGTTTTGACAACTTTATTAACACTGATGAAGGGTTAGGGTTAAAGGGTTGGGTCAAGGCAGAGGTCATGGGAGGTTCAGGTTAGAGTTGGGGATAGGATTAGAGGAAGCAGCACAACCACAGTGATCATTTAAAACACCAGTCATTAGTGGATTTTTTAACGATTGCTGTCCTTGTGATGGCCTTTTGAATGTATTTTTTGCAAAATAAGTATTCTTACACAAAATCTGGTGTTCATTAAAAACATTCCCATACATTTCTGGAGCAGACCTCAAACATAAATTCAGTTTATCTGCACTTAAAAGCTCATTCTTGCATGTCATGTGTTAGTGAAATGCTTTTAACTTGAGGCAGCTACATGTCCATATGTCAGGCTTACAGCTAACAGCAGGCTGAATAGTCTGGACGCCTCGCTGTCCTTTGAAACTCCTACAAAACCACCTCAACCTGGTTCTCCTTTCAGGAAGAAGCTGTGGATGTGGCATTTCCTAGCTCTATTTTTAAGAGGAGAGTCAAGTTATCTCATTCAGAAAAGTCTTGTGGGTGTAATCCATCTGTTTATTTTACCTGCAGTTCATAAGCAGATAAGTATTGGTTAGTCATGGACAGATGATCTCTAAGTGATGCCTGCAAACTCAGCTTCTTCTTCACTACAATTAGACATCACAGACAGTTTTGCTTTCTTCACAACAAGAAGTTGAGTACCCAAACATGATCTAAAACATGAGCTTGACCTGGTAGATTTACTCTTTCAAGGTCTCCTCAACGTCTTTGCATTAACTCAAACACACTTAGGCCCCATCCACACGAAGCCCAACCGAGGTCTAAACGCATACGTTTTTTGCCGAATCTGCATATCATCCATACGAAGACGTCGTTTTGGGGGTCTGTAAACGATCATTTTTGAAACCAGGTTCCAGAGTGGAAAGATTTTGAAATAACATATACGCAGCTCCGTAATTACTAGCTCTCTGCAAGTTTTCTGATACGCTTACGTCATAGTTTCATATCTTCTTTGACACGCATGCGCCACACAGGGCAACATGAAGCATATGTGCTAATGCAGCTAATGAAACTATCCCTGTTGCAGCAAAATCTCCTTCTCAATCACCACCGAGTTGAACAAACAACTATCAAGGACACATTACTGCACTTTATGATCACTTTATCACAATCTCTGTTTACAACTTTTGCCGCAAGTGTGCATGCCCACTGTTTTTTCGTCTGTTTCCACTTGTTTCCGTCATATCGTTACAGCGCCCCAAGAGGTCTGGCATGTGTTTTACAGTGTTTTAATGCGGATCGAGTGCATTCATATAGACGCACACATTTTCTGAGACGCCTTCGTCTTTATGACAATCGTTTTGGAAACTGTTAAGCGTTTTGTCTTTGTGTGGATGAGGCCTTAGAGTTGTGCCTTCAGAATATCGTAGAATCCAGAATCGACAGGGACAATCTCATTGCCCTGCAGCTCGTTTTGACTTTGACTAAGAGAAGTTGTGCCTTAAAGGTTCCTTAATCTAGTAAGAGGAAGACATTGATATTTGCGCACATCGTGGCTCAATTGGTAATGCTTCTGTTGCCAGTGAAACCCATTTCTTCTAACCTGATGCACCAGGTGGACTTTTTCACATTTCAAAGGGATACATTTGAAGTCCATCTGGGCAACATCCAATGGAAGGCCATGGGATAGGCTGAACCTTTCAAGAAAACTGGAAGGTGGCTCAACGGGCCACTAAGAAGCTTGTTGTCGCTTCTAGCTTGTAGAGGTGCACTCACACAAGGCAACTCTGGTGACACTCTCCATGTAAAGTCATTATACAGCCGCAATGAGGCGGGGTTAACCCTCCTTCGATGTACCCATAATTTGGATGACCTGGTCATGCTCAAAGTCATGCTACCTGGTTGCAGGTTGTGTCCCTTGGTCGCAAAATTTGAAAATTTTGAACTTATATGGCAGAGCATAGACCACACATAAAACTCTAGCACAATTACATAAACTTAAAAGTTTAGCAAGCAACGAATCTGGATATTTAATCAATAGCGTAAAACTTAATCAAGAATGATAAGTTGTAAGGGAAAAGTGACAACAAATATTAATGTTAAGTACAAAACATGAGGACTAAAACATTGAACAAATAGGAGACCCCCAATTAAGACAGGACAGTTGCAGATTCACCAGACTCCCTTTTCCTCCTGGAATTTAGTAGGGAGATGGCAGAAGGTACAAATGAATGTTTATATCTGTTAGTTTATGTCAGTGAAAGTCAGTTAGTGAGTACATTAGTTCTGCTTAGACAGAACAGCAGATAACTCCCTACTCGGGCCGTCACCCACCGTGTTTTGGGGTTGGTAGGTGAGTGAAAAGGATACAGTTGGGAAAATGTCAGCTTGTGCATTTTACGATATATGATCACAGTGAAACTCTAGCGCCACTTCGCTAGATGATGGTGACCAAATGAGCTATTTATGGAAAGTCGACACGATCTTTATCGCCAAGTCATGTTTGGTGTGAATGTGGCTCTAGAAGAGTAATAAACATTTTAGCCTGAAGCTTTGCAAGCTGGATCTAACCGATGCAAAGCCTGGAATCTTGTTCATCTATCTGCTCTGCAAAGTTACGTTTTTTCTGCTAAAGGTCAGTATTGAACAGCTTAAAGGAAAAGTTTGGTTTCTACAGCTTTCACATTGTTTATAGAATGAAGTAGAACAATGTACTCACCCAGAAGGCTTTCCTGATCCAAACAATGCTTCGGAAGATATTTAGATCCAAAATCAAGCGGCGGACATCCGCATAATGGTAGCACATAGGGCATACAGCGCCGCTCCTAAAACTGCATTAATCGTCCAAAAACTCATTAGTTTCACCAATATTTCATCATGGTCCGCTCGGGCTCCTCCTCCATTACAGTCTTTGTTGCCCCAGACATGTTTTTGTAACTGTGCCGACCTCTGAACTGAAGAAGAAGAGCGCTTGCCTCCGAGGACACGGAGGCAGCACTCTCTGGAGCGCTGCCTCCGCGTCCTTTCGATGAGATCCTCATCTGTAAACTTTGGCTCCAAACTGTAAGGACACCCATCATATTTAAAGTTCTCCTCCACAACATCTTCATCCGATAGATATTCATCCATTTTGCACAAAACTGGAAGAAGAAAGTCGTTGTGTAGCCGGCTGTCTTACCCTGAAACAATGAGCCGCACTGCGCAAGTGCGGAAGCAAGCGCTCTTCTTCTTCAGTTCAAAGGTCAGTACAGTCACACAACATGTCTGGGGCGACACAGACTGTAATGGAAGAGTAGCCCGAGCAGACCATGGTGGAATATTGGTGAAACTAATGAATTTTTGGACGATTAACGCAGTTTTAGGAGCAGCGCTGTATGCCCCGTGTGCTACCATTATACGCTTGTCCACTGCTTGATTTTGGATCTAAATATCTCCTGAAGCACTGTTTGGATCAGGAAAGCCTTCTGGGTGAGTACATTGTTCTACTTCATTCTATAAACAATGTGAAAGCTGTAGAAACCGAACTTATCCTTTAATGAGCAGAGAAGGCAGAGCAAGTTCAGCATCTTTGTCTTGAACATTTAGTGAACTGTGCTGAAAGGAAGCACCAAAATCTGTGTTGCAAAACAGTATGTTGGATATAAGCGTGTTTGTATTGGCACCAATCCCAACTGTAGACCCGACTGTTCATTTCAACATTGAGCTGTGACTTGTGCCATTAGCCAACATCTAGGCGGGGAAGGTGGTGACCTTGTCCTTCCTCTTTTCACATTCAACTACAAAACAATAGAACTTTGTTTTCCTTAAGATCATTCTCATTAAAATCAATATCTGCAGAGTCGACCTTGGCAGAGTCCACAGCATGCTTTGACTTCCTGCCAACAGTGTTGTCCTAGCTCTCAGTGTGGACCTGATAGATCATTGCGAGAAACTCACTTCACACCTGCTGTCTAACTGGAAACTGAAGCATGAGATGTCCCAACACATCTTAAGTGGATAAATAATTGCTTGTGTCCTTTCCAGTAAACAGGAAGAATAAACATATGCTCTACATTTGCTGTTAGTCAAGATTTCTCCTTCTTAATCTGTGGTTTGTCATCCTTTGAAGCCTACTTTACAGCACGCCAGATTAAGTTATCAAGAGCTTTTTACCAACCAAACTATCCCCAGTCAGGTTCAGCAGTTCTCCTGCCCGGTGAATACAGCCCAGGCCACAATTCTGTTTTCTGTTCTGTATTACCTTCCAGTTTTCTCAACTATCTGCAGACCATCTGAAGGTACTTTGCCATGAGCCCTCAGGTAGGTCTAGGCTTTTGCTACTATCAAAATCAGAACATTTTCACCTCATAATGCTTCTACAATAAAGGCTTCCCATTTAAACTTGACAGCTTCCTTCGATTACTTCACTCCAGAAGGCCTTGGATTTTGTTTCACAACTAAGTTCCCTCAGGACCCACAGTACTTCCAAAACCAGGACTTTTGGTTAACAAGGCTGGACCAACAGCTGTACATGCAGCCTGATCCAAAAACCCAAAAAGCACCTGTTATCATGCTCATCAACTAAACAGACAACAGGTGGCTGTGGATTTCTTTCCTTTGGCCTGAAGCATAGAGGTCTGACAACATGGGACTTCCCAGGGCTGTACTGGGCATGCCATTCTCTCCTGGGTACACCTTCACAGACTCTGAGATGACTTTCAGTGCGTTTAAAGTCCAACTAATGTAGAAGATGAGAATTATGTATATCCTAAGTTGACTGTGTGTCAGTTATGTGCAGGTAACAGGCTTAGTGAAGATGTGCCAAGTTCTGGATTTTTAATCCTCACTTCAAGGGGAAATTTGGTTTACGTGCCTGACTGGGAACTCTTCCAACTTCCAAGATCAGAGGGAAACAACCATAACATGTAAGGTTATCACTTACTTATCCAGCTCTTACATCCTTAGTTAGTTCAAAATATTGCAAGTAATTCCTGCACACCGCTGTACTTGCTCAAATACTTTGGTAACATGTTTCAGCATATTTCTTTACGATGTAAGCAAATCAATGTCAAAAATAATCTGTTCATTTCTCAGAATTCAAAGAAAACCAAGCCAAGATCTAAATCCCATAAATTACTCATCAAAGGAGACATATCATGCTGGTGCATGATTTAATACTTACATATAATATAATAAATTTGAAAACAAGACCTTACACCCCCTTAATTTTCAAAAAATGAGATATTGTATTTTTTCTGATATCCTAGAACGAGATTTGATGCCTCTGAAAATAGGTCATTGCGAGATGTCCGCGAGATTTCAAACGTCGTGACAACACGAGGTACCTTTCTTTTTATTGGAGTAATCTGATAAAACACTTCCTCCTCTGTGATGTCCGTTAGCCACAAAACCGTTGCCGAGGAACAGATTCGTCCAGCAGGGGTTTATAGTTCCCTAGCTCACACTCACTCATTACCTGCTCTGGCCTGTAGGGGGACTCAATACGCGCTCGCTGCTTTGAGCCTGCCGGAAAACACAGTAGAAGAAGAAGGACAGGCTGGTTCTACCCCCGATACAACTGACCAATCAGTGCACAACGGGCTGTGACGTTGCAAGGTAACTTTAGGTCATCCTCAGATCCGAGCATTTCAACGAGACCTTGTTAATGGCCTACAATGAGGATTTTGAGAACGTATTGTGGGGCAATGAAGGAACTAAATGACTTGTACTGAGGGCAGAAATGCTTTACAGGCATCCTAGTCTGGCATAGTGAAAAGGAGAAACAAGCATGATATATCCCCTTTAACATTTAAACATGTGGGTTTAACTGGTGTAGAGCAAGTTTCATCTATGGCCTATGACTGCACAGATGTCGCCACATATCTGTGCAGTCAAAATTATGACCAGGTTTCTGCATGTGTAGCTTTTATTTCATAATAACTTCTATTGTATTACTGTGACTTAAGATCTAATCTGTTTAGATGACTTAAATGTAGTTGCTTATTCTATAAGTCTATAAGTCCACTGTTCATTGATGTGATATATTTAAAGGATTTGCTGGAGTGCTTGTACAAAGCTTCTCATTGGTCCACAGTGATCCTCTGCCGATGTTCTACAATTTGAAATCATAGATAGTTATCCAGACGCTTTACTGATACCCTAGGGAAATCCCTTATTTTTGATTGTAAACACTAAAACCTCTGTCTCTGTGTGGACAAGGCCTGAGAATAGAGGGAGGGAGCAGGGGCTTCTTTTTACAACAAATGACAGAACAAGCATTACATTTTTGGAGATGCTCTGTATTCATCTCTTGATAATATTCCTGTTTTTATGAGTGTGAGAGGCTACAACCATAATGTTCACTGGAACTCAATCGCCAACTGCAAAGTTCAGTGTAACCTGTTTTTTTGCAAAAGAAGGGGGGGCTCCTTTTATCGTCTGTGTGCTTGGCCAGTGCTGGCCAAGTGTGGCTGCCCAGTTGATCACAGCAGCCTGTTTTATCTGAAAAATCTTCAAAATGACAAAAATTGCTCTTTTAAAGATAACGTATAGAGGAAGATAGTGTAGGAGCTGTAATATGACGATGCTGTGTACTCTTGAGCTCCTTCTGTTGTGACAAGTTTGTCTTAAAGCAGCTGTGATACAGTTTCAGCTCCTGAATTACACACTTTTTTACAGAATCAGATGGACACATTTTAGTTTCTGATTTATGAAAATGACGAGCAGGTCATAGCCACTTGATTCCAAGTCTACCTTGACCTACACAGTGCAATTTTTGTAGAATACACAAAACTTGTTAAGCATCCAATTACTAAGTGAATAAAAAGGCCCATCGAGAATCACCTTAGAAATAATGGAGTTTTTTGTCCCTTATTTGCATTGCCTTTGATGCTCCATTTCTTTACTTTCCCGTCTTTTAAACAAACCCCAATTCTAGTGAAGATGGGACACTGTCTTAATGTTATTGAAAACAATGATCAGCAAATTCATTTTACCTATATTTAGTGAAAAACACCACAGAGACAATATGTTAAATGCTCAAAATGATAATTTTCATTCTTTTTCAATTGATAAAAAGACAGTTGATGTAACAGTGGTAAACAGCTTTTTTTTTAATAAGTTGCAGGCATTAGGGGAGACTGGTGAGTTGTGCCAGTTTTTACTTGAAGTATCTGTAAAGCAAGGGGATAACAGTAATTAATGCCTCCGACTAAAATTATGTACATGAACTTTAGGATGTGGAGCATCCTTGGGAACAGTCACTTTGTTATTAGCTTTAGAAATCAAGCTTTAGTAAAAAAAAATAAAAAAAAAAGGTTTTGGTGCACAACTCGCCCCCAGTATGGGGTAAGTTGTGCCATAGAAGAAAGTACACTGGGGTAAATTGTGCCATTGTAAAACAGAAAATTTTAATCTTACAAACAGTAATGCATAATAAAAGTAAGACAAATTCAATACATACTTCTATATCTAATCTTTATTTAAAGACTTTACACCATCAATGCCCACTTTTCTATGACAAGGCCTATAGCAACGACTGAGCACATGTTTAGAACAAAATCAGCTGCAACTCTCAAAACCAGGCAACGAATCGAATTCCAATCTCCTTCAATAAGAAATATTTGAAGAGAACAAAATTAATTTCAAAATGAGCGCCTCATCAGCTGCAGTTCTCTTCACAGATTGGTCTGCTACTTAACTTCCTACTTGTCAATGCTGCAGGGGAATATGAACTCGTGCTCTCTCTGGCTGTACAACCAAGTTCTTGTGGTGTGGGTAGTGTCTTGAGTGTATCACCTCTATCGAGGACTCTCATCTCCCTTTCTACCTGACGGATGGTCTTCCCCTGTTGAATCTCTTTCACTGCTCAGTCTAAGAGGAGCTGGAACCCTGTCTTCTGTTTGTTACTGTGCAGCAGACAATTGGACTCGAGTCATAGGGACTCAGACTCGAGGCAACTTGAGCCGCTAATGAGACAACTTGCAACTTGACTCGGACTCGGGAGGTAAAAACTTGAGACTCGACTCAGACTCTGGAGAAAATGTCTCCAGACTCGACCTGACTTGAGACAACATGATTCAGAAAATTGCACGCACTCAGGCTTTATATGAAGAGCCAGACAGGAGATATATGTCGCTCTTTCCTTTTAGGTTCACTTCATTGATGCTCCATTCACAGTACACTTGTTCGTCACCCATTATTGTCCCACACACGACACAGTACTACACACATACGTTCCTACCACACACCTGCTTCTGCTACAGTGATGATCAGTGGGCAGGGTGCGCGGGACGCAGGTTTCAATTTGGCAACAGCTATGTCTTCTGTGCCCAAAGTTATTTTCTTTGCATATAAAGAATTTTAATCAGATGGAAAATGAAGACACGCCAAGTGCACGACCTGCAACACTTTCATAAGCGTAATAGATAGATTGGAACTTCATTAATCCCTTGGGAAGGTTGCCTCAGGAAATTCAGGCGCAACATCAAACTTTATCCACCACCTGAGGACACATGAGGCCACGTAAGTGAAACCTGCAAACGTTAGCCTGACCTGTGGTCAATATGAAGCTAGCAAAGCTAACATTAGTAAGGGGGTGTAAGTGTGTTGTATGTGTGGAAAGATAAGGTTTCTCTCTTCAAGATAAAAATCTGAGTGCTTATTGGGTGGGCTGGGAAACAATGGTGAGGGACTCGACCCGTCATAACCTGTGACTCGACTTGACTTGACTTTACAAAACCTGTGACTCAACTCAACTCGACTTGCCCACAACAGAAAAAACTTGGGACTTGCTTGAGACTCGGATCAAATGACTCAAGACTTGCTTGGGACTCGGAACGGAGGGACTTGGCCAATTGTCTGCAGCATGATGGATTTTGTTCTAATATTAAGAGTGTCGCATCGTTTCAGTGATCAGATGTAAAAATACAATGTACAATTACAATAAAACAATATGAAGTGAATAATCATAAGCGAGGGTAGGTTGTGCCAGTGACACAACTTCCCCCATGCCCTTTGGCACAACCCACCCCAAGCCCACCATTTTGAAAAAAAAATGCATCATCCAGCTGTTTAGAGCTGACATTATGCTATAGACTCAGTGTAGCTTTTTAAAGCACTGAAACCTGCCTGAAGTGTTTTCAAATGTGTCAATGTTTATTGTAATGGTCCTTTTCCACTAGCACGCCCTGGCCCTACTCTACTCGGCCCTACTCGATTTGCAGCGTGTTTCCACTGGCCTGGTACCTCCTAAAACATGCCAGTTTTAGTACCTACTCCGCTCTGGTTCCAAGCCAGCTGAGTCGATACTAAAAGATGACGTTACCGACTGCCGGCTACTGATTGGTCAGACATGAGTCATGAGCACGATGACCTAGCATGCTAGCGGTAGCTATCATTAGCTTACCCTCATACCCCTGCTGAAAAAAACAGCTAAAACCAGCTGAAGATGGTTGCTGGTTTTAGCTGGTTCTAGCTGGTCTTAGGCTGGTTTAGCTGGTTTATCCAGCTGGACAAGCTGGTCAGGCAGGTCCAGCTGGTCTCTCAGCATAGCTGGCCAGCTTGGTATGGCTGGTCACCCACCAGGATTAGCTATTATTTGCTGGTCAAGCTGGTTGGTTAGCTGGTTGGCTGGACTGACCAGCTAACCCTGACTGATAAACTGGTTAAGATGGTAAGTTTGCCACTATGGTCACGTCAGCCTTCTCTCATTTTCGCGTGGTCAAGCCAGCCGCTCCATCATTAGAAGTGCACTCCTACTACAGACTTAATGGCAAACGCACAGAAACAAGTAGGAAAGTCAGCGTTAACTTGGAAAAAAACTGTGAAAACTTCTAGTTTTCCAAATCAAATGGGGATGTTAATATAATGCTCATATTTATAGTAAAAAGGAAATAAAATTTCATTAAAAAAAATTAACTGTGTTGAAATGCAATAAAAAAAGGGGTGCCATATAACAAGCTTAGCATCATGTGTTAATTCAGAGCCAATAGGTCACATGACCTGTGAGTAATTGAGCTCTAATGCTCATATTTCCAGTATAAAAAGCATAATGTATTCATATTTTTTTTTTTATTGGGTCCAAATGTAATAGAAAGAGGAGTGTCATAGAGCAGGCTTAGATCTACTGTCTGACACTGAGTCTGAGCCAATAGGTCACATGGTCAAATGTAATTAAAAAAGAGGCGGTGTGTCATAGAGCAGGCTCAGATCATCTTTTTATTTTATCTGGACACAGTTAATGTTTTTTTAATGAATTTTTAATTTATTTTATTCTGTAGATATGAGCATAAGAGCATAACAACTCCCAGGTCATGTGACCTTTTGGCTCAGAATCGCTGTCAGACAGTAGATCTAAGCCTGCTCTATGACATACACCTCTTTTTATTGCATTTCAACACAATTAATTTTTTTAATGAATTTTTAATTCATTTTTACTGTAAATATGAGCATTTTATTAACAATCCCATTTTATTTGGAATAATGGAAGTTGCACAAGCTTTTTCCAAGTTACTGCTGACTTTCCAACTTGTTTCTGTGCGCTTGCCATAAAATCTGACATTAATTCCAACTCCTCAGAGTTGTTCTTCTCCTTTTAGCCGGAAAGATAAATACTTGCTCACGTCCCCAGCCATTTGGAATTAATGAAACTTCTTGGCTGAGAGGTGAAATGTCACCCCAAACTCTACACAGTCCAGTTACCTTTTCTAGGAGTCTTCAAGGTATGCAAATTAAAATATTTTTTACAATCAAACACACATTAATTAGCCATGTTAATGAATATATATTTTTATTTTAAGTTAATTGACTTTACTTAACTTTAATTTCTTTCCATTCTAAATTCAGCCACTTGGCCTTCAAAGTACATAACTTCCAAATGCAGTATAGAGATCTGCCTGGTAGGTTTTCATATCAACATTTTTTTATATACATCATACAACTTTGTTCAGACAGAGAGAAACAGCCACTTTGGCTGTCTTAAGACAACTGTCAAAAAGATGTTCACATCTCTATAAGACAAGAACAGTATAATGTTGCAAACAACCACATTTCATCATTAAGTCAATAACTAAACAATAATTTGAACACAATTCAAGATCCATTTACAGTTCATCTTTACATAAAGATAAAATTTCGACACTCAAATAAACTGCACAGTGCCCCATATCGGAGCTTAAACAAATATTCAATAAATCAGTTATTTTGCAACAATTCATAATCAACAACTTTGATAATCAATTAACTGTTATAAGTCATCTTAAAAATAAACATACAAAATTCAAAGTTTTAAAATGACATTTTGTTCATATGCAAACCCATTTCACTCATTGTTCCTTTAAAATCAAGTTAAAGGTGCTATGAGGAGAATCTATTACCGGCAACATAACAGACTCTGCTACCCATGAGCATGCGCGGCGACTGTCGTAATGCTGCGTTCCAGTAACCGCGGAACTGGGAGTGACATCATCTCCGAGTTATCAGCGTTCCAGTTACAAAGTCGGAAAACATGCCGATCTACCAGGCTATTGTTAGCTGTTGTTAGCATGCCTGCGTTGTTGTTCACAAATATCACAAGAAGAATGTGATTATCACTATGGCAGCATTTTTGTAAATATAAGTCTAACAATACTATGTATACAGCTGATCTAGAGCGACACACCCCAGTCAGAAGTGCAAATAAATTGATTATTACAGGAGCTAAATAACTGTTCACACTGGGGGCATCCATCTTCCATTGTCAACTTGAGGGTGGGGAGGTTTCACCGAGTTCCCAGTAGGAAATTCGACCTTGGGGCCGTTCCACTTGCAGTTTCCTACCGAACTCAAAATTCCTAATTCTGACTACAACTGAACGCATCAAGAGACGCTACATCCACAGCGTGTGTATGTTTTGAGGCTAATGGATGCAATAAGGACCTTCCTCAGAACTCTGCATTTGCTTTACAACTTCATTTACTCAACAACTTACAGGATGCAAAGCGATGAGGTAATCTATCTCTTTCTAGTTACGTAGCGGTAGTTTTTGATGTGTGACCACAAGCAGCTTTTGGAAAACTTGTTATCGTAATCTTGCATGCGGGTATTTATCGCTACTTACAGCCCTGTGCTCTAAGACATGTAATATAAATAATAAAATAATGAAAAATTTGCTGTAGTTTTAATTTTCTTGTTCCAGAAGTTTGCCAGTCAAGCCCTGTCTGATCCAAACGGAAGGCTAAGGAATAGCATTTATAGATAACCTATTTTGATGCTATAAAACTCATCAATAAGTGCGTATTTCGATCAGGCATATATCAAAAAGTTACACTTTTTGTAATCACTTAGAAACTCCTCACAGTCTCTATAAATGTCATGACAGTTAACAACCATTGCTATGAAGAGCTTGGCAATATATCCTGACAACTATTTTGCAAAGACATATCTGGATTAGACATCCCAAATCTAGAGTATGAGGGGCCGTACAAGATTTCATCCATTCTCATCCTCTCTCATATTCTCTCATACTCATATACATTCTACTTTCACATACATATATTTTCCTCTCACACACATACGTTCTCCTCTTACATACATTCATTCTTCTCTTACATGCATATATTTTCTTTGTACATGTACATACATTCATACATTCCCCTATTTATTTAGGAGAATGTATGAATGTGAAAGGAGACTGTGCGTACCTGCAAGTGTGAGTATATATGCATGTGAGAGGAGAATGTATGTGAGTATGAGGGAATATATATGCCTGTGAGAGGAAGAGAATGGATTAAGTCTTGTACGGCCCCTCATACTACAGTTTTTCACGTTTGTTAACACACAAAAATCTAAACTTTGCACAACGTTAACTTCACCTACCATTCGCTCTACCTGAATTGTCACTACCTCAAACTCCCTTATGACTCCCCTAGACTCTGACTTTCCTTCTTTACACCCTGACGCCAATTGCACATCACCTTGTTGTCTAAACACTACACAGAATGTTCAGTTGTTACACACACCTCTCATGTAACATCTCAGTGGTATCAACCTACAACACACAAGTGTTCAAAACTCAACAAATTCAGGTCTGGTGAGCAAGTAGCAATCAGGACTGCAGCATATAAGTGCCTTGAGCCTCCTCCTCTGTGTTTGGTGAACACAGGAGAACCTTGGAGAGAGCAACCAGAGAAGGAGAAGTGTAAGAGTGAGAGGAGGAGAGGGAGAACAAGGAGGAGAACAAGGAGAAGGAGAAAGAGGACAAGGAGGGGAGGAGAGAGGAGAAGGAGGGCATGGAGGACCACAGAGTGGAGCAAGAGAAAGAGGACAGATTGAAGCATGAGGAACAGGAGGACAGAAAGGAGCAGTAGGAGGAGAACAAGGAGAAGGAGCAGGAGAAGAGAGAGGAGAAGAAGCAGGAGGACAGATTGGAGCAGGAGGAGGAGGACAGATTGAAGCATGAGGAACAGGAGGACAGAAAGGAGCAGTAGGAGGAGAACAAGGAGAAGGAGCAGGAGAACAGATTGGAGCAGGAGGAGAGAGAGGAGAAGAAGCAGGAGGACAGATTGGAGCAGGTGGACAGAGAGGAGATTGAGCAGGAGGACACATTGGAGCAGCTGGACAGATTGGAGGAGGACAGAGACGAGCAGGAGGAGGACAGAGAGGCGCAGGAGCAGGGGGACAGGTTCTTAGCAGGAAGACAGAGAGGAGCAGAAGGACAGAGAGGAGCAGGAGGAGGAGGACAGATTGGAGCACGAGGAGCAAGAGGACAGAGAGGAGCAGGAGGAGGAGAGAGAGGAGAAGGAGCAGGAGGACAGATTGGAGCAGGAGGACAAAGAGGGGCAGGATCAGGAGGACAGATTGGAGCAGGAGGACAAAGAGAAGCAGGAGTAGTACATATTGGAGCAGGACGACAGAGAGTAGTAGGAGAAGGACAGATTGGAGCAGGAGGATAGATTGGAGCAGGAGGACAGAGAGGAGCATATAATAGTACTCCTTCTTCTTACTCCTCCTTCTTCTCTCTCTCCTCCTCCTCCTCTCTGTCCACCTGTTCCAATCTGTCCTCCTGCTCCTGCTCCTCTCTCTCCTCCTGCTCCTTTCTGTCCTCCTCCTGCTCCTCTCTTTCCTCTTGCTCCTCGTGCTCATCTCTGTCCTCCTTCTCCTGCTCCAATCTGTCCTCCTGCTTCTTCTCCTCTCTCTCCTCCTGCTCCAATCTGTTCTCCTGCTCCATCTCCTTGTTCTCCTCCTACTGCTCCTTTCTGTCCTCCTGTTCCTCATGCTTCAATCTGTCCTCCTTCTCCTGCTCCTATCTGTCCTCCTGCTTCTTCTCCTCTCTTCTCCTGCTCCTTCTCCTTGTTCTCCTCCTACTGCTCCTTTCTGTCCTCCTGTTCCTCATGCTTCAATCTGTCCTCTTTCTCTTGCTCCACTCTGTGGTCCTCCATGCCCTCCTTCTCCTCTCTCTCCTCCTCCTTGTCCTCTTTCTCCTTCTCCTTGTTCTCCTCCTTCTTCTCCCTCTCCTCCTCTCACACTTACACTTCTCCTTCTCTGGTTCCTCTCTCCAAGGTTCTCCTGTGTTCACCAAACTCAGAGGAGGAGGCTCAAGGCACTTATATGCTGCAGTCCTGATTGCTACTTGCTCACCAGACCTGAATTTGTTGAGTTTTGTAAAATTGTGTGTTGTAGGTTGATACCACTGAGCTTTTACATGAGAGGTGTGGGTAACAACTGAACATTCTGTGTAGTGTGGTGATGTGCAATTGCCAGGGTGTAAAGAAGGAAAGTCAGAGTCTAGGGAGTCATAAGGAGTTTGAGGTAGTGACAATTCAGGTCGAGCGAATGGTAGGTGAAGTTAAGGTTGTGCAAACTGTGCCAAAGTTTAGATTTTTGTGTGTTTACAAATGTGAAAAACTGTAAGACGATCTACAGTCTCATAACTGGAAAAAGATACAATATCCCCATCAATGTTGCCATTCTAGTCACTCTAGTCTCTCTCATAAGAGTTTGGCAAGTCACACACAAACACTTTGTCAGCACATTCTATGAACAGACACTTTTGATATAATGTCTGTACTGCAATCAGCTGCATTTGTGATCCATCACCTTTTTTAACACAAGTAATGTGTGGCACAGACACACCTTGTGTGAATGCAGCTGGAAGTGTGTGAAATGGAATGAAAAGCAAGGCAAGTTCACTTTTTCCATTTACATCATAAGATAGTATCTGTTGCAGCTCTCCTCTAGACCCATCAGCCAGCCTGACGCACCAGTCAATGCGTCGCTTTGCTCGACTGTAGTCGTGGCCGGTGAAAACAAGCCCCTTGTGAATTATTCTCTTGTGTGAGAGGATTTCTTTTGGAGGCTGTTTGCCTGCTGCAGCAAAAGCCTGAAGCTCTGCCTGTGTGAGATGCTTCACTTGTCCATCATCCAAAACAGTAGTATTATAGCATTTTTTGTATTTCTGAACCCTTGAGCACTCAGTCATTTGGCTACAGAAACCATAAACACGATCACTTACTCTGTGTTTGGATGCAAAATAAGGAATAGATCTGTGCAGCAAAAATTTGCCCACAATCTGCTTGGGAACATCCTTTGTGCCATGCACCAATTTGAGAAGACTCCCATTAGCGCTTTCAAAAACAAAGGCAGAGTGTGCCCATAAGGGACCAAGCAACTTAACAGATTTGGCCAGATGCATCAGAAGATGTACATTGGAGGTCATGGCGGCCTCCCCAAACAGTGCTTGAAACCTCACTACAAATTCTAAGAGCATCTCATCAGCTTTGTTGACCTCCTCAAAAGTAATCTCTTTTCAGAAGTAGGTAGACTGCTGAAACAAGAAGGCAAAGATGCTTTGTATATTTCACATCTATGAGTCCTTCGAGACACGGCAAACTATAATACAACAGCCAGGCCCTCCATTCAGATGCTTTCCAGTATTTAGAGTCTGAGATAGGTCTTGGAAGTCGAGTGATAAGATGTGGTGGTTTGATATTTTGCAGCCTCTCATTCAATACTCTTAATGTACTTGGGTCACCAATGTAGTATGATTCATCAGCGCTCTCAAGTAAAAGAGCTGCATGCTGCCTCACAACACCCAGTAAGACAGCATGCATATAATCAGGAACAAAGCCCCACACAATGTCAAAACATGGCATATTAATTAAAGCAGAAGGTCCTTTCACACCCCTTACATTTCTCTGTAGGGTGAGAGCCTCCTCCATGTCATGTAACATGCTTTCTGCATCTCTGTCAGGGTAATCTGTATCTGTGACAGTGTATTTCACTTGTCCATTTACAAGTGTGCCTGGGTGGAGGCAGAAACCACAGCCAAAATACCCATTGAACTGAGTACAGTTCTGCATTGCTGGCCTGGCCTTGGAATCAACACAGCAACATATACCAACAACTTTGCTGATGACGCCTTTTCCCATCCTTTCTCCATGACACTCCCTTGGTTGCAAGCTCTTTAGCTTGATCTACAAAAGGTTTAAGGAAAACATGCATCAGAGGTTCTGCTGATCCAAACCACAGCCCAGCCAACACCACATGTTTGAACCTCATGTTTGGTGGTAGCTCATTGAGGTGAAGGTGAATGGGCCAAATGGAAAATTTTGAGGATTTGTAAAGAGGAGAACCATCTGAATTGAATGTATAAGATATATTGTTAGGATCTGATAAAATTTTCCTGGTGCTGATAGCTCTTTGTACAGATCACCATCATAAATGTCTGATAAAATGTTTTCTGCTTTGCCTGATCTGTCCACCCTGTAGCTCAACTTGCTCTGTAGTTCTGGAGTTCCTAGGATGCACTGAATCTGGGGAGCAATTGGAACATTAATAAAGAAGCTTCCATTGTTTAGGTTGTTTGGGTCAACTGGTGAACTACAACCTGAACACTGTGTGATACTGTTCTCTTGTACCTCATTTTGACTTCCCAAATTGGCTTTACAGACTTTACAGTAAAAATGAAACTTGACTTTATCCATGTTATTCTGAAACACTTTGTTAAATGCATACTTTGACCCTGGTACCACTTCTTGCCCAAATAGGTGATTGATAAGTTTGAGCAAATCATCAAGTGCAGATCCAGTTATTTGATGTCTTGCAGCATAGGTCATGATCATCAGTAACGCCTCAGCCCTTGATGTTTTACCAGTGGCCATAAGAGGCATGTCAATACCCTCATTTACTTCATTTTCAAGTGGATCATTTGAACAGTCCAAGTTGCTGTCTTCTGGTGACTCTGATTCTTCTTCTTCTGACGGCATGCTCTCTTGTGATGGGTTGACTTCGTCGTCTGATGGAGTCACATTCTAGGAACAATAGTGACATATAAAAAAACTCTATTTTGACAACTTTCAGAACATCTTTATACAAAGAGGTTAATTTGTATATCTTCCTTGACACCATGTTTACTGTCTCTTCACTTTGCAACTGTTTCTGATGGTGGGGATAAAGCTGGTAATTATCTTTATTTTTCTTTTTTCAAGAAATTTATGTGCGAAGCAAAACCATCAATTAACTGATCCAAGGTACTGAAGTATTAAACATGTATTTAAAGCCAAATATGTTAACCCTCTGTGCTGTAGACGACGGTTGTTCTCCAAAAACTATAAAAAAAAAAAAAATAAATAATGAGAAAACCCACTGCAATGGATGAATTGTTCCTGTGCTGAGATGGCTTTTTTTCTCTTTTCAGGTGAGCAGTTGCAGATGTCGCTACATAAATGCAGGAAAAAGGCTCTGTTGCAGATGTCACTGCATAAATGCAGGAAAAGGCTCTGATTAGAAATAAGCTAGGCTTTGTACTACATATTACAACTTCTTAACTAACTTCAGAGCAGAGTCGAGATGCTGCGATATGTGGCACTCTATATATATATATATATGAAGGCCTAAACTTTTAGCAGTGATTTGTCATGTAAATGCTCAATAGCTTACTAAAATTACATGGGTCAAAAAACTGCCTAAAGTGACTGAATTCAAAAACTTTATTAAACTTGTGGCAATGATGCATAGCACACATCCTCCAGCCAATTACACAGTATTTTTGTGAGACCCAGTCAGAAAAAGGTAATTCAACTTTTACTTACTTTAGCTGTAGGCCACTCTATCTCATGGTCACTTTCTTCTCTTGACTGTGCTGAATCGTCTGAAGCATCCTCCTCCTTTTAATGAGATGAAGAACACTTTAGAGAAGCAATGTGTGTAATACATACAAGACAATTTTCATTAATGCAACTGAAAAAACATACCGAAAATGGTGGTAATTATTTCAGAGCACATACTTTAATCACAAGTTACAGACTCTCACATTCAGCTTCTTATGAATAACTGTATAGGCCCTCCTCACTTTCAAATTGTGGTACATGAATATGAGTGGTGCCATGTGGATCGCAGTGTACTGTACCTCTGTCAAAAGTTGCTGTTCTTTGCTTGCGGTAACATTCCTCTCATCTGGCAGTTCTTCATCTGAAGAGACCTGGTCCTTTTAATGAGAGACCATTAAGTTTGAAAGATACAAGTTTAGACTCAGCAGTTTTTCCATACACAAAAAAAATATCCCCCACCACAAATTGATTTTTATATTTTCGGTGCTGTCTGTTTGCCCATGCCCATAAGATATGTAGCTCTCTTTGAATGCTGCTTGTCGTTTCACACTCCAGTGCAATAGGTGGGAGTATATATCATAACTCCACCAATAAAACCAAAGAGGAAGTGCATCCCTCTTAACTCTGATAAATTAACACTGGTCTGGATAACTTTTTAAATAAGTTATTGGGACAAGATTTGGAATAAAAATTGGTAAACAAGTCAAGTATGCAGCATATGTGATGTCCAGTCAGTGGACCCCATCACCACAAATAGATTATAATCTGCGATAAGCACTGTACAAACAATCCAAATTAATTAAAAACATTTACCTGAATCACATGTTCCTTCTCGAATGGTCACTTTCATCTTGAGAATGTATCAAATTATCAGCTGCCGTATCATCCTTGTCAAGAGACACAGCATGCACATCAGACATGGCATACTAATCATATACTTTATATCACTCGTTGAAGAGCATGCATCTTACTAATACATTAACTCATAAATAATAAAAATGCAAAAAGGACATTAGTTGCAGGAACAGGAAAAAATGCATATATAGGGGTTACATACTACGATTACAGTCCTCTGCTGACAAATTCTTCTTAGTGTAGTTCTTGGTATTTCAGAGCTACTGCAAGGCTCCAGGTATTCTTTGTACTTTCGTTTTGGCATCTAAAAAGTAAAACAGTGCTGTGTGAACATGAGGATTTTTAGATCTGTGTAAAATACATTTAGGTTTAATTTAACATCTATGACACCCAAATTGCAGAATCTTTCATCAGATTAGTGTTCACACCAATAACACCATTACATTTCAAGCTCTGCAAGAAAAAAATATCTCTAGAAGACAGCTGTCACCTGACATCCAAGGTGACACAACTGATGCTAACAAAGGAAAAGTGGGAACTTGAGTATTCTTTTAAAATGGGCTCATACAGAACTGCCCACCTGAAACAGGATCGTTGGTTCTGCTTCCATCACTTCAAAGAGTAAAAATAGAACATATTTTTACATTATCATTAATCAATTAACACAGAACCATAGATAAAAAAAGACACAATTGGTTTAAAAGTGAACTACCACTGACTAGATTAGATGATGCCAAGCGCCTAGAAACCTGAATAGATATGTTTTGATTAGTGTTCCTCTCAGTTTGGCCACCATAAGTCTCCCCTTACTATTCTCCTGTTGGCCAAAGCCTTGCCCAAAGAAAATCCAATCTTAATGTTTTTCTGTGTCTTGCTATGGGTGTGTGTGTATTAAATAGTCTGTCTGTTTGGCCGTATCGTATGGTCGTTGTTGTCCTTTATCCTTTCTTTCCCGCGCATAGACATAACATTTACACATATAGACAGAGGAATTAATGACGTAATCGGATGGCACAAAGCCAAAAAAAAAAAACTATCGAGGCGGGAATATCCTTTCCGAAAAATATATTACTATGTTTCTCTTCACTTAATCGGATGGAACAATGCCAAAAAAAACTGTAGGCGGGAAAATCCTTTCCGAAAAATATGTCACTATGTTTCTCTTCACATCCGAGCATTAGTGCTTCATTAGAACACATTACAAGCTTCAGAAAACACAGAAAACAAATACTTTGGATAACTAATTCCATGACAAGCTCGGAATTTTATCTTAACAAATTTACTATCATCAAAACAATCCCAAACTTTAAGGGGTACAGATAATGGATCGACTGATGGATGCATAATATACAAGTGTCGCTGACAGAGTAGGTAGGCTACAGGACGAGAACTAACTGATTCATCGAACTCGATCTATAATTACTTTATATAGGCCTCTATATATATATACACACACACACACACACATATATATATATATATATATATATATATATATATATATATATATATATAGATAGATAGATAGATAGATAGATAGATAGATAGATAGATAGATAGATAGATAGATAGATAGATATAGATATATAGCCTATATATATATAGAAATATAAATATCTTTAGATCGATAACCATCCTTATCCTCCAAGACAAGTATTCAATATTACTCTGAGCAAAACTTAAACACTTCAAGTAGCCTAATGTTAATCTACTGTGTGTCAACATCTTACCTTCACCGTCGTCCTCTTCCTCCTCTGAATAACCGCTTACACGGCTTGGTTTGGGGGCACGCCAACGCGTTTAACCCCGCCCACGTTGAGGTACGCCGAAGCGTGTAACCCATAGCAACAGGACTGAGGCACGAGACGTTTCTACGCAGAAAGTTCCAGACTACGCGAGGACATCGCATAACGGCTCGAAAACCAAGCAAACGTTGACAAGATGTTTGCCTACGTGAGATACACGGACGGATACAAAACCATTGTCCCAATTTCATTTATAAAAAATTTTGATATTAAAACATACCAAAAAGACGTCCTGTACCCCATCCTTTGGGAAGATGACTACTTCAACGGCCAGATTCTCTTAGTGAAAGGTAAGTCTGTGATTTGCCACCTAACGGTCAAGCATCGACGGTTATTTTAAGCCATTTAGGGTAATATTACCTGTCGGACTTCAGCTACAAAGTTATCAAAAGACTTTAGCTAACTTAGATTTGCATATACCTTTTAACAGAAACCCGAGAGGAGATTGAGGAGAGCACTGATAATCCATCAAAAAGGATACGAGTGCCGAAGATCCATCTGGGAGAAGATGCTTTAGTGGAGAAAAATGAGGGGACATCCAGAGAAAAGGATGATTTAAAAAAGAGGGCGGTATGTTTTATTTAAGACTTATACTCTATAAAAACTTAGCTGATATAACATTAACTAACTTGCTTTGTTCAGCCGCTGTGTAGTGTGCCTGACTTGTCGTGGGGGCTTCTTATATACACATATATGCCTAACAAAATAGCGGCAGTTTTCTGAAGTCACAAGTCTTTGCAATCTGGTTTATAATCGACTGGAAAGAACCGTAAAAAGGGAGGCGAGGCATTATTATTAACATTGTAAGCATAAAATGTTAATATTAAGTGATCTAAGCATGAGTTCAGTTTTACACAAAAGAATGAATTACATTCGCAGATTGCCTTTTGTTAACTCTGAAACATATGTGCTACTTGGTTACTTAATGCTTTTTACTATTTTTTCATGTTGTTTATCATTTTTAATATGATAATTACATTTTTTTTCATTATAGAAAGCCATGAAGGTTGCTGAAGGAGTTGAGAAAAGAAAAAGTCTCATGCAAATTATGGCCGAAAAGAAAGCAATGAAAAAAAAGTCTCCACTGTTTGCAACTAATAAAAAGAGAAAGAGGGAGGAGACACTAGAAGACATCTTCTCTGACAGTGATGGGGATGAAGGAGTTGTTCCTCAGAAGATTTATGATGAACTGAGACTGAAATATCAGCACATGCAGAAAAAGCAGGATGATCTAAACCAAGAACTGGACCATTACAAACAAAAGTAAGACATTTTGAGTGAAAAAATAAATAATAAAATGGTCTTATCTTGCATCCGAGATATTAATGTTGCTATATTTTGTTCAATACAATAGAAAAGAATGCAATGTATTAATTCCTGAAGAGAAATTCAGGTGTCTAGCAGCTTCAATTCTGAGATTGATGTAACACACATTGGACACAATTCCCATAAAACAGTACATTCTACATTAACATAAATTCATATAAAACACATAATGAAATTAGGGTATGTTTTTAATACAGTAATATAATAGTGATGACACATTTGTAAACATTTGTATCCATGTGTTTTTTAAATATCAGTGAGGATTTCACCAACTCTCAGGTGGAAGTGGTGTGATTTTAAAGGTCATTTTGTTTATGATTTTCATTTTTTCTCCATTTTATGACAAAGATCTGCCCAGCTGGAGACCTGTAAATGTGAGCTGGAACAGGAGTTGGCCACATACAGGAATGCAAACTTAACATTGCAACAAAACCTTGATGAATTGCTAAAGTTTGTCCTTTCTCAGAGTGAGTATATTTGTTTTTAACTGTAAACAATTATTTTAAGCATCATGATTTGACTGAGCATGATTATCATAATCAGGTTAGCTTTTCTAATTCTTTTTATCAGAATCATCATCATCTACTGTGATAAAAGATGCAGAGAAGATCTGCACCATACTGAAATTTGTACACAATCAGCCCATCAGTATGACCCACCTCTAATTTATTAAAGTGCCGTCACATTAAAATTCACTTTTTGTTCATTTCAGCTAGGTGGGGGAGCAGTAGTCACTTGAAGACTGTGGGCCATCCATTATTATAAATTCTGCTGTGCAAGAAAGTGTTGGTAACAGTTTATTTGAAGGGGTATGTGTAAAACTGACATGACACCTGTAAAAAGCGTGAAGGAGTCTTTATGAATTTTTATGACTGTCATCAGTAAGTGTCATTCAGCCAAGTAGACCTAAACTCCATTAAAAAATAACATCATCAAGACTTAGACAGATGGTCATCCCTCCCCTTGTCCTTGCTGGGCCGCATAGAAAGCAACCGGATTATTTTACTTCCTTAAGTTCTCTTTTTATTTCAGATGTTATCTTTTAATATCCCCAAACGTATATTTGATAATCTAGACAGACTTTTTTCAACATATATATGGCAGAGAAGACGCCCTATAGGATTAGACTAAAAATACTGCAGTTACCCAAATCAAATGGAGGGCTTGGGTTCCCAATCTGAGACACTACTTCTGGGCTGCACAGTTGAGACCACTGACAATATGGATTCAAGACAAGGGAGATAAACTTTGGCTTAACATAGAAAAAAAGCCTATGTGATACTCCTCTGTACACCTTGCCTTTTACTGACACTTCACTAAAGAAAATTCTCTTGGGTGAATGGAGTAGAGTAACTCTGAAGATATGGAGGACAGTAAGAGCATCATTTGACCTACCTAAAACAATTTCAAGGCTAACTGGTATCAGCGCAGTTGAGGACTTTACACCCTCACAGTTAGATATGAGATTTAGGACCTGGTCAAAATACTCTCAAAACTTCATCAACTCCTCAAAGATGGAAATCTTAAAACATTTGAACAGTTAATGGGGGAATTCTCACTCCTGAATACTGAATTTCACAGATATTTACAACTACGATCCTTTCTAACTACACATAAAGACTGGTGTAAAGTGAAAGAGCCTACCCCAGTAGAATCTGTTTGGATAAAATTAGAAAGATCAGCGGGGAGCAGAAAGGTTATGTCATTTATACCAGGCTTTTTCAAATATGACCCTAATCAATACACTACATTTTAAAGACAGATGGGAATCTGAGATGAACATAGATATCTCAAGAGAGGAGTGGGATGAAATTTGCACCCAGGCACACCTTGTAACCAATTCTAATACATGGAGGGAATTTAAGTGAAAGATAGTTATGAGATTTTTTCAGACTCCAGGGGTGGTGGCAAGGATGAATCTGGTATACTCAGATAAATGTTGGAGACAACGTGGCGATCATGTAAGGACTCTTACCCACATATTTTGGACATGTGAAAAATTAAGATTATTTTGGAAATATATTTTCAAAATTTTTTTTGTGTTATATTTCAACAGAAACTTGTAATTGATCCACAAGTAGCTATACTTGGCCTAGTGCCTCTAGGCATTGAGGGAAAAGCAAAAAAGTATGTACTTCAAATACTAACAACAGCAGCAGTAAAATGCATTCCAATCAAATTAAAATCCAATCCCCCATCATACAAGATGTGGATCGAGAAAGTTCAGGAAAACAAGGATATGGAGCAAATAACGTTTGCTTTGAGATTATAAAAAGAAACTTTTGTTTCAAAGTAGAACCCTGCTGAACCCATATTAAAGCAATGAACTTGTATAACAGTTTACATCTAATACATTTACATGAACTTCACTACCCCCTTTCTTTTTTTTTCTCTTCCCCCACCTTCCTTTCAATTCATTTACATCAATGAATTTATTCATGAAAAACTCTTTAGTGTGTAGATCCTTGGAATCTCTAATATTGTATACATTGTATACCATGTCTTTGCCTTTTATTGTTCTTTTTTGTTTCTTCTTATTTTTTCAGAAAAAAACTTTAATGGAGTTATGTATATCATTATTGTATAGGATGTTTCTTCAATAAAAATTAAGTTAAAAAATCACATCATCAATCAAATGACATTTGATGATGACAGTCATAAACATTCTTTAAGATACATTCATGCTCATGACAGGTGCTTATTAGTCTGAAGCACAGCCCTTCAAATAAAGTTTTACCTTAAATGTTAGACTCTAACAGTGTTGCTTTCATTGCTATAGCCTTGTCTTAAATTGAAAGTGTGTTGTGTAACTTGGTTAATTTGTTTGCCAACCCTTCTTTGTGTTGCTCAAGAATCAGTGACCAGCAAGCCAGCCACTGCACCTCTGACATCGACAGCCAACAGTACTTCAGAGAGGGCGTCACTTCAGCCAACACCTATGCCAAGCCTTTTGGAAAAAAAGGATGGAAAGGTACATAGATTGTCGAGCCATTTATATGTGAGCCACTGCTCACTCCCAAATTTGTGTCCAAATTAGTTGTATGTGTGTGTGCACTTGTGTGTTGGTACTAAGCACAAACTATGTAAGTAATTGATATAGTCTCTGTAATGTAACCCATCTGTGACTGAAACACAGTTTTGAAGCAAATTGGCTGGTGATGGCCATATTGGAAAGTGGCCGGGCTTTGAATCTCCACACAAACATCTTTAGAGCACCCGTCAGTCTTGTGAGCTGAGCTGTGGTTCTGATTGGGCGAAATCACGTTCTTAATATCGTAATATCTAAACTGCTGCTTTAGAAAAAATCATCCACTGTACAGTGTGTGCCTTTAAAGAAATTAGAGATTCATATGGGGGACTTTTAGAGCCTGTACAGGCTTTAAACATTTGTTTGTGGTGTGAAGTTGGCTTTTTGGGCTTGGTGTGTATGTGGTTTCTGGTACTTCTGATGCCAGCCTCAAGTAGCCACTCCACAAACTGCAGGTTGTAGCACTTCCACATTGTTGAGACTGGAGGTTGCTACTTGGTACTAAGGCAAAAAACTCTGCACAAAACATTTAACCATTTTGTCAGTTTATTTGAGTAACAAAAATCATGGGGTCACAAAAACATAGGCATAACATAACATATTTCCTGAAATAGTGACCATGGGCCTTTTTTTACATTGGCTAAAGAAGGTCCCAGACCTTTATTTGCAGAAGGATTTTACTTGAAGTAGGCCTTTCTTCTATTTTTCTGAGTTAAGTACAGTTGGCTATATTTTTTTTTAGTATGAAGCCTCATTGTGATCGCTTCTGTTTGCCCAGCTAACTGTATTACACTATGTGTACAAACTCAACACTTCACGTATCCTTTTCAAATTAAAAGCCCTGTACTGCTTGGGTGAACAGAAACCCTTCTTTTCTTATTAAGGTACCGTTGGCTTGAGTGATGCAATTACTAAATTCAGCAACAGCTTTGTAGTTGCAAATATGTATGTGAGGACTGCTCGCCAGTCCTCCTGTTTTGCTCTCCTCTCTCCCTCTCGGGTTGTCTCCTCTCTTTTCCTGTCCTGCACTTCCCCTTTCACCTGTGTGGAGTGGGCGCTATGGAGCTCTCTTCACTTCCCTCTGGACCTCCGGAATGGGCGGCGCCCTTGGAACTGATCTCCTTACCTGCACCACCTGTTCCTGATCTCCTGATGAGGGATCTCCCTATTTAAGCCTGTGTGGGTTTCATCTCGGCGCCGGCTGATTGCCTTTCACATTGTGGTTCGTACCAAACGTCTGTGCTGGCTTCAGTTTTGCCTCTCACTATCACTAGTGAATCTTTTCTAGTTTTTTGTCTGGGATGTGTGTGGGATTCACTTGTTTCTACCTGTGGACTAATCAGTGCTCTCTCCTCTGTTTTCTCCTCCAGGTCTCCACGAGCTCCTGCCACTGCCACCTTTGTACATTTCACCTTTTTTGCTCTGTTAGTAAATAAATCTTGGTTTTGTGTTCAAACCTGATCTGATCTCTGCCTCTGCTCTGGGTCCATCTTATATTCTGAAACCAACACCTAACAGAATCAGCCGGCCTCTTTTTGGAGTCCGCAAGGATGGATCAGATCAAAGAAGCTCTAGTTTCTCATGGAACACTTCTGGGTCAGCATGACTCTCTGCTCAAAGGGGTTACAGGCAAGCTGGAGGAAGTCGCTCGCCAGGTGCAGCTGATTGGCACTCAGCTCAGTGAGACCTCATCTCCCCCGTCTGCAGCGGTGAGTGCTTCGTCTGCTCCTCCTCCTGTTGCTGATCTCTCTCAGAATCCTGTTCACATTAGAGAGCCGTTTGTTACTCCGCCAGAGCCCTTTTTTGGCGACTTTGGCAACTGTAGTCGCTTTTTATTTAATTGTAGTTTGGTTTTTAAACTCCAACCCCATAGTTACGCTTCAGATGAGGCCAAGGTTGCTTACACCATCAACCTCCTTAGAGGGAAAGCAGCTAAATGGGCTACAGCGTTATGGGAGGGGGGTTCCAGTATACTTTCCTCTTTTGAGGAATTTTCTACCCACTTACGCAGGGTTTTTGATCATCCAGTTTCTGGCCAAGACGCAGCTAAACGCCTTTTAGCCTTATCTCAGGGTTCTTATTCTGTGGCGAGTTATGCTGTTGATTTTCAAATTTTGGCTGGTAAATGTGGCTGGGACGAGGGTGCGTTAAAGGCACTATTTGTTAAGGGGTTGTCGGAGGATTTAAAGGACGAGTTAGCCACCCGTGATGAGCCCAACACTCTTCATGATCTTTTTGATCTCACTATTAAGATATATGGTAGAATGAGAGAGAGAAGCAGGGAGAGGGCTGTGGGCGCTCACCGTAACAGTCCCCCTGCTGGTCATCCTGTTTCTTCTTCACACTCTGCTGCAGCCTGTCCATTGCCCACAGCACCTTCGCCCCCTGCCGACACGGAGGAGCCCATGCAGCTGGGGAACACTCGGTTGAGTGCTCGTGAACGGAGAAGACGCAAAGCAGAGCATCTGTGCTTATACTGCGGAAGAGCAGAGCACTCCCTTCAGTCCTGTCCCTTGCTGCCAAAAGACAGGACTCACCATTAGAGAAGGGCTTAATGGTGAGTCGTTCGTCCAATTCCTCTAGCCCTTCCCCCAGATCCACGCTCTCAGCTGTACTCAGTTTTCCCTCTTCCAGACTCAGAACGGCAGTTTTCTTGGACTCAGGAGCAGATGACAACTTTATTGATGAGGACTTTGTAAAGGCCAATAACATCCCTACGGTGTCCCTTTCTCAGGCTAAACAAGTCTTGGCGTTAGATGGACAAATTATTTCGGTGGTCAAATTTGAGACAGTCCCTCTTAACATGCTGCTTTCTGGGAATCACTCCGAGAGAATTAAGTTTTTTGTTATTCCGTCTCCCAGCTCCCCAGTTATTCTCGGTTTACCTTGGTTTAAAATCCACAATCCGCACATTAATTGGGCCACCTCTTCCATAGTCAGTTGGAGCACTCATTGTCATGCCTTTTGCCTTCAATCGGCGGCAGTTAACTCCTCACCTCCGTTAACTCATTCGCCTCCTGACCTCACTTCGGTTCCCTCTTGTTACCATGATTTAGCGCAGGTGTTCAGTAAGGACTTAGCTAAGACTTTGCCTCCTCACCGTCCTTACGATTGTGCTATTAATTTGCTCCCTGGCGCTCCCTTGCCTTCCAGTCGCTTATACAACCTCTCTCGCCCTGAGAAGGAGTCCATGCAGGACTACATCTCTGAGTCTTTAGCTTCCGGGTTAATTCGGCCCTCCTCGTCGCCGGTAGGGGCAGGGTTTTTCTTTGTCGGCAAGAAAGACTCATCCCTCAGACCCTGCATAGATTTTCGTGGTCTTAACGACATCACGGTTAAGGACAAGTCCCCCATTCCTCTGATTGATCCGTCGTTTGAGCCACTCTGTAACGCTAAGGTGTTTTCCAAGCTTGATCTCCGCAACGCATACCACCTTATCCGCATTAGAGAGGGCGACGAATGGAAAACTGCCTTTAATACACCTATGGGCCATTTTGAGTATTTGGTCATGCCATTCGGCCTCACAAACGCACCGGCAGTTTTCCAATCGTTCATGAACGATATTTTCCGGGACGTCCTAAATAAATTCGTGTTCGTTTATTTGGACGATATTCTCATTTTCTCTCGTAACATCACTGAACATAGACAACACCTCCGTCTTGTTCTCCAACGGTTGTTGGAGAACAAGTTATATGTTAAGCCTGAGAAATGTGAGTTTCACTCCACCACAGTCAACTTCCTCGGCTACGTCATTGAGGCTGGCCAGCTGCGCCCCGACCCCAACAAAATCAAGGCCGTGACCAGCTGGCCCATCCCTACCTCCCGTAAGGAGCTCCAGCGTTTTCTGGGCTTTGCCAATTTCTACAGGAGGTTCATCCGTAGCTACAGTGTCATAGCCAGACCTCTCACCCAACTCACCTCCACCAAGATCCCTTTCATCTGGTCGTCGGAAGCTAATGAGGCTTTTCGGAGGCTCAAAGAACTGTTCACCTCCGCTCCAGTTCTGCTTCACCCCAACCCCTCTCTGCAGTTTGTGGTCGAGGTAGACGCCTCTGAATCTGGGCTAGGAGCGATCCCGTCTCAACGGGACCCTGCTACTGACAAATTGCACCCCTGTGCTTTCTTCTCTCGTCGTCTTTCCCCAGCAGAGCGCAATTACGACGTGGGAAATCGAGAGCTTTTGGCAGTGGTGGGGGCTCTTCAAGAGTGGAGACACTGGTTGGAGGGGGTGGAGAAACCCTTCGTCATCTGGACAGATCATAAAAACCTAGCTTATCTGCAAACAGCTAAGCGCCTTAACCCACGGCAGGCCAGATGGTCATTATTCCTGAGCAGGTTTAACTTTACCATTTCTTATCGGCCTGGTTCCAAAAATGTCAAGCCTGACGCCCTCTCCCGGGTGTATTTCCTTCCTACAGAATCTGAAGAACCCTCTACAATCCTTCCCCCTTCCTGCATCATCGGAGCAGCACAATGGGAGATAGAGAAGGTGGTCAGAGATGCACAAGCACATCACCCTGACCCTGGAACGGGTCCACCGAACAGATTATTTGTTCCTGACTCGGCCAGGTCGGAGGTCCTCCAGTGGGGACACTCATCCAAACTTGCTTGTCATCCTGGTATTAACCGTACTCTCTCCTTTATCCGGCAAAGGTTCTGGTGGCCCTCCATGACTAAGGACGTCCGGGAGTTCATCGCTGCCTGCTCAGTCTGTGCCCGGGGTAAAGCCTCTCATCAACCTCCTGCTGGTCTGCTGCGCCCCCTGCCGGTCCCTAGTCGCCCCTGGTCACACATTGCGGTTGACTTCGTTACTGGTCTCCCTCCCTCTCAAGGTAACTCAGTAATTCTCACTATTGTCGACCGATTCTCAAAGATGGTGCACTATGTCCCTTTACCCAAGCTGCCTACGGCCCTGGAGACGGCAAACCTTCTTGTCAACCATGTCTTTAAACTTCACGGCATTCCCCAAGACATCGTTTCCGACAGAGGTCCCCAGTTTTCATCTCGAGTTTGGAGGGAGTTTTGCCAAACTCTGGGCGCAGCAGCCAGCCTATCGTCTGGTTTTCACCCTCAGACCAACGGCCAGACTGAGCGGGCCAACCAGGACCTGGAGAGCGCCCTGCGCTGCGTAGCAGCTCACCACCCTGTGTCGTGGTGTGAGCATTTGCCCTGGGTGGAATATGCCCACAACGCCCTCTCCTGTTCGGCTACGGGTATGTCACCTTTCCAAGCCTGTTTTGGTTATCAACCCCCCTTATTTCCTGAGCAGGAGAGGGAGGCCTCTGTTCCATCTGTGGGAGCACACATCCGACGCATAAAGGAGGTGTGGAGGAGGGCTTGGTCCGCCCTAACGGATACGTCGGAGAGGAACAAGCGCAGTGCAGACCTCCACCGGCAGCCTGCTCCAGATTACCAACCGGGCCAGATGGTTTGGTTGTCATCTCGGGACCTCCCCCTGCAGGTAGAGGCTAACAAGCTTGCCCCTCGCTACATTGGTCCATTCCCCATTGAAAGAATTATTAACCGATGTTCTGTGAGACTCAGGCTCCCTGCTTCACTAAAGGTCCATCCCACATTCCACGTCTCTCTCCTTAAACCTGTGGCTACCAGCAAGCTCTGCCCTCCGGCCGAGCCCCCTCCACCCCCCCGACTCATTGATGACCATCCAGCATTCACGGTGTCCCGCATCCTGGATGTCAGACCGCGGGGGCGGGGGTTCCAGTATCTGGTCGACTGGGAGGGTTATGGACCTGAGGAGAGGTCCTGGATCCCCCGCGGTCTTATTCTTGATAGAGACCTGCTTCGGGACTTCTACCGGGAACATCCGGACAAGCCCGGTCGGACGTCAGGAGACGCCCGTTGAGGGGGGGGCACTGTGAGGACTGCTCGCCACTCCTCCTGTTTTGTTCCTCTCTCCCTCCCCTCTCGGGTTGTCTCCTCTCTTTTTCCTGTCCTGCACTTCCCCCTTTCACCTGTGTGGAGTGGGCGCTATGGAGCTCTCTTCACTTCCCTCTGGACCACCGGAATGGGCGCCCTTGGAACTGATCTCCCTTACCTGCACCACCTGTTCCTGATCTCCTGATGAGGGATCTCCCTATTTAAGCCTGTGTGGGATTCATCTCGGCGCCGGCTGATTAACTTTCACATTGTGGTTCGTACCAAACGTCTGTGCTGGCTTCAGTTTTGCCTCTCACTATCACTAGTGAATCTTTTCTAGTTTTTTGTCTGGGATGTGTGTGGGATTCACTCGTTTCTACCTGTGGACTAATCAGTGCTCTCTCCTCTATTTTCTCCTCCAGGTCTCCACGAGCTCCTGCCACTGCCACCTTTGTACATTTCACCTTTTTTGCTCTGTTAGTAAATAAATCTTGGTTTTGTGTTCAAACCTGATCTGATCTCTGCCTCTGCTCTGGGTCCATCTTATATTCTGAAACCAACACCTAACAATGTAATTAGACATGTAGTTTGTGTTCAACAATCTGACCACAACGGGCCAGTAAAACTGGCTCATTTTGGTAAGATTGATGCTTATGGCTTATGGCTAACCTCTGTACAATACATACATGATACACTCAAAATTGTGTTGTTTATTTGGAATCACCCCTCCATTCACCTAACAAATTAAAATCCATTAATAATTGTATTTAAGCTCTCAATTCTCCTGTCAACCTTTTAAAAAAAGTCTCAGGTTATAAAGCCTTGATGCATAAATATATATCTTATTTTCAAGCTTTGTTTGCTGATTAATTTGTTGTGTTCAGATTGTTGTGTTCTGAGATTAGTCACAAAAGAATAATGTGTAAAAATGTTACCTTTTAAAGATCCACATTGGAAGGGGCATCTGGCTACGAGAGGAGGTGTGGAGAAAAATTAACTCAACAACCAACGATTAGCTCTTTGTGAAAGAGTTGGCAGTGACCATATGGGGTACTGTGGAGTTGAGGGGAAGAAGTGTGTCTGGAAAGGAATGTCCAACAAAGAATACTCAAGCAAAGCCTCCCTTAACACCAGCCAAACTGGCAACCCTCAGAGGTATGGCGCACATTTCCCTGTTCCCAATGTCATTTTAAAATGAAAAAAAATTGTAAATGCATAAATCATCCGAGGCAATGTGATGGAGGTTACCTGTGACTTACACACTCTTGCAGTGTATTTGTAGGATGCTCCAGCAGATGTTAAACTAAGCTCTGGTTGCAGCATAGTAGTGATTGAAAGGCTGTGTTGTGTTCACTGCTGCAGAAAAGAAATAAAAACTGTTTTGTCACCATGGTGCCCTCTTGTTCCACAACAGAACTGGTCCAGACAACAGCTAGCTAATATTAGTTAGCAGCTATGGGTCATTTTGATTGTTTTTCACTGTGGCATCCTGCTACCAAAAAGAACTTGATCAATCATCTGATTACATTTGTTTATCTACCTACTGCTCCCAGCTCCATGGCTCCAAAATGGATTAAGCCCACCTCTGGTTTTAGTTCAGTTTAATTCCTTTAGCCTGATTTGTAGCATCAAACTGAAGCGAGAACACATCATAGTGTTGTTACATAAAGAGTTACCTTTTATTCTCTATGGAAGCAAGAAACACAACCCAGCTTGTCAGAAACCATCATACAGCAACCTGAACTTTCTTTCATGCATAACAAACCTGCCAAACACACAGGTTACTCTCAGGTCCATTTTTCTTAATGGTGAGGGCTCAACTGGTTACACACAGGTATAGTCAGGTTATAGTTGTGGCATAACTTAAAGTCCAAAGTCTAAATACTGAAAAAGTACAACTACTTCACTTTGAAATTACTCCACTATAAGTAAAAGTCCTGCTTTCCAAACCTTTCCAATGTAAAAGTATGAGTATACATTACGTTGCTACTTTAAAGTAGTCATATTGCAATGAAATGTTTTCTGTCTGTACCATTTGTTGTTTTCGAATTCACATTGCTGCTGCTTCAATGTGTGATACTTTTGTAGATTTTTCTGATTGGCTCACAGGTGTGCATGAAAAGGTGTTTGATACTGATTGGAGTATCTTTAGTATTTGATTATTTGCATGTTGAAAATTTAAAAAATGTACATTTTTCTGTTTCATCCGCTTCTGTTGCACTTATTAATTATAAATCTTTTTTCTCCTCTGTTTCCAAGAATGCTTCCATGGCTGGTTGATTGCACAGAATGTGGAGGAGACAGAGAGGAGAAAGAGAGAAGCTGGTTGGATACTACATTTCACAAAAATTCAAGACTTGGTGAAAAAGGAAAAAAAGCAGTGCGGAAATAGCTTGAGAGAAAATGTTTAGAGAAATGTTCAGATTAGACATATATAACTTCTTGGAATAATTTAACATGAAACTTAATAATTCTGTTATATTGACTTAATGACAAAATCGGAAGAATGTTTATTTAATACATTTGTAAATTATTATCTAAAATACCAATTAAATTATTTTTCTGCTGCAAAATCCTTGGCATGTAGAGTCTTTTGGGGGTGGGGTTGAATTCAGTTCATACACTGGTATCTTTTTGGTAAAGTGGGTGCTCTGTTCTAGTCTTATATCTTTAATATTGATTATCATACATATATTGTTTACGAGAGTCAACATTCTTTTTTTAACACTGCTTTCATTAGCTGATATTTCTTACACGCAACAGTACAAAAGGATAGTCCTGTAGGTCTCTGTTTTCATTTTAATTACTTTTTTTTCTGGGCTTGTTCTGTAGGGAAGAAAAGAAGCCTGATTCATATACACATTTTTCAGCATGAGGTTTAAAAAATATAAGAGCAAATATAAGAGCATATCAAGAGCAATGACCCCACTAACCCAGTCTATAAGGTCGTCAAGACCATACCATTCTGACAAGAATGGTATGGTCTTGTCAGAATGGTAAGAGCTGGTCACCAGCTAGACCAGCAGTGACCAGCTAGACCACAGTGGTCTAGCTGGTCATTGCTGGTCTAGCTGGTGACCAGCTAGACCAGCAATCCTTCCCAGCTAAAGTGTCCAAAACACCTCTAAACCAGCAAACCAGCCCAGCCTGATTTGCCAGGCTGGTCAGGCTGGTTGACCAGCCTGACCAGCCTGGCAAATCAGGCTGGTTTTTACAGCAGGGACGTCTTTTCTTTGCAGCTCAATTGCTCTCGTCCTCGGCTTCTTTCTGTTGTATAGCTTCCAAAACTCTCCTGTGCTTCTAAAGGGGTATTTCTTCTTACCACCTTTCTTTTTTACTCGGTTTGTGACAAAAAGCCACCGGTTGTTGTGTCGCGCTCAAAATGACGTCACCGCAGTGCCGCTCAGCTGTTTACAGCGACACTGCACCCTGTTGGGCAGGCGACAGGGGCTAATGGAAAAGCGGCACAAGGCGAGTAGAGTAGAGCTGGGTAGAGTCGAGTAGAGTAGAGTAGGGCTAATGGAAAAGGGCCATAACATAGCAATCAAAAAACATGACCATAGAAATGTTACTTTGGAGGGCAAAAACATATTTTTGGTACTTTAATGTGCTTACTTCTCAAGCCATGTGTCTCTCTTCTTTGGAGGATGAGTGAAATTAATGCCTCTTCAAAAATACATGGTCAAATTTCTTCTATTGTTTTCTAGATAACAGGGGTGGCACAACATCCCCTGGGACAACTCCCCCCAATCTACTCAAGATGTTTGAATGTATGCAAATATACAAGGTTTATCAGTTTGAACATTAAACAATGTTTTGTAGTGCATGTAATTAGTATAGTACAGGATGTCAAAAAGGGATTTGCAACCTACTGTTTTATTTACATTTTGCCAAACACTCAGTGGATTTAAGGTGTAAATTGCTGAGATTGGCATCCACAGTTCGTGTAGGGTAACATAACACATTACTCAGGATCAGTATTTTCCAAATAGGCTTGTCTGGTTTCAGCCGGGGGTTGTCTTTCGGGTCCTCGCACCCCAGGTTGGGAACCATACAAACACACGTCCTCACTCGCACACTGTTGACGCGGCTCCATTCATTTCAGGCTGCTCAGACTGAGAGGCAGACGGAGCTCCAGCGGTCAAACTCACGCACATTTTTTATCCTCCGTCCTCTTCAGTAAAAACTCTGGAGCTCTTTCTGCTCCGGCTCACTTTTCTTTTTCCTTTCGTGTCTTTCTGAAACGCGTGAGAGTGTGCATGTTTGTGTTGTAGTTGTCGAGCATGCAAGGCAAAGGACTTCACCGTAACGAGGACTTTAAAAGAACATGGACGAACCGGCAACTTGTTCTGTTCAGATGCACTTTATATTTATTCTTCTTCAGTCTGGAGCTGAGGAGCAGCAGCACGGGTGAGAAAAACAACAACTTTACCCTCTTTTCATTCAAGAAAAAGTCCAAATATCGGACAGACATCAACAGCACAGTGCATGCTTTTGCCTTTATGGAGAGTTTTATGTGTATAAGACAGGAGAGCGTAGAAAGTGAGGGATATTTGTGGAGTTTTCTTGTTTTGGTGCCTCAGAATCCAACGAATAAAAAAGTCCGAGCTGTGAGTGGAACCAGATGTGGGGAGAAAGGGGGGAGGAGGGAAAGGGACTGCTGGCTTAGTTTCTCTTCTGTCATTTCTATCAACTTGTTAAGTTCATAAAAACTGTAAAATATCCCACTTTTCCCCTTCCATTGTTCTCAATCTGGGCCGGATGGTATTTTTGTTGTTTGTCTGGATTGTGAAGCCCGACGTGGTGTGACGCTTCATTTGGCACCCCGCGGGCAGATGTGACCTTTACATCCGGTTACAGGCTGCAATTAACACATCGAGTCCAGTCCTGAGCAGATAACACACCATTACATGTTCGGGGGCTCTGTGATGTTGTTAACTCTTGGTTATCTGGATCTGCTGTCTGTGGACTCTTCCCATTATGAAATAAAAGATCAGGGAGCTGGGCAAGAGGGGCCAACATATATCCCAGTTAGTTCTGTTAAAAGGAGAGGCATTGCTTATGTAGCCCAAATTCTGGAATGTTTTCTGTTTAAAATAATGCACATGGCTGCCACTATGCCAAAATTGTTAACTTAAACGTTATTGTATGGATCAAATATAAAAGTATGTTTTAAACTACAGCAACAATAGAGGTACAAAACACTCATTATTAGTAGCCTAAGATCATTATCACTATTTTTTGTCAAAAGTAAAGAATATATTCTTTAAGAAAACTTTCAATGTGACAGTCTTCCATGTAAGGAACAGATTTATAACAAGAAATTCAACGTAACTCTTGAAAAATGAAACTTTTGATTTTAAATGTACCCATGCAGTGATGATACGGTGAAGCAATACAGGTCATTTCTGTATTTTGCTGTTATTATGGGATAAATAGGGCTTTTATGTATGGCTGATATGTCAGTGTAATATGTTTGCAATAATTTTAATATCAGCCAATAGAGGTATTTCAACCTTTTGATCAATATCAGCCAATACAAATGTATCAATAATTCTGTGTATCCCTAAATATTGGGATTTCTCTCTCTAAAAAAGGTAAACTATAGGCTACTTTTTATACATTTGATTACATTATTTGCAAATTGTCAGTATTTTGTCATTAAAAAAATCTTTCAAAATGCCTGAAATTTTCTGTATGATATCTTTTATTATATTGAAAAGATATCATATCCTACCCAAGAGCCTGTAGTGCAAATTGATATAATAATAGATTGTTTTTAACCACTTAAAATCATAACAGCCAAGTTATTCTGTTTCAAGACACAAATTAGCTTCAAACAGTGGAGAAAAACCTCTTTGGGTGAAATTCCAGAATAACTGGTATATCAAACTATGTAGTGAACAGAGCCATTTTAGCTTTTGAATTATATTATAAATTGTATTATCCTTTGATCCTGATCTTTAAACCTTGTAAATGATTCAAAACTACAGTTTATACTCTATAACCTACTGTTTCCAAATACATTTCATTTTGCCGTGCTGTTTGGCTCAGCAAAATGCATTTCCGATACTGTTCCTAACAGCCTTTTTTAAAGAAAAATAAATATTTTTAAATTGGAGACAACACATGCAAAAGAAGTATTACTACTTCACAATAAAGAAATCAAGGAAAATGTGTTTTTTTTGTATGTGAAGAGGAAAGATATCATCAAAGATGTATGACATAAAAGTTAATAAATTGGTATACCAAAAATACTCATAAGATATTTTTAAGATGCCCTAGTTAGTATGTTTATAATCTTAATTAGCATTGGCAAAAGTGTGTCAAAATATGTGTGCATTTTTTTTCTGCAAATCAAAAACAATGAATTCGCCAATATCTATTATTTTGGAAGGGAAATATACTTGCTTTATGCCCTTGTGTTCTGATTTTAGTCCTATGGAGTCATGAGCATTGTTGTATCGACCCTCATTTGCCTGTTTATTCCTCATTAACTTTACCCATACAAGTGCTTGTTGACGCATATCTAAACAGCTGGGCACATGGCATGCTGCAGCATTCAGCAGGGAGCATGGATAGCAGGATGGTGGTGTGTTGGTGTGGGGATATTTTCTTGGCACACTTGGGCACCCTTGGGCACAAAGTGAGCACTATTCAGATGCCACAGCCCTCCTGAGTATAATGACTAACCATGTTCATCCATTTATAACAACAGTGCCCTCTGATGGCAGGAAAACATGCCATGAACCAAAGTCTTTGAGGATATTTCCAACACCTTTTTGAATCTATGGCATTTAGAATTAAGGCAGAAGGGGGTCAATCTCAGTGTTAGTGAAGTGTATCTAATAAAGTGGCTAGTATATAAATATGTCATGCATGTCACTGGAGCATACCACTAGAGGGCACAGCGGAGAGCTCAGGCTCTGTAGAACTATGTGATGTGTGATAAGTAAACTCCAAACATTGCAACAACAATGTCATGGTAGAAGTACAACTAACAGAATAAACCGCTGTAATCAACGTCATCATCAGATAAGCTTTGGTGACTTTGGGCCAGCAGACTAAACACTGAGTCAGCATGGTCTGACACTGCACTCCCAACAGTTTTCACCATGCACAGACAAGTGTCCTGGTGAAGTTGGACAGTAAGATATCATGATAAGGAGGGACTTTCAGCCAACTGCATTCATGTGTGTGTTGTGGTTTCAGCACCTTTTTTGAGAATGTCTTTGTGGATTTTACCTTTTAGTGTAAGAACTAATCAATACAAACACAGCTATGCACACACAAAAATCATGAGTATACATGATCACTAGTTCACTATGACTATTAGTAAAACTTTTTAAGTGAACTTTTCAGCAGAAATGATCTATTACCAGCTTGTTTGTTAGTCCCATTTGTTCAATGACAATAACAGTGCACTCATGACGAGGACTGTGAGCCTGCTTTGTTTTGAAAATAGTTTGTGATTGAGTAGTGCAGGAATAAGCCCAAAAAGGTGGAAGTGTGTTAGCATTTTAGGACTACTGGATCTAATGGTTGAAAGTAAATGAGATTTTAGAATAGCTATAGAAAAGCTGGTCTGTCTTTGAGGAACAGATGCATGCGGGTTTTAAATTTTTGTGTCTATGTATCTTGCTTGCACTGTTTTTTATTTTCAGGGTGGTGTTTTTAAAACAATGGCTGCCAAAGAACTGCTAACAGCTACAGCAGCTTATTTTTTTCTTAAAGTCAAATCACCATGTTGTAGTTCCATAATAGCTTTTTACTCTTGCTGATTACTTTTAAGCCGAAGAAATGTGATCATTTGTGAACATTGTCATGACGTATGGTTTGTGTAAGCTTCTTAAACTGTTGTTTGCTACGGACTCAGATTCAAGGAAACCAGTGTGATGCTAAATTATTTGTTGGCCCGCAGAACGTGTCACTCTTGCACCATTCTTGTTACTGATGTATGGACACATCTCCCCTGATTTTGTTGTATTCCTACTGGTCATGTTTATGCTGCATCCTGAGCTCAGTTGATGTGGTAAATGTAGGTTTCTTTGTTGCTGTGATATCTAATAGGTTATGGTATTGAAAATATTAAAAATGGGATTGTCCTAGATTAACTCCAATGCCTACAAACACTTTCACTGCTGTTTGCCATGCTTGCTGTATCCTTCTCGTTTTCCCACTGACACACTTTACTTAACCCTATAAAGCCAATTGTATCATATTTGATGCATACTTTTATAATACCTCTACCTACTCAATATGATCAACAAATTACAAAAAAACATCTGAATTTAATCAGATAAATGATAAAAATGTCTTCAAATGGATTATCAGTTGTCAAAAACACCTAATGTATCAAATAAGATACAAAAAAATCTACATGTTTGATTTAATGGACATTTTTATATTTTTAGGATTTTAGCAGAAAGTGAAACAAACATTTCAGCTCCAAAAAAAATTAGAATTTTCTGGTTTTGGTTTTGGGCCTTAAAGGGTTAAGATGTAGCATGTATACATGCATTAACATGGACTAACTGACAAAAAGCAAGCTGTATTGAGACAATTTATCTTAAAGTGATTATGGCTTTTATTTGATAAAGCATAGGATCAGACTGCATACATGACTCTTTTATGTGTGCTTTTAAGCTCACCCTTTGATTATGCTATATTGTGATTTGACATAAGGATATTCTGATGAAACACTGACAGAACTGTGTTGCAGTATACCTCATTAAGGGCCTGACTTTCTGACCACATTGTTAGTTTTTATTTATGTCACAAGGACAGCCAGATCTGTGCTGCTAAACTTTGCCAAACACCCATCAAAATAACCACACACTGATTCAATTACACAGTACTCCTTAAACAAATGACCATAAGTAACATCCTTCAGGGCGTGCTCGAGCGTTTGAATAAAGAATAATATCAACTGGGTCGTCATTCTCACACTTTGGTTTCTAAATTTGATGCGCAAATTCACAGAGGCCTCTGTTTCTGCATGTGGCTGCAAAATGCAAACATGCTCCCCCCTCTCTATCTCTCTCTCTTTCTGAACAGCCCCCTTCTCCAAATCTCCCATGCTTCACACACGAGGTAAAAAACCTATCCACAGTTCTGGTTGCCTCAGAGGCTTGACCACCATAAAACACCAAAGAAACAAACAGAGTGGTCTGGAATTTCCTGCCTGTTTGTCTGTTGCTATTGTATCACAGTGGCCAGTTTAAGGCCTGTTTTTGTAATCTCAGACATCTGTCAAAATAAAAGTACTTTACAGGAAAAACATTTAACTTTAACCTCACTGGAGATCGTTGTCTAGGTAAAACAAAGGAATGGAGAAAACAGTCCGATTTTAGATTATCCAGCTGTAGCAATGAGTCAAATCTACCAGTGGTCATCTGAACACTTAGTTGAGTTAGGGCACAGAAATGTTTATTTAATCTTACTCCAAAATAAGTAAAAGCTGCTCACTCACATTATTGCTGGAGTTTAAGCGCTGAAGCATTTTCATTTGAAATACTTCAAAAAGTACTTGAATCAGAAAACCTTCAAGGGTTCACAGATGGACATTATTGAAACAATAATGAGCATTCTTAATGTAAAAGCCTAAAACTTTGGCTCAATATATGACCTTGGAAAATTGTCATTCTTACCCCATACTGCCATCTTTATATTTAACAGTGACCACTCACTTTATTAAGCATCTCTTGATCAGAAAGTAAATTAATCTTCCATTAAAATTACAGAAAATCCTGTCAATAGTTTAAATTCTGAAACAAAGCTAACCAGTTATCTGATTTTCTTTGACATTTAAGTCAAAATAGGAAAACAGATTAAGGAAGAAGGATATGGCTGACATATTTTCTCTATGGTTTACTTGAATTGAAGAAACTTAACGTCCCACAATCCATTGCGTTTCATATACTTAGAACCCTTTTAGAAGTAACATCATGTCATTAGCTTGAGGCAAAACAAAGCAAAACTTGGAGCAAACATGACTTACCATCACAGACTAGCAGATAGCAAAGGGATTACAATAAAATTTATTTCGTTGCTAGATGCTATGATTTGACATTATAGATGAGCACTCTTAGCTGTTGAAGTGGTCCGTAGTCATATTTTGCTTTAACTCTGGTTCCTGTTTGATCTTGATGACTGCCAGAGAGTTTTTTTTTTTAAAAATCATAACCTGATCCACCTCTATTCTTACCCCATGTGAAATGCTCTGTAGGTCTTCTTGTTACTTCAAGTCCCTCTTCTCCACATGGGCCGAGGCTACTCTGATTGTTTGTCCTGCTGAGAAGACGTACCAAACACACTGAAATGCCAATGAAACTCAAAAAGCGCAATATCTTATTTTTTTATTGTTTTAATCAATGCAGGCCCCAAATCCCAGTCAAACACACTGTTCACATTTACCCCTTTTCCACCAAGCTGGTTCCAGGGCTGGTGCTAGTGCTGGTGCTAGAGCCGGTTCGCAGTTGGTTCAAGTGCGAACCGGTTAAGAACCGTTTGCTTTTCCAGAAATGGGTGCTGACCAGAGGGCTACGTCATCACGCCGATGTATACGTCTGTATACGCCACGCCAGTTTCCCATAACAACTAGCGCCAAATTCATTTGCCGCAACAAAGATGGAGGACTATGTTGCGGTTCAAGTGTTGCCGTTGGCTTTTCGAGCCTTCCTTGGAGAGCAAAGTTGGCGATCCAGCAAGTTAATGCTGCTCGACGATTATGCAACGAACAGCGATCACGCTTGAGAAGACGGGTAAGAGTGCTTCCCTGTTTTTACTCTGCTTTGGTTGGTCAATAATCCCGCCCCCATCCCGTGATGTAAGCCGTAGCCCCCAACGTTACGTGGTTCTTTCTGCTGGCCCAGCAAAGAGTTGGTGCTTGCCAAGCACCGGTTTTGAGAGCCAGCAACCGGTGCTTAGTGTGTGGAAAACCAAAGAACTGGTGCTAAGTCTGGCTCTAGCTCCGAACCAGCCCTGGAACCAGCTTGGTGGAAAAGGGGTAATTGTAATGCATCCTCCTACCAGTAAACATTGTTACTCCTCCTAGTTGTTGCTCCTAAGTGCCCCCAAGCCAGGATGTCACGAAGGACATGAAATGCTGCCAAGGAACAAATAAATAGCATCACTAGTGGTGCTTAGAAACAGTGTAGTTTTGCTGTATTTTCATCTGAGAAAATAAAGAATTAATTGTATTTAGGTTATATTGCACATAAAATCTCAGCAAAAGTATCACAGAAATTTGGGTGGTGCTGGCACTTTTAACATTAGCATTAGCAACACTTCATGCTTTAATTCTGGAATACATAAAAGGCATGCTATTCTAATTTCTGCTTATTCTTCTTGAAAGCAGACAAAAAATAAACTTATGCCAGAGCGTGGTAGTTCAGCTGATATGCTGACACTAACATAGGGGACTGCTTGTTCAGAGATTAGCATTGGTGCTAACAGCTTAGGTAGCAGTTTTGTCTGATCTGGACCACATTTCTTTATTAAATAAAAAACAACTAACAACACTATAAACCTCTCTTTAGAAAGGATAACTTTGCTCTACTTCCACCATATTTTACTGAGTCTAATTCTGGGTGGATGCTGTTTTTTACTGATGTAGAAGTAGAGACTACATGCAATAGAATATCACTCTCAAGAAACATTATCCAGATACAGACTGAAGAAATTAGATAAAGGGTATGACCAAAAGTTTTTTGTAGATAAAGATTTATCAGACTAACACTGTCCTTTTAGACTGCATGGTAACCTCTTAAATGTGGAGTCAGAAAGTTTGCTCAACAGCTGGCTATGAGCTATGACTCTTTGTTCGTCTCAGAACTTTCAGTATTGACCTAAAACCAGCTCCAACAGATGACTGTGTGAGGAGGTGGAGGTTCTGGGAATATCTGCCTGTCCTTTTTTCCTTGTTTTCTAGTTGTTCTTGGCTGCTGGTTCCAGCCTCTCTCTTCATCTTGAGCATTGAAAAAGAAAAAGGGTGGTTGGGCAAAGAAGAGGATGGGATCCCAGCAGGAGAGCTGTTGTGGCTGAGCTTTCACAGGGCTCAATGGCTTAAAGTTAATCTGGAATTCTGCACTCGCTCTGATTGCCTGTGAGTTTTCTCACATCAAACATCCAGTTGTGTCGCCCTCCAGACTGGAATTAAAACTTCCTTTTGACTTTGCCTCTTGCTGTCTGGGACTTCAGCGTGAAGTTGCCTGGTGGCTCAAAAAGCTTTTCCTGAAAGTCTCTGATTGTCATGCTGTTAATACTGAGCTTATATTCACATACTGAAGTGAATTCAACCCACAATGCAACGCTTATTTCTACTGGGCCGGCTTTGGTGTGAAAATCTGCCCACAGGCACCATTGGAGCTGACTGTGCTCTATTTTTAAGGATGGCTTTAATTCCATTGTGTAAGTGACAAAACGGCATCAGACTGATTTATAGGCATGTTTGCCTTGCTTTGTTAACTAGTCACTGTTGTGTAAGTCAAACTATTCAAGTATCCTTAAGGATTTATTCACAGTGAGAAGTGTAACTAAATCCTTTGCTGTGATTATAGAGTATCAACATTTTATTGTCTGTTGAAGCAGACTTCACTCTGTAATTGTGAAGCACAGATAAACGACTACAGAGAACTGAGGACACGTCTGTCATGAGGATTTATTTCAGCGTCCTAAGGGCCTGGAGGCTATTTTCACACATTTCATGTTAGTCTGATCAGCGTTGATGGTAAATGTAGTCAGCTAATGCGAAAAATTCTCATAATGTGAACCTAGAAAGGGTATTTCCAGTTTATATTTGAAGGTTTTAACTGCTTCTCCTGGAAGTGACTACAATTACCAGAATGTATTGCGTGCAGCCAGAATCTGCTGCTTTTCTTTGGCAATGATTTCTGAATGATTTTTAGAGCTGGATCAAAGACTTGATCAAAAGGTAAACAAGTTCACTGAAGACAGTCAAGCATCTTTAAATTTTAACCATGCAGGTTCTATTAGTTCCTTTCAGTGACACTTGTGTGTTTAATTTTAATGTTATTTTCTTGTAGATACTCCATTTGGTATTTAAAGAGACTGTGAGGAGTTTCTAAGTAATTACAAAAAAGTCTGACTTTTAGATATATGCCTGATCGAAATACACACTTTAGGATGAGTTTTATAGCATCAAAATAGGTTATCCATAAATGCTATTCCTTAGCCTTCCGGTCGGGTTGGACAGGGCTGGACTGGCCTGGATACTCAACTTTGGGAACAAGACAATTAAAACTAGAGCAAATTTATATTATTGTATTATTTATATTACATGCCTTAGAGCACTGGGCTGTAAGTAGTGATATATAGCCGGCTACAACTACAGTAATAAGTTTTCCAAAAAATTGCTTGTTGTAACACATCAAAAACTACCACTACGTAACTAGAAAGAGATACATTACCTCGTCGCTTTGCATCCTGTAAGTTGTTGAAAAAAGAAGTTGTAAAGCAATGCAGAGTTCTGATGAAGGTCCGAGCTGCATAACAACAAACAAACACACGCTTTGGATTGCAGACGTCTTTTGGTGCGTTCCAGTTGTAGTCAGAAATAGGAATTTTGAGTTCTAAGTAGGAAACTTAACTGGATCGCCCCCGAAGTCCGAATTTCCTACTGGGAACTCGGTGAAACCTCGCCACCCCCGAGTTGACAATCGAAGATGGATGCCCCCAGTGTGAACAGTTATTTAGCTCCTGTAATAATCAATTTTTTTACACTTCTGACTGGGGTGTGTCGCTCTAGATCAGCTGTATACATAGTATTGTTAGACTTATTTTTACAAAAATGCTGCCATAGCGATAATCACATTCTTCTTGTGGTATGTGTGAACAACAACGCAGGACGTGCTAACAACAGCTAACAATAGCCTGGTAGATTGGCATGTTTTTTTCCGACTTAAACTGGAATGCAGATAAGTCGGAGATGATGTCACTCCCATTTCTGAGGTTACTGGAACGCAGCATTACGACAGTCGCCGCACGTGCTCATGGGTAGCAGAGTCTTTATTTCGCCTGTAATAGGTTCTCCTCATAGCACCTTTAGATTTGCAAAGATGTTCAAGCTGATTTTAACTTCATCCATCACAAAAGACTCATAATGATTTGTGTTACCTAAATAATCACACTTAGCTCATTAAAACTAATCATTAAACACTCTGGCGTGGATGTTAGAAGTGAGCTTGCTTGTGTTTACATTTAATTTAAATGACTGCCTGAGTATCCAGTGTTCAAAAGACCCTCTAGGTTTCATACATAGTACCCCTGATCCACCTGCTTTCTCTCTTCCCAGTCCAATCAGCCAACCAGCCTGCTCTGAAGTGATTAGTCAGTCGAGTGCTGCTCAGCCTCATGAAGTACTCACTCATGTGGGAGAGACACCAAAAGATTAATAGATATTCTTTAAACTTTGATCAGAAGTTCACCTAGATTAAGGATGAAATTATTAGATTTTGAAGGACATTAGTCAAAGGTCATAGTCACAGGGCTTGGTGGTAATCATTATTAAACTCTACCAAAGTGTGTTGTTTGGCTTATGGACAAAAAGATTATGTTTTGGAGGACAGATGCCAAATTTTTGCCTGCAGCTTTGGTTATGAATGCAATATCTAAAGACTAAAATTAAGACAGTTTAGTCATACTTCGCACAACTGCCCACAAAAATGCAGAGATTAATCATCTAGAATTTGAAGGTCATTGGACAAAAATCAAGTTCGAAGAGTCGAATGGCCACCATTTGCTTGTAGACACAGTATATCATCAACCTTTTGAAGCATTCTCATCAAACTTTGCACTAATGTCAACTTTTACCTCAGGATGTCCTTATAAGATTATGAAATTTATATGTCAGTGGTCAAGGTCAAAGAGTTTAATGATCATTTTGCACTTGTACATGGTAGGTAAAACTATTATAAAATCACTTTAAGGGGTTTCTCCAAACTAATGCTGCATTCCAGACGACCCATAACTCGGAAATTTCCCAGTTAAAATCTCCGAGTTTTGACCTGAAAGCGTTCCAGGCAAATTACGACTTTGGTTTTGGTGCAAGGAATTCTGGCATGTAAATTAACCAACATGGCACGCATTATAAGATTTATGCTTTATCAACTAGCTCATCTGAGTGAAACAGAAGCGGGGAAACGGCGTATAAGGTAACAGAAGCTTATACGTTACAGTGTTTGTCATGATTTAGAGGCTGCCATAATGTTTAGGCAGTGATGTGACATCACAAGTCGTAACTCGGAGTACATTGATCTGGTACGAGTTCATGGGGGAGAAGTTACGCGTTCAACTGCCGTTTTAGTGCACTTTCACGAGTTAAAGGTGGGAAAAACCCCGAGTTACGGGTTGCCTGGAATGCAGCATTAGACAGACATCGCTAAGTGTGGATCAACAAAATCTTTGAAGTTAAATGTCAAAGGTTAAGGTCATGGAGTGCACTGGTCATCCTATGCTTGTGAAAAAAGTAACTCAAGACAGCTATCAGGAATTTTTGTTTAACTTGTTAGGTTTTTCCTCTCACTGCAGAAAGACAAAGAAGATGCATTATCTAAATTCCAAGGATTTTCTCAAATTTTGCAACATATGATCAATTTGACAACAAAAACTTGCAAAACTTTAGAGGGATAAGGCTTTGGCTTTATGACCATGCCTTACTTGGGAGTTTGATATGTCAAGAATTTGTTGTGGGATTTCTGTGATATATTGCACCAATGTCTCCCCTGACTGGACAATGGACAGATTAAATTTGAGAGGTACAACATAGAAGCTTGGTGACCCAGGTGACCACATGCCGTACACCTAATTGAGACAAAAAAAAATCACCTGTTTGCTTGGTGTTATTTTCCTTTTGTGCTAATAATTTCTTTCATGCTTTCATGTTTTACCCAAAAAAAGAGTTTGTTCAACCTCTGCCTGGTAAAAAAGTCCCTGAAACAGCAGTGGGGTGTAGATGTAGGGCTAAATAGTCCAGCATTTTAACATTGCCGTCACAATTTGCATATCACAGGACATGCAATGAGAGTCCCAGGAGTTAGAGTGCCATGCATCCATTTGTGTGCTCTGTGATGGAAGCCAATTCAACAATCTTCTTGTTTTCTTCACGATATACAATTCCGTCTTTTTGATATCATCAGAGAACAGACCCCAGTGCACATATCATTTGTTTGTTTCTGCTTATGGCAAGCAAATTGATGATACACTTTCCTGTTTCAGTGGCGCTGCAATGTCAAAAGGAGACTTACGCATTTTTCAATTTAAAGCCTTTTTAGTCATGAATATAAAAACACATTTACATCTTAACAGAACACATTTTAAGACTGAACATCTTTACAAACCTCCTCAACTGTGACAAACAGAGCTTTAGCAGGACAGCACAGTGGGCTTTTTAAAGTTAAAAACACTTGTCTGCCCATTGAGAAATCTTTGAGCATATCCTGACAAGTTGATAATGTAAAGAGCAAGTAACCCTGCTAGCCATGGGCATATTTATAAAATTATAGTTTAGATAAAGAAGTGGGATTGTGGAACACTTAAAAATCCTATTTAAAGATGTCATATTGTGCTTTTGAAATTTTGTATGCCCTTAAGTGTGTTGTAGAGCACCTTTATAAACAAAACAAGAAGTCCACAGTATGAAGACCAACCCCTGTTCTCCCTTATATGGAACCAGCAGCTGCTAAGAACGTCTTGTTCCCTCGTTTCCCAGATTAAATCCACCAGTGTGAGGTCCCACTGTTGTTTTTGTCGTCAGTTAAAGCCCAGTGACTTGCAGTAGTAAGTCCATTGCAGAGAGTAAACCAAGAGATGTTAGCTGTTAATATCTAAGGAGCATTGTAGATGTGTCTCAATGGATGCTGCCAAACTGTGCATACCATCCAAACCAAATTTTAGTTCAACCTACTCGAAGGCATTGAGGCTGTGTCGAGGTGGGATTTAAGGCTATCTGACCAATAGCAACTCTGCACAGATGTGTAGCCATGTCAACCTTATCCCTACCTATAAATAGTCAAAAAAGTGAAAATGGAGGCAGTATATGGCCAAACCACCCTATCACCTCTGTGGAGTAAAGCACTTTGATGTATTGTATGTTTGGGTTGCAGATGTTTTTGTACTACGCTTTGAAGATGTTTGCTTACAGCCTTGTACAGTCATAACACCTCCAGGATTCTTGCACCCATCCTCAAGTGGACTCTTGGGGAACTACATCTTTTGGCACTTCTGCAGAGGTTGCCCCATTGTTGGAATGAATGTGGAGTTGTTGACAATATGTAGCTGAGCAGCAAATTACCACAGAGTAGACCATTAAACCAGGTGGCAAGGTTTCTGGTTCGATCCCTATGCTGGTCAGGGCCTTTCTGTGTGGAGTTTGCATGTTCTCTCCATACTAAAACATGCTTATAGGTCAATTGGTGACTCCAAGTTGCCCTTAGATATGAGAGTGTGTGTGTGTGTGTGAATAGTTGTCTGTCTCTTTATGTGGCCCTGCTGACAACCAGTACAGGATGTAGCCCATATCTCGCCCAATGTGTGACCCTTAAAGTGGTCATGATAACGGATTGATGGATGGACCCTTCAACCAATCAGAGCAGACTTGGCCCACATGGAGAAAGTAGCCTTCAAGGGACATGGACTCTATCAGACTTAGAATATATCACTACTGGGTTAGGCTATATATGAAATCATATAGAACAATAGTGATTCTTAACATAAACTACCAGTCATCAAAACAGAATACATGAACCTGATTTAAGGCAAAGTATGAACTCCTTCAGCTGTTGCATAAAAAAGGATACACCATTTTTCCACTGTAACATACAACACAGGAGGGAAATATTGTTCAGTCCAATGTAGATGTTAAAATTCAGACTGATTTAACTGCACAGAAAAACATTTACAACTGACATCAGTTCATGCCTCATTTGTTGAAGGGCCAGTACACATATGCAACTCTGACAAGTCCATTAATGAAACAACGATGAGTTTTTCTTTTGGTGTGGTCCACTGAATGGATACAGCAGACCGTGCATCTCCACAGAAACAGCTCCTCTAGTTTTTTTTTTCTTCTTGCACTTTTGATCCAGCTCTGGATTGTATTGCAGTATTGTAAGGGACTGGAATATCAGCGTCATGGAAAGACAGACTTCTGTCCCAAAAGCAGCAGTGATGTTTTTTAAGAGATTTGGATTGAAGTTTGGAGGCAGACAAAGATTATACCCCCTGCAAAATTGTACCATTCTTTCTAGAATTACATCCTGTATTCTTAAAAACCGTGATCATGCAGTAAACAGGCCCAAATGTTGAGTGTTATTTTGAGTTTTCTGTTATATAAAGAGCAAGGAGGTGATTATATCTCATTACACTGTTACACTGTAAGGGGAAATCTCAAACTGTATCTGAAGTGCTCTGCCTGCGTGCTCTGATACTGTTTGTGACTAAAACTGCTTCTCAGAATCGAAAACCACAGAGCCCGAGTGTAAGAAGAGGGGCGTGTCGCATGTCTCTTCCAGATTGCAGGTTTTTTTTTAGTCTATGTAGCTCTGGATGAGACTCCATTGTCTGTTTGAGTGTTTCGAGCTGAGAGGTAGGAAACTGCAGACTGAAGCAGTCACACAGGAGGGCTGTGTTTTTCACCCAAAAGTCCCAAATCACCCAAATGTGATCTTTTCCCACCTTCCCCACTTCCTGGCCCCTCACAGAAGCCCGCCGAGTAGGAATGCTGAGGGTCTCACTTTCTCTCCTCTCCATCTGAGTTCTGACTGAAGGCGTCTATGTGGGTTCCTTTTTACGCAATTTCAGCAGAACCTTAATTTAGAGTCACGCCTACACTTGTGTTTCTTTGTCTTCCTTTTACACCACCTTCACACTCGCAGCCACGTAATGCTCGCAGCCCTCTCTGGGATCTCTACATCCTGTTTCAGATTATCGGAAAAATAGAAGTGAAAGCATGTTTTGTTAAGAAATGTAGATCCATAACACTGACGCTTGTGTCCTGCCACGCTCTGAATTTAAGTTAAACATTTTGATTCATTAATTACACAAGTTTTCTGCTGATTTTGCATTTATTTTTGATATTTGTGTATACAGGACGGCTATGCTCTGTGGTTAACAGCCTACAGGCAGTTATAGCTCTGCAAACAAAGAGGTCAGTGTGTGGCAGCAAGAAGGCTGCCGACTGGAAACAATTATCAGATTGACTCCGGAGGATCACTTCAGATTTATCAAATGAATAAGCTGTTAAAACAGGGATTCAGATATTTCAGCCACCCTACAGATTCTCATGGTAATAGCCCGTATATATTTATCCAACAAAACCACAAACAGCTGCTGAAAGCCCACAGGAGGACGCCACAAAAAGTAGGGTCGGAGGTAATTCAAGGTCAGACTTCAGGAATGGAGTGAACTCTTGAGACTCAATAAAAATTCTTCAACAAATTCTACATTAAAATATTCCACTTTTCAGAACTTGTTGCACTGTTGCATACCGAGGCTGATTTAGAGGAATGGGTTAGAATGGAGGGCACCCTGGTCATTATTTTTTAACAGCCTGGACAAATAAAAACAAGGGCTATTAGATAAAAGTGGCCACCCAAAACTAGCTGAAAGAACTGCTACCAGACATACAGTAAAACCATACATGGACCATATTGTGTATATCCCCTAAACATTATAAACTGATGTTTCGGGAGCACAAAACTGCCACTAAGGATCATCTGAATTTTTGGCTGAGTAATTAGGGAAAATGTGATGAACGGCCCTGTCATGCAATGATATTAAATACTTGAAAAGTTCCTAGATCTGCATCTGGATTCAGATCATCACCAAAATCTGACAAGAGTATCTGTCTGTAGTGTCCAACCCACACTGGAAGTACAAACAGGAAGTTGGTTTTCTTTGTGTATATTATTTACCACTATTTGAACAATGTGAGCAGGGCTCCAGACTAACTTTTTGCATTGGTTGCAATGGTGCACTTGAAATTTTTTTTAAGGTGCACCAGCACAGAAATTAGGTGCATGGTGCACCCAAATTTTTCATGTCACCTTTAATGCCATAAGGTCATCATTTTATCGCCCTCCATAACTTTTATATAATGAAAATGATTTTTTTTTTGTTTTTTTTTAATGTATTTTTTGGGCATTTTGTGCCTTTATTGATAGGAGAGAGACAGTGGACAGGCTTGTGAAAGGGGGTGAGAGAGTAGGGGAAGACACTCTGCAAACAGGTCACAGGCGGGATTCGAACCTGGACTGGCAGAAGCAAGTACATGGGGTGCCTGGTTGCTAACCACTCCGCCAAACCAGCACCCCGAAAATGATTTTTAAACAAGAATAAGATGTAAAGAAATACTTGTCTGGATTGAGGCAAAATCATATTTTGAAAGAAAAACAGAGCGTTTAAAGTGCTTCACGAATGAAATTTACAAATTCAAAATAAAACATTAAGCAAAATAAAACATTTACAATAAAAAATTTAACACTTCAAACTCAAACATCTCAAGTTAAATAAAACCTTTCAAAATAAAAGAGCTAATGTTTAAGGTGCTATACTGAACTGAAAATGAAATAAATACCCAGATTTAATCAACCACCAACATTACATTTAACTGGATGGTCTTATTCTCCAATAAATTTGAACCTAGAATAAGACTCCACACACTATAGTCAATATTTACAAAACTCTGTCTTGTCCATTTTTGGCAGATTTTTCCGCTACCTCAGTTACTTTTGTCAACTTAGATTTGTAACAGTGCACCTAACATTTTTTTATTGGTGCACCAGTGCACCCAAGAAAAAATGTTAGGCGCACTCTCACAAATTTTGTTTGCATGTGCGCCCAAAATGATTGCACTCTGGAGCCCTGGTGAGTCAAAGTATGATAGGATTGTACTTTACTAAAAAGATATGCAATCCTAAATGTTAATGCATATCAATAATTTGCCCTGATATATATCAAATAAACAAACCTTTTTTTTGCTCTTGCATTATTGTTCATAAACTGCCAATTCCTAAATGTGACCAATTGATGGGCACATCTGCTTTTTGATCAATTTGGCAACAAGGATCAACCCAGTTTTTTTCTTTTCAACTGGGAGGCCAAAAATGCTTCGTCTTCCTCACACTGGTTAAAGGAGGTGCTTTCGTTTTTATCTTTAAAAAAGTTAAGGCATAAAATTAATAGAACTCGCAATAGCATTATCTTGACCTGGAGTCCCTTTATATATTATGTGGAGCGCTTTTCTTTTGGTTGTAATTGATGATCACCTGAATGTAACAAACCGTGATTCTGTTGATGAAGTGACTGTGGGTGAATTTGTCATATATTTGGTATACGCTTGATATGGAGACCCTGTCGAGAGCCTTTTTTTCAGAGCTTTGGGGTGAGGGATGGGGGAGTTTGATTGCTAACCTTGATTATGTATGTCTGTTTATTTGTTTGTCTGAAAAATCAAAATTAAAGTTTGGGAAAAAAAGAAAGCCTTGAATTATTTTCCCTCTACACGAGTGCTGTTCTCCTTTAAATAATTTGTGTAGCTGCAATAAATCTGCAATAAATCTAAAAAATTAAAGGATCAAACCAGTTTTGTTAAAGTTTCAGGTATCATTCATTAAGAAGCGCTGTCATGGGCAACCTACCATGCCACCACAGTGATGCATTCTGAGGTAGAGTACAGCACAATAAACAAATAGCAACACTGAAGGGCGTCCAACAATTTAGTGATCTCTCTTCTTGGCATATGTCTGTTAATGACAACAAGACATCAAGTTATTTGGGAAATGATACTTTTGACCTTTAATGAGAAAGTAACAACTCCATTGACCAATCAGCAGACTGCAGTGTCTTTGGCTCTGTGCTCTGGGGGTTTATTTGTGTGCTTGTTACTTTAACAGGAAGGTGCCATAAAATGAGAGGGAAAGAAAATCATTTTTATTTCTAGAGCACACTCTAGATACACCAAAATTGCATCCCTGACCAGACTGAGCTGAAGGGGACTGCTTGGTGGACTATAAACTTCTGTGTGTACTGTAGTTTTTAGGCAGGATTTAAGGGTTATGTTAGCATCGATCTAGAGACCTAATGAAAATATTGAATTGCATTATTCTGGGACATCAGAAGCTACATCTCTCATGAGATCTAACCCAGCCCTGACTCCATTAATCAAGATATTGATCCGGCCCCTGACCCGTTCTCCTGCCACATTAGCTGCTAACACGAAATCCTGCTCCCATCAGAGTTATTGACTCATGTGTTGTTTTTTTCTCCCTCTGCACAGCGCCGCTGGACTCTGATGACTTTGCTTTCTTCCATGAGGGCGTTCAAGGGTGCCTGGGGGTGCGGGATCACTCCCTCGTCCCGTCGGCCTCTTGCGAGGAAAAAAACCAGCGCTGGAAGTGGGTGACGAGGGGTCGCCTGTTCAACCTGGGTTCCTCGCTGTGCCTGGGGATGACCACTGGGAATTTGACCTCCAGGAGGGACAAGTCTCCTCTGGGTGTGTACACCTGTGACCGCGAGCCACCCAGAGTGCGCTGGACCTGGAACTGTGGCCAGGTGTTGGACAACCTCAACAACTACCTTCCCATCCGCCCTCTTTCCAACTCCACCACCACTTCCTCACCTTCAAAGTTTAAATGGACACTGCATGGAGGTTTGGGGGACCTGTGCTCAAAATCATATCGTGGTAAGACTGCTAGCCATTCTTTGGCTTCTAAAAACTCAACATGTTCCTCACACTGATGGCCTACTGGGTTTGAAAATATGTTTGATTTTAAAAGCAGCTGTTCTAAGGAACCTATGCTAGACAGAAGACACACTCATTGTGCATAATCTGTAGGGGAGATCAGATAACTTTACTTCATGATGTAAAGAAAGGCGAACGTATTTAGAAAGCATCAGTCATATACACAGAAGTCCAAAGTGCAACACAGTATTTCAGAAAAGCTTTTTGGTATTTTCGAACTTTAAGCAAATATAAGATAAGAGGACGTTGCTTGGATCTTTTTCTGTGCTATATCTAAGCAACATTTAAAAGGATATATATATACAGTGTATAGATATGATTTACTGCTTTTTTACGTCATGTCCTGGATGTCTGTTGAGCAAGGATTTTAGATCAGTGGAATCAAAAATGAAAAAATTGTGTCTCTGTGTAGGAGCACATGCAGCTCTTTTTCCATTCCCTTTGGAAGCACTTGGATCTCAGGGTGCAGGGAGGCTACATAAACCGGTAACACTTTACTTTAGATGTCCACAAATTTCATCGCACTTAGGTAATAATTAGCTAAAAGTTTTTTCTTATTTCTTTGAAATTACCCCCAGAATTTCACGAGAATTTGGTGAAAATTAGCACATAACTTCTTTAAAATAATGCCCAAATTTTTTGTCGGAAGTCGGAATTTGGAGGTTACTGTTTTTTTTCCAGTTGCTATGAAATTTACTCTAAATTGCAAGGTAAGAAGGTGACGATTAGCAAATAATTCATTTGAAATTAAATCACATCCCACCACAAAATGTTTTTAGAAGTATCCCATTTCTGCTATTTCCAGAGAAGCAGGTGATAAATAGCTGCTTAGTTCTTGAATGCCGAAGTTCGGTTCATTGTTTCCTGTGATAATTAGCTTTGAAATGTTAAGTGAATAATTCTATTTCCCAATAAGCATTTAATAGTTAACTATTTGTTATTTAATTTCACCAAGTTCTTTAGTACCGAGTTTGTTGATATGCATCATTGAGATGACATGCAAAATAGAGATGAATGATATACCTTTATGATTAGGCCTATAGTCATATAGTCAGCTCAGTTTTTTACAGAGTTACAATTTTTTTGTCAATTATTTGATGGTGTAGGCCACAAGGTCATTTAAAAAAAAAGACAAAATTTAAGCCATGGGATGGGATTGCAGGTTGCTTTTCATTTAGTCTAATGTATTACATGTGCTGGTCATGATGATACACACATGTCTTCACAGGGAAAAATAAAAGGAAAAGTGAAAAATAAAAATAATATAGGTCAGTAAATCCCAATTTTGTCACAAAGCATGTCCAGGAAAGAGCAGGGAGAAGAGTAATTCATTGTTTTCTACCTCTAAATACATGTAAACAATAGATGGTCTTCACTTTTCCTTTTTTTTATGTTACTGTACGTGAAGAGGTCTCAGTCCTGTATTGGTGCAGCTGCTGGCCCAGTTTGCTGCTCCCTCTCTGCAGGTTGTGCCGCCTCATTGTGGCAGAGAGACTCACTTTTGTGGAAGCCACAGCTGTATCTGATCAGATGGATACAGCACAATATTGCTTTTAGGGGATTGCTGAAGAAATGTGGCTGTTTGCCAGTCAGAAAGCCAAGCCAAACACTGCTGGTGTTTGTAAACTCCAGTAAACACAGGGATGTGCATGCCCCCCGGTAAACTTCTATTTATGTGTTGTTTTCAGGCCAGATTAAATCTACCAGAGAGGTTCACGGCTAAGCCTCATTTCCACTGTCAGTGCCGTCAGATCTAAATAAAATCTAACATTACAGTTTTCATTGACAAACTATACTGCACGGCTCAGTCAGCCATTAAAGTGTACAGTTTACAGCCTCTGCTTGACTACGAGTAAAACCAGATTTGCCGTAAAAGTAACATATAAAAGAAAATCTGCCATTATTGTCCTCTTTCTCTCTCTTTGTAGAAGGAGACATTTTTAACTTTGCAGTGCTGAACTTCACAAGTTCCTCTGTGAAGTCCAAACTGGCTGCTGTGGAGGAATGCCTCTGACATTAGTCAGTGGAGGAGCAGCTCCACTGCAGCCAGGGAGCCAGTGGTGGAGCAGAGAGGGACGTCAGAAATCTTTCCTCCCTTGTTTAACATGTCTGCCCTACTTTCCATTGGCTAAGCTTGTTTTAGTTGCTTTAAAGATCCAGCCTCTCTTCCACTCACTGTGCCCTTTTCTTCACACTTTTGGGTTTATTAAAAAGACCTTAACCTCAAAGTTAATAAATGTCGAAACCTCATGGAGATTAGAAGTCTAACCAGCCTAGAAATAGCCTGCAATAATCTCTTCAAGAGATCCACCTTTGGGCTGGAAATATTCAGATCAACTTTTCTTTTCTACAAGGAAAAAAAAATGTAGATTTTCCAGACCAAAATGCTTAAATTAATTAAAAACAGACCATGCCTGTGTTGACATGTTTTTAGTTGAGTCACTCCAGATCAGTGGCCCATTTTGCTTGCATCTCATGCTCTGTAAGTCCAGATCATACATTCCCAAACCTAACTGGGGCCTGCCAAAAGCTGACCTTGTAAAGCAGTCATCAGTCATTTAAAATGGGATGTCACATCTCAAGAGTCCGGGCGCCCATGAGTTTGTCACTACCATAAACTAATGACAGCACATGTCTTGTAAAGCCAAGTCGTATGTATTTGCTGCTGGCTGAATGTTATGGTGTAAAGCAGAGCATCCAAACTTATTTCATTGAGGGCCACATATGATAAAATACAAGGACAACTGAGTACCTACATGGTACATATCCTTATATTCTGAAAATTAAGGATTTTTGGATGGTCAATCAGATTTCTGGGAACCCTGGTTGGCCTTGGTTTCTACTAGATCTAACTCTAAGTTGGATGGGAAACAAAGGGGAAACTGCACAAAGCTGCTTTTCTGTAGGAGAGTATCATTGCTTGAAGAGATTCAGGAAAGCATGCTTTGTAGAACAGACCCTGGTACAGTGCAGATAGCAGCTAATGAGCTTGATTTATGGTATGATATGACACGTTATGCAGATAGTTAATTTTACAAAGTGGCTTACGACTGTTTTCCAAAAGACGATGTCTCAAAAACACTTCCAATACAGCTGTGGGTTAGCTAGTCACTGTAAACAAAACTTTTATTTTTGTTATATCCACTTGTATATAATTTGGTGCCACTCCAAGTGTTAAATTGTTCTTGAATGCTGATCCATTAAAAAGCATAGCCATACCATGTTTTGATGAATCTTAAAAACAATCCAATAAATGACAATTAAAGCCTTGTGGGGAGAAAATGCATGCACCCAAGATCAATTATTTGAGAAGACTTAAAATTGTCATAGAAGAGAGATGTTGCTAACATATACCATGGTGTCACACACATGGAATTGACATGCACTGCAGCTATCACGCAGCCAACATGCATCTGGTGTGTTTAAACAGCTATGAGTAACTTACATGTCAGTTTGTTTCTGTTGTGGGTTATGCAGGTTGAGTTGCTTTTAATCACTCGCATCATTGACCATAACCCTTTATAAATGCTTTTGTTGTTGTTTTAATTGAGAGCCCTCTGATGGCAGAGTTTGCACACTGTGCATTTAATTACATACTTTTGATTCTGCTTTCATTCAATTCATAACACAGGTTTAAGTTTTCCCAATTATCTTCCGCTTTCATTTCCTCCTCCTGCTGACCTCAGTTTGACTGAACTGTTTTTACTGTAACATCATCCTCAGTTTTCAGGCTTTGTTTGATTATTCAAGTCCCTGAGAAAACAGAGGAGATATTTGAGTTCAGCGCAGTCCATGGCTACAGCTGTGGACAGCTAAGCTTGGCCTCTCTCTCCTCCTGTACTGTAAGTCCAATTCTCTCCTCTTTGCTTCCCAGAGATCTATACAATCCAGGGGAACTCTCATGGTCGCCCTTGTTATCTTCCCTTCCTGTATGATGGCCAGTGGTTCCACAGCTGCACCAGTATTGGCCGTGAGGATGGACACATGTGGTGTGCCACCACTTTCGATTATGGCAAGGACGAGCGCTGGGGCTTCTGTCCTGTGAAAAGTGAGTAACAGTGTTTCTCGATGAAAAACTGTTTTCTCTTCTCTCTGGTATAACAACCTTCCTCTGTCCTTCATCCTTCTTCAGGCACCGGCTGTGAGACCTTCTGGGATACTGACCCTCTGACCGACAGCTGCTACCAGTTTAACTTCCAGGCCACGCTGTCATGGAGCGAGGCTCGGATCAGTTGCCAGCAACAGGGGGCAGACCTGCTCAGCATCACCAAGCTGCATGAGCAGACGTACATTAACGGTACAGTTCTAACACACATTAATTTTATGCCTTTTTACACAGTACTAACTCACTTAAACTCAACCAGTTCTAAGAAATCACTGGCCACAAGAAATGCATCAGTACATCAAGTAATTATTTATAACAAAGGAAAAACACTTACAATTAGCAGTTTATCCGAACACCATGCATCAGCTAATAAAACCTCTCGTTGTGGCCTAGTTGTTTAAGAGCAACTAAACACCAAAATATTTATCCGATAAAAGCTTGTGTTAACTGTATATTTGGTGTTATTTTTAATTTGTTATAGTTCAAATCTTAACACTTTAGTCCAAAGTTTTACACTGTCATGCTAAAAAGCTAACTGACTCCCTTTGAAGGTGGAAGCAGGCTACCGCAATTGTTTTCCCATTGGCAGATACATTGTGCCAATCACGGTTGCCACAGGACCCAACAGTGACGCCCACTTTAGACACAATTTTTCTTTAGAGCGAGTTGCCCCGAACTAAGATTCCCAAACAGTGGATATAGCCACTCATGGATTATGGATTGTGTGGTTTGCTTGGCCAATATTTTACAAGCATTCTTAAAAAAACCCACCACCAACAATAATAAAGGTCCATTTACCAAAATTTCCTTGTGAAGATCCTCTGTTTGAAGACTCAGTTTAGGCTGTTTACTGCAAAACTATGCTAGCAACCACAGACTCAACCAATCAGAAACTAAGATGTAACACTTGTGGTCTGTTGGTTATGTTTGATTGCCCAGTGTCTCAGATAGGAAGAACCCTGTAGAAACACATGCCTGCTCTCTTTGGTTACAAATACCATTAAAATCAGATTATTCTCCGTTAAATCTCTGTGAAAAAGCTCACTGCAAGAGCGCAGTAAAACACCTCAATGTATGTAATGTTCAAACAGCCCTCTAGTTTTCCCACTCTGAGTACCACTTAGTTTTCTCTGACTGTATGATAGGTCAACTCTATGCCAAATGTCATGTTGTCAACGAATCTGCATTCATTCAACAGCTTATGCACTGCATTGCCGACCTGAACCAATGGGCTGTGTCTGCCAAAAAAACATTTGAAGGATGTAATAGTAGCATGTTTGTGCTGGTGGGAGGCTCCAGGCTAACTATTTGAGACAGCTTCTGGCACTGTACAGAGGAAGAGAGACAGAAGGTCCATTAATGCAGACGTTTTGTCCTGTGCACAGAAGTACAGCATCATGTGGTGAGGGTATGTAGTACCAGAGGTGGGAAGTCGAAAGATTTTAGCGATAACAAAGCTAATATCAATTCTACTTATAGATCCAGTTCTTAATCAGTTCTTCAAGAGCTTTCTATGGATTTGTTTAACGCAAAAAGCATGTCCACAAAGTTTTTCAGGGTCAACTATGTCAAACACATGACACTTCTGATATTTAATGCTGCTCTATGCTGCTGTGTAAACAAATGCTAATCTGCAAGTGGTGTTTTTACATCCTTGCTTGAAATTACGCAACATGGATAAAGGATGTTGTGCATTGTTGCTGTGTAAATGAAAGCCACACTTTTGTCTGCCATGATCACATCTTTGACTTCTTTGTGTCATTTATACTTTAACCTCTAATGAGGCCAGGACATCCTTGATTGCTGTTAAGCTAAGCAGACCAAATTGACAAGGTATTTGCCAAAAAACAACATAAAAAAACAGATGATATGTATTCCTTATTTTCTATTTTTTAATTGAATGGAATTGGAAATGGTTATTAATCCCCATGGCTATGTAAAACACTGTAAGGGATAATATGGGCTTTTCATAAACAACTGTTATGTATAAAAGTGTCCTTTCCTATCTCAATGATAGAGAGTCCTGACTCTATTATCAGTAATAGGTCATGCTCATGCTATTCTTACATAACGCTTCTATCATCTACGCAATACAGTGTAGGCAGATCCAATAATGGCTTTCTGGAGGTATTATTAAACCTCCATGGAGGCTGATGGCTTGGAGAATTCTTTAAGGTTGTCCTCCTTTACAATAGTCCTCTGTGATTTGTTGCTCCTCCAGTATATGTGATATTTTGAGGATGCTGTCTCTCTGTTGTTTTAGGTTTACTGACAGGCTACAGTGCAGCTTTGTGGATCGGCCTCAATGACCTGGACATCAACGGGGGCTGGCAGTGGGCCGACTCCTCCCCATTAAAATATCTCAACTGGGAGCAAGGTTAGACTGCAAAAACAAGTCATCTTCATTCATCTTTTTCAGCTTTATGTGTTTATGATTAAATATTGCCCTTCTTCTCCTGTAAGTGTACTTACTTATTTTTGGCTACACGCTGGTCTGAATTTAAGTACCCGCTCTGTGGTCAGCTGCAGGTTTAGTGCCATGAACAAGGGCACATTAACATTAGAGATGTTCTTACTGTTATCCTGCAGACCAGCCAACCCATGCCGAGGAGGAAAACTGCGCTGTGATCAGAACTGAGTCATCAGGCCGTTGGCAGAACCGTGACTGTACTGTTGCTCTGCCGTATGTCTGTAAGAAGAGGCCTAATGCCACACTGGACCCCTTCACCACTGGTGAGTGTGAAGACGCATTATTAAAGTCATTAATGCAGCATTAACTGTTCTGGTTATGTTCTGATTCTGACGGCTTTTATTTCCTCACCCCCACAGACTCGTGGGCAGATGATGAGAAATATGATTGTGATGTGGGCTGGCAGTCCTTCCAGGCCGGCTGCTACAAGCTGACGTCAGAGAAGTTAGACTGGGACACAGCCCAGAAGACGTGTCAGAAGATGGAGGCAAACCTGGTCAGCATCCACACCCTGCCTGAGCTGGAGTTCATCCTCAACAACCTGAAGAAAGGTGACATCTGCTTTTCTCTTTGTTGTGATGTTTGTTTTTTTTAACTCAGTTGCAGGAAAAAGTATGTGAACCCTTTGGGATTTCTTGGATTTCTGCTTAAATTGGTAACAAAACATGTTCTGATCTTCATCTAAGTCACATCACTAGACAAACACAGTCTGCTTAAGCTAATACCACACAAAAATGATAAGTTTTCATGGTTTTATTCGACAAAATATATAAACATTCACAGTGCAGGGTGGAAAAAGTACATGAACCTTTGGATTTAATGACTGGTTGGCCTTCCTTTGGCTACAATAACCTCAACCAAATGTTTCCTGTAGTTGTAGATCAGACCTGCACAACAACCAGGAGGAAATTTGGACCATTCTTCTGAACAAAACTGTTTCAGTTCAGCAATATTCCTGGGATGTCTGGTGTGAATCACTCTTTTGAGGTCATGCCACAGCATCTAAATCGGGTTGAGATCAGGACTCTGACTGGGCCACTCCAGAAGCCATATTTTCTTCTGTTGAAGCCATTCCATTATTGATTTTCTTCTATGCTTTGGGTCGTTGTCCTGTTGCATCACCCATCCTCTGTTGAGCTTCAGTTTGCAGACAGATGGTCTTAAGATTTTCTGCAAAATGTCTTGATAAACTTGGGAATTAATTTTTCCGTTGATGACAGCAATCCATCCAAGCCCTGAGGCAGCAAAGCAGCCCCAAACCATAATGCTCCCTCCACCTTATTTCACAGTTGGAATGAGGTTTTGATGTTGGTGTGCTGTACCTTTTTTTTCTCCACACGTAGCGTTGTGTGTTCCTTCCAAACAACTCAATTTTGGTTTCACCTGTCCACAGAATTTTTTGCCAGTAGTGCTGTGTAACATCCAGGTGCACTTTTGCAAACTTCAAATGTGCAGCAATGTTTTTTTTGGACAGCAATGGCTTCCTTGGTGGTGTCCACCCATGAAATCCATTCTAGTGTAATGTTTCAAGTATTGCAGATTTGTCAACAATAATGTTAGTATGTGCCAGGGGTTTCTGTAAGTCTTCAGCTGACGCTCTAGGATTCTTCCTCACCTCATTGAGCATTCTGCGCTGTGCTCTCACAGTCACCTTAACAGGATGACCACAGCTTGGTAGAGTAGCAGCAGTGCTGAACTTTCTCCATTTGTAGACAGTCTGTCTTTCCGTGGACACATGGACTTCAAGGTTTTTAGAGATACTTTTGTAACCCTTTCCAGCTTCATGCAAGTCAAAAATTCTTGATCCTAGATTTTCTGAGAGCTCTTCTGTGCGAGGCATGGTTCACATCAGGCAATGCCTCTTGAGAACAACAAACTCACAACTGGTGTGTGTTGTTTATGGGACAGGGCAGCTTTAACCAACCCATCCTATCTAATCACACTGATTGGACCCCAGGTTGGCTGATTCCTGGCTCCATTTAGCTCTAGGAGAAGTAATTAGCCCAGGGGTTCACATACTTTTTCCACCCTGCACTGGGACTGTTTACATACTGTGTTGAATAAAAACATGAAAAAGTATATTTTTTTGTGCTGCATTAGTTTAAGCAGATTGTGTTTGTCTAGTGATGTGACTTATATTAAGATCAGAACATATTTTATGACCAATTTATGCAGAAATCCAAGTAATCCCAAAGGGTCCACATACTTTTTCATGCAACTGTATATTGCCAAAAGGGATGACAGTGGTTCAGTGGTAGAGTCAGTTGCCTTTCCACCATAAGGCAAGAAGTTCTACTCAAGCTCCTGCAGCCATACATCAATGTGTCCTTGGGAAAGACCCTTAGCCTACACTCGCTCCTCTGCTGCTTTAGTGGCTCGTAAATGTGCATGAAAGTATGAGAAGTGCTGATTGCTTATGTAGCAGGGTTAACCATCACTGTGTGTTTATGGTGTGAACAGTGCTGGTCAAATCATTACAAGATGTCATCCTGATGTGTTCAGATACCTTTTTGAGGAACTTTTAGCCGAGTGACAATAGATTAAAATGTTTTCAGTTCTAATTTACTGTCTCCCGATTTTAGCATCTTTATAATAGCTTCTAGTTGGGCAGGGGGCCTCCTGTTGGTTCCAAAGTTAAGGTTTAAAAATGAAGGGAATAGAGCTTTCTCCATCAGAGCTCCTCAATGTTGGAACAACCTGCCTGAGGAGATTAGGTGTGCAGAATCATTTCCATCAGTAACATTATGTAAATGAGTTAATGTTTTGTTATTTTTTTATCTATTAGACCTGTGTTGTCTGTTGGATTGAATTAAAAGTTTTACTCAGTCCATAAGTAAGCTTGTTTATTCACATAATGAAAATCAATTCAGATGTTATTACTGTCTGGTACGTGTTGCATTACTCCTTAAGTTCTTTTTGTTTTGCTTTGCTGAGAAAACCTTTCCATCAGTAACTTAAAAGACATGACATGACCAGAATTGGTATCAGCTGATCTGGCACACAGGTAATCAGTATTGCCTCCCAAAAAAGCCTTGTATGGGCATCCCTAACATATTTTTTATATTTTTAAAAAAAAAAAAAAATATCTTTATTTACAGCTCTTATCCCTTTGTGTTATTGGTCCTCTTGGTCTCATTTGAGGTTGCTGCGGTCTTGCATTGCCCGATGTTCTCTGATTTATTAGGTTGTATTGCCTTCTTGTCATGCTTGAGATATCACCATTACTTGGGTTTCATTGTTCTCATCTTCTGGATGTTGTTTGAGTTTTATTGTCCGTCCTTGGATTGTTTCTTACGTCTTATGTCTTATGTCTGTTCTTATTGTCTTTTCATCTTATCGTGACTTGGATTAGAAAGTGTAAAGAATGATAATTAAATTTTGACGAAAAACAAAGAGACTTTTGATGAAAGAATTCCCCTCAGCTGCCAGACACCACAGCATAAGGAAGAGGCTAATAATTTACTTCTGTGAATGTGATTCAATGGAGCCAGGATTTTGTTGTAATTCTGTGCAAGTATGAGAGAAAAAAGACAAATTGGGAGAACATGAGGGTCCATAGAGGTCACACCCTCAAATTTTCTGAACGTGTTTAAAATCTACTCATCTTTTACTGTTTTAAGCATTTAAGTGACCAAAACACACTGTTGTTTCAGCTCTGTCCTACTCATACTGCACTTCCCGGGACATTTGTAAGGAAAAGGCAGAAAATGTGAACTTGATTAAGTGTTTTTCCAGCTGCTTTGCTTTATTGTTTACCACACTTCGAGAGAAAGCCCAAGTGCAGAAGAAACCAGGCAGCTCATGCCTTTGCGTGTGGTGAAAAAAAACGTTGTGAAGTAAGGGATGAAGTTTTTAGGTCATGGAAATGCTCCAGTGTTGTTCTTGACCTGATGGAAATGTTTAACTGTTTTATATTAGGTTCATATTTGGTTGCTTGACACTTTTGAATACTCTATTCTGGTGGATTATTCATTGAGCCTCATTCAACTGAACATTCTTGTGCAGTTCCAGTCTCCAGACCAAGGTGTGAGTGTGAGTGTGAATGGTTATCTGTCTCTTTGTGTAGCCCTGTGATTGACAGGTGACCTGTACAAGGTGTACCACACCTCTCTCCAAATGTCAGTGACCCCAAAAATGATAAGTGTTATAGAAAATGAATTCCACTACATCTCAAAGGGGCTCCGTTGGATTGAGATCTGGTGACTGTGGAGGCCACTTAAGTACAATAAACAATAAACTGTCATGTTAAAGAAACCAGTTTAGGTTATTTGAGCTTTGTGAGATGACACGACTACCTACTGTAAGTAGTAGGGTTAGCAAGAACGCTATGGTAGGCTGTGGCATGTAAACAATGCTCAAAGGTTAAGTTCGGTTTCTGCAGCTTTCACATTGTTTATAGAATGAAGTAGAACAATATACTCACCCAGAAGGCTTTCCTGATCCAAACAGTGCTTCGGGAGATATTTAGATCCAAAATCGAGCGGCGGACATCCGTATAATGGTAGCACACGGGGCATGTGCAGTTATTACATTACAGTCTGTGTCACTCCAGACATGTCTTGTGGCTGTGCTAACCTCTGAAATAAAGAAGAAGAATGTATGCCTCCGCGCATGCGCAGTACGGCTCATTGTTTCAGGGTAAGACAGCCGGCTACACAACGACTTTCTTCTTCAAGTTTCGTGCAAAATGGACGAATATCTATCGGATGAAGATGTTGTGGAGGAGAACTTTGAATATGATGGGTGTCCTTACAGTTTCGAGCCAGAGTTTACAGATGAGGAGCTCATCGAAAGGAGGAAGCCGTACTGCGCATGCGCGGAGGCATACGTTCTTCTTCTTCAGTTCAGAGGTTAGCACAGCCACAAAACATGTCTGGAGTGACACAGACTGTAATGTAATAACTGTACATGCCCCGTGTGCTACCATTATATGGATGTCCGACGCTCGATTTTGGATCTAAATATCTCCCGAAGCACTGTTTGCATCAGGAAAGCCTTCTGGGTGAGTATATTGTTCTACTTCATTCTATAAACAATGTGAAAGCTGTAGAAACCGAACCTATCCTTTAACTGTGGGGTTGGCATCCAATCTTTTGCTATCTACTTTGGTGAGCACTATGCAAATTGTTGCCCCAGATTTCAGTTCTTAGCAGAGAGGAGTGGCAGCTGGTGTGATCTGCTGCTGTAGTCCATCTGTTTTTAGTTTTTAATGTGTTTTACCATGAAGCAGGTCAGAAATGCTCTTGTACATACCTTGGTTTAAATGAGCGGTTTGAGTTACTGTTGCCTTTCTATGATCTCCAGCCATGCTGTCGAGAAATGTCATACTCCATCAGCACAGTCTTTCATTCTACTTTAGATACATCGACATGCATTAAACACAGCAGAATTGAACCCAGGAAAGTACTTTCACAGAAATGCAATGATGTCTCAACACTGGTCAACCTCTGCTGATATTTTTTATGTGTGAATGTGCCTTTAAAAAGGGATACCTTTTTTTCAAACAGATACACCACATTTTTTTGTTTGTTTTTGTGTCTTGCCTCACTACGGAGACCATGACAAGCAGAGAGACACCATTGTTTTGACTGTGTATGCAGTAACAAGGAAAAGACAGGCAGAGCTCGCCCACCGCTAATTATCTTAGATCAAACACTGGGAGTCAATGGGTAGAGTTAGTCTGCCTCCACCTACAGTCATCAGATAAACACTTCAGTTTAGGAAGACTAAGATAAGCACTTAATGTAATTTTAAAAATAAATACAAGCTAAAATAAACCCAGAAGAAATTATCCTTGTCCCCTCTGATAAAGTTGGCCCTAAGGACCAATCTTCTTCACCTTGTAAACAGAGACTTTCTTTTGTTGACCTACTTTCAAGCACTTCTGCAGTAGTTTGCGCTTGTGCCCTGCAGTTTAGTTTCGTATGTAGTTCTTTCAAAAATTACATTAGGTGCTAGTGTTAGTCTAAAAACAGATAATATAACAGTAAAAAAGGAGTCACATCAAGCACACAGGACTGTTTAGAGTTGCTGAAGAGTTGGACGTGTGGTACTTGCTTTAAAGTCCTACCCAATTCAGTGTTTCAGTTTCTTTTAAGATATTTTTCCTGGCATTTTTTGGTCCTTAACGGTAGTAGAGAGACAGCAGATTCATATGGAAAGGCGGAGAGAGAGCAGGGGAAGACCTGTGACAAATGGGCCCCAGGAGGAACCCTTACCCACAAGGCAAGAGCCCCCATGCATGGCACTTGCATGGCTGCCACCCACTCCACCAAACCGACACCCCATGTTTTAATGTTTTAAAGGTTAAATGTTCAGTCAAACAGAAACAAATAAAATGAAAGGAAGACAGCTTATCACAGTATGTTTGTTTATTTTTTCTCTTTATTTCCCTCCTCAGATTTAACTTAATCGTTCTATTTGATGTGTGTCTTTTTCTAACCCTGACATGATATAGAGTACTGTTTCAGCAACATCATATCATTTTTCTTTACAGTGCAGATTTTATATCCGCTGTTGGGGCTGTGCCATTTCCCTCCTTTGATCTTCTCTCTTTGGGAGAAGATGAACGGCTTTTCCCTGGACCTTTAAACCATTTTTCAGAAAACTCTTAGGAAGGCACTTGTAAATTAGGCCCACTGTTCCTAAACAAAATATCTGCCTTTTTTACTCTTTCAGACGTTGAACAGCTGTGGATCGGGCTCCATGACACTGATATGCAAATGGACTTCCAGTGGACTGACCACACACCCGTCATCTTCACCTTCTGGCACCGGTTTGAACCCAACAACTTCCGCAACACCCCTGAAGATTGCGTCTCCGTCTGGGGAGCTGTGAGTAAACCCTCTGTAGCCTCAAAATGACCTCCCCTCCCCCTCCTCTCCCCCCAAATATCTGGCGTCTTAATCACCAAGCAGGGATGTACTCTCACTGTCAGCAGTCTCCTGGGCTTGTATATATTTACCAGCTGTGCTCTGTCTCTGGGTTTGTGTGCGTTCTTACATGTGCAGGAGGGCCGCTGGGATGACAACCTCTGTAATCAGACTCTGCCCTCCATCTGTAAGAAACTGGGAACAAAGAGCGACGGGAAACCACAGCATCAAGAGTGCAAAAAAGTATGTCTCTATTTTCACTCACTGCATTCCTAATTTACCCCTTAGCTTTTACAGTTTGTGCTTTAAATCAGCGGTCCTCAACTGGTGCAGATAGTCCACTCTGATGGGTTCTTCCGCCACAATGTTTGCCATATATAACACAAATGTATTGATGTTTTGCTTTTCCATTATGGATTGTACCGAGTAAATAGCATAGTGGGCTGAGAATGAACGTGACATGGAGACATTGCGGACCTCTCAACTGTCAGAGTTACATCTTGTGTCAATGGTATTGATTAGGGCTGCAGTTATCGATTCTTTTTGTAACCGATTACTCTATCAAATTTTTGTCGATTAACCAAGTAATCGGATAGCTGTGACATTGCGCTCACTGCAATTTTTTTTTTTTACATTGAATCACTACACATTATTATTATTAGTAACACACAAAACAGAAAAGCCAGGTCACTTAAATTAACAACTTATTTTTCTTATTTTGAACATTCTGAGCATAAATGGGATCTCAAAATCTATACTTTTATTTTTACTCTGGGCCATATCTTGCTTTTTTCAGTTGTTTTTTTTTTTTGTTTGGTTATTTTTATTTTATTTGTATTCATGCTTGTTTCTTTTTGCTAAATTTTTGCCTTTACTCCTGTGCCATATTGATTATCTTATTTTGCTTACTTTATTTCCAGGACCAAATAATGTCATACTTAGATACTAAGATAATTTAACTAGCTAATGTACATTTCTATAACATGAAAGCATTTTCTGCACCTGCTATCAAATTAAATGTAAAGTTAATTGGATGTGAAAAGTATGTGAACAAAATACACATGATTCTGGGCAAGTAGCCTCCGCATTGATTTACGTTCTGAACCAGCCTTTACACGGAGCCATAATCAAAGTAGGTTATTTACTAGCCCATATCTGTTATTGATCAAATTAGCTGCTTCTGTTGATGTATCATGAGTGTCATCTTGTTGAGTTGCTCTGAGGACTTGATGCACAGACGGGATGTTTACTGTTGATGTGCTGCAGCAGTGACGACGTGATATCATGCTAAGCTAGGTGATAAGCTAACTCCGTTTGACATCAGACACACTGCACTGTTTTCTTTTCGTCCCTTCTTGTCATGGCCACACACTTGGGACAATATCTGCCATTTCTTCTGCGGACTGTCTCCTTTCCGTCCCTCTCTTTTCTCTTCCTTCCTTTTGATTTCACAAGCCGCGCCGCAGCGGAGGTAGCAAGCGCGGTGTGCCACAGAAATGACCATTCGTGTCAAACACTGTGCGCTGTATAGTAGTCCAGATATATATTTTATATGTATAATTATATTAAACGAGGCTTTGAGGCACACAATTTACCTCGAGGATATTTTGTAATTTATTTGAGGAATCGTTTCAGCTCTGGTATTGATCCTTAATTTAAACATCCCATTGTTGGCTCCAGGATGCTGTTTGACTTCCCAAATTCCCCTCTGCTCAAACAGCATGTTGTTTAATGCTTGCAACTGTCTTTGGAACAATATTCATCTGACAACTGGCAGAAAAGCCACAAAGGGGCAAGCAGCTCTATCCCCTTGTTTTTTCCTTTGTTGTTGAGGACACCGTCATATTTTTGTGCAGCCATGCCATGACAGTCTGTAAAAGAGGTACCGATACACTCTATACTGTTATGGAAAATGGAGCAGGGAGTGTCCAAACTGCAGTGTTGAGCAGATAACCACAAATGGAAATGCCTCATCAATAGCAAGGAGGTTGAAGCTAATTTTTTGCCACATTTGACACTCAAAGTAGAATTTTCCCCTCATAATAATGTTACTGCCATATGCATTAATGACCAATTAAATTAGAAAAGTTGTGAATCTAGTGAAGGAGAAGGCATGATACTGTATATGTAACATAACAAATCAATTTTGATTCATTTAAAGGTGTAGTGTGTAGAAGCTGGCAGCATTTTGTCCATTACATCAACCAAAATAGATGTATTATCATCCCCTTAAAACTCTTGTTTTCATTTCATTAAGTGAGAAAAAGCTTTTATATTTTTCAACCACGGGTCTTCCCTTTGTGGAAGCTGACATAATGATCCGCCATGTTGTCTATTGGTGGGTTTTGGAGACAAAAAGAGCAAAACGCAATTTTTGAATACAAGTCTTACCAACAGTCTTTCCTTCTTTGGGAGCCAGCTCTTATTGTGATGGACTGTCTCCAGAGCTAACCTCTAGTCGCTGAGTCTGTACCTCATCAGGAATTTTCTCGGTGAAAAATCTTTTATAGAGCTCAGTTAATCTGCTGATTCTCGTTGAGGTGTAAAGTGCAGTATTGGGTTAATTATTAATATAATTTTTTATCATAAATAAAATTATTTATTTAGAAAAGATTAAACCAAAATTTGTCGCCCCAGGGCACTAGCTTAGAAAAAGGCAATAAATAACCAACTATCTCAATAAAATCAGTCTTATAAATGTTTATTAAAATCAAAATTATCATTATCAATAATTAGTACTTATGCCTAAGTCACACATTCCCGTTTCTCATAGTGATTGTGCAAGACTGTACATGATTGACGAGGCTGGTGTGATCGCTATGATACAGGATGAAACGACTGTATCACCCCTGGACAGTTATATACAAAGCAAGCCAACAAAGCAACATGTATGTGTGTGAGAGAGGGAAGAAAAAGGGAACAAAACAAAATATAGCATGTCTTGCATGTTAATAGACATATGGTCTGCAGTATGTTAGACAACAACAAGGTATGAGGTGGAGGTACGGTTGATAAAACAACAGCGACTGATACAACACAGCTGACAGGCCCAGCGGCCTCGCTTTTGTTTTCTGTGATCACACATAATCACTTCTCCAAGCACTATCTCTGCCTAGACAAGCTCATACTTTGTCCTGCTGATGTTTGATGGATGCGAAGGAAAAGAAGCTGAGTACAGATGCAGAGGCTCCTTTGTTGGGCAATTGGGTTCAGTAGTGGCAGTAATTGCTGTGGTTATGGTGTGGTCTTTCAGCGGTGGTATGTCCTTCGTGGCCAGGCTCGACGTCGAAGCCGGGCGAGATGATGCGCAGTCTGTGGATTTGTTGGGGCTGCACCTGGACAACGAACAGGCCAGGGATTTCCATCATGGTTCTACCTTTTTTCGAGGAGCTGGCTGCTTACCAACACCTCTGAGCCAGGAGGATGCCCAGTGCAGAGGAGAAGAGGCCCTTTCTTGGCAATGTGTGTTGCTGGATTCATTTAGACAAAGTTGTAGTGGAAGAAGTGCAGGGATAAGAGAGTGAGGAAGGATTGGTGGTCAGCATTTAAACCCCATCCTGCGTCAGAGAGACCCCCAGGAGTCTCCACAGGTTAGTCCAAATAGGTGTGGTTGTTACTGGTTTCATGCCCATTTATGAAAAGTCTGAAGTGGCTGATGGGACTCTGAGTCCCTCTTTGCCGGAATTTCTTTGACTGAATTTCCCTCCTTCTGCTAACTCAAATGCAGGCCTCTTATGATCCATAGAGGTTGAAAGTGTCTTTGTTCTTTGGACGTAGGCCCCAACATCTGTATTCTCTGTTTAGAGTCAAATATAATTTTAATTAGCTTTGTGTTTAAGGAGCTTCTTCAAAGTATTTTACACAAGTTTCACTGTTGATTGATGACTTGTTTTGATCTAAGTTGAAGAGTGTTGGGATCCTAGGTCTGATCTGGTTTATTTGGTGGTTGCTGTGGTCCTGGTGCTCCCCAGGTTGGTTTATGTGATTTGTGAGAAGCCTTTGGAACAGCATGTAGAGGGGACTTTTTTCTTGTTTCAGCCCTTGGTAGTTCAGGGCGATGTGAAGGCATGACTGGGGGTTGCTAGTAATCAAATGATGGTAAGATTTGTATCATGCCACTCTTTTATGAGGCAGATGTGAAGAACAGGAAGTCAACTTTCACCTGGGTAAAAGTTGGACAGATATTTGGGGATTTATTATCTTTTTTTCCTGCCCCACTGTGTCAGGTACTGTCTCTGCAGAAGGTAAAGCCTATTTATTTGTTTCTGTTGGCACTTGTCTGTCTGAATGTATTTGGACAAGATCAAAAATATTCTAAATGTCAGGAAATGTTGGTCATTGCACAAGGAAGAATTGATTAGACTTTGGTGGTGATGATGGGTCCAGGAATTTAATCAGCATGATGGGAAATCCTGCGCATTTTAGCCAGTAACTTGGCTAAGAATTTCAAAAATGCCTTGGTTTGTGCTCTCTGAGCACTTCTAGTTGAACATATTTTTTGGGTGTATAATTTTCTAAACATTTATGATAGTATTAATCATATATTATGAAAAAAAGATAGAAATTAGCTAACAATTTCTGATGTTCTAACAGGAGATGTATGGCTCTTTACTACCATAGCTTGGACACTGACACAGCAACATTGAAACAAGATGATATTTTTGTGTGATATTCATATCCTGTTTGTCTAGTCGAGTGTGTGATGATTTTTTCACAGTTTTAGTTGATTATTTTGCAATCAGTGATGATAGCTAGTGAGCCCTGTATGTGTTAGGCTTTTCTGTTCTTACTCCATAAGACTTCATTAAGGTCACTTCATGTTGTTTTTCCATTTGCTGGAAATCTCTGTTTTGGCTCAAAGCATAACCACTTTTCTAAATATTTCAGCCATCTCCTCACATTTAACCCTTTTTCCCAGAGCTCCCCTTGACCCTCACCCCAATGGTCCACCAGACAGCCTCTGGTCTTTAACTGTAATATAAATCACTCCCTTAAGACTGGGAAGGTTACCATATTGAACCCTGAGCACACTCACACAGTCGTATTCAAACACATGCCTCTCTTGTTGGTCATATCTGTTGCCTTAAACACAAAACAACTTTATTTCTCTGAGGAGTTCATCTTGCAACATATTGTTTGTATCTCCTTGCAGACAGTGTTTACTGTAAATTAAACAGAAATGCTCTATCTTGCACACTACTTGTACCCACATGGATGATTCATTTACATCTGTGCTTGATTTCATGGACTATACCTCCTTCCAGATGAGCCTTTAAGACCCTCATACCTGATTTGTCTCTACCTGACCACAGTGTGACTGCTGAAGTGGACAGCTAACTCGCATTTTGTGGTATTTCTTGACAATTAGGGTTGCAACAATGAGAAAACAAATCCCTTGTGTCTTTGTCTTTCTCTCCGTAGCAGCGTTACATTAGCAGAGTTTCAGAGTCAAGCTGTTTCTCAGCTGTTGTGTTCGGCAAAGATCTTTCACTGGACGCTCGTTTGTTTTGTGAAATGTATCCCCTACTCCTTTCCCCTGAGGAGCAAGGCATCATGGGTGGTAATGTGATATGGGTCATTTGGAACTGCACAGGCTGCAGGGTCCCATGGAAGTGCGGGTGATTTCACTTCGCACACAACATGTGAAACAACAATGACAGAAAGCCTGCTGACAGCTTGAGCAACGGGACACTGCATGGTCCCAACGACAAACACTCTGTCCAGTGCTCGGATCATTGTTCTCAAATTTTGCTTTACATTTATACTTTATTTGACGAGAAATTAAGCCTGCTCCTAATCTCAAAAATAATGGTCATTATTAGTTTGACTGGTGTTGGTTTCATGATCTCCCATTCATTTTACCTCATCTACGTGAGCTACATTTGTTGGACTTAACACACTTTAAACACTTTAATTATTATGCGTTATAAAGATTTCAGGTCAGGTTAGGTATGGGAGCATCTACTGTTTCTGGGCTTCACCCAGTCAGCCTGGTTGCTGTATACAGTAGTCAGTGTCCAGGCCTAGCACGACTCGTAGAGACCTAAGACTGTGACTTTTGTCCTTATGCTCAGATACTGTGAGAATTATACGAACTTGTCCAGTTAACCCTTAAGCTAGGCCAAGTCAGTGATTGATCTCAGCCTCACAGTTGGTAGATCAATGTATTACACTCCAAAGATGAGTGAACTGCCCCATAAATTCCATGTTCTCACCACTGACAGACAGCATCCAAGGTGTCCCTGAATACCTGGATCTTCGTTTTAACCCCGAAGACCTACAGTCCCAGCGGTTTAGCCTCCTTACTCAGCAATTCAAGAGCCCCTACAAGGACATCTACAAGGATCACAGCATCATCTGCAAAGTCCAGATCGGTGCTCCTAACTTCGCTGAATGACACTCCACAGTTTGCTGTACCTGTTGTTCACCCCATTATCCAGTCCATAAAGACACTTTCCCATTCACCCATGAATCATCTGGGAAGAAGTCAGAGATGGAGCCATCACAATCTACAGCACTCTCTGTACCTAAACAAGGACATCCCTATTCACTTAGGTGAATGTCTTTCAGAGGTCATTAAAGGCTGCAAGTTACCCTTTACTGAATTCCTAGCAGCTCTCAGTCAGGACCCAAAGCACCAGGATTTGGTCTACTATGAACCTCGTGGTTGTGAAACCACTTCTCAGGATGCCGGCACTGAAGCAGCTGATCATGGATCCTGTTCAAAAGAACCAGTGCCTGACACTGTGTGAGAAAGTAACCCCACTGTAGCTTTACTGTCTTGCACATCACCCTTTCACTTCCAGAAAGGGACAACAGTGCCCCGCTCTCAGTCAGTAGGGATGACACCTATTCTCCATACTGAGAAAATGGGAGTATGCAACCACAGGAGGGAGGTTTCACCTCAGATGCAGCTCTCTTTCCATCCCCTTTGGAAACACTCAGATCTGAGGGCACGGGAAGGATAAGGAAGTGCAATTATTTTTTGTGCTGATTCACAGCATAATGATACCAAAAGGGAGGAGGAGGGATCAGACCGTGGATCACACTTCCAAAACAGCCATCTTGTCTGGCTGTGACAAACAGACAACACATGTAAATGTGGGCGGTATAGCTTTGCAAAATAAAACTCCAGGAATTAGAAAAACAGATCGATTAAAGGGGCATTCTCTTTAAAAAGGCAAAGTGCATTTCTTTGTGAAGTGAGGATTTATCACAATTACACGATTACAAATACACAATTTATCGGAGTATAAGTCACATCAGTTAAAAAATGATATTGAATTGCTCCTCAATCTCCTCCCGGCATTTTTTTTTTTTTTGCATTTGTTTGTCCTGGTGTCCCAGAACATCATGCCGATGCTTGTAATTTCTAACTAACTAATCATTAGATATATAAATATCTATAAAAAAATAAAATCACTTTATTGCAAAAATACTTTTTAAGAGTCAAAATGTATTACATGTTGAATCTTGTTAGAAGTTCTTTATGTTGTATTTTATTACATGGGATCATTGAGTGACGTACTGTACTGGACTGTGTTTTGAATTAACCTATCAGTGGTGCCCCTAGTCTTCATGCCGATATATTAACACTATATAGGCACAGTTCGCTGTAGGGCTGGGAATATACGCTTTTCTCCTGATTCAATTTTTTAGGATTTTTTAAGCGCTGATTGGATTGAAACTGTGATTCTATGCTATTGTTGATTTTTGCAATCGATGATGCCCACAGTCTACTTTAGGAAAAATACACATCATATGTGAGTCCGATTTTAGGATTCATTCAGCAATTTATTTTAACCAGCTGTTTATACTCTCTCTTCAAAAGCCTGGATTGCATTTTAAAGTGTATTATTAACACAGACTAATATGAAGTATTTAAATTTGGGGGAAAAAAAATCAATTTTAGAACAAAAAAAATCAATTAAAGATCATCAGATCATCAAAAAATCTCAATTCTTATGTGAATCGATTTTTTTTACCCACCCCTAGTTGGCTGCACAATATTTGTGCTTTAATCGATAAGTTAATCTGATCATCAACAATGACTGTGTTGTGAAGGTCAAACTTTGTTGTATCAAATTGGAAAACGAGCTAATTATTATTCACTCAGAATGTGTGCATTTTACTTGTATTGAGAACCAGATATGCTGGTCACACTTTTGGATAATGTTATTGCTGTCAGCCACTCAGAATAACTGGAGTTGATGTTGTCAATAAATGCAATTTCTGGAGAAATGTATTTTAGTATTTCTTGATTTGCCCCACTTTTAGTTGTATTCACAATATCACACATTTACCTAGTATTATACAGGCTTACTTTGTGCATTACTCTGCATTTATCTAGTGTGAATTTCTGTATATTTAGCCTTCAAAATACTGGTTATTGCAGAAAAAAGATAATGCAGCATCATATTAGGAGTTGATTTAAGGAGAAAAACATCTCAGTGCAGTTTTATGAACCTGCTCTGACTCTGCATTAATGCTGTGCCTGTCAGACAGGAAAAGTAAGGATAAGAAAGAATGTTAAGAAGACAAGGGTTTCAACACATCAAGCCTCTCCAGCAGCTATAATCTTTGAGGTTTGTGTCTTGATGCCAAACGTGGTTGTGCAAAAAGCCTGTGGTTGGGCTTATTCTCACAAAGTTGTGTACGAACTGTCGCTCACTATCATTCCCGCACTGTATCTCAACTCTTTTGACCTCCTGCGTGCTGGCTGCGCTCTGCATCAGTACACGTCCTCAGACTGCTGTAGTGAGCTGGCAGGAGGGATTGAGGCCAAAGAAAAGTTACTTCTGCATGCCTGGACTTGTTCTTTTTATTCTGCCTTTGGATACAGCTCTTGGAACATGGACTTAACTCCACTTTGAATTTTAAAATGGAATCAAAATGATTTTCTTTGAATCACTTTTACAGTTTTTACCCTCTCTGTGTGTTTAGTTATTCTGCCTTTATTGCTCAAATATAGACATCAGGAGTTATTTTGAGCTTCTGTCTTTTGTTATCTAAAAGCACATCTGCTTTAATCAAAGGCAGTTTAACCATCAAGCAAAGGAAGGCAGCTGATCAGGGCCTTGTGCCTCATAGAGCCTTAAAATATAGTCACTAAGAACCAGTAAGAACACATGTACATTACTTCCAAATACTGACTAATTGCTTTTAATAGCCACATTTTGCAAGGTATCCTTGGAAACATTTATTAAGGCTGTTATTTTCAAATATTACAGATGAATTTGTTCAATCTTTTTGAATTAAATTATTGCAGAAAGTCACCTGCACACTGTCCAGATTGCACAAATAGTTTTTTCGGCATTCCTCTTTACCATAAATATCATGCAGCAGCTGGATCTGCCTAATTATTGAATCAGGTAGATCCATTTTACCAAGCTCAAATCTATGAGAGACCCAAGCCAGCACAGCCCAATGAGTGTCTTTCAGGGAAGAAAAAGTGGGAGCTTTGAATGAAAAGACAGCAGAAAGTGAGCGCTTATTCAAAGAGTAGCATAGTGATAACAGCGTCAGGAGCATTGTTATTAGATCTGTACATTATTTCTTAATAAAATAAAAAAAGACAATACTTCAAATCTCTCTATAGTAAGGATACTTCTGCTCCGTCTTGGATATGTTACAAGTGATTTTGTTTTGTTAAGCGGCTCATGTCCTCAGGGCTCTCAAGTTTTGATCTCAGGTCAAACAAACATACATTTATGACGGTGCTCTACGCACTTTGGATTTTAATTATTCGACTATATATGACATATTTTAGTTCCTTAAAAAAGCCTCAAATTGTCCACTATGAAACTTAGAAAACTGATAAATTAAAAGAGTATCACATCCTTTGTATATGTCTAAACCTTCTGAAATGTTTGTCTAGTTTTCAAACGTGTTATTTTCCCTATCCGCCTCATCCCTCTTCCTCCTCTCAGGGCTGGAAGTGGCACAGCCCGGCCTGTTACTGGGTGGGAGAGGATCTTCTTACCTTTGATGAAGCCAGGAAATCCTGTGAAGACCAGGGAGCCACGCTTGTAACCATTACCAACAGGTGTGTACAGCACGCACACACACACACACATCCTGACACACACCCTGACTCCTCCACAGAGATTAAAGGATAGCACTGTGTGTTTTGTCCCGTCTGCCTTTGCTAAAATTCGTCCAAATCTTTTTAGGTTTGAGCAGGCCTTCGCCAACAGCCTGGTGTTTGGTCGTTCTGGTGATTCTTTCTGGATTGGCCTGCTGGACAAAAGCAGCCGTGGCTCCTTCCACTGGCTCAGCGGGGATGAAGTGTCCTACACAAACTGGAACAGGGATCAACCAGGTAGCTCCCATATATGGTGTCTGAATGAGTAAGATCAGCCTGATCAGATTATAGACTCCAGAATACATGACCACACTGTTGAACTGCTCAAGAAGTCAACACACAAGAATCTGTTCAACATCAGACTGGCACCATTTTTGTGGTGTCACAGATATTTTGATAAAACATTGCTCAAGAGAAATCAGGTTGTTGTATTTTATGGTGTATTAACTGAAGGTGTATTTGTTTCATATTTAGGAGTTTTCTGGTCAGGTCAGAGAAAGAAAAAAGGAAGAAGATAATGTTTTGTTATGGAGTTAAAGAGCCAATATGTCTAAAGAAAAAACAGTTCAGTAACAAAAATGAAATTCAATACAAAGTAGTACATGTATCGAGGAAAAAATAAAATGTTGATAAAATAGAATCTTTAAATGAATGATAATAAAATGAAATAAGTAAATAAATAATAATAAAATGTAAAAAAAAAAAAAACCTTAAATAAATAGATAAATAAAATGTTAATAAAAAAAACTTAATGATGAAAATGTATTGTAGCAGCTGGAACAGGGCGAGCAAATCCAGAGAGACAAGAGGTGAAATTTTTGGGAAAGCATCTAAAACAAATAAGGTGAATGTGAACCGCCCTTTTGAAAAGTCATTGATTAATATAAGGTATAAAGTTCTGGTATATTAAGAAAATGTGAGTGAAAATAAAAGTGCTGAAAATTACCACAGTAATAAAAAGAACTGAGAAAAAAGTCAAATGTTGAGAAAACTATTGTGAAAATTTGGAGAGAGGGTTGATTCAGAATTAAGTTTAAATCAATTACTGATATGATATAGTGGTTGAAAAGTTGAGTATAAATGTAAAATTTATAGAAACAGTAACAATTTAATAAAATAATGACAAATCTAAAATGGTGAAACATTGACAAGAGCCATAATTTGGTGAAAAAATAAAACTTTAATGAAAAAGAAATCTGTATTCCAAGAAACAGTCAAAATGTTGATGAAAAAACTGGCAATTAAATATATGGAAAAAGTAAAATGTTGGTTAACCACTACTTAAGAAAAAATTCACAAAAGTCAAAGGTTATGAGAAAAGGACTAAATGCATAATATTTCTTGGTTATGTTTGCATCAGTGTGTAAATGTAAGGAGGGCAAATGAGAAAAAAAAACTGAGTCTTTAAGAAGCATGGGAAATGCTGTTTTCAGGTCGGAATAATAAGGCAGGTGTCAATATACTCATAACAAAATCTAAAACATCTTAAAAATATGGAGATGCTAATAATGAGGTGAATTTGTTCTAAATTTCAATGTCCACAGAAAAGGTAAAAGAAAGTTGAAAAAAAGCACATTTTTGAACAGATTTTAAAATGAAATATTATTTCTATTAAATTTCATCTAGGATAAAGGAATAGATAAAGATGACAAAATTGGTAAGAATACAAAAAAAGCTTCATCATTAAAGGAAATGTCAAGATAAAAACCTGTAACCTTGCAGGGCAAATGGACGTACCTGATTCATTGTCTAAAATCACCCTGATCCTTGTGACTTGTGCAGACCAGTGTAATACATCCGTGTTTTATTTATGGAACTGTTCATCAGGTATGTCACAATGAAAAACATCAGAAAAAAGTTCAAGATCTTGAAAAATATGTTAATAATCTTACAAAGACATGTCAAAAGCTAAAGAAGGTTTGGAAAAATTGGAGGGAAAAGTTCAATTGTGAAGAAAAAGTAAACTCTGAAAATTGATTTCAATGTATTTCTTTGCAAAGTGACCCCTTTTTTCTCGACATTTTGTTTTTTGTTCTTTTCATTTTGACATTTCTTATGGTTATAATGGAAATGTCTCCCCCCTTTTCCCCTTTTCAAACTTTAATTTCATTGACTTTTGTTATTTTTCCACCCAAAATCTCACAGAGCCGAGGTCCTCAACCTCAGAAACATACATAATTCACTTAAATACCATTTTTCTAACTAAGAACAAAGGGTGTTTCATTTTTCAAGAGCACATTCATCTTTGTAGCTTTCTGGCATGGACTAGGGCTCATTCATGAGTCCAAAAGACATGGACACAAGTTAGCATGTAGCATTTCCTGATTCTCAGCCCCCCAGAATAAATGGGATTTAGTATACTGGCTTAAGATAAGTGCTTGAAGTAGGGTTTGTTGTGAACACACTCAAAGGAACTTTCAATTTTTCATGGAAAATAATAAAATGGATCTGTTGTTGCCTGACTTGGACAATACACACTGGATATATTGTAGTTGCATCTAAGAAGTACCATAAAATCTGCAGCAGAGCCCAAACCTAGAGAGATTAGGGGCTTTGGGGAAAGAATAATTATAATAATGACAACTCAGGAAAAATAATTTAAAGAAAAGGTGAAGTAGAAATGCCCAATAGAAAAGTCATTCATTAATAAAAGGCAAAAGTTATAAGGGATTCTATGAAAAGGCTCAAAATGTAAAAGAAAAATTAAAGTGTTGAAATATATCAAAATAATAAAAAAAATGGCAAAAAGTCCAAATGTTTAGAAAACTGAAGTAAAAAGTTGGAGGGAAAGTTGATTAAGAATAAAGCTTAAATCCATGTCATATGATAGTGGTTGACATGTTGAGCATGAATGTAAAATGTATAAAAACAGTAACAAATATGAGAAAAGAATAATGAACACAATTAAAAACAGTCAACATTTAAGAAATAGTCAAAATGTTGATGAAAAACTGGGGAAGTTAAAAAAAATGTCAAACTCTCAAACTACTAATGTCTTAAGATGTCCAAAATAAAAATATATAACAATTGCTTCTAAGTTGAACCTTTAATTGCGTTTAAGCCTGAAACATTGTGTAAAGTTGGTATCTTTGCTAAGATCATCATAAAGAGCAGAAAATGAAAGGGTTTTTTGTTCTCTTCTGAGCTTCTTATCAGCAATGATCCAATGCACAGCGGAAAAATCTCACAGGCTTTTCGTAGGCTTGAAGTTAAAGGAACTAGCACAGGGCTAATTCCCTCAGTGCTTTCAGAAAAACGTCATGCGTCTGTAGCACCCTGTACATACACACCCTCTGATTCTGTCACTGCTGTGATGATCAAAAAACTTGAGATGAACTTGCAGTTAAACCTTGTATTGTGGTTTATGCAATCCTCCAACTGTGTTCTGAAAAAAATGAACTACATGATGTGTCTAACTGGAGGATGATTAATGCACATAAGAGAGCTCAACTTCCTGATTTGAGGAAGTAGGAACTGAATACCCATCAATAATCAATGGAAACATCAGATCTGCTTGAATGATTTGTATGCACAACACTGTTACAGAGCTTTTGTTTTTTCTCAAAAGGTGTAGCGGTTTAATTAGTTACAATGTCAACAGGTGACATAGACAAAATTGGTGTTTCTATTGCATGATTGGAGTACACATATGATGTGATCAGTGTGTTGTTTTAAATCATGTGAAAGGCTGTTTGTTCCGTTCTTTTCCACGTAATGATTATTGAACGAATGGTTTCATCTGTTCTACATGAGGCTAATCAGACCTCATTTAAGATAAAGCTGGAGGTTTTCCACTTCCCAAGCGTGAGGTCTATTTTGAATCAGCTCAGGCTGGAGATATTTTCTGTGAAGGAGAAATTGAATTGTTCCCAGATGCTTTTCTATGCTCCAAAATTCAGATCCAGATACCCGAATCAGCATCAGAGCCGCTTTGATCGGCTTAAATTTGGACCATTTAACATCATTATCAGCCAAAACAGTATAATCCAGGAAATCTTGACTGCATTTACAGGAAATGCTGCCCTTAAAGACAGGATTCAACATTTATTAGAATCCTGACCGTGTGAATGAAAAAATGTTTAATCCCATTTTCCACACTTATTTCCTTCATTTTCCACATGAATAATCCCTAAAGCCTCTCCTGCTCTGTTTCCGTTTACCTACATTTCTCTGTCTTTGCAGTCACTGTCGATGGGGGCTGCGTCTCCATGGCGACAGGCTTCGCAACGGGATTGTGGGAGGTAAAGGAGTGTGCGTCATACAAGGCAAAATTCATCTGCCGTCAGAACCAGGACACATCTCTGAGCCCTGAGCCCCCTGCGCCTGTCCCCGTCCCTCAGCCCACCCCGAGCCTGAGTGGCTCCTGTCCCAGTGGCTGGAAGAGCAACAGCAACCTGCGCTACTGCTACAAGGTGCTTCATAGTTGCTCTACCTTAGACCGTCCTACTCTGCTGGAAGGATCATTAGATATCATTCAGTTTGGGACAAAAACAATGGGCCTCATGCAAGAACATTTTCGTATTCTCATCCTAAATTTTCCTTACCTTTTGTTCGTACAAACATGCTCCGTCAGATTCAACAAACACTTCTATCTTTAGAAAAGTGTCTAAATGACCCGCGGAAACATGATGAATGCCACCTGTGTGTACTTAAGCGCGCATGCACGAGGATAGTATATTTGCATAAGTAACACCCCAAGAATACCATATAAGGATACGTTTCCCAAACCACAAAACAGGAGTGTTCATTCATAAAGATTGTGCCAAACACACGCTCTCTTCCAAGGGCCTGGCGTGTCAGGGCATCCAAAAGAAGAAGCTCAGCCATGACACAGCTGGTTACTCTCTCATTTAAGGTTTTATATTGGCCAGTCTAATAAACCTTCAATTAATAGATTTTAATGTATTCTCTGGTTTGAGATCCTCAGATTTATTTCGTCTTATGCTATATTTTATTAAAAACGCTTGAAATTAGTTAAATGTATAATCATTATGTAAGGCACTTGATTTGAAAAGAGCAGACTAATTTGTTGTGATTTTTAAGACAAGTCTGGACCACTCGTGATTTGTGTTCGTACTTGAAAGAAAATTCTAAATACGAAAAAAATGCTGAATGCGACAAATTCTCCTAAATCATTCGTACCCAACACTTACGAACATATTTGTTCGTACGAACAGTTCTTGCATGAGGCCCATTGTCTTTAAAGTTGGTTTGATGGTTGGAATTAAACAGATTTTTCTCTGTTAAGACTGAAGGCTTTTGAGCAGATCGTGGCGATGTGAATGCAAAGCCTTTTTGTAGAGTGGGATGAATGTCATTTTCAAGGTATTTGAGAACACTTTTTTAACAAACTGTTTTTAATAATGCACTTAGCAACATTTAGCAGTGTTACTGTGGCAAGAAAAAAACAACTACTTTATCTAAAGTAGGACCAGACTCATGTTAACCTAGAAAAGCACTCAGAGAGTACAGACCTCGGCCATGCATCTCAGTTCCACCCATAAATTTTGATTTCTATCCAACATTATAGTTCTATATTTATTTTATACACACATTGTGGAATGAAAAATATCAGTCTGCATAAATATCATCCAGCAAATGGACCTAGTTAGTAGTGGGTCTTGTAACTTGTTGACTGAACCAATTTGCTGCTGCTTGAACAGATGTTGGTGGTGGCTCCTCTAGTGGGCTAGCGTCAGCCTGTCGATCAGAGCAAAACCAAGGTGCTTCAGTGCGCAAAGCTTTTTCTCATTGGAATTAGGTTTTTACACTCACACACACTGACTTCTGCTATTACGGAGTATTCCCATATTGACATTATCAGCACCCTTGTTTTGAGTGATTGACAGTCACTGCTGGCGGGACCATGAGCGAGCAGAGCCTCTGCGTATGTTTCTGTAACATTAACAGGCTCACAGTAATGTTACTAGTATCTGTGAGTTGTGGAGGACTGAGTAGTTTATTACAATTCCAGAAGAGTCTGCTGCCGTAATTTATCTTTGAAACCAAGGCTCCAGGAACAGCGCTGGGCTTCCTCCATTTGCAAAACTCCCTTCCGCTATGTCTGTGAGTAGAATTGTGCATACACAGCTTTCATTGCTAATTGGCTATTCAGTGTGCCGCTGTGGGTAGGACAATGCTGGAGACAGAGTAGAGACATCAGACAGAGCGCTGTGGAGAACTCCTCCCCTGGCATTGCAAGGGAAGCTGGGACTTGAAGTGACATAGGCTTTGAAAACTAGACGTCAGTTTGCAAATATACTACAGTTCCCATAATGCTGAAAATTAATCATATTTGCCGTTATAAACATCAAGGTTCTTTTGTGATGTCAATCTGGATTGGATCAGCACCATAAACCACACCTGTGGAAGAATTTTCACGTAAATTCATCCAGTAGTTTTTTGTGTTGTTTTGCTAACAGACAAACAAACAAACAAACAGACAGAGAGACCCTGGCGAAAACGTAACCTCCTTGCCAGAGGTAAAAATAGTGTGCTGAACTGGTGACACTAAAAATCTATGGACAGTAAACAAGTTACAATTTTTATGCAGTAAAGTATTTTTAAAAAAGGACAACAGTAAGAAAATCCTGATAAAAGGAAGTATCTATATTTTGAATATTGCTTCCACATCTGGTTGTTGATTGGAATGCTTGTATCTTAATTTGATGATTTTAGCTGCTTTGTGTGGAAATTATTTTAAAGGGTGCTTCTTTTTGCATGTGTTACCCATGTGTAGGTGTTTCACTCATCCCAGCTGGAGCAGAAGCTGAGCTGGCTGCAGGCTCACCTGGACTGCCGTAGACATGGAGCTGACCTGCTGAGCATCAGCGGCCCTGATGAGGAGCACTTTGTCCTGCAAGTTCTCCATGAGGCCTTTGGGTAGGTCCAGTTGATCAGCTCATAATAAATCCATCCTCTGTCTTCTATATTGGCCTTTAATAACTTGTAGGCTGCATTCACACTATAAGCCTCAATACTTAGACCCACTTTTTTTTGTTTTGACCATAAGCTTGAACAACCTGCGTGACACTCTACCCACTGACCTGAAATCTGATCAGAGAACTTTTTATCTGATTTTAAGGGGAGAGAAACTCAAACACTTCTTTCCTGTCTTTATGGCTTCCTTTGAGCTACATATAAGCAAAATCTAAGTTTAGGGGTTAACTAAGGATGAACATATGCCCTGAATTTTAATAATAATAATTTTAATAATAATTTATTTATATAGCACTTTTAAAAACATATTTTACAAAGTGCTTTGACAAGCATTCAGCAAAAAATAATAAAACACAAACAAACAATGAGCACAATGAAGTAAAAACACAAAGCACAGCTTAAATCAAGACTAACAGAAAGACACAAAGATAAAAAGACACGAGGTGAAAAGACAGAAGGGCGACGGTTGATACTGTGTTAATACTCCACATTTCTTACAGGAGGCCCTTTTCATTCTTTATAGGAACCCAGACAATACAAGAACCATGCAGCATAAAAAGAGACCATGAGGACCAAACATAAAAACATAAAATCAGCAAGAATAGGAAACGCAATAAAAAAGGGGATGAAAGCAGAAATCAGGTCAGAAAATATAAAAAGATGAAATGAACAATGATGATAAAATTACAAAATAATAAAAATAAGACGGTAAAAGACAGTAAAAGAGAGTAATAGATGGCATCACATAAAAGCAAGTCTATAAAAGTGAGTCTTTAAAAGCGACTTAAAAGAGCTGACTGAGAGGTCGTTCCAAAGTTGAGGAGCTCGGATGGGAAAGGCTCTTTCACCCTTAGTTTTGAGTCTCGACTTTGGAACGACCAGCAGGTCCTCACCAGAGGATCTAAGGCTGCGGGCAGGCACATATGGTACTAAAAGCTCAGATAAATAACTGGGGGCCAGCCCCATGACTGCTTTAAAAGTAATCAGTAAAATCTTAAAATCAATTCTAAAACTCACAGGAAGCCAGTGGAGGGAGGCTAAAACTGGAGTGATGTGATGTCGTCTGTTAAAACCAGTTAAAGCCTAGCTGCTGCATTCTGGACCAGTTGGAGGCGAGAAAGAGATTTTTTTGTTTAAACCAGTGAGGAGGGAGTTGCAGTAGTCTAGCCTGGAGAAAATAAAACACATAAATAATACTAGAAAAGCACTCAGAAAGCGCAGACCTCCGCCAAGCAGCACAATTCCCAGACGGTGATCCAGATCAACACCAAAATTGAATCACTTCTTCCTTTTCCCATGCTGAACATTTCCTGAAAATGTCATCAAAATCCAACCATAACTTTTTGAGTTATTTTGTTCACTGACAGACAGACAGACAGACAGACAGACAGACAAACTCCCCTGAAAACATAACCTCCTTGGCGGAGGTAATGAAGTGTACTGGCTGCTTTCATATCCGGTTTTTGAGAGCTATCAATCATTTTTACAAACCACCGTACTGCTCCACATACTGCAAAAGCCAGGTAGAATATTAGTTCAAAATACAAGACATGTTATTACATAATAGAATATTATTTTATCAAATTGCGTAACTCCTTTCTTCAGATTTTCAATAGACTGTTCTCTATATCACACCAGCCCATAGGAAGTGTTTGGAAATGGGCAGAACTATTTAAAGCATATCTGGCAGTTCTATCAATCACGTTGTTATGGGCCAATAAGATACTGTAGTAGGTAGGCACTACTGCTGAAGTGTAAACCACAGAACGTAAGCCACTTTGTGAAACAAACTCTCAGCAAAATATGTTAGAAATGGAGTAAAAATATCATTTTTATTAAGAAGTTTGTAATGTTGTAAGAATGTGGTCCTGATCTGATTAAAAACTGCTCAGGAAGCTGTTAGCATCTATGCTAATCTCTGTGAGAGCAATCACTTTCAGCTGTCACTCCTATCTCTCACCTTTCCCTGCTCTAAAGGACTCTGATTAGTCTTGCTTTGGGTCGCTCACAATCATTGTAGATTGGCAAGCACTGGTTCTACTTATCCTGTGAAATGTCTATGATATATCATGTCAGGGAAGGGCTCTTGGTTGGACATTTAGGTCCACCCATTTTTGTGGGCAGGCCTGTTAATGATAACGATGAGTATGTGTCTTGCAGGGAGTCAGAGGACCACGAGCAGCACTGGTTTTGGATCGGACTGAACCGCAGAAATCCCATGGACAATGGCAGCTGGAAGTGGAGCGACGGCCTGGCTGTGAGTAAAAATTAAATGTAACCTAACTTTGGAACAGTAGGTGCTTTGCAACAAAAACCCTAATGAAGTATTTACTGTTTGCTCTTGTCTCAGTTAACATACCAGAACTTTGGCCGATACTATTACAACATCCGACAGTGTGCTGCAGCAGATTTGGGCTCTATGACTTGGCTGGCCATGCACTGTGATTCTGAGTTAGACTGGATCTGCAAAATCCCCAGAGGTACAATAACATTAGACTACCTGTGTTCTATTTGAACATTTACTTTGCAGCTGCAAAGGTACACTTTAGCACCTGCAGCATCTTTCTCAGATCAGAGTTTCACCAGACTTTATTCATGTACTTTCTCCCATTTTGTATGTAACAAGCACTCTTTCTCCTCCTGTGTGTGTGTGACTTTAGGAAGTGTTGAGAAAGAACCAGAGCCCTCTGAAGGTCAGTCAGTCTTACTTTCTTTGCTTTGAACTCCTCTCTGCATACTTAAATGATCTCCTAAGGGTTTATTTCAAACGCTTCCTGCTCTCTCTCATGGCCATCTCTCCTTATTCTCCTCTCTGTCAGGCACCAGTACTACACCAGAGTGGATTGGCTTCCAGGAGGCTGAATATAAATTTTTCGACCACCGCACCACTTGGGACCAGGCCCAAAGGATTTGCTCCTGGTTTGATTCTTCGCTGGCCTCAGTCCACTCAGTGGAGGAAGAAGCTTTTCTGGCAAACACTTTACGCAAGGTACTGCAAACTTTATCAAAGAGTTTATAGTTATTTGTGTGAGTTCATTAAATCCAGGCAGCTTAATGACTGCAAAGCTTAAGAAATACCTAACTAGTAAAAACCTGTATAATGCTTTCTCTGTATTCTGTATGATAATCGTGTCTGTGTCTGGAATATATTTGAATTTTTTTTACATTAACGTCTGAACATGGCAGTCATCACAGTCACACCTTACACTTACGTAAGTGCACTTCATGCATGAGCAATACACCTGTGTGGACATTTTGGATTCAAAACTCACCTTCTATTTACCATCCTTCAACAAGGTTCATTCACAAATTGTAAGTTCACTGCCACCTTTAGATGAATGTTTTTGTCTTAATTAGAGAGAATAGCTATTAAAGAAATTCACAGCTATCCTCTTAGTCCTGATTTCAACAAAGTCTGCCTGTGATGCAACCCATCCTCAGTAGGACTATATTCCAACCGTCAGCACATATCCTTAGAACTAGGAGCATATTTAGAGCTCTGTGCAGCTAACAAACTCTAACAAAGCTCTGATTGGCTTGAAAAACAAGTTGATGAAGATCACAAGAGTCCTCAATTACACCAGGTTATTGTGAGATCACAAGACAACAAGAAGAGCAACATGTAAACAAAAATTATACCGCCTGCTTGATGTTAAATTGCAGTCTGCATCAATATTTTTCCATTATTTCTTCTGTATTTGAAATTACAGAAGCAGTTTTGAGCTGTGCTTTTGGAAGTTGATGCACGGTTGAAGTTACTCCTCCTGAAAGTAGACTTGCTGCACATTTCCAGCAAGCTGGCGTGGATGTCGTCTGCCAGCACATTTACATACACTAACGAGCAACGTCCATTAAGGACATCATATATATGGAATTTCACAATGAATTACAAACAAGTGTTCAGTGACAACCTGTGATGTATGTCTGTCCACCTTCCACTAGTTGAGTATTCTTTTCTTTATGTTTGTGTAAGTGAAATGAAAGGAATGAGTTAGCCATGTGTCAAGAAGCTAGCAACACTTTCTAACTGCTTTTCACTCTTATTTTGTCACAAAGTTGCTCTAAAACACAACAATGAAGAAATATTTAGAAAATTAATAGGGATGCACCAATCCAGGTTTTTTCACTTCTGATCCGATTCCGATACCTGAATTTGGGTATCGGCCGATACCGATACTATTCTGATACCAGGGCTATTATTGCTGGAATATTAATATTATCATTATTGTTGAAATTATGTGTGAAATTTGATTATGAGGCTGTAATTAATCACAGAACAGTTATTTACATAGAAGACATTTATTGAATGAAGTGCAGAACACTGTAAGGATACAATCAATCTCCATAGAGATGAGGGATGCTTGATATGAACAGCAGAGTATGGGTCCTGTAGCAGGTCTGTTTTCAATTGTCTCACTTTTGATATAAAATGTGTAACAAGAAGACAGTGTCTGTTGTTCTACACTATCTACACTACCAAAAAAAATAATAACATCACAAGGGCTGCTTCTTCTGAACAGCACACAAATCAAGTAGAGTACAGCAGCTTTCATATGTGACATATGAAATAATGGTAAACATCTCTAACCCCCCAAATAAAATATAATAAAATAAAAATATTCCCGGTGTTCGTTCCCGTGGTGCCTTTTCAGATGTTTGATGAATTGTTAACTGTGATTTTTGAATAGCCGATCGAATATGGTGATAAATATCCATAACCGAATAGTAAATAAATATTCGAATGTAATATATTTAGTGTAGCAGCATGTCAGGGCGCCTTGGAGCAGTGGACCGTTTCATCCAACAGAGGGCGCTCTGAGCACAGCTTGACCATCAGACACATCCGCTGCTCTGTTGATCTCAGTAAAAAGTTTCCACTCCGAGCGGAGCGGACATGAACAGCTCTGAATATTCTGAGGAGAGCTGTGTGGGGGTAGTTTTAGTTCTACACCATCGATGGCAAACTTCAAATCAAAGACGAGGCTGTGTGTTCTGTGAAATGCAGTTTAGTCACTCGTCCTCCACTTATTTGCGGGCTCAGCCGTCAGCTTTTCATCCAAACTATACGGCCGAGTCCAGCGGCGCTTCGTTAAGAGTTTAACCCCATGACTGTGTTCTTTTCACCAGTGTGTTTAACAAAAGGGCGGATAATCGGAAAATTCCGATCCGTGAATTATGCCTGGATTGGACGCCGATACTGATACTGGATCGGATCGTTCCCATCCCTAAAAATTAACCTTGTCCTATGCTGGTAGTATTGAAATGACAACTCAGTTTAAGAGAAAAAGAGACAACTCAAAACAGATGTATTTGTGTGCATGCTGTTAGCACCAACTCTTTTAAGGTAAATGGTAGATACTGACTGTGGTTCAAGAGACCATTTTTTAAATTCTTTTCTGAGTGGTGAGCAATAGTTAAAAAATAACAGCATAGTCTGAGGCCCTGTTTACACAAAAATGAAAATGGCCAAATAACGGAGATTTGTCTTTGCGTTTCCGCCTCCCATTTACACAAGAATGTGCCAGGAGTGCCTGAATTCACAAACTCTTGAAACCAGGGTCCATAGTGGAAAGTTTTGAAAATATTTTTGTACCCATATGCGTGTGGACGAGATTCAGCTTTTCACTCTAAAACGCTGCCTTCAGTTTAGCTGTTTTGCTCCCAACTTATGTTATGACATCTTGGCAAGGAACATTTTTGGCAATCATCTGCATTTTATTGCCACATACTGGACTGTTAATGTTGTGCAGTTACTCTTATTGCTGATTCATATGTCACTTGTACTTTTCCTGCACTTTTTCATGACTAATGCCTGTAGAATGCTATAATACCTACCCACAAGGCAAGGGGCTAGCCATTCTTGTTTAACAGAATCTAAATGTTTTAAACAAATTAGCAGCTATCAAATAGTCAACTCTAATATACACTACAGCTAGCATTACTACCTGGTTTTTGTAATGCCCAGTTTAGATGTGAATGCAGGGTATAAACAGTGCCTGTGGCCTCAAAATGCCACTTTAATTCTACCTTTTCGTTTTCAGATGACGAGGACAGGGGGTGACAACTGGTGGCTGGGACTTCACACCTTCGAGAACGATGGTCGTTTTCGCTGGTCTGACCACTCTGTACTCAACTATGTTTCCTGGGCCCTTGGGAGACCACACGCAATCAGCCGTGACCGCAAATGTGTCCACTTGTCGATTGACAAAGGTCAGAAGAGGCAGATATGAAACCAAAGAAGAGACTAGATCAAAAGCAGAACTGAAGAATGACCTTTATGTTTCACTCCCAAACAGCTGACTGGTCTGATCAGAAGTGCCACTCTGACCTGCCCTACATTTGTAAGAGAGTAAATGTCACAGGCACCATTCCTCCAACTCCTTCATCCCCCCACCCACCATCAGGCTGTCCAGACGGATGGTCCTCCTATCAGCATAAGGTACACAACATAGCACCAGCAGTTTATTTGATTAAATTATTACAGATTTCAATTGCATTCACTATATTGACTTAATATGTGCAATGACATTTTGTGTTGGTTCAGTGTTTCAGAGTGTTTGAGCAGTCTGACCGGGCCACGTGGTCTGCTGCCAAGTTGAAATGTGAAATGCAGGGAGGAGTACTGGCAGTGGTTTCCAATCATTTAGAGCAAGGTAATTGCAGCAGAATTCTTGAGCTTCTGGACCATTTTCTTTTTGCTGACCTTTAATGTTCAACAGTGACTTGTAAGATTGATTTTAAAATTTCATTGCTAGTGTAAAGCCAAAAAAAGGAAGAAATAAACACATCTAGAAAACAGGTTAAGCAATGGGTGATGGCAAAAGTAATGGGTGGAAGTAAATGGTGCTTCACACAGCTGATGTATTTTAAAAACCTAGAAAATCCAGACACCATCTTACAGTATATTTACAATCTTTTAACTTTCCATGCTCCTGACTGGAGTTTGGGATATTCTGACAAAAACTGTCTAATTGTTCCTAAATCTTAATACAAGATGTAAACTCACTTAAACCCACAGTTAATCCAACATTCACTATTTTGGCCTTAAAGTATTGAAATTCCTGTCCAGAAGATCTCATATAATTCCATTTTACTTTTACTTAGAAAAGATTGTTTTCACCAAAGGTCTTTTAAGCATGCAGTTGGTTGCACCATCTGCAACAATGTATTGCCCTAGCAACTATAACATTACAGGAGCAGAGCTGATCCCTGTTACTGGTTGATGACAATGCCATGTACATCATACAACCCCACTTTAATAAACCCTGAACTATCCCTTTAAACATCATGGTACTTTTTTTTTCATTGTTTTTTGGTTTATCATCTGTACTTTAAACCATATTGTCATATTTGGATTTTTGTGTAGTTAAATTAATCTTTGTTTGCTTCTTTTTTTGTCTTTTTTTTTAATCATCTACTTGAGAGGAACCTTTAAACTTAGTTTTAAAATATGCCGTAAATATAAAGCTATTTTCTGGAGTAACGTTTTGGATAGCACAGAGAAATGGTCAAAGACAGGGGTTTTATTCATGTCAACATCTTCTTCAAAGTCTGACGTACCACTAACTGGCTGAGCACACAGCTGATGCAGAGAGCCCTGACACCCTCCCATTGCTAAAAGCAGGTCACTGTTGACTGTTACACCTGAGAAATTTAACATGCAAAATATGCCTCAGATTTTTGTCAATTTAAACAACTTAAGCCTTATGTCTTACTGTCTTAAAATGTTCTTTGAGATATTTGAGATGAGATATTTGTATTCACACACTTATTAAGATTTACTTTTTACAGTAAGGGCAGGTGTTTTTTTACTTTATCAAATCACTTGTAACTAAATAGAAAGCAATACTGTATTATTTCAGGAAGTTTTCTTTCTCTAATTGTCTTAGTGTCAGCTCCCTGATACCAAACTGCATTCACCATAGTTTCTTTAGTGACGGAATTCATTACTTCTGTGTGCTAGTCATTTGTTTTAAGGCTGTCACAAAAAGTTCGTTGAAAAGGAGCAAGTCGACTTTGTTCTCTGTCTCCAATGAATTTATTCCTCCATGATATTCTTATTTCAGATGTTAATTTGACTCAAATAATATTATGTTTTCATGTTTCCATTCTTCTGTCAGAATGGTGATAATACTAGACACGTAAATGCTTATGTTTATAATTACTCATGCATGTATTCATCTTTGCTTTGCTGACATGTCTAAAATGTTCAATGGGTGCTGTAGCTGAACTGTCCTCTCCCTTGCAGCATTTGTCACCACTCTTCTGTACAACACCTCCTCTGACCTTTGGGTAGGCCTGACCTCTGACTCAAAAGGTCACTTCCAGTGGGCCCAGCCTGGCCTACTCAGCTACACCAACTGGGCTCCTGGAGAGCCTCTTGATAACAGTGGACCACACCACAACAAGACTCCGGTACCCACCTCATTCACCTTTAAGTTTTATAGGTCAGAGTTGTGCCCTGAACGTGTTCCTGTTGTGATAATTCTTCTGTCTCTCCTCAGGGTAACTGTGTGGTGGTGATTCATGGGAACCCACTGAAGCACTCTGGGATGTGGGCGTCTCGAGCATGTGAGATGGAGAGTCATGGTTACATTTGTCAAAGAGGACAAGGTAGGACACTGTCTCTGGTCTTGGCTTTCGAACACATCATTTTGTCTTATATGAAAGTATTGGATGGTCCTCTTTATACAACGGAAGGATGCTATATTGGTTCATCTCACTCTGTAAGGCTTTACAACAAGAACTACCTTTGTTTTTATTTTCTTTACTGATGCTCAAGACTCTCAGTGGCTGTGGCCTTCAGTCTCATGGATGCATGATGTCTGACTTATAGAATCACCCTAAACTAGAACCGAATTAAGTAAAGGATCATCTGACCAGTGTATGCAGTTTTTATGCCTGAATCCAGAGTTGATGTTTGATTCAATCTTTGTGTATTTATTCTATTGGTTGTTATTGTGTGGAATGTCTGAGCTGCCGTTAGGGCCAGGAGTCCATTACAAAAAAGATATAAATAGAAATAAAAAAACAAAATATTCAGCAAAACCATTATGATGCTACTGAACATCTCTTTTGAAGCCAGTCCCATCCCTGGCAGTTTTAATATTGAGAATTCCAGGGGCTTAGAATTGGGTAGGGACGCTAGGAACACGTCCCTATCAATGTTATGCCACTACCGCATGGTCCCTAACATAAAACACAAGCATTGTATGTAACGTTGTAACTAAAAAATGCTTATATTTAATGCCAAAGAGATACTAAAAGAGGTTATTTTATTTATTATCGATGTATAATTTGTGTATTGAAAGGCAGCAACTGTTTAAGACCAACAATAAAAGTTTGTGGGGAAAAAACACAATAAAACCTTGGATTAATAACATGACTTTATACATTCATATTGTTGGGGATTACACTTATCAGTAGTCCTTTTTGGTTTTGGTTCTGTATTTATCAGACTTTAACCATATGAATATCTGATGATCCCAAACTGTCCCACTGTTCATGTGTCATGCATCAATATATTTCTGTCAAGGAACAGACAGTAGAGATTTAGAGTACTTTTACTGAAAATGATAGTTTGTCTGTTTGTTTGATTAGCTTTACATGACATTTGAAAAAAGTCATAAATGCAAAACACATCAACTTTCAGGGGTGCCATCTTGGTGTGCTTTTATGACCCCACCATAGTCAAAATCAAACCTACGCCCTTGGAGAACTCTGTTTCAAACTGAATTTAAGTCAACCAGAAACAGACTAAAGGGGGAGCTGATATGGTCTTAAGCTGGAGATAAACTTGCAGTTTGCCCCTGTATTTGTGTTTGTGTCCTTTGGTGTCATGAGCAAGAACTTCAGTTCTCCTTTTTTCTTTTTTTTTGGCGGGGGGGGGTTTAACAACATCTGCAGTTTCTTCATTATGACATCAATGATTATTACAACAAAGTGTAATGACGACAGCATCCTGGGTGTTTTTGTTGTTTCATCAGATTCAAGTTTCCCTCTAGCCCCGGCTCTCATTCCTGCCTCCCTGTCAAAACCTGTGGAGCTGGGCGGAGTGACGTACCGAGTTGTGGAGAAGCGTCTTGACTGGACAGGTGCTCTGCACCTTTGTGAGTCTCTGAATGGGACCCTTGCCACAGTGAGGGACCCCTTCCAGCAGGCCTACCTCACACTGCTGATCAACAGCCTGCGGCGACCTGCCTGGATCGCCCTCTACAACTTTGGAGTGAGCTCTCTCTTTCACTTATGTTAGGTCTTATTAAATTTGTCAATGTACATTTTTCATTTTGATGGAAACTTTATGTTCTCAGGGCCGGAGCTTTACCTGGTTGGGCGAAGAGGACGTGTCATATTCCAACTGGAGAGACGGGGAGCCCAATCAGTCAGCTGGATGTGGTCACATGACTACAAATGGACAGTGGACTTTAACTCCATGTGATACAAAACTGGGGGCTGCCATCTGTCAAATAAGCGGTATGAGATGTGTTGTGCCTATGGCAAGGAAATATAGAAAAAAATCATACATCAATATTTTTAGCTGAAAGGTGATGTAATATGTTTAAATCTGTACTGTGAAGAAATAACAAAATTCTTTGTCATAATACCAGAACTAAAAGTATTGATATAATTCAAGGAAAATTAAACAATTTCAAAACATTTTTACCATTGCAGCAAAAAAGTCATAGAGTTAATGCCTAATATTGAGAAATTGTAAAATGATAAATAGACGTAAGCTTATATAGTGGTTTTCTAGTCTTTTGACTTCTCAATGGAGCTATACACTGCAGGTCACATCTACCCATTCTCACCCATTCACCCATGTGAGTGCATTTACACTCACATTCACACACTGATGGTTCAGTGTTTCAATGTCAGTACCCATCGGTATCAGCTAAGACTTTCTTACCCTTTCATGTCCATTTACATACCACTGATATAGCAAGGGGGGCAACTTGGGGTTGAGAATCTTGCTCAAGGACACTTTGCCATGGGGCAGCCAGAGCTGGGCTTGAACCTCCCGATTATTGGCCAAAGCACACTATCAGACTTTAGCACCGATGCAGTTTCTTCACATAATTTGTGCAAAAACTTTTCTAACCAATCTAAATATTGTGGCTGTTAAAATTTTGAATATTATGTGTTCCAAAATGATCAAATCTTTATTGTAGTAATGATTGGTTGCATTAAATTAGTCAAAAACTTGATCTTCAGCAACATTTTTGCCAGATGAGGATACTGTCTACAGTACACCAATACATGGCAAGATTTTTTTTAAAAATGGGTGGATTTTCTGCACCACTTTTTCAAATCTTGCTAACATGTTTGTGCAACCAAAGCAGTGTGAAAGAGGTTGCCTGTGGTTTTTGATAATCTCGAGTAAGAAATTACAGACAATTTGGCAAGTAAGCTTCTGTTTTTCTGCCATTGTATCAAACATATCAATACTGTTCAAATTTACCAATAGCATAAATTCTCAGTAATTCTCAGTAAACAAAATGATTACTCCATGTTCCATCTACTTGACCGTCAACAATCTTTTTACTGAACATTAAAACTGGCTTTTTTAGCAACATTAACCATATAGTTATAAAGAGTACTAATACCTCAATCAGAAAAACATAAAGATATTTTAAAGGTTGCATGCCCTGCTGTGTTTGACTATTTACATCATGTCTTTTTTAACAAGGATTTGCTTCATTCTAATTAAAAGCATGAACCATTTCATCTCTGTAGAGGATCAGATGCTGTTTTTTCCCCTCCACTTTGGAAACACGATCTGTGTGGGTGGGGAGACTAATGGAGGCTATGATTATGTGCTGTCTGATTGGCTGCCCAAATGATGCTTGATGGGAAGGTGGGGCGGTTACATGCAGCTGACAAGGGCTGTGTCCAAAATGGCATACTAATGTACTACATACTACAAACTCATGTGTATATATTGTGTACTATATACTATAAGTATGATTAGGATGCCAAGTGTTCACACTGTAGTGTACTACTTAGTTTCCCATGATGCATTTCAAACCTCTGACAACAAAAATCAGAAGCACACCAGGCTATCAAATATCTCTGTTGATTCACCACATTTGAAAGTTCAGAGAGCATTTTAGGTGAGAAAGTCACCACGTAGAATACCAAAATGTGGTCATTTGAGCCATAAAACGCACAGATACAAATGTCATTTAGGCATCTCGGACATTCCGTTATGAGCGCCATTATGCTATGGAAGAAAGTTTCGGTCTGCTCCAAAACAAGAGTCCATTTACAAAAGCATTAAAGAACTAAAAGGGGATAATAAAAGATGCGTTTATTTTGAAAAGGGGAAGTTTGCTAGTGGCCGAATTTTAGCTGAATGCTGGTCGGTCTTGCATGCCGCAATGCATTATGGGGCTCGTAATGCATTATGGGGCGTTTGAGTGTGACTAGTATGCCCGTCTCGCATACTTAAAATTTTCTCCGATATAGTATACATCTGGGTATTTCTCACACATCTTTTCATACTATCTAATGTGAACACACTACTCATTTTGACGTCACACTTAGTATGAGTAGGACGTTAGTATGCCATTTCGGACACAGCCAAGGTTTTCCAAACAGCTATGGCGTCTGCCTGTGACAAGCAGAACACAAATAGGCGGAGGCTGTGCAGCTGTTACATAATAAACCTCAGGAAGTAAAAGACAGGGCATTTTCTTTTAAGAGGTATAGCACATTTCTTCATGAACTGAGAGTTTAGAAAATTGTCATGTTCTGCTCCCTTATTTCCTTCTAACAAAATTAAAAGCAAAGAAAGGACATATGGCATTCAAAATTACACATTTCCCAAACCTATTTCTATCCACAACATCGGACAGCATAATGTGTTACTTCTGGATGTTACACATGCAAATCATCAGGATAAAATATACAGTTCTGTTTTCACACTCATTTCCAAAACGTCAGATTAAACATCTTTGTAATTCTTTAACATGTGAGAGAAAATAACCTCACTTCTTCTTCCATTTCTGCTTTTTTTATCCTTGTTAGATGAGCCTGTGGTTCACCAGTGGATCTACCCAGGCCAGTGTTCTCACTCTCTGGGAGAGTGGGCGTGGATACCTTTCAGAAACCACTGCTACGCCTTCAACCTGCAAAGTCTTAAACTGCAACAGGATGCACGAACATCCTGTAAAAAAGGTAAGAAAAAAAATTAATTCTCCACTTTGCCAATCAGATTCTGTTTCAATCATCTATTCTGCCCCAAAACATTAATGTGATGCGTTGAAAAAGCGCTTTTGTAGTTTTAATTTAATTATTTCTAAATGATCCTTCAGCATTATTTTTCTTTTTTTTATTATTGGTTATCTGATTGAGCTTTCCCTTCTCTCTCCTTCTAGTGGGAGCAGAACTTCTCTCGATCCTGGATGAGACGGAAAATGGATTTGTTTGGGAACACCTCCAGAGCTATGCAGAACAGGCATTTGGAGCTTGGCTGGGCCTCAGTGTGAAAGGTGAGAAAAACACAGTCACCTCGTTCTGTGTTTACAGCTGCAGACTCAGTATCCTTCAAACTTTCAAACTACTTATTGCGTTTATTGAAAAAACCCTGTCTCAAATGACTTCTGCCTGATGGATACAATTTTTGTAGACAGTAGCAAAATAATTAATTGGTAATAGGATGCTTTGCTAACATTGCTTCTTCCAGTTAAAAACATGACAATGAGAGTGCTTAGACTTTCACTTTAACAAACTTTCCCAAATTCTGAAACACCAAGGACCTTCATGGAGAGTTAGATTTAGGCTGGAAACCTCCTACATGGGAGATTTTTAAAATTCTTTAACATCATAAAAACAAAAAAATAAACATATTTTAAAGGGACTGCGAGCAGAATCTGTTTCCGGCGCCATTAAGACTCTACTACCCATGAGCACGCGTGGCGACTGTCGTAATGCTGTGTTCCAGTAACCTCGGAACTGGGAGTGACATCATCTCCGACTTATCGGCGTTCCAGTTGAAGTTGGAAAAAAGCATGCCGATCTACCAGGCTGTTGTTAGCTGTTGTTAGCACGCCCTGTGTTGTTGTGTGAAGAATGTGATTATCACTATGGCAGCATTTTTGTAAATATAAGTCTAACAATAGTATGTATACAGCTGATCTAGAGCGACACACCCCAGTCAGAAGTGCAAATAAATTGATTATTACAGGAGCTAAGTAACTGTTCACACTGGGGACATCCATCTTCGATTGTCAACTCGGGGGTGGCAAGGTTTCACCGAGTTCCCAGTCGGAAATTCAGACTTTGGGGGACGGTCCAGTGGTAGTTTCCTACTCGGAACCCGGAAATTCCTACTTCTGACTACAACTTGAACGCGCCACAAGCCGAATGTGTTGGGATGCTAATAAAAATGCAGCTCAGACCTTCCTCAGAACTCTGCATTGCTTTATAACTTCTTTTTTCAACAACTGACAGAATGCAAAGTGATGAGGTAATGAATCTCTTTCTAGTTACGAAGCGGTAGTTTTTGATGTGTGACAACAAGCAGTTTTTGGAAAACTTAGTTTGTAGTTTTGTAGCCTACGATATATCGCTACTTACAGCCCGGTGCTCTAAGACGTGTCCGAATAATATAAATTTGCTCTAGTTTTAATTGTCTTGTTCCCGAAGTTGAGTATCCAGGCCAGTCCAGCCCTGTCTGACCCGACCGGAAGGCTAAGGAATAGCATTTATAGATAACCCATTTTAATGCTATAAAACTCATCTTAAAGTGTGTATTTCGATCAGGCATATATCTAAAAGTGAGACTTTTTTGCAATTACTTGGAAACTCCTCACAGGCCCTTTAAGTAAAATTCTCTTTAGTTGCAATCGATAAAGTAATTTTACTTTGATTTTACTTCATTTTTTCTTATTTGGTGATCAATTGTCAACAATAAATGTTTTCGCTGACCACGTCCAGGTTGAAACTTATTTTTCAGCATTGATCTTGTAGCTGTAATAATTCCAGACTAAACAACTAAGAATTCTCCTCTTGACAAGCGTGCAATCACAAATGCAGTGTAGAAATGTGACCTTTTCTATTTGGCATTTCCAACATAAATTATTTGTTCGTAAACCTATTTAATGTAGTATAATTGGTGTATAGGGCGGAACGGTGGTGCAGCAGGTAGTGCATGTGCCTCACAGCAAGAAGGTACCCGGTTCCATCCCCGGTTTGGACAGGAGCCTTTCTGTGTGTTTGCATGTTCTTTCTGTGCATTCGTGGGTTCCCTTTGGGCACTCTGGCTTTCCTACAGACCAAAAACATGCTCATTAGGTTAACTTGTGACTCTAAATTCCCCTTAGGTATGAGTTTGAATGGTTGTCTGTCTCTCTATGTGGCCCTGTGATTGACTGGCGACAGTTTCAGGGTGTACCCCGCCTCTCGCCCAATGACAGCTGGGACAGGCTCCAGCCCCCCCTCGACCCCGATAAAGGGGTATAGAAAATGACTGAATGAATAATTGGTGTTTAATTTTCCCTATGCCGTATTTTGGATGTATTAATTTGGTTACCAAATGACAAAAAATATTTTATCTATTGACAGGGCAACAAAGTAGCCTTAAGCATCAAGTCCAATATGCCGTATCAGCACAAAAACTAAAACAAAAACATTGAACAATTTCTCAATCAATTAAAAGAAATGGCACACCAACAAACTCACACTTTTACAGACAAATACGTGCATTCGGGACATTCAAAATTACAGACCCATTAACACAAAAAGCAAAATGAGTCAAAGACTCCTGGGTTCAGGCATCAGATGAGTAGACAAATCATGAAAGAGTACATTTCTCAATTGTTTTCAACCAACGAGAACATTTTTTAAAGTCAAGTAGTTGTCAGTAGTGAGTATGAATGTTTGTCTGTCTGTTCATGTGGCCCTGCGATCTGCTGTTGATCAGTTAGGTGTACCCAGCCTCTCGCCCACTGTTAACTGGGATAGGCTTAGGCCCCCATGACCCTGAAAGGGATAAGCTGTATAGAAAAACTGGATAAAGAAGTATTTTATGGCCCAGATTTGAAATTGTTTTCTGAATTTTCAGCTGGATTAAAATGTATAAAGGCCACCTACCAGTGTGAAAGATAACTAATAACACAACTGATTGAAAAAGAAGAATATATAAATCACAAAAAATGGAAGGGGTCAGTCAAGGGGGTCCATACAACCCTGGCCACCCCCTGCAGTTAACGCTATGTAAGAAAAAGAGCATGATCCTGTTGTTCTTTTATTATTCATAACATTAAAAATGCCTTTTGGCACATGCTTCTATATTTTTCTACATTAAAGACTGGTATACATCTTTTTTTCTGAATGTATGATATGCATTGACTTGTACTACAATTAAGATATACCAAATCCTATTGTCACACATAACTTTTCTAGTCCACTGTTATTCTTTATTAAATTTCTTTTCCACTGTGCTCCAGGTTTCTGCAACCCCCAGTGAATCACAGCTTTGAAAAACTGTGGTTTAGAAAAGTTCTGTTTCTTAAGTGCATTATAAACTCTCATTAAAAATATACTGTCTGGTTGAAATGCACTGAAACTATCATTGAGAAGCAAATGAGAACAGAATACTTCACTTTAACAAACCTTTATGTCTTGAGTCAATGCATGAAATGAGAAAATAACTCCTGCAGATAAAATTAATGACCACCATCCTCCTGGACTCAAAAGCTTTACTGATTGTGTGTCTGTGTTTTTGCTGCAGGTAGAGGTTTGGTGTGGAGCGAGGACACAGAGATGACGTACACAAACTGGGAGGGGCATGACGTGGCCTCTGCTGTTTTGTCTCCAAACTCCTGCTTCTGGATTCAAAGCAACAGTGGTCTGTGGAGGCCGGGCTCCTGCAGAAACCGCACACACGGAGTCATCTGCAAAAAAACTCGCAGTAAGGAAACACAAGACCTCAGAAGTCGTTTCAAAACCTATTTTAAGTTGAAGGAGTTGAGATCAAAGGTCTATGAAGCAACCACATGTATCATTTTGGGGATAATCTGAGTGGCTTACAGGTGATGGTGGTCAGCCTGTTTGGAGGATCTAACACAGCAAAACAGTTCAGGAGCACACAGAGCAGCTAGAAAACCTACAGTAACCACTTTAAAGCTCCAATGAGGGGTTTTAGCTGGTTATGAAACAGGTAGTGTCTCTTCAAAATCAAATGCATCTGACAACAATCTTACCAATTTTTATATAGTTATTTAATTTACAAACCCCAGTTCCATGAAGTTGGATTGTCATGTATAACATAGATAAAAACAGAACACAATGATTGCAAATCTAGTTCCTACAGTTGCAGTTTCTGCATAAATTGGTCATAAAATATGTTCTGATCTTCATCTAAGTCACATAACTAGCCAAACACAGTCTGCTCAAACAAATTCTGCACAAAAATTATAAGTTATCATGTTTTTACTCGACACACTATGTATTAACAGTAGCCTGTCACCTGTGGAATGTTCCAAATGTTCCAAACAGGTGATTTTCTGGCATTCCTCAACTTTCTTAGTCTTTTGTTGCTCCATCCTCGCTTTTTGGGATGTGTTGCAGGCGTGAAATTCAAAATGAGTGAATATTTGCAAAACACAACCAAGTTTATCAGTTTCAACATTGAAAATATTGTCTTTGTTGTGTATTCGGTTAGGTCAAATATTTGTAGAACATTGTATTTTTTTAAATTTGTTTTACACAGTGTCCCAACTTAAATGTGATTTAGTTTTTCAATACCTGAAACCACTTGCACAGAAGCTGATGTTAGATAGGCTACTCTCTGTTTTAACAGATGCAACATTAAAGGAGACATATCATGCTGATGCATGATTTAATACTTACATATAATATAATAAATTTGAAAACAAGACCTTACACCCCCTTAATTTTCAAAAAATGAGATATTGTATTTTTTCTGATATCCTAGAACGAGATTTGATGCCTTTGAAAATAGGTCATTGCGAGATTATCGCGAGATTTGAATCGTCGTGACTACACGAGGTACCTTTCTTTTTATTGGAGTAATCTGATAAAACACTTCCTCCTCTGTAATGTCCGTTAGCCACAAAACCGTCACCAAGGAACACATCCACCCATCAGCACTTTATAGCTCCCTAGCTCACACTCACTCATTACCAGCTCTGGCCAGTAGGGGGACTCAATACGCGGTCGCTGCTTTGAGCCTGCCGGAAAATACAGTAGAAGAAGAAGGACAGGCTGGCTCAGCCCTCTCGGCAGCTCTGACAAAACTGACCAATCAGAGCACAAAGGGCTGTGACATTGCAAGGTAGCTGTAGGTCAGTCTGAGAACCGAGCATTTCAACAAGAGCTTGATAATGGCCTAAAATGAAGATTTTGAGAACGCTATTGTGGGGCAATGAAGGAACTAAATGACTTGTACTGAGGGCAGAAATGCTTTACAGGCATCCTAGTCTGGCATAGTGAAAAGGAGAAACAAGTATGATATGTCTCCTTTAAGTGGAATATGCTTGATTAAATACTGTTAATTTTCTTTGCAGGTAATGAAACTTCAGCTGTAACATGTAAGTGTTCTTTTCTGTCTGTTAATCTACCTCTTTGTTGGTCATCAGGATGTGAACTGTCTCCTCTAACCCTGTCATTCCCTTTACCTTTACCCACTCAGCTGATGGTGACCACCTTCCCATCCTGATTGTTGTCATGGTGACGGGCCTGGTGCTGGTGGCACTGATTGTTGGAGTGATCTTCCTGTACCGTAGGAGAACTATTGGATCAGGGGGCTCTTATGAGGGGGCTCGCTATAGTCGGACCAACTCCAGCCTGACGGAGCAGACAGAGAAAAACATCCTGGTGTCAGATATGGAGCTGAACGAGCAGCCGGAGTAGCAGAGGACGTTTGAACTGGACTAAACCTGACCTGGCACAGGAGAGGCTGACTCTTGAGGAATTTACTTGTTTGTTTTCTCTTTTGAAACCAAAAGGAAAAAATATTTTTAAAGTGCTGAAGAGCTGTGTAGAGCACAGCAGATATTTAGTTTTTAAATTCAATCCCAATCCTCTTTTGCCAAGACTCGACAAATCAACCTTTCAGCAGAACAATCAGATCATCCCATTTGCACATTAATGTTTCATTAAGGCCATAAATCAATCACATGGGAGTTTATCTATTACTGCAACTGGAAAAATTCAATACAAAATCAGGTTCATGAAATGACTCCTTATTATCTTCCTCTGTTCCAATGTGAGTTTTCGCTCGTTGTACATTTCCTTTCTTATTGCCAAATGATTGGAATATTTTTGAAGCAGAGAAGAGCGCTCACAGCCACAGATTGACTCTAAAGAATGTCTCTGTCCTCCACATACACAGCTACAGCCTTTTTTGGGCCAATTTTTTCTCCCTTTTTGCCACAACAGTGTTTACCTAACTTTGAATCTTAACTTTTTGTTGTTTCATTTTTGGTTCATTTTTCTCCCAGTGGTTTGTTATCTATTGTGCAGCTGTAGGGAACTGTTACTGATGATGCATGTGTGGGGTTTTTTATGTTCCTGCCTCGCGTCTCCTTTCTCTCTGGACACGTCAGCACCAGCTGTCAGACACGGAGAGGAGGAGGAAGTCCCAATGTGAATGTGTGGAAGGTAACAGGGAACATTATTCAGTGGTGGACAAAGAATACAGAATTCAGAAAAAAAACATTAGAAAATTCTCTAAATCTATTTTTACAATGTATGTCTATAACTAATAATATGTAGGCTCAAAATATTGGTTCAAAACATAACCATGAGTTCTCAGGTGAAAATGGTCATCCGTCTCTGCAGTAGCTTTTATAGACCGCTACAATGAGCACCCTTTTTTCAGCTGCTCTGATTCTGTAAGTAAATTTATCTGTTTAGCTCCTTCACTGACATGTCAGAAAATCAGCCAACCAGCTTCCTGGGAGCAAGGGAACTACACATCCCATGTAATACAATACTGGTCCTTTAAGACTGTATGATTTTCTTGCCGTTATTATGGTCACGGTGTTAGAATAGGTAATCACAGAGCCATGAAATGGAAATGAAAGTTGTAAACAGCTGTCTGTATTTAAAGGGGGTATGCACTGATGTCACAACATGTGAGCCAGGCTGGCGGATAACAAAATCTGTTTGATTTTAGTGGTAAGAAAACGTCAAACTATTTAATTCAAATAAAATAATTATGATTTTTTGTCATTTTCAGAAGGCATAAGTATTTCTTGATGATGTTCGTAGACTCTCTCCAATTGTGTTGAAAAAAAGACTGTATAAAACATTTGGACCCACACGCTTACAATGGTAGTGCAACATCTATTAGCCTGAGTTCTAGAATTAATCCCTATAGTGACATTAACTCTGTTTCTGTGTGATTTTACTTATAACCAAAATGAGATCAATGTACCCAGGCTTTCACTGAGTGAATTGTTCTAGCATAATGATAATAATAATAAGAATAATATATGTAACTGGCTATATATGTAACTGGCTACTGTTTACACCCAAACTGGTCAATGACCTTAACTTAATGAGAAATATGCTAAGTAAATGTCAATATCTGGCCAAATGGAAGCCATATTGATTTAATTATTTCATCGATGTGTCGTTAACTATATAGATGTAAATTTTTTAAAAACTGTTTATTTGCAGATCAGCTGTTATAATCTGAATTCTTTGAGTTTGACAGTGGCAAGGAGCATGAAAGCATAATCTAATGTCTTGATTTTCTATTGAAGTAAAAACTAGAAGATAGAGGAAGACTGCTGTAACAACAGGGCTCCGTCTTTGTTATAAATGAGCGAAACGAGTGACGTTAAGACTCCAAATGTTTTAGTAACATCAGCTAAGGGTCTACACTGCCTGTAGTGAACATTATCGAGACAAAACTTGAAACTTCTTATCTGACTTTAAGTATTTGACAGCCAACATTCCTCTAATTACTGTTGTCAATCTGTTGTTCTTGCCACTCAGTTCCTGGAATTCCTCGCACTGACTGTGACATCATATACATACCCTCTTGTTTCCATCCATCCATTATCTAAAGTTCTGGAGCCTATCCAACTGGTAATGGGTGAATGTTGTCCATGGACCGGTTGCCATCAAAGTAACATTCTCATGCGTCTTTTGCTTTACTGTTTGGTTTGTTTACACCTATGTCTATCATGCATGCAGAGTGCTTTGTGCTCTCATTAGTCAACTTCTGTAATGTTACAGAACAAATAGGTGGAAGCTGAAGAAAAATCCATTATTATTGACTTTCTGTTTGGAGGTTGTGAGGCATCACAGGCAGAGACCAAACTATTGTTCACTAAGACACTACAAAAGATAAATCTACCAATTTTAAGTAATCCCACCACTCCAGTGTGTGTCATTCATCAGAGACATTATGGTACATTTAATTGATCTCAAAAGTCGGACTGCCTTGGTTACAAGAAAGTCAAATCTCTGGGACTTTTGTTTGAACTCTCTTCTTGGTTGGATAACCTTAAGGTACTCAGACTTTTCTAGCTAGTAACGGGAAAGTGTTCATCTGGGATGTGACGCAGTTGTCATGTCTGAATTCCAATGGAACGCACCATTACTGTGTTATTCTAAGATTGTGGGAAATGTAGTTCTTTTGGTAAGATTGTTTGGAAAATAAGAAAACTTGTGTCTGCCTCAGGACTACACTCCATGATTTGATCCTAGGTAGCTTGTTAGGTCTACATCTGATGGCTGTGACATGGGTAATAATCAAATCCACAGAGGAGGAAATAAATGGGATTTTTACTTCTGACATGCTAAAAATTTTGTTCCATATTTGGATTTCAAATAGTATGGAGTAAAAATTAACTTTTAAGAAATCTAGATACTCAAAAATCAAGTACATAAGTAAAATCACCATTTCATTGTCCACCACTGACATCATTACAGGTGACCCTGAACCATCTGAGGCAGAACTGTGCACACTACCATGTTCTTCATTTAGAGTCTCGTCTTTACATAGGCTGTCATTTTAGTACTTCAAAGCTAAAAGTCATCATAAAGTACTTGACTTTTAAGCTTTGACGGTGCTACATACACTTTGGTACTTTCAACAATTATTTTTCATCTTACTCAGTATTAGTAATCTACTTGCTTTGTCATTATCATTAAGGTAAAATAACTTCTCTGAGATTCAAAACCTATGTTTGTGCTGGCTCAACATGCCGCCATCTGGAGCTGATTCAGCCATTTTAAAGGACAATGTTTTTTTGCAAGCACTATGAGACGGGGTTTACTTTTGTCTGATTCATCATTACTTAGGCGCACAGTTCACTTCTCTGCTTGTTTTTTTCTTTAAGATATTCTGTCTTTTTCATGATGTTTGTCTCATTATGTGTTTGACCTTTTAAAAACAGTTGGAAAATGTTCTACTCATTGGAATAATTACCAACACTCAAACCTTACACTGCCCACAAAAATAATAATCTTCCATCTGAAAAACAGTGTTATATATGTAAGAGAGCCAAAGACTGTTTTTCATTGAGACAAGAAACAAATCTTCAATTACTGTTCTCGAAAACCCAATTAAAAAAGAGTTTGGACATCATGTAAAATTTGAATAATCTAGAAAATGTTATTTGTTAGTACTTTTCAACTTAGATTCAGTTTAACACAGCACAAGACAATTTATTTTATGTTAAACTGATAAACTTTTTGTGATTTTGAAACATTAATTGCCTGTAACATTGTCCAAAAATAGTTGGGACAGGAGCATGTTTACTTTTGTGTTTAAGAAACACTCTACATGCTAATGTAGAAATAACAAGAACTTTTATCCCATCAACAGTGCAGTATTTCCATTGCCTGATGTTGTGTTAAGTAGTTCCAGTTGGAGACAAGTGGACTGATCAGAACACCGACTCTTTGACTGTTCAGTCATGCTGTTGTAACTCACCTAGAATGTGATTTGGCATTGCCTTGCAGAAATAAGGCATTGTCTGGACAAAAGCATATGTTGCTCTTAAAAACTGTACGTACCATTCAGTTTTAATGGTGCCTTTATAGGTGTGCAAGTTACCCATGCCATGGGCATGAATGCACCATACAGACACTGTTATTGAACTTGTCTTTACAACAGTTTGAATTGTTTTTTTTTTTTTTTTTTTACTTTGAAGCAGAAAGGGCTCTCAGAAAAAAAGGAACACATTTTACCACTTAAGTCCATCTCGCTTGAGACCTAAAAATGTCAGCTGCCTTTCTGGATGTTGTTCACAGAAGGCTTTTGCTTTGTATGGTGTGCACAGTCATAAAAGGACCCATATTTTACCCCTTTTTAACGAGTTAACATTGGTCAAAGATGTTCCCAAAACACACTTTTTTAAGTTTCTTGTCCAAGAGTTTACTCAAATATTGGATTTTAATGCCCCTTAAAACCCCTCTGTTTCAGCCCTGCTCAAAAGTGCTGTTTTAGAGTAAACCCTCTTAAGCGCTGTCTGACCAGGCCCATCTCAAAAAGTGGATGTGGCTTTGGCTTCCTATTGCTTTGCTGTAATGATTACTGGTGTTGCACTGTACATATTTGAGTTGCTTATCGGAATCATCACAGGGAATGCCTCTTTAGGTCAGAGTTCCTACTCTGGAGGCAGGACGAAATTCAGTTAACCAGCTTCAGTTTTACCAATTAGTAACTAAAAAATGATGATGATGATTCTAAGATCCAGTATTCGTTCTTAGGTGAATGGAACACACTATGTGGCCACATAGAAATGGTTAGGCATGGACTGAACAACACATGGCTCAGGGAAGGTTCTCGCATCTGTAGGGAGAGGCATATTCCTTAAAGCCGTCATTAGGGAAGTTTTTCAAACGGACTGTTTGAGCACACATTTTCTGTGTGCAGGCTTGTTAAATGATTCTGGTTTATACATTGCTACATGAGGGATCAGAGGTCACAGGTTTCTGATGATAGTTTTGCCCTTGTCCCTTGTGGAAACTTCTACAGATTCTCTGGATCTTTACCTTTACCAAGGAGGTTATGTTTTTGCCTGGGGTTTTCTGTACGCCCATGGGCAAGATATCTAAATGAAATTCTATTAAGACTTTGCTAAAATTTTCAGGGAATGCTGCCATGGCACAAGGAAGAATTTATTAGATTTAGGTGTTGATCAAAACCTGGATGCAGCTCTAGGATTTTTTTTTATTTTAAGATTTGTTAACATTGTGCAATAGGGGTATTCTTACTCATTTTCTCTACTTATTTGGCTAAGAATGTCAGAAATGGCTTGGCAGAGGTTTGTCCATCTGGTTTGATGATGATCTGGACTGCTAATTGTTTACAAACGGTCCCATTTTTTGCCTGTGCAGTTTTAAACAAAATGGAGAATCTTAAACCATAACTGCATGAGCCTCTCAGGAGAGCTCCTTTTATAGCTAGCCATGTCACCATGCAGCTAACTCGACTAAGGAATGGTCCATGTGATTTTAAAGCATTCTGCAACTGTGTCCACTTTTGTCCCAACTGTTTTGGTAAATGTCGAAGGCATCAAGTTCTTAGAGTGAGCGTATTTTCCAAAAAGTAAATACATTATACTAGTCTAGCCATTAAATATCTTTGGGATAGATTCTACTGTAGAAAGGTAAAAAGGATTTCCAATTGCTATCATGTGCTTTTTTTCACATTATACAATGTCCCAGCTCTTTTGGAATTGAGTTTGTAAATTGTTTTCAGATTTTACATCTGCCCAGTATAATGGCAGCATTTTTTAGTCATCTTGTCATTTCATATTCTCTCTTCTTTTTCCATTGACTTTTGCCTCCTCCTGTCTTCCTGCACAGAGGAATGTTATGGAGCCGTGTCAGTCTGAGGCTTTTGGGGTTTCACTGAGCTGCTGTGAAAAAAAAAAATCTGCTTTTTCTGCTCCATGAGTTGGACTTAAGAAAGAGGGGGAAGGGAGGAGGAGAGGGAGTAGTAAGAATCATGTGTGTGTGTGTGTGAGTGTGTGTGTGTCCAAGTGTGTGCAGTCTCCAGCTGAGGAATGTTGAGTCGGCAAGAAGAGCTCAGTGGCACGTCTGGATCCAATCAGAGAGGGAGGGCTCAGGGACATGAAGGGTCAGGAGGAGAGGACTGAAAAAAAAGAAAAGGGAAAAGTAGACGAAAGGGAGGACAAACAGGAGTGCGAGGAGGAGTCAGAGATGTGGGAAGGAGAGGAGGGAGGAGTGAAAGTGGTGATGAAGTGGTTTGTCCCAGGCCTCTGCTGTTCACTGTACAGGTCTGTCTTAAATGTGTTAGATCAGAGATGGGCAACTGGCGGCCTTGGAGCCACTTCAACATTTAAACTCATTGTGGCCCAGGTCATTGATCAAATATCAATTGGAAACATGAGTTAAACATTACTTCTGCCTGGAAGGACTGCTGCTACAAAATCATGCACAAAGACTGCGATGAACCAGGGATCATCAAGTACATTTATACGAGGGCCAGTTTTTGTCTTGCCGTATGCCAGTAGGGGCCGGATAAAACATATAATTACAATAACAAACAAATATAACTATAAAGTCTTAATTTCAGAATTCCAACTTTTTTTTTCTCAAATTAAGATTTTAATCTCACAATTTGGAATTTAATCTCAAATTCTACATTTAATATCATAACAGTTTGATTTTCTCTGAATTTTAAAATTCAGATCTCAATATAAGAAATGTGACTTTTTCCTCAAAAGTCTTACTTAATCTCAGAATTCTGTTTTTTTTCTCATAGAATTCTGTACTAGTTGCAAGATTTTGAATGTAATCTTGAATTTTGACTTTTGTACGATTTCAAAATTTTCTCCGTAGAATTCTGACACAGATCTAAGAATTTCCATTCATTTCTCAATTTCTTGTGTTTTTTCCCTGTAAATGCTCACTTTAGATTATGATTTGCGACTTAAAAATGTAATTGACTTTAGTGACAGAATTTAAAACCTAGTTTCAGATTCAGACCTTAACACAAAATATGACTTTGTCCTCAAAATTGTCAGTTTTGGTGAACTTCATGTGTGAAGCCAATGACAAAGTCCATTACTCAGACTTTGGCCTGATCCCTACTGGCTCCTTTGATTTGTTCCTGGGAATAAATGAGTGTGGCCCTCTTGGTCATTTCAGTTGCCCGTCCCTGTGTTCGATGGTCTGAAGCTCCCTTGGTGTGTATATTAGTGAGATCATGTTGATGATGCAGGCTGGCTCTTGTCCCTGTGAAGATTACCTGAAGCACCTGTTCAACTTATTTTTGAACTATTTTTGTGTAATTTTTATATGAAATGAATAAAGTCTATGTTCTCAGAGCTTCTGCTTTTGCTTATATGTTGTTATATATTTATGTTCTTATCGAGGATTCTGTATTTTAAATGAAAGAAAGTAAACTGTCAAATGTAAAAAACAAACAAAAACACAAAACAAAACTAAGCTACTCAAAGCCCAGTGGTCTGTCTCCCCACTTACAGCTGTGCTCACATCATGACTAAAGCCACATTAACAGATTACGTGGCCGATGCTGATCAACGTGGAGAAATCATGGACAAACATTAAACAAAGAGTGTCACCTTTGATAATAACTAGCTATATAGCCTATATATACACACACACACAGATATACTCCTAAGACCACAGCACAGCAAAAAGTTCATGGTGTCTGTTTTGAAAAATGTATGGATATAAACAGGGGCGGACTTACTATTAGGCAAACACAGGCAATTGCCTGGGGCCCCAAGATGTCCAGGGGCCCCCAAACATCTCACAACAATGCATTATCAAAGTTTCTTTGATTCAGAGCAGTTATTATTATTTTAGTCTTAATTCACACGCTGTAGTATGAAGTAGAGGAGATCAACATCTATATTTTATAATCATTTTGTCAGTAGACCTCATACATTTGATGTCATTGTCTTTATTTTCAATCATGATATCCTGCAAAATAATTTAATTCCTAACTTTTCAAACTATATGACACTCAGTATAAAAAGCTTAAGGCCCATGCACTGGATAATTTTGTGAGTGCACGATGAACTTCTCATTTATTTTTGCCGATGTCCCTTCAGGGGCTCTGTAATCATAAACATTTGGATTCAAAATCTTTTTTTGGTCAGAAATATTATTCCCTGGATGTGGAGGACACATTAACATAAGTATGTAACTTGTAACTTAAGCTGTCAGATAACTGTAACAGATTTCAAAAGCAGAACAAAAATTCAAAATTTCAAAATTGAACTAAATTACAGAATTTAATGAAATACTGAGTTACTGACCCTGTTTACCTTTCATATTATTATTTAATTTAATATTAGTTATTTTTTATTATTACTACCCTCCCTTCTTCTTCCCCTTTTATCCCCTCTTCTTGTTAATACTTCTAGCAATTGTCTGTCCGTCCATTTTGTCTCTTGTGGTGTGAATGAGTAAGACTGAATGACTTATCTGAGTAGGGAATGGGAACTTTGTCTCTAACATACTGTTTTTTAAGGAGACATTATTTTTCACTGTTAAGCTTTATTACAGTTTTGAGACTGTAATAAACAGTAATTTCCTTGTTTAATTTTCTCTGCACCCATCCCATAAGTTGGAAAAATTAATAAAAATAATAAAAAAAATGTGTCAGCACAGTACAGGGATATGAAGGGCGCCACTGACTGGGTTTGCCTTGGGCCCCCATATGACTAAATCCGCCCCTGGATATAAAACATTTAGACATTCAAGAGACAGCTGAGTAAGTCCAAAGCTGTGACTGATATCAAACTTTACTGTATCTGATGTTTGACAACAAATGATTATTTCATTTTTCAGAAAAAAACAAGTCTACCAAAATAAATGGCTGAAAGAGCATAAGAAGAATGAGCTACCACAGCTAACCGGAAGTGATCATTAATCTGCAGGCGCACACCTGGAGCGAAGAAATACATGGCTGGCAGCACAGGAGGAACAAACACTGAGTGACAAATGCTGTGTTTGAAAACAATGCCAAGGCGAGGATGTTTTATGACTGTACTGAGGCGATGTCTACAAACACACAAAGCCAGCAGGTAAGGATTAACTCTGACACTTTGAGAGACTTTTCACTGCAGGTGGAGTTTTACCGCCGCTCTCCCGCTTTGGCACGTGCGTATTGTTTGCAGTTTTGGCCCTCAGGATAAAACTGAATAATTAGATATCTTAGAATAAATATGAAATTATGAAAAACAAAATGCAAGAGCCAAGACTGTGTCAAAGAGATTTTGAAAGCAGTAGTCGGCAGTCAGGACCTGAAGTTGCATTCATAGTGGAAAATTACAAATAGCCTACTTATTGCATTTTTACATAAACACAATGCCGGGCAAGTTCAGCTTGAGTTATTATGAACCGCATACAAGCCAAACTGTATTAAAAAAATACACAACAGACACTCCTCGAGTCGGAGGACGTTTTGGCCATCAAAAATTATCATAAATTGACCATTTGATTTACAAATTATTTCGTTTTTAATAAAACTTTTGTTGGCCATGCTTGGCCCAACTTTGTTACCAATAATCTTGCCCTGAAACAGATGGTTTTGAAATTATTTGAAAGTATGCCCTTTTGGACTTGATGGTCGTTTAGTGTCCAGACACTTGGAAAATCTATTGTCAAGTATTTCCGTAATCACCCTTTTTCTCACTTTAGTATTATTTTCAGATACTGCTTCAAATCATGCACATAATAATTGAAACTATTTAAAATATCAGCTGAAGGGTCATTCTACAGAAACGTGGATTTTTGGGATGGCAAAATGTCTTTTGTTTTATTTCTTTTTTTAACATTTAAACTTCAACTACATTGTTACATATGCCATTGACTTTATGAATACACATGAAAGCTTAATGATTTTTTGTTTTTGTGGTACATTTATCACAAAACACCATTTAATAAAGTGTATCCACACATCTGATTGTCACTGGTGTTACTGATTGTCACTGGTGTTCCTTATTGTTCCTATTAGGAAAGGTAACACCAGTGACAGTAACACCAGCGACAGTTTCACAAAAAATGCCCTTTAATAAAATGGCCGCTGCCGAGCATGACACAGCATGTTACTAATCTTGATCTATTCACTAAATAGTCTTCTAAATACATTTTTATTCGTTTGTTTGCAATTCCCTGCCAATAAAGTTGGTTACACCAGTGACGTCAACTAAAATCTTCATATGAAATCATGAGATAAATATTAGTATTTCTGAAAAGTGAGAAAGGACAATGTTCTTACAAGGGTCCCTCTTCATAGATCTTCAAGAAAGAGGTCAAAGGAAGTCAAGTGATGTCATCAGAGTGATTTCTTTTTCCAAAATAAGACTTTTGTCACATGGTAACACCAGTGACATGACTGCAGGGGACGACTACTTTTAAATATATTTTATAATACTTATTGGGCATTTTGTTTTAAAATGTAATTTATATCATATATTTGATAGCTATTTATGCGTTTTTGTACTTTTTTTTTTTTTTAGAAAAATATATTTTTAAACTCCAAAAACAGCACTTTCTCTCCATCAATGACTGTGGGGATGAGCACTTTTGTTGTGGTTGGGGTTCTAATTAATTGATTATAAAGCAAATATTACCAAGCTGATGGCTCCAAATAGTGTGATAGCTGAAATAATATGTTTTTTAAATAAAATACTTCAAAAAATCTAACACAAACTGTTTTCTTCAAGATTAATATATCTCTTAAGGCTAGGGACAGAAAAATGCCTGTTTCTGTAGAATGAGCCTGAAAGTGGTGTATGTTAAAAAGTCATTTGAGATAATTTTCAAAAAAAAAAAAAAAATAGATTAAAAATGTTGCTCAAAGACATGTTTATGCAGCAAACAGTTCTTCCAAGTATAAGAGACAAAATTTAACAAGTTACAACCATTTAATATTTCATGTGGTACATGACCTGGTGTGCAAGCTCGCAAAAAAGCTTGTTTTAAAGGCTGCTTGGGAGTTATTTGGCATTTACAATAATATTTTTGAGCAACTTCACAACAAAAGCTTTTACATTTTGCCTTAGGACTTATACATTTTGAATAATTCCTGTCTTTTGTCAGTGCTTTTTGCAACCATGAATTTTTTAAATTTTCTTGACTGAGACAGGATTGTCGTCTAATTTTGAAATGCCCCAATTACTTGATTACAAAGCATTAAAATGAACTTATGAGCCTTCTTGACTTTCCATTGCCTCTAACTTTTTGTTTGAAAAACTGATCTACAACAGGTTTAATATTGAGTTAACTACAGAAACAACAGTTAATTTCATCTTTGAGATGCAAACTAAAAAAAGTCGTACATTACATCATTGACTCTGAGCTTTAGTTTGTTGCTCCAATACACAAAATCTAAATAAAAACCTAACACACAAAAACATACTCACAGAGCAATAGAGTGATTAGCAGCTATAATAGTTTTACTTTTCAGAAAATATAATCTTTTAATTATGAAATCACTCAAAATAGTTCTTACAGTAATATATTACTAGTAACTTACAGCCCAACACTCATGAAGTCAATTGCAATGATAATTTATTTGTATTATTTGTACCCTGTGTTTTTTCATTTGTACTGTTATTATACAGCCAGCAGGGGACAGAGTTGGACTTGCCAGTACACATGCAGCTGTTTCTATGCCTGCAACTAAACTGTCTGGCACCAGAGAAGAGAAGGTCATTGTGGCAATACTGAAGCACAATACACAACAACAACACAACAAGAAAATATAATACAAGACTAATTAGGTTTGAAAGAAAAAAAGAATGAAGAAAAACAGAATGAAAAAGAAGCAAAAAAGAAATTAAAAAAACATGCCAAGACATACCTAAAAATAATGAAACACTTTATAAAATGAAAAATAGTTGAACAAATTATAGCTCCACATTTATAAGCTGAAAAAGGACCGCAAATGTGAAAAGGCATAAAAAATCATGTGACAAAACACACAAGCATTAATATTAAAAAACACAATGTCACAAGAAATGCAACACCAAATACAATAACAAACAAACTATATAAAAGAAAACAAACAAAAAAATCCAACAAAGAAGAAAACACAGACAGAAACAAACATTAACACAATAAATCAAATATGTAACAACAAAAATGTGGCAAGTCAATGTATCAAAAAACCAAATGGAAAATCACAAGCACAAAAAAATCCAATAATTCAACATTATCTTGTGGTGTTGTTTATGTTTTACCTCACACAGTTGAGTAAGATCTTTTTATTTATCTTTGACAGAGTTAGTTATCAGGTTAAAGATGGGGCTTGTATGTAGAGAAGGAAAGAAAAGGCAGAGGGATTTGGAGTAGTGGTTAGAAGTTTCAGAGAGTGGGGTAAAGGCATGGAAAACTGTTAGGAGACATTAAAGTATCATATTATAGTATCATGTATGAGGGGCACTCATAACAAAGTAGGTGACCGAACAGAAAGTGAGCAGTGCACTGTGATGTGCATGTTTCTTCACAAGAGGGCACTCCTGACCTGATGTTTGCAGTTCTCTCCTGGTGTTGGTCACTAGTATTTTTGTTACAGCTCTGATTTACAGTTCAATGCCACATTGAACCAACGTAGACCTCTAAAATGTCTGAAAATGATAAAACAAACATTTGTTTCTGCCTCGAGTTTAGTCTGTCAATATATCGATTGATTAGTAGAGAAAAAGAACATATAGATGATGATGATGAGGAGAAAACACTATTGTTTTTATATTTAACCCTTCAGTTTGACCATTCTGAGGCAAGAGGACGGGCAAACCGATAACATAATAAATAATCTGAAGGCCGGACTTGTTTGAACACAGCGAAAGGTTGTAGATATTCAGAATTTCAGTTTCCATGGTAACTATAGCATTCTTTTCCCTCCAAGGACCAGGTAGTTAGAAATTTGTTCCAGGGCAGCTGTGGCAAATTTTGACAGGTCGTTATTTAGGATTTACCTTTTAACGCTAACTACCAATTTTACGAAGACATCCAAACAATGTCTTAATAGCTGCAAGCATTAAATAGCAGAAGAGAGATTGTAAAAGCAAGAGGAGGATTTAAATGGATTAGCAGACATATTTCTTGTCAAAAGTCTTTGCTCTTGGAAGTGAAAGTAGGAATCCCAAAAAGGGGAAAAAACTACATAAAACGGTTGATCACAACACTCAGGCGCAAAATGTTTAAGTTCATATACACATGGTGGTAGCAGCACCTCATTACAGTGTTCTAACATACTGCATATTACTTGCCCAACTCTCATGTACATAGACAGTTGTTTCATTTGTTTGAGATCACCCACTGCTTTTGTTTTGTCCTTCCAGCTTGGATGGCAGTATGTTGCTCCTTACTTAATAATTTTCCAAAAACACCTGAGAGTTGCCGTAACAACCATGACACACCAGATGATTGTTCAATATATTTCACTACTCCATATGGACCACAGCCCATAGAAAGTGTTTGGGAATGGGCAAGACCTGTCAGAAATATCTAAGACAGGTTACTGGACAACCATTGCCTCAATCATATTCATAATGGGCCAGTCATCTGTTTTAGTAGGGGTGGGCGATATGACAAAAACATCATATTGCTTTTTTTTTAAAATAAAACCACGGTCACGATTTTATCATGATTCTTTTTTACGCTGATTTATCTAGACTAATTTGCATGTTTGACCATTATTTCTCTATGTTTAACATATAAAACATGTAAAACCCTAAAAGAAAAACAAAAAAACAATTTAAGCCAAAGAAACTTTCTGAACAGGTTTTAATTTAAATAGTGCAGTTTTTATAAAAATGTGCAACAAATGTAAACATAAAAGGTAATGAACAACAATTAAGTGCGCTTTTGTAACATAAAAACTGAACACATCAAATAGCTTATTATAAAGGGTCAAATATAAATGCAAACTTAAGTAACTGGGTATCTCTTAAAGTGCAACAATTTAGAACAAATTTTATCTAATGGCAATGTCTATAATCTGAGTGAATAATACAGCTGCTTTAGAACAGATTTTTGTTCAGACATCTTCAAGCTTTTATCTCCTTTTTTCTTTCCACCATGGCTTCACGCTACATAACCAAACAGGATATCCCACCATACACTACGCGTAATGTGCTACGATTGGCTAGTTGGGTAGCGCGTCAAAGTCTCTGCGCTCACACAGACGATCTGACGATCTTTCTGCTTTATGAGATCATCCACACGTTATAATCCTTAACGATTTAATATCGTCATATCGCACACCCCTATGTTTTAGTAGGCAGTTGCTACTGTGAATATGTGAAGTTAAATGTGAGCTAATTTGTCAAACAAACTCTTCCCGAAACATGTCAGATGTAGAAAGAAAAAATATCCTTTATTGAGAAATGCTTGCATTGTTATTTTTTTCTTGTAATAAAGAAATGCTATCCTTATGTGATAAAACTGCCACTAAAGCTGTTATCATCTACGCTAATCTCTGTACGAGCAGTCACTTCTTCCGAATGTGGCAAGAGTTGACCACGAAGTTTCCTTTTGAATCAAAAGCCCTATTTTTAAAGTTGACGTTTTCCTGTGCAGTTTGGCCTTCTGCCCACATGTAAAGGAGTTTTAGTAACTGAAAACACATACTTTGGAAAACTCAGGCCAAGGTGAAGATTTTTGAAAATGCAGTTTTGGGTGTCGGCATGTGAAATGTGAACTGGGAAAACAGCGTTTAAGGCCTAAACTGTCACTCCCTGTGCAGACATTTGTCACTGTTGTTTAGTGGTGGGCAAGGTACTTCAAAAATGTAATGCATTATTTATTTCTTGTTACTGTCATTTCAAAATAATTAGTTACATTTGAATTTTTCTGTATTTGAAATGTAAAGCATTACACTATTATTGCATTACTTTTAAGTTACTCTCATCAAAATAACAGGAAATATGGATTTTGCATTCTAAATGTAGCTCATCATGCTCAAAAAGCTCATTACACATTCAGTGGAAGGTGATGTGGTGGCTATCTGAGTTTGGCTTACGGCTAAAAACAGGAGAATATAATAGCCACATGGATGGCGCGTGGCATAACACACGAAATGATCATAGTAAAACAGACAAAAGGTAAAATTCTGGTAAACTGTGTTAGAGATACTGTAACTTTAGGCCTAACGGAGGACTTTCCTCCTCTGCTGATTATTAAAAATGCATTGTAACTTGCATTACTGACATTTGTACCAAGTAAAATATTTTTTTGTAATGCCTTACATTACTATGTTACAGTAAAAAGGAATGCATTGTAGTAATCACATTACTTTTGTTATGCTCCCAACACTGCTGGTGTTTACAAGAGTTGCAGCCACACAACCCTGCAGTTCAGCTTGATCTGCCTGATTTAATGTCTGCAGTCTGGCAGATCCATTTTGTCAAGCTCCAATCTACAACGACTGAGCGTCTAAGAGTGGCACAGCCCAATCCGAGTGTTATAGAGCAGGAAGAGGTGGAAGCTCAAAAGCAAGACGACAGCAGAAAGTGACTGCTCGTAAAGAGATTAGCATAGATGCTAGCAGCTTCTGTAGGTGTTTTTTTCAGATTTTCTTAAGTGAAAAACAAATAACACTACAAACTTCACAATTGAAAGAATATTCTCACTCTAATTCTAACATGTTCTGTCAAGAGTTTGTTCTACGAAGCGGCAAACATGCTGTCTTTTACACCGCTGCAGTAGAGCCCATCTACTACATTTGCTGATTGACTTGTAATGAATGTGGTTGATTGGATGATTGTCAAGTCACTTACTGGATATGCTTCAAACACTTTCTATGGGCTCTTTATCAGAAGGACTTGTGAGATACTGTATATTTAGTGGTCCACCTTGTGTGTCAGCTAAGCAGCCACAGCAGAAGTTGTTAGACTGTTCCTGTTTTGTGTGTTGATAACTGCACTATTTACATAAACAGACTTCCAATGACTCCCTCACTATGTTGTGGATAAAAAGACTCTGAGGTACAAATGCCACTGGCGCTCTTGACAAGACCCATGTAACTGCTGACTGGTGACTCATGACCACATGCTCTGTGGCAGCCATGGTTACAACAGTTGTTGAAACCAATCAGACTCACCATAAATGTGTTTAATAACAGGATTTGATAAAGATTATAAGATATGTCATTAACAGAAATACAAACAGATATATTTACTTAACACGCCTGCTAACACTAGTTAACATACCCACCAGTTAAACTGTAACACCAGTCCGATATGGTGGTAGGAATATTTAAGAAAATAAAACTGCTTTTTCATAGAAATTACAATAAAGGTGCATTTCATGGACATGGTTACAAGGTTTTAAATAGCGTCTAACGGTGCAGTTTTGTGTTAATTGGGAATTATTTTATTATCCACCCATGGGGATAGATATGGTTTTAAAGAATGGATGAAGAGCCATTTGTTTTGGAAAGTGCCAGTCTACCACTTGTGTACTGTTTTATTACAGAAGTTTGGGACAGCAGTTCAAAGCTTTCACTTTTAATGCTACGGCCACACCGGACGCGAATTGGCGAATTTTAATGCGTTTAAAGCCTGTAACACGCCGCGCTTAACGCCCGACGCTGGACGCTGTAAGCCGCGGCAGACCAATCCAGACGGCTTACGTAGTGCAGGGAGCGTGCGTAGACGTGCACTGCGGAAGTACGCTATAGCACTGTTTAGGCTCGAAAAATGTACTAAATGACTTCGTTTCGAATTAATTATGGACGTTACCCGCTCAGGACACTTGGATTACAGCGGACGAGCAGTATGAAGGAAAATAGGCACGTTATTGTGGACTTTTATGGACCTTTTTCTTACGGGCGCCGTCGTCCCCTGTTAGATAGACGTTTGTTGACAGCGAAATTCCCCCCGGACCCCCGGCTGCATTTGAGACATCAAAAAAGTGCTCCAGAGTGTTGCTCAGCATGAGGGTGAGTAGAAAATGAGGCCAAATCGTTGTTTGGGTGTAGTGTTCCTTTAAGGTGACTGAAAGTGCGCTCTGCCTGTGCACCTAATGCTGCGTCACTTTCATGCTCTCCCTCAATATATCCTTAATAATAAATGTTATATTAAAGCCTATGGATTTTATTTTTATTGACAAAGAAAATTTATGAATTATAATGTATGGCTTTTCTGTCTGTGCCCTGAACAATTATCTGGACTACGCATATATGGATTATTTTATGGATGTATTTAGTGGATATTTTCTTCAGAGACAATTCTGTCCACACAGAATTATCTCTGTTCATACAGAATGGCTCTGAGGCCTGAAATGTCATGCCCAGGTGGTGGTGGAGTTCAGAAAAAAATTAAAATAGCACAGAAGAGCATTATAAGCAAGCACAGTCAAATGGTCCAGAAGAAGCAAATGCAGATTTGAAACAAAATAATAATAAAAAATAATAATCATGAGTTAATGAATGTATGGGAAACACTCTTTCAGTGCAAGCATATGGCCCGTTACATGTGGACCATTATTGTTTACAACCACTTTTTATCAGTTTAAAAATAGCCATTAATCTCCATTTATATGGGTGAAATCGCTGCGTTTGTGTGGTTGAGATGACGTAGCACCATGTCGCAGCAGTAGACAGTGCATGTTTACCTACATGTCTACCTGCTGCCGGTCACCACCTGGATGTTTTCTGCCCCAGTGAGGACTCCACTGTGGCGGAAAAGATCCGGAAGTTTGGCGCATTTGGCTGCATCTTCTCTTAAAATTTTATTTTTTCGAGCAATAGGCCTACGTTTTTCCGCTCCACTAGCAGCTTTTTCTGGGGGCATCTGTCTTTTCTTCATCTTTTTTCATCTCTCGTCTTTGGTCTGGCTCAATACGCGGCTGAGCCAATCACATTTCAATGGGCCAATGGATCAGCTCAAATCGGCAGGGGTCTCCCCCCCTTAATATGCAACATAATACAGTGACCCAGTCTGACGTCACGTTACACTCTTTGCTAACCTGCTGCTGCAGAGAAGGCAGATGCTGCGCTCATTCCGCCTCGGATTTAAACAAACAAAAAATCATCAGAAGTGTGGTGAAGAGGGCCCGTGGGTTTTCATAACCCACCAACCCCACGTAAACTACGCCACTGCTGTTTATAAAACTATCATTGGATGATAAAATCAGAAAGTATTATTCTTCCCCAGTATTAATCACGAAGCTTGCTGTATTCCTTATTATTTTAGGGACATTTCCGAGGATCATGATGGCAGATAAACACATTAAAAAGTCATACTTCAGGATGTACCACCTCATGTAATTCAATTTTGCTCACAGTTTGAATTTAATTAAATCAGAATCAGGGTGACTTCAGTTTATCAGCATTCAGTACAGGCTGTAGTAGCAATTCCTTCCCCCTGTTTCTGTCTCATGATTATGCAGCAGTGCCTTGCAGAGAGGTCACATAAATAGTTCAAAAATATCAGTATGAGGTGAAAAGTGTTGAATCATGAGAAAGATTTCACGTTGGCCTGTGGGCTTCTTCCTTCACATGGCAGCAGCAGCTAAAGCAGCAGCCATCTTGCCTCAGGCATTGTGAATGCACCTGTTGGGTTAAAGACATGCAATTGTGGTGGAGGTCTCTGCAACAGTATACCACTGCTTCCCTGTTGCTCTGAAAGAGCTGAATAACATTTGTCGTGACTGACCAAAAAGATGAAATTAGAGAATAAGTTCTTCAATGTATGATAATCATAATTATCGATTTGATTTGATGATCATTCTCTTGTGTAGCAATGCCTCTCTTCACAAGTTTTCTTCTCGGGGTGCCAGTGTTGGCTCTTCATGTTTAAGGAGAGGAACCAGGAAGAGTGTGTTAACAGGTGAATTAAAAAGCCCATTCACTGTCCTCAGTCATTCATTCAGAGGCCAGCCAGAGGAGAAGCAGCTGTTGGACTGGGGCTGGAGGTAGGTGGAAAGAGAGCAGGAGAGGAAAAAGTGTTTGGAAATAAATCAGACTGTGCAGTCTTCCCCATGAACAGGGGCAGCAAAAAGGGCTTTGGTGAAAAGAAGCTGCCTATCAGAGGCTGCTCTGTTCCCAGAATGGCAGTTTTCTTGTATAACCCTTTGCTTTTGATATTTCTCTTACAAAATGGCATCTATGCTCATGTCATTGCTAGTTTATCAGCAAGCAAGCCTTGCATACGAAGTTCTGGTTCACAAAAGTGAAGATATCACTCTGACAGTTTTGTCTGGGAAAAACAAAAGTTCAGAGGAGAGTTAGAATCCTTTAGACAGTTCTGTCAAAACTGTGCCGGGGACCAGATTAGTCTGCACACTCTGTTACATGTGCTCTGTCAGAATGATCTGGTCACCTCCTGCTCAAACTGATCTCCTTCAGCCTTTCTCAGGACTGAAGAGTCATAACAATTTCTATAACTTTATGTGTTTGAATCCAAGACTGCTTTTACATTATTGTGTGCTTCTAAATTTCGAACCTTTTACTGGTTTTGATCATACATGTGATCCAGAGTTTATATATATAACAGAGAGGCTACATATCTGTCATGATCCCACACTGATATCCTGGTTTCTGATTATAAGGGAAAGATGATGTTTATGTTTTTAAATACCAGCCCTATATCAGTAACCTGACAAGCCAGATGGACAGCTCCATATATCTGCCACAGAAATATTTTACCAGTCCATCTGGGTAGGAGCCCTTTGAATTTTTTTTCAGGGGCAGAATGTTCAAAATAGAGCTGAAACGATACCTCGAATAATCTCGATTATTCGATTACAAAATATCTTCAAGGGAAATTGTTGTGCCTCGAAGCCTTGTTTAATATAATTATACATATAAAATGTATATCTGGACTACTATACAGTGCACAGTGTTTGACACGGATGGTCATTTCTGTGGTACAACGCGCCTGCTACCTCCACTGCTGCGTGGCTTGTAAAATCATGAAGGATGAGAAAAGAGAGGGACAGAAAGGAGAGAGTCCACAGAAGAAATGGCAGAGAGTGTCCCAAGTTTGTGGTCACTACAAGAAGGGACGAAAAGAAAACAGTGCAGTGTGTCTGATGTCAAACGGAGTTAGCTTAGCACGTAGCTTAGCATGAGGGCACGTCGTCACTGCTGCCGCACGTCAACAGTAAACATCCCGTCTGTGCGTCAGAGCCGACAGAACAGGATGACACTCATGATACATCAATTGAAGCAGCTAATGTGATCAATAACTGAGATATGGGCTAGTAAATAACTTACCTTGATTATGGCTCCGAGTAAAGGCTGGTTCAGAACATAAATCAATGCGGAGGCTACTTGCCCAGAATCATGTGTATTTTGTTCACATACTTTTCACATCCAACAACTTTACATTTAATTTGATTGCAAAGAGTAGAACAGTAAACACTGACAGTGAGCAGAGGAAGCAGGTTTCAGTTTCAATTTAGTTTATTTGATAAGGAGGGACAATGTACATTCATACACACTTTAACAAAATAAAATGTAAATGTACCCAACTCTAGCTACCAAGCTAATTTCCATTGGTAGTCCCCCCAGCTAAAATATAAAAACAAACAGGTTAAAGGAAGAAAATACAAATATATTTAAAATGTTCTGTTCTTCTTGTTTTGCTTCTTTAAAAAAAAAAAAAAAAGATGTAGGGAATGCTTTCATATGTTATAGAAATGTACATTAGCTAGTTAAATTACCTTAGTATCTAAGTATGATATTATTTGGTCCTGGAAATAAAGTAAGCAAAATAAGATCACCAATATGGTACAGTAGTAAAGGCAATAATATAGCAAAAAGAGACAGGCATGTATACAAATAAAATGAAAATGACCAAACTTAAAAAAAAATACTGAAAGAAGCAAGATATGGCCCAGAGTAAAAATAAAAGCATAGATTTTGATTTTGAGATCCCATTTATGCTCAGAATGTTCAAAATAAGGAAAATAAGTTGTTAATTTAACCCTTTCATGCATAGTGTCCACTACAGTGGACAGATAATTTGAATACGTTTTTTAAATACGTTTTTAAAAGAAAATTTTTTATACCCTTTCAATTGCAGTACTTTGTCCAACTACCAGTTGGTTGACTCCCAAATCCTTCTCTTAAGTTTCATATAAATATTATCGTTGCACCTTTTTTTCTACAATATCGAGATATTACATCCAACATCCAAAATACCAAGGGCAAATTTAGTATTTGCCATTTAGACTTCACAAAATGTTGTATTTCTTATTTTAAAATTTGGTGTAATTCACAAGTGAAAAGTTTGATTAAACAGAAATAAAACATTTACTTCATATATTGCTTTTTCATTTAATAAATGTTTGTCAAAGATGTGTTTGTGGATCTTTATTAAGTTGATTCAATTACTATTTATACTGTTGATGCATGGTGAAGTGGACAGATGTAAAACTCACCCAAAAAATAGCCTTGCAAAAAAATGACCACAATTTTAACTTGTTTTAAAGTTAAAAGAAGCAATGACAAAGTTTCTTTGTGATTTAATAATTCATGCATGGAAGGGTTAAGTGACCTGGCTTTTCTGTTTTGTTTTGTTACTAATAATAATAATGTGTAGTGATTCAATGTAAAAATTAAAAATAGCAGTGAGCGCAATGTAACTGTTATACGATTACTCGATTAATCGGAAAAAATTTGAATGAGTAACCGACTACAAAAAGAATTGTTAGCTGCAGCTCTAGTTCAAAAAACACACAAGCTTGTGATTGAACAATCGTGTAGCTCATCATATTCATCACAGTACAATCCACATCAAGCAGGGTTGCCTCCTATAATATAGCACACATAGTGGCTAATGGCTAACAACAGTTAACAGTTCATGGATTTTAGCCGTAGCGGCTAACTTAGCTGCTAACAGCTAACAACAGTTAATGACCGTTTGCTGCTAACTTAGCTGCTAACAGCTAACGGCCTTTTACTATCATCTTACACTAAATTTTACCACACAGATGATTCATTTAACACTTATATGTGACATGAACCTCGTCAAAGACAATCACTACAAGTAAACTTCTTCTGAGGAGGGCAGATTTCGCCAAGCTTCACTAGGTGGCCATGAGGACAATAGGCTAATCGCCATGTCTGTTCTCAACTTCTGGTTGTCGCCACATCTGCATTCTGTAGCTCCCGCCTCTCTCCTGATTGGGCCGTTAAGAATTCAGCCGAGTGAATTCGTTGGACAACGGAGGCTGGCAAGACGGATCTGGGGGATTTCAGAATCAGGCAGGTCTGTCTGCTCTGCAAGGCTTCTACATCAGTGCTTTACTTTTAAGCGCATAATCAGACTCTGCAATTTCATTCCTCCCATACATGACAAATTGTCAATAAGAGCAGTGGCGGACTCAGCAATTCGATGGCCTAAGGCGAACGCAGCCAGAGGCCCTCTTCATCTGTTCTTTAGAAATGAAAAAGTAGGAAAGGCAAAGGCCAGTGTTTCCCCTAGCTTTTTTGCTTTGTGAAGGGGGGTACCTGGGCCAGAATGGGCGGGGTCTGTTGTTTGGGGTCATGTTAATCAGTTCGTTTTGTTTATTCATTCAATTATCTATCAATTTATCTCAATCATATATCTATCATCTGTTTATCCACTTATATTCATCATTTTGATTTTCATTTATTTACCAATATATCAGTATATCTTTAATCATTTTTTGTTCATTCATTCTACTATCCAAATTAAATAACTCACTCACCAAGTTTGGTCTTGTACAAGGTGGTGCAGTCTGGTTTATTCAATTGGGTAAACTCTGACATACTATGATTAGTGTTGAGAGTAAAGGGATTAAAAATAATGACGTTACTAACACTGTTACTTTTTCCCCGTAACAGCTAAGGTAATTAATTACTATTTCAAACATTATAATGACATTAACGTTACCAACAGTGAAATCTGGAGCGTTACTTTGCACTGATATCCAGCAGTTGTTATACGACCTGCCTCGCTCAATCAGACATAGACAGGAGCTGTGCTACTAACAGACAGACAAGGAAACTCGATGCCAGGGTTGCCAGGTCTGCTTATTATAAGCGACTTTGTTTTATTCTAACTTGCATGTGCATATTGGGAGTTGTAGGCTGCAGTTTTTTGGGCTTGTTCCAATAGTGCAGTTGCTCATTTGGACTTGTTGTGCCCCCAAACCCAGGAGGAATCTGGCGCATGATGTACCGTCAATATAAACCCCATTCAGAAGTTATTAAAATTATTTTATCCCTCTCTAAATACAATTTTGAATTTACTGTAAAAATGTTTTAACCTAAAATATCCTCATAGCCAGAATTACATGTATTTCTAACGTAGCTACTACTATTTTCACCATAAAAAAGGTATAAAAACCCTGGCATGTCTTTTTGGTTACAAAACTCAAGGGTGGACAGACTGTTTAGCATAATGGAGTTACAAATAACAGCAGCCCTCCCTTCACTTCTGTATAAAGAAAAGGATGTGCCACCTCATAACAAAAGGATGTTGAATAAGTAAATTAAGAGACAAAAAATAAGAAATATGACTTTGAAGTTGAAATGTAACCTGGATAAAAATGTAAAAGTCCTAAACAAAGTGTTTGTCTGTTGTTAGTAAATCTAAAATCTAGAGACCAAAAACACAGAGAACTCCGCTGATGATGTCAGAGCTGCTGCAGCAGGTAACAACAAGGAAGGACACAGAGACGGAGACACACAGTTCAAGTAGAAAAAGCTTTTTCAAAAGAAACACATCAGTTACTCTCCCAAAGACGCTGGGCGATTCAGGATGGATTTAGATGAAATATTCACATGTGCATCACACATACAGCGGATGAAAATCTGTCCTTCAGCTTTTCCTTCCTTTCTCTGCTGTGTGTGAAAGCCTTACTTAAATCAGTGCCTGTTTCATTCATGTTATTCGCTGTTTAACTGAAGGCAACGTTTGTTTGTTGGATGTTTTACATAAACAATCAGACTGTGCGGGACAGAGTAGATGATTTGCGCAGCAAGCAGAGTCAGACGACAGGCTGCAGAAAGGTCTGAGAGAGGAGAAATGCGTTTTAATGGCTATAATGAAACAACGGTGACGTATCAGACTCTTAAATTGTGCAAATTAGCGTGATATTTTTTGTTTGAGTGTGTGATATTGTATTTATAAAATGGGAATTATTTAGACTTATATAATGTGAAGCAACTAATGTGTAGAGTGCTTGAGAGGGAGAGAATGAGATTTTTCATTTATGTGCTCACTCAGCACTAACTCAGGACTATCAGGAGGCTGTGTGGCTGCGGACTCACCACATCCTCATCTTCATCATCACTGCTTTGCCCTGGGCTTGCAGCACCTGACTCGGGAGCAGCCAGTCGCACTAGCCCGCAGGAACTCACAGTCTGTGATGATTAGCTCTGGCTCGTTGTCATTTTCTTCGATCAGTGGTGTCACCATCACTGTACAGAATCGTGACACCTTTGGGAATGTGGCAGTATATTTTTTGTATTCCTCTCGCCCTTTCCTTTTCTCCAACCCGCTCTGGTAACTTAGCTTCATTTGAACTCATGCGCTTCTCACATAAACAAACAAACATATCATAAAACAGTCCATTGTAGTAGCTATGGGGGGAGCAGATAATATTATTTTGGCATTCTGATGTTTTGTTTGTTTGTTTTGCCATTTGTATTATTACTATGCTAATATAATTATAAAAGACAATAGTGGGGTGCTGCTGGCTGTAGTGGCCCCAGCCCTTTTTGGCTAGGGCGGGGGCAACTGGTTGGGGGCCCCCTACAAGTTGGGGGCCTAAGGCATTCGTCTACTTCGCCTTAATGGTAGGTCCGCCCCTGAATAAGAGGGTGCATTTAAGATTGTATGTCTTAGATCCCGACACATCTAGGCATCTAATAGTGTATTCTTCTTCAACTTATGTTTGTTAAAGGAGACATATCATGCTGATGCATGATTTAATACTTACATATAATATAATAAATTTGAAAACAAGACCTTACACCCCCTTAAATTTCAAAAAATTAGATATTGTATTTTTTCTGATATCCTAGAACCAGATTTGATGCCTCTGAAAATAGGTCATTGCGAGATGTCCGAGATTTCAAACGTCGTGACGACACGAGGTACCTTTCTTTTTATTGGAGTTATCTGATAAAACACTTACGTCACCGAGGAACACATCCGTCCAGCAGGGGTTTATAGTTCCCTAGCTCACTTTCACTCATTACCTGCTCTGGCCCGTAGGGGGACTCAATACGCGCTTGCTGCTTTGAGCCTGCCGGAAAATACAGTAGAAGAAGAAGGACAGGCTGGCTCTCCGCCCGATAGAACTGACCAATCGGAGCACAAAGGGCTGTGACGTTGCGAGGTAACTTTAGGTCATCCTCAGATCCTAGCATTTCAACGAGACCTTGTTAATGGCCTAAAATGAGGATTTTGAGAACACCATTGTGGGGCAATGAAGAAACTAAATGACTTGTACTGAGGGCAGAAATGCTTTACAGGCATCCTAGTCTGGCATAGTGGAAAGGAGAAACAAGCATGATATGTCTCCTTTAAAGCTAGGGTTGGTAATTTTGGTAATTTTGAATGTAGCATCTCCTCTGGGCTCCACCTACCCCTCCCACCCCTCCCTGGAGCTCCTCCAAAATGATGCCCCCTGTTCATATGCACTAGCGCCACTGATTCACAACCGGAAGACTGATTCAACCCCAAACTGACCCTCAGCAACGTCATGTCTCAGTCAGCAGTAAGAAAACACCAAAACATTATCACAGTCAAGTTAAAAACAACAACAAACAAACATTGCAAGCTAGTTTGTGATCACAGCCCGACGTTGATTTGGGGTATCGATAGTTCCTCTGCCATTCTCCCAATAGCTGTTTTGGCCGTGAAACTACCATATTTTCTGTATTTTACCCCTCTTTCCCGCCATCCTCCCATTTTGGTATTCTCCCGTGAATCTTGTGTGTGGTGATACTGTATAATAATAGAAAAAAACATTCCTCTCGCAGCAGACTTATCTTATTTTCAAAGCCAAAACTTGACAGGTTAGCATTCTCCTGTGTACTTGGATCCCTCTCAGCTTGGTTGTGCGTATTGAATCAGAGTCGGAGCATAACGGGGGAATGTACACATAGAATGTGGGCATAACGGTAGTTATAGGACTTAATTGCTTTAGTTAATGAGTCGCTGTGATTGGTTGGTGTTTTCCCTGTTTTAATTGTGCTATAGACAGTGGCTGTTTTTCACTCTTTTTTTATAGAACGCACCATGCATTGATTGCTATTGGGACATTACTATCATTTTTACCAGTATAACAAGTGTATCTAAATCCAATTACCAACTCTAGCTTTAAGAAATGCTGTTTATTTCTTCCTCTTTGGAGTATTAATTCACTATTTACACCCCCCCAAGTTTTCCCGTCGAAATAAAAATGCCATTGCTGAAATTCTTAGCCAAGAAATCAGCAAAAATATGGAAAACCCTATATGTTAGGAAGATGTTGACAAATCCGTCTTCGAAAAGCCACATCTGGATTTGGATCACCACCAAAATCTCATCACTCCTTACAGTGTTCCCCCGATAGTTTACCTCGAATGGCGCAAATTCCACAATCTCCGTCCCAATCAATGGCTGCACTCTTCAAAGTGTCAGCACAGAAACACACAAAGCAGACACCAGAGCAGGAAGATGGAAAAATAAAATTGGAAAATTGCTCTTGCTTTGCTGTCCAAACTCACTTTAACTCCCATCTTTCTTCTCCTTTATCATCTTCTCTGTGAGACGGCAGGAACATTGTGTTGGTGTTTCCATGTGTGTGTCTGAGATGTTCCGTCTTAAGACAGGAACCATAGAGGACCAAGTGGATGGATGGTGTTCAGAAGCAGGAAGGCTAGGGGGAGAGAGAGGAGGGGGACTTGGTGAGGTATAGTTATCTCCTCTGTGCAGATGAGAACATGTCTTTTTGCCTGCGGGATACTGCTCTTTCTCAGGCCAAGGACAGCATCTGTGTGGTGAAAGGGATTATGGGAAGACTGTTCCCAGGCTCTGCCTTTTAGAGAAGCTGGGATCTGCGCTCGACTGTCTTGTTTGTTGGCTGTTTTACAGTTGTGTAATTAGTACCCTTAATGGGTCTAATTAGGGCCTGCACAGTTTTCATTCACCCAAAATAAAGATTTATGCAAAGATGATAAATCGATAAGGGTGCTCAGATCTAGGCGATTAAATATCAACAAGATTTTACATTATACAAAGATTCTGTCAAGGGAAACAGTGTTTTGATTCAAGTGAGGGAAACAAAAGTTATATAATAGTCACTGGCAATTCTTCAAATAAAGTTTGAATAACTGCACATACAAACCCCTGCCTTGTAAATTCAAATGCAAATAAACAGAGCAGTGCTGTCAAGTCTGCTTATTATAAACATCAGGGTACTTCCATTTCCTTGCAATGTTTCTACTATAAAATGAAACACAGAGGTTAGTCTGTGGAGTTGTGTCCTGGGATCTGTCAGATTTAGAGGGTTCCAGTAAAACATCATATTGTTGAATTAGGGATATTAGGGATATGAATCAGGGATGCAGATAAAGGGCTGGACCATCTGAGAGCCCATATAATCTTTTTTTTTCCATTTTTGTTTGTTTTCACACCTACAGTTGTTTTGCAAAGCTCAATTGCTTTGCATTTGCATATTTCCTTTGCATGGTTTCATGTTCATAGCACCAGCTCGCACAAGAAGATGGAGCTGGCCTTACATCACTATGCCACTGCCGGACTGTGAGTGTGAATTATGGGTAGGAAAATAGCAGGCTATGTTTGATACACCTTATATTAGGGCTGAACTATTTAACGTCTTCAGATCAAATCACATCTTCAGACAACCCAATCTCGTCATTGACAAAGCTGCAATTTTTTGCAGCACCACTGACTGACTCTTGATCTGTTGTCAACTGTTTTAAACATACTATTTTAGCAGGGAATTTGCATTAAAAAATGGCTTGTAAATGAACAGCTTACTCACAACCGTGGATGGGCTCTCATTATTCACTTAAAAGAACCTTTCAAAAGAGTTGACTCATTCTCAAATTGTACATCTCCACCTCAGAAGTGCTGGTGAGCAGCTCAACAACAAAAATCCTCTTTTGAATAGACATTGGAATATCCCTTAGATAATGCAAAAAGCTTATTTATCATCAGTATACGGTGGTGAATAATGTGTTATATGATTTTGATTGTTTATTTCATTACTGTTGTCTAAACTGTAAATCAGTCAGTCTTCGTTTGTATAGCATCAAGTCACAAGTACTACTGTATCTCAAGACACTTTACAATAGAGCATAAAACTCTTCATTTTATTGATACTTACAAAAACAGTGAACATTGCATGAAAATTGTGAATCAAATTTTAATCCCAATATCTGCCAGAAAAATCACAATTAGATCTTTTCCTAAAATTGTCCAGCCATACCTTAAAAAATCTAAAAATGATTGTAGATCCCAAACGTTATTATTTTGCACTTTGTAATCAGCCTGGTTCTAAAATCATTGTTACTTCTGCTGCTCCTGTTGTTGATCCTACTACGGCAGTGTAATGAGTTTACTTGTCATCCTCACAGTGCCAACCTGAAACCACCTTTTACAGGCAGGCTAAACGTAGTTGTTTGTACCAAAATAATGATCAATTACTGTGTTAATATGTCCTAGGAGGAACTGTTTTAAACAGAAAATTCCTACCCCCCCAAACAAGTGGCAAGCCCAGTACAGAGATGAAACTGTCAAATGATTCCATGGTTATTTACAACATGGTGCACAGCACTTTGAGTCGACCAGTTACCACAGAATTGACCGGTCAACCAATCAAAGCAGACTGGGCCAACATGGGGACCTAAGGGGGTCTTCAAGGATCAGGAGCTCTGACAGAGTGTCTTATTCAGGCTGAGAATACAGGTGGATCAGGGTTACTCTGTATCTGAAGACAATTTTTTTTGTAACTGCAACTTAGCAGATAGCCACTAGTCACCGCTATAGCTGCATTTGACAGCTGCAATGCCCTCAAACCAAGATGGAAACAAATCACATTGATCAAATGCAATTGAATGAAGGACAGAAACAGAAGCATCTTGTAGGAGTGTAATTTGGAAGTATTTTGACTGATTTTAAAACTATGGATGAAATGTGGCTATGTTGAGCTATTTCAGGTTATACACACTGACAACCACCTAGACGACAAGCAACAACACTGAACACAAACGTTGAACTGAAAAGAGGACCAAAGGTATGCCAGTATAGCTAACATAGCTAACATTTGCTTTTACAGTATTGTTAATAATAACTTTTTTGTTTAGCGCTTTGAAAGATGTAGGTTTACAAAATGCTTTAACAAAAAGACAGGAACATGCCTAATACACAGGAGCTTAAGCACTGAACAAACCAACAAAAAGCAACATTTGAATCAAAGAACCTTTACAAACACACAAACAATGTAATAGACCCAAACACATTAAGAACCTAAGAGCAGGAGCACTTCTGAAGCCTCAGACCAACCAAAGGGAGCAATTCCAGAGGACATGAGGAATATTTAAAACCCAAGAAACAGCAAAAACAATCCAGGCCCAGACATGCAGCGGATTTGAAAAACACATAAGGCACCAATGTCAGAGGGCTACAAACACCAAAAACTCCATCACTGACAGGATGTAATGACTCAGTGCGTGTTGGCTTGGAAAAAAAGGCGCAAACTGACACATGTTGGCACAGTCCACAATATCTCCAGCTCCATAAATCAAAGCACACCCATATTCCCCGTGACATTCTGGTTACCCATACTCACCATGCCTACTTCCTGGGTCCCAAGTAGGGATGTAACGGTATGAAACTTTCACATTACGGTTATTGTGATCAGAATGATCAGTTATTATTGCGGTATTGTTGCAGTGTGCTCAAAATGTTCAAAAAGTACTTTTAAACACACTTGAAATCATTTAATCCCTTTAATATATGGTTTTAACAGATCTTTTTGTCTTTTATTGTCAGTTAATATGTCAGGAATGTCCTATGATTAAATTTTTTCACCCTTTATCATGTGGAAATAATTGTACATTATTTACATAAAAAATACTGCTTTTCCAGGCAATGAGCAGCATCACCGTGAGTTATTGACACAGTGTAGTGAGTGATCAGACACGGTTAAGCAGTAATTAAAACAGGAAACGGTAATACTAATGGTGGGAATTTTTTCCGTGGTTTACCATTTTACCAGTAACTGTTACATCCCTAGTCCCAAGCACCCTTAAAGGAAAAGTTTGGTTCCTGCAGCTTTTACATTGTTTATAGAATGAAGAACAACAATATACTCACCCAGAAGGCTTTCCTGATGCAAACAGTGCTTCAGGAGATATTTAGATCCAAAATCGAGCAGCGGACATCCGTATAATGGTAGCACATGGGGCATAGATCGCCGCTCCTACAACTGCATTAATCGTCCAAAAACTCATGTTTTTCACCAATATTCCATCATGATCTGTTCCGGATGGTCCGCCATTGCAGTCTGTGTCTCTCCACACAGCGCTGTGTGACTGTACTGACATCTGAACTGACGAGTTTGTTTACGTGCCCTTCGCGCATGCGCAGTACTCTCGGGAGCGTTGCCTTCGCTTCCTCCTTTCTATGAGCTCCTTATCTGTATACTCTGGCTCGAAACTGTAAGGACGTCCATCATATTCAAAGTTCTCCTCCACAACATCTTCATCCGATAGATATTTGTCCATTTTGCACAAAACTGGAAGAAGAAAGTCGATTTGTAGCTGCCGGTCTTCCCCTGAAACGGTGAGCCGCACTGCGCATGGGCGAAGGGCATGTAAACAAACTCATCAGTTCAGAGGTTAGTACAGTCACACAGCGCTGTGTGGAGTGACACAGACTGCAATGGCGGACCATCCGGAACAGATCATGATGGAATATTGGTGAAAAACATGAGTTTTTGGACGATTAAAGGAACACTACACCCAAACAACAATTTGGCCTCATTTTCTACTCACCCTCATGCTGAGCAACACTCTGGAGCACTTTTATGGTGCTCAAGCAGCGCGTCCAGCGTCTTCACAGTGCACGCGCGCACCAGCACGTTTAGGCAAAAATGTACAATGACTTCGTTAAAAAACAGGACGCACTCTCGCTTCTCTTATACTGCATGGACGGCAGTATAAGGCCGTAGACATCAAAAAAGTGCTCCAGAGTGTTGCTCAGCATGAGGGTGAGTAGAAAATGAGGCCAAATTGTTGTTTGGGTGTAGTGTTCCTTTAATGCAGTTTTAGGAGCGGCGATCTATGCCCTACGGGCTACCATTATATCGGTGTCCGCTGCTCGATTTTGGATCTAAATATCTCCCGAAGCACTGTTTGGATCAGGAAAGCCTTCTGGGTGAGTATATTGTTGTTCTTCATTCTATAAACAATGTAAAAGCTGCAGGAACCAAACTTTTCCTTTAACTCCCTCAGAATAAGGACCTGTTCATATGTTACAAGAACCCAGCAATATTAAATAAGACCATGAGGACCAACGATATAAGACAAACAAAAATAAAAGGCGTTAAAAAAATGCTAGAAACAGAAGACAGGAGATTCAGAATGCAATACAGGCAGTAAGACTAGAACAATAAAAAACAAGAAAAGCTAGGAATTTAGGTAAAATTATGTAATAGATAGTAATGTAATAGAGAATGGAATGGTAGTAATAGTGATAATAAATTAGGACGTAAAAAGTTGCATGAAACTTTTAAATTTTGTAGGCTAATCACAAGTTGAGCATTCTGCAAACAAACATCATTCTCAATTTAAGCATCATTAACAACATTGTTGTTAACAAACCCCAAAACAGTGAAACAGAAGTGGCAGGATTACTTCCTAAGCTGCCAACTTCTCCACCTGTCTGATGAGAGTTTGTGACAAAAGGTACAATTATCACTCCTAACCAGAGACTGGATTAGACTCCTCTTCATTTGCATTGTTTTCAACCCAAAATAATAAATACAAGACACAAATAAGACCGGAATAAAGACAAAAGGTGGAGTTAATTTATGGAAAGCCTGGCTGCTCCAGTGCTCAATGCTTTGATTTGTTAATCTGTTAATAACCTCCATAACAATAGGCAAACAAGTACACACACGCATGCACACACACACACACACTTGAGATTTCTGAGTCATGTTTATCATGTACTGACACCATCATTATCACAAGATTGGGAATAGACAGAGACTGAGGAGAGCAGGAGATGTGAGAGCCGGCTACAGAGAGGCAGCAACCCCGTTCAACCTTTGTTTACATGCTGTGGTTTCCAAGGCAATGGCAGGAGACTCTGCCTCCCTGGTGGAAGCAGCGTGAACCCTTTTAGAGAACATTTTAGCCTTGAAACTGAATGATGTTTGGGTGCAGAGACCATGTGTATCAATCAGTCTTTTGAGATTGTGTTCGAAACATTATTAATCATTGTTAGAAAGAGAATAATTGATCATTGTTTTTGTTTGATAACTTGTTCACAATGCAGTAACAAAATTCACTTTTTTCTTATTCATTGCTTTTAATTAAAAAATAATACATGGGTTTAAATTTAATATTACTTTGAGCATTTGTTCTCTCAGTTCTGAAGCTCTTTTTAGACTGACCCCAGGAGTATTGCAAATGATTTGCATACTATGCAATTGCACTTTGTCATGATTTTTATCCTAAAATATTTGTCTGTGGCCTGTCTGCAACCTCCTTCTCTCTCCTCTTCCTCTGCTGCTCCCTCAGAAAATGTGTGCTCCAACAGTGTTTGAAAATTTTACCCATGATTGCATAAAGGGATAAACAAGCTCTGCCAAATTGGAGCCATGTTGGACAAAGCCACGTGACATCAGTTGTTTGGTTATCAAGTTAGCCGTTGTAGTGATAGTGATGCGTAGCCATGGAAGCTGCCATAGTGCACATGACAACTCAACCAAACTAGCTTAACTTACTTACAGACGAAGAGGCCGTGAAGAAGCGTGATTCTGTACAGATGTGTAGCCATGTCAATCATGTCCTTTATTTCCAATAGCAGAAATTCTCAAGATAAAAACAGGTGTGATATAAAGTAAGTGTTTGCTGAGAACACACAACCAGACTAAAAGATTTTTATTTAGATTGTAAGCAAACATCAGACCTCAGAGTTCCCACAACCAGCTTCAAGTGGACCCAAGGAAATACAGCTTTTTCCACTTTCACATCTGCAAAAAATTTCAACCCCAGAAGTTGCTGCTTGATCCTCAGTCAGATGTTACTTAAGGCACCAAGAGGCTCCAGTAGAAGAAGCATTTCTGCGCATGTCTCTAAAGCCAAAGTAAACATGAGAGCACAGCACTAGAAAGCATATCCGCTTGTTGAGGAGGGGTGTGCTCAGACAGTATGATGATTAATGCTGAAATAGTATGCTCTGTGCAAGGGTGAAATAGAAGGTTTTATAGCAGGGATGCACAATATTATTATCTGTATTGTCAGATATTAGCTTGAAAAATATCAGAATCTTCAGACATGAAAAATGTTGCAGACATTTATAGCATATATACTGGCCATATATATGCCATATTACTAGGGGTGTAACAAAATGGTCAACTCACGAAACGATACGAAATACGAAACAGGGCCCACGATACGAAATACTCACGATACGAAATAAAGATGAAGGAAAATCCCCAACAGTAGGAAGTTGTGAAAAAATCTCATTTTCTTTATTTTCTTCCTAATGCAGACATACAAAAAATATTGCTGCATCAGTACAAAATAAATGCTCTTTGGAAAAAAAACTAAATTGTAGTTTTTTTCCCCCTTATTCAGACTACAGTGCAAATACAAACATAAAATCTCAATAAAAAGTGCTTTGTTGTTGTAACAAATAACTACATTCTTGAATGAAAAGGAAAACAAACAGCAGTCCTCAGAGCTGCAGTTTAGACCTATAAGTGTCTGAACTGTGAACTATAATATTTAGCCTATAACAGTACATATACTTCTGATCTTCAAGTATGATCAAATTCTGTCAACTCAATAGTAGATGCAAGAATCAAATATTGTTTTTTATGCAGACTTACACAAACATAGTGGAGCAGTTCTACTGTTTGTTATGTGTTCAATGTGGATTTTAATGTTTCCTATGAATTGACGGTCAGTGAATGGAGCAGGAGGGCGGGGCAAGCAGGTCAGAGTTCAGAAGGGGGGAGTTAGTGTGTGTTTGAGTGAGGAGGGAGAGAGCCGTGCAGGAGGTGTAGAGATTACTAGTCACTGTTTTGTTCGGGAATTAAAATTGCAGTTGGCGTTGTCACAGCCCGCAGTGACTGTTAAATAAAAGCAGGTATTCGCAAGCTGCAGGTGGTTGTTCTCGCCGCAGTATACGGCGAACATATTTTGCACACAGTTGTTGTTTTGTCCGCAATCTTCTCACTGTTCTCTCGTCTTTTACATGGGAAGCCAAAATAGGTCCACATAACCGATTTATTTGACGAAGGAGTGTCAGCTAATTCCTCCGCTTCGTCCTCCTCCATATTGCAACTGGTGTTTTGCTACGGGAGGTGAGGAGGGTTTATTTAGTCCTTTTATTTCGAGTGTCTTTGATTTTTATTTCGTCATTTTTTATTTCGTGGCACGAAATTTCGTTTCACCCCTACATATTACGTACTTAATTCAACAGAATCCTTCACCTTAATTTCACAAAATGTCCGCATTTAGACACCAGCATTATAAATGTTTTTTCTTTTTTAGAAATGCAATAAAAAATGCAAGTAATAAGTCAATTGTATTTGGGGATGGATTGCATACTTTTGTTTGAAAAGAATGGTGTTGAGAGTAGTGAGTTCAGTATGTTGGCAGTCTCGGATATTGTCAAAAATCCAGTTTCATACATCCCTAGTTTATAGTCATATCCAGATCTGACATCTGAGTGGATTTTGTACAAGAAGCCTTAAAATATGCTTTATGGACTATAGGCGTGTCCCGATACAACTTTTTTTCACCTCTGATACGATACCGATATTGCAGCCTTGAGTATTGGCCCATACCGATATTGATTCAGTACGATATCAGCAGGAATCATACATACTTTTAATTCCTCATTTTTGTAGTGTGGACTGTAAGAAAAGGCTTGTTCAAGTGAGATTACTCAAACAGAGAACAGTAGTCAGCAATAATAGGATTAAGAAAAATGGACCCATCTGTTATTAACCAATGGGTGAAATAAATTTAACCTTCAACATAACAATTTAGTACAATAAAAAAAAAGAAAAAGAAATTAGAAGGCCATGAAAAATAACCTCATCACATCCAGTAAAAACAAAAAAATATATATCATTAAATGGCAAAATAACCATTGTGTTTAAGTTAAACATAAGCAGCTTCTACAACTAATTGACTGATTTCATTGATTGAAAGAGGTATTATATAAAACATTTAAAAAGTAACAGCTTTACATTTACAAAAAACTCTTCAGATGGAATTACTGTGTAGATTAAGATATCCATCATTAAAGGTTTTTGTATTGAGTAGCCACACGTGATTTAAGGTGCTCTTTAATATTCATATCCACTCATAATGACATACTTATCAATGTTAATACTTACCAATACTTTTATTAATACTCCTTATATTTTGGTGGGAAAAAAATCCCCATATCATTCTGTGATGACAAGCACTTCTCTGCAGTTAAATACAATAAGCAACAGTCTCTTCTCTGCTGTTTCTCTGCTCCACACACTCTCAGACTGAGGCTGCTTCCCACACAGGCCAGCACGCTGCATTCATTGATTTAAAATGAAGGCTATTCTTCTAAAATGTGCATCAAAAGTAAGATGCAACTCTTCAAACCAAACTGTTTTATTAGACTCGAAAACAGATAAAGGAAGCTGCTGTAGGGTGACAGTTGGCACCCTGCATTGTCTGTGAGCCCGTCAATATTTTAGATACCGTCCAATCACTGCATAAAGGGAACATTTTGGTACCCATTTCTAGTATTGAATGCAGAAGAACAAGGAGAACTTTTTTTTGGCCCCATGCTGGTGTTAGTGGAGGCTGGCGGCTGTTTGTTTCTTGGGTTGCCAAGTTGTCTGCCCAGGATCAGGGTCTTCTGAACAAAATATGCAAAATGTCTTAGAGGGATTTTCTGTTAACTTTGACCACATGTCTGTCTACAACCAAGGATGACTGGAGGTCAAAGGAAGGCAAATAGCCTTGTATTGACTGAAGATGGAATAGAATTTTGATACAATTCCATGAACGATTCTGCTTATCAATTTACTTATCTAACAATTCTTTTACAGATTCCTGATTTCTGTGTGTATAAACAGTTGCTCCACAGTTATTTTCTGTTGCAACAACCTGAAAAACAAGTGTCACTCCAGATGTTTAATGCCATGTTTTATAAATAAATGTTTGTGAAAAGTTAAAGGTGTTTCCATTCTCTAAAATCTGTGCAGTATGTGTCTTTCTGTCAAAAGGTTAGGCCACAATTTTGACCGCTTCTTTGCTGGTGCCAACTAGGGATTTATACCGCGGACCGCTACTTTAATGTACCAGTCCCTAATTGGGTCGGTACCCGAATACCGTTAAGAATCTGGAAAAACAGTACTGTTATCGATACTTGAATGTCTCTTCAACTGTCACAAAGTTGTGACACTACCGCCGTCGACAGATGATGACGCAGCTGGCTCAAACATGTCGGTGAGGGCTAAACGCTTGAAGGTTTGGGCTCACTTTAGCACAGTTAATGAAAACTCTGCCTGATGCAGTCTTTGTCAGAGAGAAGTTGCGTCCAAGGGTGGAAATACTAGCAACATCATCAAACACTTGGAACGCACGCATAGTATAAAGCTAAAGGAGTGCCGGCTGTTTGATTGCTATAGCAACATGAGTAAAGTTAGCAGCCCTGCTAACACTAAAGACTGCAGCACCGTGGCACCGGCACCGGTTTTGTTTCTGCCATGTCAAGTCACGGTAAGTTTTTTGTCTAGTTTGTAGTCATTAAGGCTGTCACTTTTCCTAAGAATCAAAGTCGAGACTCTATTACCCGCCCCTTGGGTAAAGACCCTGCCGAAAACAACACGGTCACACGGGGTTAAACTCTTGACGAAGCGCTGCTGCACTTGGCCGTATAATTTGGATGAAAAGCCGACGGCTGAGCCCGCAAATAAGTGGAGGATTTTGGAGGTCACATGACAAAATTTAAGGTCATGGAGTCTCATGGTTGTGAAGTGTTTTAGAAATGAGGCCCCAGGTGTTTGTTATTGTGAAGAATAAAAACTGCAAACCATCTCAATTTAGTTAATTATGTTATGTAGATATTGCATACTAGTTATAGAAGCATGTAGAAGTGTTTTTATACAGAGCAAAAATTCAGGATATCAGACATTTTATTAGCATAATCTCACGGGCCAACACTTTCGTGTCATGTGCAAAATAAAACTGCCAAAAATCTTCCTCTAATTTACTGTAATATACAGAGAAAAAGCCCAGGTGGAAATGAGAGAACTGGCAGCAGGCAGACTCAGGTTTCTTGGATCATTGAAGGCCTGGTCCTCATTAGAACAACAGCTTCCCAGAGGTCTTGGATGTAACTTTATTCTTTTGTCTCCATCAAGGTGTTTAATCTCCAGCTCTGGGATTTTTTTGGTGTAGTATTGCTGGTGCCTTGAAAGAGAGAGGCAGTTTTACAGTCTGCCTGTCGCAGCTAATAAAGCAAATACTAAATATTGTGAAATTGAAAAGTATGGAATAACTGGCTATGTTTTCTGTACAGCAGAGATTCCAGAAATAATATACTCTGTACACTATTTGATTATAGTTTTGCATGCACACACTGCATTGTACCAGATCATCGTTGAATATAAAATGTAACCTTCCCACAAAAATGACGAGTGATAACCTTGTTTTTAACTATTTAAATACAGCAAACACACAAAGGCTAATTAATGACATTAATTCAACTATTATAAACTTGCAGCACTGAAGCAGTTCAGAAAACATACCTGCTGTTGTCTGACTCCAGTAGTGTTGTTGGTGTCTCCCATTGATGCTGACCACCTGAGCCGGTATCTGAAATAAGTACAGATGTCCTTGCTGCAGTGAACTGTACAGAATAAATAATCATCAGATACATCTTGACTATAGGTTCTTGGTTATCATCTCTAGTGTTACAGAGTAATGTGACATGAGCTGACTTCAGACCATCTGATTGTTGGTCGACAGCATCTGGAGCATTCAACAGTCTGCATCACTGTTATATTCATCATAATATCATCAGATTCTAAATCAAAAGTTTGGACACACCTTCTCATTCAATGTTTTTTCTTTATTTTCATCACTATTTACATTGATGTTTCTCACTGAAGGTATCAAAACTATGAATAAACGTGTGGAATTATGCACTTAACAAAAAGTGTGAAATAAATGAAAACATGTCTTATATTCTAGTTTCTTCAAAGTAACCATCCTTTGCTCTGATTACTGCTTTGCAGACTTGTCATTCTCTTTATGAGCTTCAACAGGTAGCCACCTGAAATGGTTTTCACTTCTCAGGTGAGCCTTGCCAGGGTTAATTAATGGAATTTCTTGCCTTGTAAATGGGGTTGGGACCATCAGTTGTGTTGTGCAGTAGTCAGGCTGATGCACAGCCGACAGCCCTATTAGACAACTGTTAGAATTAATATTATGGCAAAAACCAATCAGCTAAAAACCATCAAGGGCTACAACAAAACTGGCTCACATGAGGACCGCTCAAGGAAATTAAGACCAAGGGTGAATTCCACTTCCTCCCTTAACCCTCAATCTCAACCCTCAATCTCAGTGACACTCAAAACTAAGTGTTAAGGGCTATTTCGTGACTTACAAATGGGACACCCCTTAAATGCAGTTACGTCTTCAGACTGTGGGGGCAGCACTCTGCCCAAGCTGCATTCAGTCTGCCAATTTAAAAAAATAAATAAGAAGAAGTCATTTCTGTCATTCATAGTCCTTTCCCACCGACTCCAGCAACAATGACAAAATGTTCCACCCATCTCCACTACCGTAACTTTAGGTTATGAATGAAGCTGTGCACTGAAACCGGGACCGCCAGTCCGGCTGGCAAACATCATCAAATAAAAAGAATGTTATGCAACAATGAGGTCAATAATCCGTGATGCAGGCTTAAATAAGATGATACAATGGTTTTCGTAATATATTTGTATTTCATATTGACAAAAATACTTAAATTTGTAGCTTGTTTTTTCGCCGCTTTGGACGCCATCTTGGTTGCGGTGAAGCTGGTGAAAATACGCAATGCATTCTGGGTAGTAATTACTCCCGAGGGTAGTGCCAGAAAATCTCAATTTGAGGGCCCGTACAGCCCTCAAACTTGTCCCTCAACTTAACATTCTGAGAATCGGGACAGCACTAGCAGCGCATTTTTGAGATTGAGGGTTAAGATTGAGGGTTAAGGGAGGCATTGGAACTCACCCCAAGAGTCACCTCTGCTACTGAGAAAGAGTTCATCTGAGTCACCAGCCTCAGAAATCGCAAGTTAAGAGCAGCTCAGATTAGAGACCAGATGAATACCACACAGAGCCCCAGCAGCAGACACATCTCTACTACAACTGTTAAGAGGAGACTGCGTGAATCAGGCCTTCATGGTCAAATAGTTGCTGGGAAACCACTGCTGAGGAGAGGCAACAAGCATGAGAGATGTGTTTGGGTCAAGAAACACAAGGAATGGACATAAGACCAGTGGAAATCTGTGCTTTGGTCTGATGAGTCCAAATTAGAGATCTTTGGTTCTAACTGACATGTATTTGTGCCATGCAGAAAAGGTGAGCAGATGGATTTTGCATGCCTGGTTTCCATTGTGAAGCATGGAGTCTATGGTGTGATGGTGTGGGGCTGCTTTGCTGGTGACACTGTTGGGGATTTATTCAAAATTGAAGGCATACTGAACCAGCATGGCTACCACAGCAGCCTGCAGCGACATGCTATCCCATCTGGTTTGCATGTAGTTGGACCATCATTTATTTTTCAACAGGACAATGACCCCAAACACACCTCCAGGCTGTGTAAGGGCTATTTGACCAAGAAGGAGTGTGATGGAGTGCTACTCCAGATGACTGGCCTCCACAGTCACCGGACCAGAGCCCAATCGAGATGGTTTGGGTTGAGCTGGACCACAGAGTGAAGGCAAAAAGGCCAACAAGTGCTAAGCATCTCTGGGAACTCCTTTAAGACTGTTGGAAACCATTTCTGGTGACTATCTGTTGAAGCTCATCAAAAGAATGCCAAGAGCATGCAAAGCAGTAATCAGAGCAAAGGGTGGTTACTTTGAAGAAACTAGAATATAAGACTGGTTATATTTATTTCACACTTTTTTGTTAAGTACATAATTCTACATGTGTTCATTTATAGTTTTGGTATCTTCAATGTAAATAGTGATGAAGATAAAGAAAAAACATTGAATGAGAAGGTGTGTCCAAACTTTTGGCCTGTACTGTACATGCTAACAGTTGAATTGATTTTTGATCAATAGAAGAATGAACACTGAACACTGAACACACAGTCAATCATCATATAGTGTAAGTAAAGAACTCAGATGTGCACAAAAAGAAAAGGGGTAAACACCATTCACTCTGTTTTACATTACATATAGTTACTCTGAGTCAAGTGTGAATTGGTAGGATCATGGACAGGATTAAATGACCCAAGGACCTCGTGATCATTCCTTGCTTGTAGAGTTCATCACACTTGGCACAAATTCCTCTCTTACTTGACAATGAGTTGATAAACCATGGGAGGTTTAGGGTCAGGGGCCAAGGGGCCCACCACTGTTGTTTGATTGGCAGGTAATCTACACCTCATGGAGGCATTAAACCACCACACAGCAGATAAAGTTGTTAACGCACTCAAAACTTTCTCAAGATCTTGCTCTTAAAAATGCCTGAAATGACTTTAAACTGTTGCCAAGGATGAAGATAATTCAAAAAGTTAATCTTGAGAGAACTGGCTGTTTGAACCTTATTTCAAAAGGATACAATAACAGGCTTATCCTCATTATTCTGCTGCCTTTTAGCAGCAAAACAAATATGTCACATCTCTGGAGGAATCTTTTGCAAGTCAATCGTCTTGGTCATTTTGCTTGAAATGGAGTTTAAATTTGTTTTCACCAATAACTCTGCCATTGTGTGCTCGTGTGTGCGGTTCACCCAGTCTTTGCAGCTGAGTGTTTTCCACCATGAACTGCTCAGGATATGCAGAGATGAGCTCCATTGTTGGCATAAATTGCTTGGCCAAGGCATGCTGCCTCTCCACTGGGCCGCCCCCCTCCCCACCCCGTCTGATCGATCTAATCCTCAGCTGTAATGAGTTTCTCTTTCTGAGATCGAGGAGTGGGCAGAGCCATGAAGTGGAGTGCAGTGTGAGGAGGAGTAAAGGATACTGTTGATGTTGGACATTAAATAAGTTAATTTAAGAGGTACATGTTTATAGATTTATATAAAACAGCAGGTTATTGCTTTTTATGAGATGACCTCCTTGATTCAGTGAGCAAGAGAATCTCAGGTTTCATGATACTGCATTTTTATTGGATGACCAGTTTAACACTATTCAAGCCATTTTAATGTGTCTGTTTGTTTATAATTAATACATGTAAGATACCCTTTATTCCATTTAACACATAAGTTTGTAAACTGCCAAACAAAACAAAAATCTGATGGCAATTGTGGTTCCAAGAAGAAGCATTTTTGTGCCAACAAGTAATTGAGAAACCAACAGAGGGATCAGCAGAGCTGGTCTTTAACATTAGGTAAAGATCATCTTTTTACTTAAAAGTTCCATAATTGGCCTTAACTATGGTTCATGTGTTGAAATTTGCTGACAGCTTGTGTGTGCTCTAACCTGTCACACCAGATAGACAATATGTGCCTGGGAAAGAGCTCATAGAAATTGTTTGGAAATGGACAGAGCCTTTCAAAGCATATCCAGTAGGTGATTAGATGATCATTCCGTCAATCACATTCAGAGTCAGATAATGTATACACCAGTCCTACGGCTGATCTGTGGGCACCGCCATTATCAGCGGTGGTGGAACAGAGCGTCTACTACCACCCGCTGTCTGAGACAGCGGCATGGACGTTTGTAATCAAAACGTTTCAGAACCACAAGAGTACTAGAAACTAAGAGCTAAGACTTTTGATATACTGTATTTCACAGATAAAGGATTTTACATATCTATTAAAAAAATAACATCTACATTTTACATGAACTATGTTGCTCACCCATTTACGGTTTTGATCTTCGTTCCCCTTAAACTTTAACATCCAGCTGTGAGAAATGGGGTCTCTGGTTCAGCTATAGTTGAGTGTGGTCCTCCGTTTGTTAGTTTACTGCTGTCATTTTGCTTTTTATTCCTCCATCGGCTTTATGTCCTCACTGCTGTTAGCCTGGATAGCCTTAAGCTAACCAGCTCCTACTCATGCATATTCAGTTACCCATGTGCTGCTTACGTGATGGCACTGAACAGGAGGGAGTATCGCTACATGATAGTTACACAAAGAGAGCTGGTCATACAAAATACAAATAATGAATATAAAATAGTGTCAGAACAATATAGTATGTAATTGAGAATAATTAGTTTACATGTGCGATTGGTTTGTGGGCGCAACCGTCTTGTGGTGGATGGCGTCACTACCATTGAAAGTACAGTCGTGCTGTAGTACAGTAAAGTACAGTCCTGGCTGGCTGTGAGAGCAAGATGAATACTTGGATTGATGATGTTCGACACTACTGTTGTGGCAGCCTAAAACAGCACACGTTCTCCCAGATCGTCCTGGCATGTTTTTAGGGCGATAAAAAAAAAATCGATTTTTGTTCAGTTCACTCTCCTGATCACTCTCAGTCATAAGTATGCCAGCTGCCCGACTTACCATCGCAGTAATGGCGGCTCGACAACTTCCAGTGTTTCTCAGGATTGGTCTATACAGGCCTTACTGCTGTGAGGTAAAGGATAGTTCATGAGCTTCTTTGTCAAACAAACATGTCAGAAGTGGCATGAAAATATCCTTTCTATTGGGAGGTTAAGAGTGAAGAGGAAAGTGCTTTGAGTTAGGTTGAGAGACATCTGCAACAGAGTGGCTTATGAATATCTTATGAATGGGTGATAGTTTCAACCATGTGTCCTATGTTAGCTGATTGAAAGCTTATGCTAATGTTAACTATCTTCACTGTGTTAGTTTTGGTGCAGTACAAGTGGTGGTAGCTGAAATCTCGCCCATTGTGTGACTATGGAGGCCCTATAAAATCTGTGTTATCTTTTCCCATGTTCCCTTTATTCTATGAGGACTTTTTGAGAATAAGTTGTTTTAGTATTACAAGCAAATTTAACCTCAAGACACTATAAAGTAATGAAATGTAACCACTCACTTTTCAGACGGTCCTCACATGCATCTTTACAGGTCAAGTCAACAGTTTGTTGACAAAATTTGCAGAAAATTTAACCTCCTGACACAATCATTGGGAAACCACTCGGCCCTGTGTACTCTGGAGTTTGCTGGGACTTTCATAGCTCCTTTACAAACTGACATGCTGCTCGAGGCCGCTAGATCGTGTCGCTCATCACCCCTCGACACCCGTGATCATTGATAATGAATAGCAGCCTGATGTAGAGGACGCACAGATTGGTTTTGGGTGTGAACGCACGGTCAGCTGGTGTCTCAGACGTTGAAAATGTTGTTGAAAATGTTAATGAGGGAGGGAGGAAAGGGAGAGGAAGTGCAGCGCGTATTGTCAGTAGTGAGAGATGCCTGAAAAAACATTTTCACGTAAAATGTCGGCTATTTCAGTGATATTCAGTAATATTCTGTGTTTATATTGAATTCCGAGTTTAATGCCTAATTTTGTGACTCCGTCCCCGATTCCTTGATCGCGAATTTTATAGGGCTCTATGTTCATATATGTTCAATGGACCTTTGCTGAACATTGAAAGCCCACTTGTATTGGAACAACACTCCCAAATGATCTAGATGTGAAAACTACCCAAGAATACTGTTACTGTAGGTGGGCTACAAGAGTAAGAGCGACCCTCTAAACATCTGCTTACTTGGCTGGAGCCTCATTTGTAAAGTAACCTAGAGTCCCAAATGACAACGCAACAAAGGAGACAAATGTTAGACCTGAAAAGCTGAGACAAAGTAGATGTTACTGCCTCTTTTTAACAGACTGACTGTCCATCATCAGAGTCAGCACCCTGATTGTAAATGTAAAAGTTATGATCTCTCACTGGAGAGAGAGGTTTTGGATGAGCAATAACTCAAACAGAGACAAAATCTCTGTGAGCATATATCACCCCTCTCTGAACCTTCACATCCTGAACAGGCCACCATATGTCTGCTCGCCTCGTTCTCATCTCTTATCTACGAGGAACTGTCTGAGAGCTCTGTCTGTTGAGTTAAATAAAAGACGTATGAGAAGTTTCTCCTTCAAGAACAGGTCACTAGTTTTATCTTTCTTTAAAGCATTTGCTCCCCTCCATCTGATACCAAAGAGGAGCATTATGAAAGACAAGATTGGCTCTTAGTGTTCATTCTTTTTATTTGGAATAATTTTGAAACTTTCTCTGCTGAATGATAGCAGAAATTGCTTGACAAGTGTCCTCTGCAGTTTCTCTTCTTCTGCATAGGTGACGGCTGGGCCAGGAACTATCTTTGTGAATGGGAGGTCTTAAGAACCCTTGGAAGGATTTCCTTTAGATTTTTCAAAAACTTTTACTCCTCCTTGAGGATGAACTCATTACATTTTGGAGGTTAAAAGTCGTAAGGGCTTTTTATCTTGCTTGTGAACAGAATATCAGCCATCTTCAAGCTTCATACAAATGTTCCCTCTGACTGGAGATCAGCCCATGAATATTTGGAGACAAAAGGTCAAGTTCGCAGTTACCTCAATTTTTCTTTTAAAATACACACCTACACCATTGAAAAAAAAGAAATTCTTCCTGAAACTAACAAGAAAAGAAAAATAAACACCCTTGCGCTGCCTCTGACCCACCACTGCTTTCACTGTCTACAGCTGAATAACTTGCAGAGGCTTCATCCAATAGGTGGTGAGTGGATGTGATCATTAAAAATCTTAATATCATCAAGTATATCATATCAAACCAAAGCATTCAATTTACAAGATTCCTGAAATAGGCTAAGCAGACATTTAAAATGCATGGTACAAGAACTGTGCGAACTTTGTTGCACCAAAAGTAAAATAATTTAGTTATCAAAATGAGAAGATTATTTCTTAAAATACTGTGCCTGAGCCCTACAGCATGACCCACAACCCCCCACTGATGTAAAGCTGCATTCACACCGAACGCGACTCTGTGATCAAAATTACGTTGCCCACTGAAGTTGCATTGCGTGTCTGTAAATACCTCATATTGGTCACTGTTGGCCATTGGCGTTGCTCGGTGACGTCACGTCCCTTCATACAATTGGATGTATACACTGACATTTTCCTAACTGTATCCTTTTCAGTCACCTACCAAACACAAAACACTGCAGCTGACGGCCCTGCAGCAGCATCTTGTGAGTTTTCTGTGGTCTGTCTAGGTGGAACTAATGTCCTCACTGACTAATGTTTCCCACACAGACATAGATCGTTACTCCATAATCCAGAACAAAAACAGTCTGTCACGGTTACTGTCACACACGCACACTCTGCTGATTGGCTGTTGCCGCAAACCCACACACGACATTGCCTTGCCCCGACATTGTGTGACGTGATCACGTTGAGTGCAGTACTCACTTTCCTGGATGGTTAACCCCGCCCCATTGTGGCTTTACATTGACTTTGCTTGGAGAGTGATTGCGGAGGATGCTCAAGTTGCATTCAGTGTGTAGGCAACTTAAGGGTCTTTGACTAAACAATCAAAAAAAAGTCAACAGACATCCTCTTGTGGGCCTATCTATGCTCACTGCCTGACACTGGAGTTCTACATGCCACAGAACACCAGAATGGGCAGATCTACCTCTGATGCCTTTAACGTTGTTTAACATGACCTGTTTGGGTTTGTAAAGGTCTGGGAAGGCATATCTATGGAGGTGGAGGGATGCACAGACATCTACAGGCTAGAAAACAGCATCCTGACTGCCCCTAGGAATCAGATGGAGTTTTTGCACCCATTGTCAGACTTTACGCTGATGCAGGGGTCCTGGGTTCCTCCTGGTGTTCGACAATGTCGCCACATGTGGTAAAGAGGAAGGAATTGATACCATTGGCTTGCCCCTACGCTTTCCTGACCTAAATATAACAGAAAAGCTGAGATATCATGTTCTGGTCCATCTGACAACACCAAGTTGCACCTCAGACTTTCCAGCAACTCAGTGATGGCTTGGTACAGATAAAGGAGGACACCATCTGTTGTCTCAGTAGGAGCATGACCTGACATTGTTAAGCATGCATACAAGGCTGTAGGGGCCATACAACCTAGTGATTACCATTTTGAGTTGCCCTAATAAAATTTCTGCTCAGTGGACTAGCCTGCCCACATATTTTTCCACTTTGATTTTGGGGTGTCTTTGAATTCAGCCCTCTGTAGGGCTTGATGTGGCAGCCTAACATTCCTGACACTTTACCCACTCTATATCAGTATTAGGGGTGGGCATTGATAAGATTTTATTGATACCAATACTATAAACAATCCTGCTGATTGATCTAATTCTGTAGCGATTCCCTTATTGATTTCTGCAGATTTTCCCTGTGGGCAAATGTTGGCCTGTAGATCTTTAGTGGCAACGATGCCAAACACATGTCACAGCATAGATAACTGCTTCTTCAAGTTGCTGGTGTTTCCACTCACTTCAGGTTGTGTTGTGGGTACCTTTTGTAAAAAATTAAGCCACAATTCTGACCGCTTCTGAACCCTGTTAGTGGAAGGAATTGATAAGGGAATTGATTTTGTTTTTTTGGTTTTTGAATCCCATCCATTTCAATATACCGGTAGCTATCTGGCATATTTTTTCCCATTGAGACCTGATGTGTTTTCAAAGTGTTCCCTTAATTTTTTTTGATTAGTGTATATTTACTGACTGTATCACTGTTGACATCACTGTAACATGGCTGTACGGTAACGTCCCCTTGTCTTTTCTCTCTAACATCTTTGCATGGCCAAGCATCTCTCAGCGCGTTAGCAGGTTCAAGTGTAGCTAATCTGACCACGACGTGCCTCGGAGGCAGCGGCATGGCATGACAGAGGAGGACGTGTGAAAGGCCTCTTTGTTGAGCCGTGTCATCATTTGTATTCAGCGTGATCAAAGTCTCTCTGGCTGCTTTAAAAATTTGTCTTGTGGCAAGTGTTGCAGGAGCTGTGAACGACAATGTCAGGGGATGCAGAGGAGCAGAAAATTTACATAGAAATGGCTCAAGATATGAATGTGTGAGAAATAAAATCAGGCCATGATTTGGGATTGTGTGGGCATCAATCTGTGTCTGCCTTACACTCCTCTGCATCTGAGGGTGTTTTTGTGAGGAAGGATGTTGTGTTGAAGGGTAGACTCATATCAAGGGGTTAAAAGTTAAAGTAAAATTCTCATGATAACTTTTCTATCCATATGGAAATGTATCTTCACATACAGCTAGGCCTGTCGCGATAACAAATTTTGAAGGACGTTAATTGTCCAAAAAATGATTGCCGATAAACTGTATTATTGTCTATATTATTTTGAATTCTTTTCATTTTTTCATCAGTGTAATTATGATATATGTCATAATAAAGTGAGTACACCATATTTAAAGCAATAAACTTTAATTGCCTAAGAGTATTTAACTGTAATTGGAAGGTCAAGAGCTTTTAAATGAAATAAATTAAACAATGTAATAAGTTTAACAGAGAAAAAAACCCCAATGAAAATGAAATGGACCCTCTTTTAGGAAAATTGCATGTAAATAAAAATAATTATACTAATCAAAAAGCAGTAAAAAAATAGAACCTGTCTCTGTACAGAAAAAACGAAACTCCAACAAAAACGCACACAAAAATTAAAAAAAATGAATATAAGGGCATTTATACATTCCAGAATTGTTTGTGACATGTACTTTCTCCCAGTCAATCCGTACTGTCTGTCAGACGTTCGTAACATTGCCGGCTTTTCAACCGTATTAATGGTCGCATTTCTTGCACCATTTTGCACTGCTTTATTTAAATTTATGTCAAACAAATGCGACATATCGGCTCATCAGTGTTCAGTGCCCCCCCCCCAAGAGATTGCATGAGTGACAGATGCTCACTCTGCTTTAAATCTGCTAAATCCACTATTGAACCTATGCACCCCGGTTTTAAGAAAGATGGACAGAGCCATCTTCTCATCCAGGCTTTTTTGGTAGAAAGAGAGGAGGAAAACAAACATGCATGCATGTGTCAGTTTATCGAGGCTGGCAAACTTACCAAGGACGTTTTTATTTATTGTGCAGTTATTTGATTCATTGATTAACGAGACAGGCCTACATACAGCATCTATGGCCCTAAATGCTTTGGCAACAGTTATTGCTCAGTTCAAAGGTTGAGGCCAAACTACATCATGAGACACACTTTCCAAATTAAAGTAGCTTGTAAGATCTTGAAAGACCTGAGGTATAATTGTCTTAGAATGAAGGATCCTTAAGAGTCCCCTGAGGAACACAACTCAACAAAACATATCTTCATATGATATCTGTAATCATGTATAAATGCAGTTGATCCATAAATCTCAGGACTGATCTTTGTACATTTTATTACATCAGCTGTTCCGTTTTTGAGGGTGCTCAAAAAACTGGAAGGTGGGTGGGCTTGGGCAGCCATTTGTAATGTCATATCTAACTTGTCCAATCAAAATATAAACATCTACTCAATTGTATTCTTCACATCGAAGCGGTAGTGATCACGCGCACACAGTCCAGGAAACCATCCTAACAGTAAAAGAAGCTGTTTTGGAACAAGATTTTTTATTAGTTGGATAATAAACTAATAAATTAGTTTTTATTAGTTGGAGATGGCTTTTCTCTTTCAACATTTCAAGAATGCTGATAGACGCATTGAGCTTTAATATTCTTTGAATTTAAAAAAAAATTAAAGTCACACTCCCAGAAGCTTTCAACCTTGTCCTTGATGATTTTATGACAAAAAAAAAACAAACTGCAAACGTTGTGAGGAATTCTGTCACAGTTCACACTATACACATATCACAATATGGATTAGGAATGCACAATATTATCAGGCCAGTGACAGTGTCACCTGATAGTTTACCAAAAAGTAAATTGTCTGACACAAAGCATTCAGCACAACAGTTGCAAACTGTTAAAAACACTGTAGGTACAAATAAACCAGTTATATGGCAGAGCAGAATCAAGGTGCATTTTGACAGGGAGATAAACAAACTTTTATAAGTCAAAAGTATAGTTTGTGAAGGAAAAATATGTTCTTCTTGATTAGCATCAATTTTTAACACAAGAAGACTGTTCCTATGAAAGGGGCAGATAATTTTAGTACAGTGAAGGCTATAGACACAAAGATCGGTCTACCTATAGGCAATAATTAATTGGAAAATAATGGCATATGTCTCATTGCCTGTTTTTGTCCAAATTTAAGACTGCTGTGACTAATCGTGACCTTACTGAGTGCTGCGGCTCCATGTCTTTTGCAAAAAAAATAAACACACACTTGATAACCGTGTTGCTTGGTGGAAGAGAAAAATTTGTGGCAGGCTGTAGCATAGAAAAAAAACGGATTCACTGGTGACTTTCCAGTGATGTGTCCCCTCATGATTGCCCTCTTAAACATCTAAAAGCAGATCAGGATCTACAGGTTGCTGACCTTTAAGTAGATGGAATTACCAACATACATGAAAAAAACACATCATCCAACTTTGTGTTTTACATTAAGGTCTGTAATTGTGTAGCCTATGATTCAAATGTTTGACCTTTATTAACACTAAACTGAAGGTACCTTCCCTAATTTACCTTATACAGAAGACAGATGACATTAATGTGAATCTTCAAACCCTCTTGTTCATCACATTGATCTAATCAGCTGTCATCTCTCAGGTCTGTCAGCCAGCTTTTGTCACAGTTTGGCCTTTTGTCCTCTCCCTCTCCTGGAGAATAAGCTGTCATAGTGTTCACTGATTACAGCGTGGCCGCTCTGACATCCGCTGCTTCATTATGATGGCAGACACACAACAGAAAATCAATGGGGTCATTGTAGACTTAATAAAGGTAATTTTTTCGTTCTCCTGCCTTCTGCTGTGCCAAAAGTGCCTGGCTTACTTCTCTATTTATTTTATCCTCCCTCACTGTTGAAGTTGTTGAGAAATGCAGGAAGGATCAATTCATGAGACATTAAAACTTTCAAAAGAAGAAAGAGGAAACTGCATGTTTTATTTCAAGATTTGAATAAGGCATAGAGTTTAGACTGAATGGCTTATTTAGAGCAGTGGATTGGACTTTTTTAATCCCCGTGGTCCCTCTTTTGAAAAAAAAAAGTTAGAATATGACTCAAACTGATCATGCATCTCAGCAGCTTCACATTATTCATAGTTTCTATAAAGGAGGATCCTGTTTAAGGAGAAGAATATTGTGATGACATTTCATGCTTTTGACTGGCTTATCTCTTCCTGCACACAATATCTGACTGATTGTTCAGCTTTTATACTCTTTCCCTATGTCTGTGTATAAGCTTAACTTTGTATGTTGACACATTTTCCTCTTCTTGCACAGCTGATTGCTACTGAGATAATGACAGCACACATCAATGCACACGCTGTCGCATTTCATGCAAATCTGTCTCCTCCATCTGTTTTTTCTTTTTTAAATAAGGTGAACAGCAGCGATGCTTATATTCAAATTTAAAACTATGTATATTTTATCTGTGGCTATAATTTGAATATTTGATAAGATACAAAGGTCTCTTACAGTTCACATTTGCATACACAGATAATTTCTTTGTGCTGAGAAATTGTTGAGGATAGAAGGATAATTCCTACAATTGTCCCGTAAAATATCATCATGCTATTACATAAAACTGTAAAGGCTTAGAAGTATGAGCAGTATCATGGCATATGTATCCCTGTGCTTCAAGAGTAATGTTATTTACTCTTGGCAGATGGCAGGTATTTTTATACTTTCTTCAGATGTTCTCTCTGACTAAATGATTAACTGATTGATACCCACTGAGCTCTACCAGAGAGAATTGGGCTCTGGTGGAAAATTTTGAATTAAAGTGAATCAAAGAGTACACTAATCTTTCATTAGTACATCAAGTTACACTGATTAAACTTAAAAACCAGCCCATATAAACCATTTCACTTCATCGAATACAACTCAAGCGGGGTACACACTACAAAATAATTGGCCAGAGTTTTGCCTCAGATCCCAGCTTCTGACCAAAGTCAGCAAGGCCTGATTATCAGATTATCCTAAAGATTATCTTAACTGATTATCCCGTAGTGTGAGGTTTGCAAAGTAATTTTATCCTTTTAGAAGAGGTTCTGGTTCACTCTGGGTGATTGTATTTCAAATGTTCAGTATTTATGATCTGATATCCTCATGTGTGAGGACAGCTGAGCAGGTCTTCTAGGTTTTGTTGTGTCAGGGGTTGGGGACCAAAGCAATACACAATATTATTGTGATATTTGACAAGACGATATATCAATTCGGAGCAGCAAAATATTAGTATTCCTTAATGTATTAATTTCAAACTTTCAAAAGCTTTTGGTTCAACAGAAATAAAATCAATCACTGTTTGAAGGTACAGTGTGTAGTTTTTAGTGGCATCTAAAGGTGAGGTTTGAGATTGCAGCACTCCGGCGCTCCCCCCCTCCCTGTCGGAGAACCTCCGGAGCTACGGTGGCCTTCCAAGGACAAAAAGTGTTTTTAGCTTAGTTATCAGCCTATGTTTTGTCAGAAAATGAATAAATCGTGGAGTTTTAGCACGACGTTGTCTCCCTATTGTCTTTCAGTCTTGCTAATGCTCACACCGGTTGTTTGGAAGAGACAATCATTTCAAAATGCTTGTGGCCGTGAAATAAGCCTCGCATAGCAGATACATTCTCTGCGTCTTCCTCCGACTTCTCCCGAAAGTAAACAAATAAATTCGGCTCCATATAAGAGTACAATTCGACACTTAGTCTTACCTGTCCAGCAAAAAACAGGCAACTTCAGCGTCTGTCTGCAAACTTATCCTTCAGGGACTTCCATCTGGGAAAGGCAGCGCCGATGTTGACCCTGTTTTTTTTGTTTTTCTGTCCCAATTGCGTTTGGCTTCGTCGCGTTTTTGTTTCTTTGACAAAGATTCACGCTCCACTGATGGCAAATTGTATGTGTGGTCCTCCATGTTTGTTTGTATTAGCACAGCTGCTTGGTAATCACTCTCTTCTTCTTCGTCTATTTCACAACTGTGCATTTCTGGTAGGCGTCAACAAAAAAACGCAAAAGCGTTTAGTTTGTCTGTTCTGAGTTACGGTAGAAAAGATGGCGATGCAAGATGGAAGCCACCATAAGAGAGGACCTCCTATGTAGATATAAATGACTTATTCTAAGGTAACGAAAACAAAACAATAATTATTTAAGGCTGATTAGAAACTAATTTACAATTGTAAATATAATTTTAAGTAATCTATTCCATTTTTTACCAAGTCTGTTATTTTAGATAGCATTTAATAATACACACTGTACCTTTAAGTCCCTATGATGGTGCTGTTGAGCCAGGCTGGACAGGTGCTATTCATTGTGAAGGAGTGTTAGATGTAAGCAGTGATGGCATTTTAATCCATTATGTGGACTTATTTTGAACTTTCAAAAGAGACATAAAATCAGACATGACACACAAATGGAGTGAACTTTAGGCACCACCTGAAGACAGCAAAGCTAATGTTAAGTTATGCGACTGATAAACCAGCCATCATGAAACTGCCTCCCAGGTCTTAACAAGCATAGAAAATAGCAAATCTTCAACTAATTTATGAGCAAAGACTTGAAGTACACTCTGTGTCGTGGTAAACAAGGATTTTGTTGCATGTTGGTTGGAGTCCAGTGCCACCTTATCTATTACTTCTAAGACAGCAGCACTAAAGCTCTTCAGAGCAGTAATGCTAAAAGATGAAGAGACGCTAAACACAGCAGATTGCTCTAACTGGCTACATCTGAACATCAGTCTGTGAGTTTTGCTGCTGTTTAAAGGAAAATTGTAGTGACATGAGTATTCTGAGATGTTTCCTTATTAAATTTGTTTGAATTTGGCCCTTTTTTTCTTTTTGGATGTAAATAAAGACAATATAAAGACTAGAAAAGCACTCGGAGAGCGCAGACCTTCGCCAGCGCCTCAGTCCTCAGCCATATTGTGATTTTGACCATAAATATTAGTCCTACCTTTATTTCATTTAAATATTTAGATTCCTTGACCATGAAAACATACCATGAGCAATTGGATTCATAACGATATCTATTTTAGTTCAGTAGTTATTCACAAAAATCACATTTTTTGTCATGGCGGCCTGACGCTGCTCTGGATCAACACCAAAATCGAATCAGTTCTTCCTTTTCCCATGCTGAAAATTTCCTGCAAATTTCATCAAAATCCATCCATGACTTCTTGAGTTATTTTGTTCACAGACGGACAGACGGACAGACAGACAGACAGATAAACAAACTCTCCCGAAAACATAACCTCCTTGGCGGAGGTAATAAGTGCAATGTATCGTAGTATTCAGTTTTCCTACTCTACATGTTGGGAAATCACAATAAAATAAACAGTATTTTTTCAAAATCAGTAATGCAAAAATATTTTGTCAAGGGGTCACTGACAATGCCCACCCCATATCACATGGACCAGAATAAAGCTAATCATGGATCAAGGTGGCTGTAGGGAGAATCAAACATAGACATGACAACAAGAGTAAAGGCAAAGCAGAAAGTTAGAGGAGCTTTAGAAATGGAGGTTCAAATTGTCTCCCGAGTATGCTGGGGTTTGGTGTGCCCTGTCCATCTTTTTGGGCCATCCAACGCTATCCAACAGCATTTTCACTGCTAGCAACATACTGCAACAAACTACAATAAATAAATAAAGAAACCACTGAAAAATAAACAGCACTGTTGGGTCAGGCCTGTGAAATATGTAGAAAATAAAATCAAAAACAATCACCAGCAGATAGCAGCATATACATTGGTACTTCAATTTTAGCTAAACGATGTTCATTCGTTCATATGGGATGTAACTGGCATAACTTAGGTTCGAGTTATTTATTTAGCTTTTGCTTTGATTGCTAATGACTTTGTCTGCTCACTGTCATCCAGGTCATGGTGATCAAAGTGGCGACTTATCTGGTTCAGATTCTCCTCCGAAGGCTTTTTTATATCTAAGAGTTAGTTGATTGAGAAAAGGCTGGAGAGACAAAGCTTCTTTCCACCATTAAACTGCGAAAGATTTAGGTGGTCATTTTGAAAATTTCCTATTTTTGGTGTTAACAGCGGGCACTTTCTGGGTCATTTTTGGTTGCTAAAGATTAGAAGCTACATCTTCGTGATTCCTTGGAGATACATTCAGTGTGTCCCAACGTTATTTCCTTCTGCAAATACAGCTTATACGTACGCTCCTACAAGTGTCCCTTACATTATGATACCTTTAAAGTTCAAATAGACTTTGTGGTTTCAGAGCTAAACTTTATTATTTATGAGTCTTTCATTTTTTTTCTTTTGGGAAAGGGGTCAAATGTCATCCTTCAAAAAAGAAGTCCCCTATTACTCAAGAATGAGCTCAGGATTCTGAAGGTGTAAGTCAGTGGTCTTCAATCACTTCCTGATGTGCCCCCTCCTCCTTAGAGAGTATGAGAGTATGACTGTTTTTACCCCCCCAGGTCAAAATTTCTTAGTGCACTCCCCCAGCACCCACAAACAAAGACGGCAGTGTTATGCGTTTTATCTTTTGATATCTACATAATAGATCCTCTTCATAACTGAACATAAATTTTGTTTTATATTCTTACCCTCGCCTCTATACTATAAAGATAAAATATCAAAGCAGCAAATTATGTGCTTATTTCTTTGAAGACTGAGTGAAGGTTTTAGGCCAGAGTCTCAATTAAAAGTTCTAACAAAATACAATTTTCCACATTAGTCAGTCACGCTGTTGAACTTTGAACTGCCACCTGAGGTGGTCAAATAATATAGTAGGGGGCCAGGCCACATGCCTCACCCAGACAGTCAATGCCCCCGGCACAGTTTACCATGCCCCATCATTTGAGAAACACAGGGCTCAGTCAAGGTCTTTGGAACTGTGATAGTCCTTAGCCTTAAGCCCCGTTTCCACCAGAGGGTTCAGTTCGGTTTGTCTCGGTACGGCTCGCTTTTTGTGGTGTTTCCATTATAAGTGAACCATACCGTCCTTCATTTTGGGACCCTGCTGTTGCAGTGCCAAACATACCGATCCAACCCCAGAAGGTGGAGCTAGAAGCACTGCAGTCCGTTGATTGGTCGAAGGAGACATCACTTCCCGTGCGAACAACACATAACCCCGCCATGTTTAAATCTTCACTCATCTCGGTGAAGATAACTCTCATGGCACACAGCCTTCTCTGAAACAAAGCTTGGTTGCGCTTCGTACCAAAAAGCCACATGCTGATCGCAAAAAAGAATTGCTGGATGTCTTCCACCATTGCTCTTGGTTTACTGTGTCACATTTTCTTCAGAGAATTAATAGCCGAGTACACTGTGTCGTGCTGCTATGATATCATGCTATCAGTATCCGGCTTAGACGCCACCTACCAAGTAGAGTTCGGTCTGTGGTGACACAAACAGGATCAGGCTTTACCAATTCGGCCTGAAACAAACCATGCCGACACATACCAGACCACTTGGTGGAAACGGGGGTTTAGTGTGTCCTGACTGAACAATGAGCTGAGAAAAATCGAACAGAAAAAGGTTGTGAAATTTTGTCCGTAGGTCAGAGATCACAATGCATGATAATCCCTTGTTTCTAGAAACAATTTCCCGAGAACATTTTTGGTTTTTTCGGCAAACTGTACACAAATGTAAACTCCAAATCAAGTGTAACTTGATTAGACTATGGAGGTCAAAGTTCAAAGCTGTTCTGGTTCATGTTCATCATTAACCAGGTTTACATGCAGACTTTTTTTCATTCTGATTAAAACCGTTCTGATTGAAGATCTCAGGTGAACTGTTTTCATGTGACGTGATCTCTTCCATTCTGGTGTTTACATGTGCCACATTTAATCAGAACAGCTGTTTTGCAGACACGTGATACACTCAGATCTATTTAAACAAAACATAATTTATCAAAGATGGCGGTAAGTAGGTGTTTTATTGAATGATTTTAGGGTTGTGCTGTTAAGCCTTTTAGAAACCAGCCTGCAGAGTTTTCCAGCGGTTCCTTATTTGTTCGATGTTTCGTTCTGTACCAGCTTCGCTGAGTTTTTTGTGGACTTTTTTAAATAATTCAGTATTTCTTGTTTTCCCACCGTCTAAACGTGCAATAATAAGTTCTTTGGGAGTTTGTATTCGATGCCAAACTCTCCGACGCTGTGTGCTCTTATTGGGAGCCGCCATGTTTCCAAGTGAGTAAACGTCACTGCTCGTTTATGTCAAGACAGAGCATGTGCAGACAGAGCCCAGCCTGACAACTTTCCGATTCACCGTTAACATGACAGGATTTTACTTTTTATCGGTTTGGGAAAGGGAATATACTACCCCTGTGCAACCATATGAAATTCCATTTGAATTCGGCCAGTTTGTTCTGATTGAGGTGTTTACATGGAGCATTTTTATTCGGTTTGGGCTTCTAACTCGATTCTAATCGGAATATTAGGCTCCGTGTAAACCTGGCTATAGTTAACTGAAATCCTTTGAAAACTCAGAGGAATCTTTTTTCAAACTTTGTAAAATTGTCCACTCCAACTCAAGAATAAAGTTATGACATGTTGATGGTCAGAGGCCAAGGTCATAGAGCAACGTAATCATCCTTTACTTTAATGTCCATCTGAATATCTCAAAAGTTCTAAGGTCATTTTATCACACTTTCATTTTTTCTTATGAACAGAATATTTTAACAGTGTTCTTATAAACTTCCACCAAACTTTGCACTTAAGTAAACTCTGATTAAAGGATGAAAAATATACATATTTGAGGCAAAAGGTCAAGGTCATGGAGCTCCATGGTCATCCCTTGCTTAACACCATGGTAGCTTAAGACTGTTTGGTGGGATTTTGCCAATTTTGGATTAATCTGAGCTCTGACTCGTGGAGAGGTCAGGGTGATTGAGTCTCATGTCCATCCTTTGGCACTTCAAGCACAGTGGGGGAAATATGTGCAAAATACTCACATGTCCACAGTGACTTAAGGAAAAATTGATTTGATTTTGGACTTGAAAGGTAAAGGATTATTTTCCTTATATTCGTCCCTTGCTTGTAGATTTCAAACCACATCTCTACAAAAATCCCTCTTTGTGGCTCATTTCTACATTTTCCCTACCTGGCACTTGTAAACCTCACAAGGTCTGATGCTGCCCTGCAGTAGTTTTAGGCAATGTCCACATGTAGATAGATATTTTCAAAATCTCCGTCTATGTGTGGACATTGACTATATTATGAGGGATGTAAACAACTTTGTGATGGTGAATTTCTTTATCGCATTTCATTCTTAAAGGTGGATGTGATTAATGCATAATTAAGGGGGGTTACTGATAAGACTGTGAGTCAGTGCATTGTAAGGCTTGTTTCACAGTAGAAGCATTTTTCCTGTGTGACAGCTGCAGTGAAAGCATATTTTCGTTACGGTGAGCATGTTCTAAACTCAGAGCTTCAGATTGCCTATCATGTGTATCTTGCAAATGCATTTCTTGTCCATCCAATAACTCTTCCTGTCTGTGTGTCTTTTGGTTTAAGCTTCAGTTTGACTCCTTGGTGGAGAAACTACCCTTGTTTGTCAGAGTCTGCAGGTTATTGAGGTCACTTACTGGGTCAAGCTCTTTGTGGGGAGTTAACTGTAGGTCCTCCTAAACAGTCAATAGAAGGTCATTTTTGGGGTAATCGAGCGGTGGCAGCAAGGAGATGAGCTGATGCCGCTGGACATTTACAGGTCTGGTGTGAAAGTACAAAATACTTCCAATATGAAATAAGCTTAAATGTTCCTTTGCAAATTCAGCGTGGTGTCCGTCATGAACCTGCTTGAAAAGGCAGCTTCAAAAACGCAATTTGTTGACATTTTCATACCATAATACTTTGCACAGTCAATCCTTTGACCAAACATTGTGCATTCTTACAGGATCCATCTTTGTCCTTTACATGGCAGCAGCATATGGTCCTAAAGGCAAACGATTAGCCTCAGACACTGCAGAAGTCTTTCGAGGAATGTACAGAAGAGGGTATTTAAATGATGAAGGGTGGACAAGGGACTGGATTAGATACTGTTTCAGAAAAGGATTGTCTGCGCTGGTGTGTTGCCTTTAGCCACAGATTATTTTATAAATAGGAAAAGTGTGGTAGAGCTTGCCTTGCAGCCAAGCATCAGATCAGGACAGCTTTAGCCTGTACATGACTACTATATTCCCTGGATTAAAAGTAGGATTTGATCCCGTTGGAAGCTTTCTTTTCTCTCCACTTGGACAATTTGCAGAAGTTGGAGCACTGTTGTCGTCAGTAACACAGCTCTCTGCTTTGTATTGGAGATTTAAACAGACTTGTCAACGCTTGCAGTGTGAACTTTGTGCGGCTGTATGTACCTATAGTAGATTTTATGTTTGGGCATGTGATGTCTGTTTCTAATTCCTCAGCATGGCAGATTGTGGACGTAATGCCTGCGGCCAGCCTGCAGTGAGTTGACCGAGCAGACAGCGGCCCTGCTTTGGCCTGCGGCTTGTTTTACGTCCATGTCAACTAGGGGGCTTTCGGGTTTATCGCCTCATTCCCTCCCCTCTCACTCTGCCATGTCTTTGGATTCAAAACACTCCTTTATGAATTTTAATGTTGACTCCTGATCTTGACCCACCAACGAGACTGAAAATCTCACATGCTTTAAAAAGCACTGACATACTTCCCCTGTGTGAGCATTGTCTCAATAAAACAGACACACGGGAGCATGGGTCAGTGCTGCTCACTAAAAGCGAGGAGTGCTCTCAATTATTTAATGGACATTGAGAGGGAGAGTGGAGAATAAAGATCGGGGTCTGAATTCAGAGGGTAATGTGAGTGTATGTACAGAGAGTGTGCTTCTACAGTAGATAAATAATACAGATTCTTTTTAAGGTTTCATGTTCTTCTCTTCATGAAACACAACAAACATTAAGTGTGAGCCCACAGAGTTCACCTCTCCCCTGACCTTCACTGCGGGGATGGTCATATTTTATTGAAGACTTGGCCTTGGATGTATAGATCTGGGTCTTATTTTTATTGTTTGCAAGGAATGGACCACGTAATTAATTACCAAGACTTTGTTGGGGAGGTAGGCTGACCAAGAATAACACCCTTTTTTCAAAAGAACTGTGCTTGGTTAGCCTGATCATCTTTAAACATATTTGACTCATCTTTATTTTGGATGTAGTGATGCAAGTGAGGCCCTACTTACATCAGCACGCCTCTGGCAATTGGTTTGCAATGCTCTGCTCTGCACCAAAGCAGTACAGAAACAAAGCCGTTTTTTGGAAATATATAAGCTGCTGCTCTTTCAGATCAGGGGCATAACTAATGTGTCACTGTGGCTGATATTTAGACTATTTTCACAACCCCACTTTTAAGATATAAGCTATCACTTTAGGTGGAAGGTTTTCTCAAACTGTTTCAGCTCGGGACCAAAATAAGGAGTTTGCCATTGCCATGGGATCCAAACTTACAAAACTATGTTTTACATGTCCTGTGTATGCATGAATAAGCTCTGATATATCATTTTGTGATTGTGACATTTTAATGTAAAAAGTTTTCATCTGTAAAATGGACTTTTGACTCACTTTTACCATTTTGAAACTTCGATTACTCTTGAATAAAACTGTCGCTTTTCCTAAAAATCAAACTCAAACGTTTTTTGAAAAATTATTTTTTTTAACACACACCCAAATAACTGAAGGTATTCGGTTATTAATGTGCACTGTCCTCTATTTAAATAAATAAGTATAGAAAATATAATAAATTTAACAAATAAGCTTTGACTCATTGAAAACTTTGCCTTGACTAGAGGCTGCAGATTGTTCTTTTTTAGAGTGTACTGATAACATGACATGCCAGATGGACAGTTCCATTTATCTGCCACAAAAATGTCACTAATCCATCTGGGAAAGAGCGGTTCAAAAATGTTTTTAGAGGCAAACCATTCAATAACAACAGCAGCTTTTGATAAGACAATCATTCTGCTTGTCACACTTATCACATACCAATCCAGTAGTTAACCATTAGCTTTAACTGCCTTAAAATACTGTCTTATATTACATCATACCACACAGATGTATCATTTAACAATTATATGTGACATGAACCTCGTCAAAGACAATACCCACCAAGTTAGCTTCTGAGGAGAGCATATTTTTGCCAAGTATCCCTGAGTAACCATGATGGCCATAGACTAACTAGGGCTGTTACTTTTCCAAAAAATCAAAGTGGAACGGTTTTCAGACATGCACCCAAATAATCAAAGATATTCGAAAATCTGCCAAAGATGTCAACATTTATAGATGCTCTCACGAACCTCACAACTGTGAGCAGGAAACACACACTGCATGACCAAAGACAAAACACCATCACAGGTAAATCCTCTGATCATGGATTGTTAATGAACTACAAGAAGACAAGAAAACGACCCTGTGAGATAAGGCAGAGGACAAATGCGCTCCTTGTAGTTCATTTTTGGAACATTGTAGTTCGGCGTGGCTTACGTACCTACGTCACAAGTAATCGTCGTCACATAAAAATGACATCAAAGTGAAAGTGCGGTCGAATTCCTCTTTTGCCACAGTTCTCTTTTCCTCTCATCTTTTTCCCTCCTTCCCTTGACCCTGTGAGGTTTTTTATCGGGGTTAAGGTAAAGTAGATAGGAAAGGACTTAGGAAAGATTATTCGGATCCACCCCTTGTTTACTGGAGTCAAGAGAGCAACAGATATGTCTGACAGTCAAGCTGCGCTCAGAGCACCCTCTGTTGGACGGAACAGTTCACTGCTCCAGGCGCCCTGATGTGCCGCCACACTCAATATTTTACATTTGAGTATTTATTTACAATTCAGTTATGGATATTTGACCCCATATTCAATCGGTTATTCGAATATCAAATATAAAGTGACAGCTCTAAGACTAACTGACATAAATTTATGCATTTTCTCCCAGTTTTCCAGCAGTGATCCCCGGTCAGGGGATTTCCCATAGGACAAACTTCAAGTGATGTTCTTTCTCCCCCTTTCAAAGAATAAACTGAGTCCATTTCCGATTAAAAAAAAAACACGATATTGAGAACACATCAGAAGCCGCCATTGTTTTCAAACATGCAGTCACTTCCTGTTGTCACCACATCCACAGTTCCCACCCCTTGTACCTGATTGGGCTGTTAAGCATTGAGCTGAGTGAAGTCACTGCACAGTGGAAGTTGGCAAGACTGACTTGCAGGATTTCAGACAATGAATCAGGCAGGTTCATCTGTTCTGCAAGGCAAGCATACTGAATAAAGTCATGAGAAATCTGTTAAACTCTCTTCCTATTAGCCTTTTTTCTTACACAATGTGTTGCGACTTTCCTTGATGCTGCAGGGGTTTTGTCTTGTAGTGTCTGTCCAGTTTGTATAGGTAAGGTCTATTTCAAACTTTATGCATTTCACTAGCTTGAAGCCTTCAAATGCATTTCCCACACCAAATTTCTAAGGAGGATGCACTGAGGCCACGGTACATATACACACCTGGTGTGAAAGCTGTGGCAGCCTTTAGTCAAGCTGATGCAGCTTGGCAAATGAAGGTGTACAAAATGTTTCCAGTGTGAAATGGGCCTAAGCTACATCTCTGAGCACCTACCCTCGTAAAGCACAATTTGGCCTTTCTGCTGTATCCAAAAGGCATTGGCAGAGCTGTTAATGATTTCTTTAAAATTTCATTTTGGCATCTTGAACATCTGCAGTCTTACTCAGATTCACATGCTGCTCTCTCCCTCGCTCCATCTAACCAGCCAGATGGCACATTTTGATGTCAATGAGCAAAGGATATGTAAAGGTAAGAGAGGGGATTTGGAGGACCATCTCTGACACAGTCATTTAAGTGATTTTTGTCTGGCAGTCCTCAACCTAGTAAAAACAAGCTCATGATTCATTTTACATTGAGACCCAATCTTGAGGAGGCTGCTTTGAGTGGAAGACACTAAAGCACATCATGACTTATAACTGTGACAAAAAAGCATTGGCCTCAGTGCCAAGGGGTTGAGACTTGATTTAGAGGATGAGGTACGCAACTTGATACACTTCACAACTTTGAGGGAACTGCTATCAATGTTCTTATTAAAGGGATAGTTTAAGTTCTCCTGAAGTGGGGTTGCTCAAGGCCTACGGCACTAGTAAATATGTTTGCCACTTAAGCCACTTCTAGGGATGTAACGGTTACCGGTAAAACGGTAAACCGCGGTAAAATTTCCCACGGTAATCATTACCGTGTCTTTTTAAAATTACCGTTTTACAGTGTTTGATCACCACCCTGTGTCAATAACTCACGGTGATGCTGCTCTTTGCCTGGAAAAGCCGGACCTATGTCTCTGTCCTCGATTAAACAGCCTGAACGGGTGCGCGCATGCGCAGTGCGCTTTGTTTGGCCTCTGAGTCTGAGAGCTAAAGTTCGAGCCACAGCGGAGTTTTCTCGAAACGGACTCTGAAGTCTTGTTGAATTTTGGATTTTTACAAGGATCCTGAGGAGAAACTGATAGAAGACAGTCTCCATGTCAAAACACGAAGCTGCAGCGAAAGAAAAAGATGTGCTTGATTTCGGCGGCAGGGACTCTTCGAGTAAATGTAGCCTACTGACGGAGCCGCAGGGAGAGCGAGAGAGAGAGAGAGAGCGAGCAAGAGAGAGAGAGGGAGGATTCAGTGAGCCATACCTGAGAGAATAACAGGTGACTTATCAGTAAATCTATCCAAAAATGTATAAATCTTATAAATAACAGAATTTGTGTCACTCTGGACTGTATTATTGCCTTTGTTTGGCCGTGTATTCGTCGTATTTTGACATAGATTGTCTTTTTTTCATCAAAGTTTGTGTTTTATGGATTTCATCGATCGTTATTTGGAAATATTTAGAGGAGAGGGGAGACCAGAGGAGAATCTTGAAGGGGGTTAATTGCTTCAGGGACAATCGACATTTAAAAAAACAGTCCTGGACATGGTCTAATATAAGGAGCTGTATCATGGACACTCATGCTGCAGGCAAACTAAAATGTGTGAGTGTATATAACATAGTTTAAACTCATTTTTTGTCATCTCAAAACTTTGAACATGTTCATTTAGAAATGTTTATAAAGGGAATCCTGTTTAAAGTTCTTATCAGTTGTTTTCTTTTCTTGTAATCACACCGTTTATAACATAATAATGACAAATACTTTCCAGAATGGTTTATTTTTATTTCTCATGAAAGAAGGGTAAAAAAATGTACTCAAAGGGCATTTCTTGACACATTATTGACAAAAAAGACAGAAAAGAACCATTATGATCATAATATTGAGGGGGTTAAGTGATTAAATTGTGTGTAGAAGTACTTTTTGAACATTTTGAGCACACTGCAATAATACTGTGATAATAATGATAACCGTGATAATTTTGGTCACAATGACCGTGATACAAAATTTTCATATTGTTACATCCATAGCCACTTCTGAGCTTTGTCCCTGTGGAAACATATGTGGGAGAGGACCCTGGCCAACATATAGCAGTACATGGTGCTACAATAAGATCCCTTACAGCATTTAACTTTTTCTCACCTTAACAAAGGCCCTGTGTTTAAGACTTTATGCTGATGCAACAAATGGGCTACTTATCTTTCCACCAGCAACTTTTCTCATTAGATGTTCTGAAGGCTGCAGCAGGGTCAGTAAACATCACTGGAGCACAAACTGATAGAATTATTACTCCCTAGATATTAAAAAGATGGGATGCTCCTGGATTTATCCTGGACGTATAAACAGGCAGAGCAGTTGGTCAATATACAGATTTCACCGCAGACTGAGTGATGTGGGCCCTCACCAACTCATGTTTGCAGTGCCCATTTTATCAATCAAGAATTTGACACATGACAGCAGTTTTAATGGCTTACTGAACTGAGCGAACTCCAATGAAAGGTCCAGGAGAAGTACTGGAACTAAGTAACAGGACAATACAGTTTTTCTTGTTCTTCTTTCTTCCCATTGCTCCATCTGGAAAAGTTCCTCCTATCTGTACTTTGGTTCAGAAGATAATCTCCCATATTCAGGGCAGTTGTGGCGTATTTATTAGTGCTTTGGGCTTCAGGTAACCCTCCTTCAAAGAACCTGAACTATCCCTTAAAGGATATCTATCTTATAGTGTATGAGAGGAAGGTTCAAAAATATATTCAGACACAGGTGTGTGTATTATTCTTACCTACCTGAAGAAAAATCAGAAAACAAATTCAATTAAAAAAAAATAAAACATTTTCAGATTTTTATGTCATTTTTTGAGCATGGTGGCCTCATTTTTAATATTTAAATGAAGGGCACAGCTGCAGATAGGGCGGTGTATTTGCAGGCAGTATGTGTGTCTGTTTTGGGTGCGAACAAGGATGTAATTAACGGCGGGGAGTAAATGGGCAACCTGCCCTGACAGAGAGCCAGAGTGACACAATGGCCTGCATCAACATACAAATCCCAGCATGCACACTGTTTTTCATCCACGCCATCCCTCACAACCCCAGCTCTCCCCTCACTCGTCAGCTCTTTACTCATTCTCCTTACCCCCTCACACTGGCACAGGGAAAGCAGACAGGGGTGATTTGCATGTAGCACTGTGCCCGTCATGCCAGTGAGAATCAGTAATGTGACGCAAATCAGCCCACTTTGTCCTATCAAGAAGTGATGCTGAGCCAGTGGGCAGCCTGCACTAACACCTCACTGCTTCGCTGACGCTGCCTTTGACTTTGAAGGCTGCGTTTGCTCACCTTTAGTGTCTGTTTGCAGGCAAAGTTTAATCCCAGATCGACAACTGCACGGCAAAGCGCTAGCTTGAATACTGAGGAGTGCCACTCATTGTTTTGTGTGCTGTCTGCCGCGACGAGGTGGCTGTTTTTCCTCATGTTCTCTTGCTTTATTTGTCTCTTTACTTACTGGCAGGTTGATTAAACTTACATGCCAGTATCAAGCACACATGAGCAACAAATGCTGACATTCCTGCCTTGCTTGTGTGTCCATGTTGTGTGGCTGAGTGCTTTGCGAGCATATTCGACAGGCCGGGTTATAATGAGATCCCCCAGGCCGAACGCAGGCTGCCTGTAAAACAACAGATGTGACTGGGCTCGCTCAGCCTTCCTGTCCCTCCACACTCGCTGACAGAGCTGTCACTCATCTGTGGGGGAGATGACTGACAGGTGAGGAGGGCAGGACACGGGTGAAGTGCTGTGAGGACAGGGGGAAAGCTGACACTCCACATCGCACAGCTCCGCGCTCTCCAAACAAAAAAAAGACAGGCGAACCATCCTAAATGTCAACAGCTTTATCGCACTGCCAATGTGATGATGATCAGACCTTAAACTTCGGCTGCAGATGCGACACCTCAAAAGCAAATAGAATAATCTGACATTTAAAATGCATTTGGTGACTTTTGATAAGGTGCCAGCTATTATCACACCAGAGATCAACCACTTGCTAATGATTCAAATGCAGGAGGCTTGCAAGCTGTGGAAAAGTGTGAAGAAGTTAAGGATGTCCCCAAGCAAAATGTTTAAAACAACTGAGAGCTGCTTCAAACTGTGTTAAGGTGTCTAGTATGATGTTGAGAAAATAACAGTTTTCACACCCAGATTGTTTGGGAGAGTTGTTCCAAAACAAGAGTGCAAGAGGGCATTCCCTGTTTGGCTTACTTGAGAGGGCCCCGATTGGCCCACGCTTCTACAGAATTGGTCCCTGGTCATGATTAGAATTAGAGAGGGTGGCTCCAGTTTGAGACCCAAGACCAGAGGAAACTGCTCAAAGCTGACAACTTTATTAGAGCTTGTCAGATGTTTGACGATGACGATATTCATTTAAGTCAGACCAAAGATGGAGGAGACAGCTAGCCATTAATCATTCATTAATGCTGCTTCTGATTGCTGTAATCAATCAGTCTGTATTCATCAGAGAGATATGTTTTTTTTTTTTTGAACTTGGGCTCATATTATTATTTTTAGATCTTGCCAAGTATATAATATAACTGGACTGTGGGCAGCAGTTTGCCCCCGGGTCATAGTTTGGACAACCCTGCCATAGAATCACTTTATGTGCACAGACACAACATATCATTAATTTAGCCAATGGTAAACATTACTCTGTGGCCAAAATCAGTATCTCAGTCTAAAAATTGGGACTTGGTTGGTCAAAATAACAGACTTTGTTGTGAGCAGTTTCATGCAGGAACTGCTTTTTACCAATAGAAAAATATCAATGTTCAAAAAAGGAAAAATAATTTGTTAATCTGAGAGACCTGTTTTTTTTTCTGTTTTTTTTTTGTATGCTACTGATGCTTTTCAATAAAGCTGAAGTGATTCAGTGTAAAAAAAATGCAATGTAGATTAATCAAGTATCCGATTACTCGGTTAATCGCCAAAACAGTCGATAGAGCACTCAATTATAAAAAGAATTGATAGTTGCAGCCCGACATTACTCACCACCTTTAAAGCAGGTGACCACAAGACTCAACCTCACAGACTGAAAACATACATTTTCATAGTGTAATCCAGCTCTTTTAAGCAAGAGAGTTTACACTTTTTGAAGCAGCTCTCAACATTTCCACATCACTAACAGCTTCTCTGCCGACACCTCCACAGATGTTACAGTGTAGTAAGGTACCATGCTATCTTGTGTCCTATATGATTTGCTGTAGACACTAGCGAGTCAGTTCTTTATGCAGTGAGTTTTTGGACATTCATATCATACAGTAAGTCTCACACATTGATAAACATGCTCATCTTTATGATCAACAGTTGATTTCTTCTACAAAACAATGACTTGTTTGGTAGATAACTTTGCTAACTTTCTTCTTAAAATGCAGAGGGAAACTTATAGTCATACAACACTGGCTCTGAAACAATGACGAAAGGTCAGCCCTGACTTTTTTTTTTTTTTTTTGGCCCACTATAAATTCCTTTTGTGTAGTCATGAAACAATCCAAAGGAAATGTGGCATCTGTATTTTTTTTAACTGAACTGGAATAACAAAACCAAATAGGTGTAAGAACTTCCATAAAAAGTTAGCATTGTTTCTTTGAAATAGCTCTCAATCAAAATCAGAGAATTGTGTGAAGGTGCCTGTTGGTGACTCAGTGGAGGACTCTAGTGTGACTACTGTTAGCAGTGCTAGCTTGATAGGTACCATGCACATGCAAACTATGGTTGCACATTGTCACACTCGAGAGTAAGATGTGCTGTCTGACCTGAGAAATCCTACAATCAATCATATGTTCATATGCTCTATTCTTTCAGTCAAAATACTGCCAGCCATACTGTTCTTGTTAAATACTATCCATTCACATCGCTGGCTTATTTGAATCCACATTGAAAATCTATTCAGCATCATACGGTGGCCCTTATTTTGAATCGCATTGGTCACAAGTGGCAGACAGCTGCATTTATAACAATGTTGGACTAGCGACCTGGGGGTCACATGTGCAACCCACCCACTGCTTCTTCAATTTGACCTCAGGTTCTCTAAGTAATTCAAAATGACTGCCTACTGTGCAGTCTCGGCAGCAATGGTGTGTTGTGAGAGGCCCAACAATCCTACCACATTCAAAGACGGAAAGCTTTTTTGTCTTTGTCATCAGGAGGTCATTACTGCGTGAATACCCGACAGAAATGACATAAAATCCAAACTTTTGCACAGATTTTGTCTTTTAAAGATTATGGTCTTAAACTTTTGAACAGCTGAGAAAAGAATGTTTACGTTTTAAGGTGCTATGAAGAGAATCTATTTGCGGCGACATAAAGACTCTGCTACCCATGAGCACGTGCAGCGACTGTCGTAATGCTGCGTTCCAGTAACCTTGGAACTGGAAGTTACATCATCTCCAACTTATCTGCGTTCCGGTTGAAGTCTGAAAAGTCGGAAAAAAACATGCCGATTTACCAGGCTATTGTTAGCTGCTGCTATCACGTCCTGCGTTGTTATTCACAAATATCACATAAAAAATGTGATTATCACTATGGCAGCATTTTTGTAAATATAAGTCTAACAATACTATGTATACAGCTGATCTAGAGCGACACACCCCAGTCAGAAGTGCAAATAAATTGATTATTACAAGAGCTAAATAACTGTTCACACTGGTGGCATCCTCTTCGATTGTCATCTCGGGGGTGCGGAGGTTTCACCGAGTTCCCAGTAGGAAATTCCAACTTCGGGGGACATTGTAGTTGCAGTTTCCTACTGGAACCTGGAAATTCCTACTTTTGACTACAACTGGAACGCACCAAAAGACGTGACCCAAGCCAGCGCGTGTGTTTGTTGTGGTTGTAATGCAACTCTGACCTTCCTCAGAACTCTGCATTGTTTTACAACTTCTTTTTTCTACAACTTACAGGATGCAAAGCGACGAGGTAATGTATCTCTTTCTAGTTACGTAGCGGTAGTTTTTGATGTGTGACATCAAGCAATTTTTGGAAAACTTAGTATGGTAGTTTTGTAGCCGGCTATATATCGCTACTTACAGCCCGGTGCTCTAAGACGTGTCCGAATAATATAAATTTGCTCTAGTTTTAATTGTCTTGTTCCCAAAGTTGAGTATCCAGGCCAGTCCAGCCCTGTCCGACTTGACTGGAAGGCTAAGGAATAGCATTTATAGGTAACCTATTTTGATGCTATAAAACTCATCTTAAAGTGTGCATTTCGATCAGGCATATATCTAAAAGTGAGACTTCTTTTTGTAATTACTTAGAAACTCCTCACAGTCCCTTTAAATTCAGATTTCAATTCATTGGCAGCTCAGTATTTTTTGTCTCACATTTCATCCATGTATTTGAAGCTCTATTTAGAACTTCTTAAGATCCACCAGTGCAAAATGCAAATTCTAACATGTCTTTAACTGATCATAAGATTTTGATTGGGAGCATAATAATTTAGCCGTCTTGTTAACAGAAATGCCTATCTCTAATTTAGACAGAGCATTTGACCGGGATAGCTGGCCTACATTGCTAAAAATGATCAAGAATTGCTTCATCCCCCTCCTCTAAATCATGTGCCGACTAAAAATTATGTGACTTTGTTTTGCCAACTAACTCTATACATCCCTAGATAAAGTCTGATTTTTTTTTTTTTTACTGTGAATGCTCACATTTTAATATTGTAGCCTCCCATGAGTACCACTTTGGTTGAAACTCTTTTTGAGGGGAAAATAATCCAGGATGTGATTTTTCACCTGTCTTTCTTCCAACAGTCCCTTGAGAGTAAGCCAGACGGGGAGCTGGCAGGAGCTCCCAGTCAAATGTTACCACAGATTGCCAGTGACATCACAACAGAGGGTCTATGCAAGGCCAAGAGCGAAAGGGTGTGCACACGAACACACAGAAAAAAAACACATGGAAAATAATTTAAAAAAACACCCCTGTGCTCCTAGGCAGACAGCCACTGGCCCACTGCCCCTCAGTCAATAGATGTGCATTGTACTTCATCCAACAGGAACCGGCTGCATAAACCTGTTTCTGCACCATGCAGGCTCAGTCCACAGAGAGACAGAGCAATTAGCCAAAAGTCGGGTGAGATGCAACCCAGTGATCCTAGTTTTGTGTTTTTTATGGATAACTGACTTCTGAAATAGTACATTTTGTGTCAGCAACATTTAAAGGGACTAATTGCCATGTACAGGGATCACCAGCATGGACACTGTTATATCTTCTGTTGATTAGGGGAAAAAAAAAGCCAATATGCAAAAAAACACAGATGACAGGGTCACCGTAATGTGACTGACCTTTGATGTATCAAAATTAGGACTTGTTGAGGCCAATTAGATTTCAGTGGGCCCCTGTGAGTCCTTGCTACCACATGATTGTCCCTGTTTGGAAAAGAACGATACTACATGCAAAATTTATACAGTTTATCTCCTTGTTAAGACATAAAACAAGAACAAACTGCACAATGTTGATAGTCTTTGCAAGAGGGTTTTAACTTTAAGATGAAGGAAAATGTTGGCACAAACTGACTTTTAAGTCATGATACAAAGCGGATACTGCAGAAATGAGCATGATCAATGCTGTTTTCTGCTGCTTTCTGCTATTTTTTAGCTAGGTTGCGAGCTTGTAAAGTTGGTGTATCAGACTTTCCAACAATACAAACAAAACCAATTGGTTGTTATTAAACAGTCAAGCATGTAATGCATGTTTGTCTGCTTTTAGGTTTGCTAAGGGTCAATTTGAAAAGAGCTGGGGTGCTGCATTTGGCATTTTAAACCTCTGCTTTAGTGGGCCTGGATCCAGAAAGCACAAACATAAAACAATGGCTCAGAACTTCACTTGGTGGTAAATAAAAACTTTCTAAAAGAGCTTTTTCATGTGTTCTATTAGTTTTGCTTCATAGTGTCTTGATTACACAGAAGAAATGATAAATATATAAAACAACTAACCACAGACTTGCCATGGATATTCCACAAGTAATGTGTACACACATTTAAAACAAGCAAACCAATTCTGTCCACAAAATTGCTCCAAAACCAGTTGGTGTTCCTCCCTCCTCTGGATCATTTGGGCATATGTGAACACATCAATCAAACTCTCTTAGAGAAACAAAACAGCACCAGGATTTCCTTGAAGAGATGGTCCTTAGTCACCTCCAGCCAGACCCCGGGGTGGTTTGTGTGCAGTGAGAACACAATTAAACCAGAGTAAACAAGCCAACAGGTTGAATCACCACACTGCAGTATTAGGCCTTTGGCAGCAGCAGCAGCCACATTAAGGATCATAATGATAATTTTCAATCCTTAATCCTCTCTACATTCAGTGCTCGGGCACTGATTAGCATAAAAATATCAGCAGCCTGACATTACTCACCGTCTCATCTGCACAGCATCACAGAACTGGACAACGCAGACTGGTTAGAAAACTCATTTAATTCCTGGAACTTAGTCCAGTTTTTCAAACCAGAGGAAATGTTCTTTTTAACACTTCATCCTTTTTAACAACCTGGCCTTCACTTTCCAGTGGCACTGTCAGGGTTTCTTTGCAGACCCTGCTCATTTGTGTGATGGTGTTCGTAGGTACTACATTAACTTGTGACCTTTAGCTGCCTGTATATTAAACAGACATAATTCCAACAGACCATGATAGCAGTAATGGATAATGAAATAGGCATTTATTTTCTCTGTTATGTAATTTTTTTTAATAATAAAGAAAAACACAAGATAAAATCTGATTTTCAATGACACACTTATAATTTTTCTTACTTAAGATACTGTAGTTTGAGTCTTAGTATCTGAAATCTAAGTCATAAAGACATGAAGTGGGAGGAGGAAACGTGGAGAAAGGGAAAAGTTTGAGCAGTGTATTTGTTTATTGATGAAACCCTACCAATCAATTCATTGTGTGTAATTGATATAATTGCAAATTACAATGTTTAATACCTTTAGTCTCCATGAAAGTCACTAAAAATGAAATGAAAGCTTACTGTGTTGAGCTGCCAGTGACTCAAAAACCAGCAAACACTTAGAACTGTAAACAAAGAACAAAATCACAGTGGCAGGCCTTTTCAATCAAAAGGCAGTTTATTCAGCCAGATTTACAAGACTGAGAGCTGGAGTCTGCTGGTCGTAGGAAATGGTCATTGAGGGTCCACCTGGTGAAACTGAAAAGCTGTTCTGTAAAGCATGTCGATGTGTCTGTGGCTGGAGTGGCTTCATCTTATACCTACACAAGACGAACAAACCCTACATACACACTGAGCTTTACTCCGACAACTGTGCCTGATAGCAGACACAAATTTGATAATTAGCCGTAAAATCATGGAAAAAAGGTCCTTTTAATTTCCATTAAATCACAAAATTGTCAGCATAATGAGCAAAAGTGTCATGTGACTTGCATGGTACACCTTTCAATGTGATTTTTATGATATGCACATAACTTAATAGTGGTAAAAAATTTAATATTGTTTAGCCCTGGCGGCTTAAGCCCAATAACCAGTCTACTGGTTCTACCTATTAAGTATGGGGATAAGATTACAAAGTACATTAAGACCCAAATAAGAAATATTGTTGAATAGAAATGTAATAAACATACATAGAAATTGAAAATACATTTGTCTCACATGGTTTCTTTTGTTTAGGAAAAGCAGTGTATATCACACGAGAAAAGATATTGCATTGTTTGTTTTTTTCCCCAATATTGCTCAGCACTAAAACATACAAACGCAAACATTATAAATGATAACACACAAATTAACATAACGTACAACTAGGAATGAACAATACTATTGGAACAATATTGCCATCAGCAGGTATTTGCCTGAAAAGCTGATTAGTTGTAGCAACAGATATGGATATTTTGCAGATATCTACAGCTGATATTTTGACCACACACATTGGCTTTTAACATCCAAATTAATAGCTTCACTGGCAAAACAATGTACAATGTACCATGTAGTTTACCTCATCATCATGCAGTGTCCATCTTTAGGAATCAAAGGTCTGATATATTAAAGAATGATGTTTTTCTTGCCTCACTTCTGTTTCTAGCACAAATGGACTGTATCCATGAAAGGGACAGATCAATTTTAGTTAAGCCTATCCTTTGGGCTTTTGCCACTTCACATAAGTAGCTAAACTGGTATCGGTGAAACTGAGCCATATCCGAAATCAGCAAAGGCCTAATATCATGCATCCCTACTTTCAACTTAATACATCCATAGCGTATCACAATACTAGAAAAGCACTCGGAGAGTGCAGACCTCCGCCAGCACCACAGTCCTCTCCCATATTGTGATTTTTACCATAAATATTAGTCCTACCTTTATTCCATGTAAATATTTAGATCCCTTGACCATGAAAACATACCATTAGCAATTGGTTTCATAATGATATCTATTTTAGTTCAGTAGTTATTCATGAAAATCTCATTTTTCGTCATGGCAGATCCAGACGCTGATCCGGATCAACACCAAAATCGAAACTTCTTCCTTTTTCCATGCTGAACATTTCCTGCAAATTTCATCAAAATCCATCCATAACTTTTTGAGTTATTTTGTTCACAGACAGACAAACAAACTCTCCTGAACACATAACCTCCTGGCAGAGGTAATAATACAGCATATGATAGGATACCATAACATGAAGTAACATAACAGTAGAAGTCATCAAACCTTCGAAAAGGCATTTCTGAAATTCTGAGTTATTAACAAAGTGGAAAACTGCCCTATCACGCAGTGTTTACTAAACCTTAAAAAAAAAACCTTGATCTGCATCCATATTCAGATCTCTACCAAAATCCGATCACTTCTCCCTTGTACAATGAGCAGCATGCTCCAAAAAGATGTCATCTAAATCCTCAAGGGACTTTTTCGCAATAATGTGGAAAAATACCTTATTTCGCAATGTTATCAAATCCTTATTTAAGATACCTGGATCTGCATCTGATTTTTGGTCACCACCAAAATTCAGTCAGTTATTTCTTGTGACTGACATTCCCTGAAAATGTCATAAAATAGGGAACTTTTTGAGTTTTCTTGCTCACAAATGGGCAGATGGTTGGACAAACAGTAAAAGGGACAAAAAATGTGAATTAAGCCTTTAACCCTGTTCAGGCCCTGTTCTTCATTCATATACATACTTCGGAAAGGTCATCTGTGTGCAGTGAGACACTCAGTCTGACAATAAAAATGAAATGTTTTGTTCTTGTCAGTGTTGTACACAAGTTAATCTCTGTGCTGTAGCTCTCTGTTTGCTTTATGAGACAACATGTCATTAGCAAATAATCAAGCTTGTTCTCATTATTGCAGCACATTTTAATGAGCTGTGTACATCCACAGCATGGCCTCCAGAGATGAGCCATCACGCAAATGCAATGTTCTGCTAATGTGTGTAAATTAAACAGCCTCTTTTTATTTTCTATCTTTGGGGTAGAACAATTAATGTAACTCTGTCCACCATTATTAGCAGATTGACTCCTTTAGCAAAACATTTCATTAACAGCAGCCTCAGAGCTTGTATAGCAACTCTACAACAGAAGCATTGCTATTCTGTCCTTACATGAGCTGGATTTTTTTCAGGTAAAATATGCAGCGTCTCCATCATCAGAGAAGGCTATGATGCATGACCTACTCGACTTGGCTGATAAATGATTTATCAAAAGCACACACAAGCTTTGGAGGTAAAGTGCTGTGGACACACAGAGAGAAGCTCTCAGAAAGAGGGATTAGAGCGAGTAAAGGATCTGAGAGCAGGACATTGAAGCTCCAGATGGCATCAGTGACAGGTGTGATCGTGATTGGGAGTTACGCCTCTCTTGTGGCACTCCGACTGCTTAATGGGTGATAATTCTGCTCTAATTCTAGACACACATCACATCATAAGACAACGGCCTTGGACATGGATGACTTACACTGACAGGAGAGTTAGTACTGCACCAACAGCCTCTGTTATTAATCTACGAAAGCAGAGAGAACAGAAACATTTTCAGGGATGGTAAGTGTTATTTGGAAACACATATAGACTGCAACCTTTAATTAGACACCAACAGTAAAAGTATAACTAAAATAATAAGTAAAAATCCCAACTCCAAGAAAATTGGGTAGTTGTTTAAAAGATAAATTAAATCAAGAAATTAACATTTGCAGACCGACAACCTATAGTCAATTGAGTCTGCTACAGAGACTGGAAATTAAATGTTCAAACAGATATAGTTTATTTTAGCAAATGTTAAATTAATTTGAATGTAATGCCATACAGCATGTTCCAAAGAAGCTGGGGCAGGGACATGTTTACCACTGTGCTACATCTCCTGTCCTTTAAACAACATTTAATAATCATTTGGGAACTGAGGACACAAATTCTTGAAGCTTCATAGGTGGAATTCTTTCCCATTTTTGCTTGATGTATACCTTCAGTTGCTCAACAGTCCTGGATCTTTGTTGTTGTATTTTTAGCTTGATAATATGACACATTTTCACAGACAGGTCTGGACTGCAGGAAGGCTAATCTCACACCTGAAGTCTTTTACTGTGTGGCTATGCTATAACTTGGCATTATCTTGCTAAAATAAGCTTGGACATCCCTGGATATGATGTCACTTGGATGGCAGCATATTTTGCTCCAAAACCTGTTTTTACCTTTCCACATTAATGATGCATTAACAGATGTGCAAGTTACCCATGCCATGGACACTAAAACACCCCATGCCATCACAGATGCTGGCTGTTGACTGGATAGTCCTTTTCCTCTTTAGTTCGTAGAAGACAAGTCTATGATTTACAGAAATAACTTGAAATGTGGACTCGTCAGGCCACAGAACACTTTTCCACTTTGTGTCAGACCATCTTAGTTGAGCTGAGGCCTCGTGAAGAGTGTTGTTCATATGGCTTCCTTTTTGCATGGGGTTGTAACTTGTACATATAGGTGTAGTGGAAAATATGTTAAGTTACAATGGCTTTCCAAAGTGGGAACGCTCTTTTTATATTCAATCATGACACTCAGCTGTTTTCAATAACCTGTTCATCTGGTGTTTTAAGGCATTCCTCAGATTTCCTTGTCTTTCGTTAAACTTCAAAGCCTGTAAATATTTGCAAAAATAAAGTTTATCATTTCAAACGTTAAGTATAGTCTTTGTAGTGTAGTCAATTGCACATTTTTTATTCTGTTTTAATTTCATGACTTCCCAACTTCTCTGGAGTTGGGGTTTGTGTCATAGTTTATTTTTTTGCAAGGTCATTCCCATATCAGCATTCTGACATTCAAAACTGGTATAAAATATGCATAGAAAATAAAATCCTGCATTTGGCAGGCAGATGTGGCAGGTCAGTAGAATATTAATGAACTGCTAGGGAAGTAATGATGAAGGGCTTAAAGTTTTCAATCAAAAGCACACTGCAGTTACTGTTACAATACCCAGTTTGCTTTTAGTTTTACTATCTTCACTGAAAATGCACATGAAAAAAAAAACATTTTAGACCCTCTCTTTAAAGTATTTATTTTAGACAGTGACTTGGTGACCATGGATTGACTGCAGAAACAGATTTTCACAAAAAGAGCTGGCTCCCAGAGGAGGACAGACTGTGCCTCCACTTTGACACCAAACAGGGAGAGACAGAGTTCCACTATCTCACATTGGGCTCTAAATATGAGGCCAACAGGGAGGAATACCACCCCCAAGTAATACACAGACTCACAGTTTTAAAACGGCAGCAATACCCAGAAAATACCGTCTTTGTGGGAGGAATGCAGAGCCTAAAGATTCCTGCAGCCAAATATATATATATGTGCAAGGACTTGACTTACATACAACTTCAGACACACACAAAAGGCAAGTTCCCATTTGTCTCTTGCTGACTCTTGAACTGGCCTCACACCAGTAATACTGCATCAAGCTTTTTTAGATTTGATCAATTTCCAACTTCATAATCAGGTATAATATCACAACCACTGATGGGTGTGGTAAATAACATTGATTGTCTCTTCATCATGGCAGTGGGTGCGCTATATTATTCAGAAAGTGAATGTTTTGTCCTTACAAATGGTGAAATTTAAGTATTAGAGCAAGTTTGACTGGGCCCAAATTGTGGTGTCTAGATAACTGGGTAAATACATCTCCAAAATGGCTGTTCTTATGGGGTGTTTCTGATCTGCAGTGGTCGGCAACCAAAAGTGGTCCACGAAAGGGTTAAGGTCATGGGCGACCAAGGCTCATTAATAAACGTGTAGAACAAAGGCTGGCCTGTATGCATGTTTTCGTTGTGAACTTGATTCCAGGAATTTATCAGAAACTAGTGTTCTATATCCCATATAATTTTGGGCTTGAGAACCTGAAGGTACTAACGGCTAACTCACTTCCACGTTTTTGGACTAGTTCCTGCTCCCTCTATTGGTCTGATCGACAGAAAAATTGTCAAATAACCTTCAGGATAGATATTTCAAAAGGTTCTACCCAGCAAAACACGATGGGCTGTTGCCCAGATAGACTAGTGGAAAGGATACTATCTCGTATGTACTGATCTGCCTATCTGGAGTGTAAGGTTATTTGACAAAGCAAACAACATTCCTGATCTCTGGGAGAAGTGAGCAGGAAACTGCTGTTGAGAGAGGGGAGAAAATATTTTTCTATCAAATGTTTTTCCAAGAAATATATATTTGTTCTTTATTTAATGAAGACACTTTGTCAAGTTCAGATTAAAGTGTCACTTCAGCAGCAAGCATCTATCTAATCTCTACACAAAAGCGGCCGTAGTTTCCAGGCTTCACTGGACACTGAGCGGGCAGTGCCTCTGCAGACCAAGCTCAATTCTGCCTGATTACAGATATTGAATCAGGTGGATCCATCTGCAACAACAGCAGCCTACATGGAGACCGGGCCTGAGTAGCAATGATAAAAACTGGTCCATGATTCAGACTCGGGCAAATGAGCTAGTTTGGAAAATGTGCTGAAGTTGTATTATATATATGAGGACTTAAGTTATTTGTCTTCTCTTTTCGTGTTAAATAAGTAAATCTGATTATTAGTGAACAACATCTGGTTAATGGGATCTGCATCCCATTAACCAGATGGTTTTTTATTTCAAGCTATAAATGAGTTTGGCTGTTTTTTCCTTTTTTTTAACACGCATGTTTGAGTTTCTGTTATTTCTCTAACAATTAAAGTCGAAAAGGGCAAACAAACCCACTGACAAATGTCTACATGTTCAAAGGTGTGTGGGTGCAAATTTCCTATAGATCCAGTGTTTCTTTCGTGGAGACTCTTAAGTCTTCTGGGGCACTAGTTATTGGCTTGTTTTCTTGAATTGAATTTACTTGTATGTAGCTCAATATATCACCAAAGACTTACCATGTTGGGGTTTAAAAATTCTCTCCACTCTGACTCAATAACCAGCCAGATTTCATCTCTCCATGGCAGCTGAGTGGCTACAGCTTTATGGATTGGATGGGACTGTCTTCCAGCGGAGTACTTTATCATTATTAACTTCCCTCCCAAGTGGCATCATTTCTTTCAAATCATTCCCCCTCTCTCTTTGAGACACAAGAGCACTTTGTCTCCCTGTTCCTTGCTTTTCTTCATTTTTCCCCCCGCTGTGGAGGCTCTTGTTTTCAGAGGATGCTATGTACCGCTGTCTTGATCTCCAGTATCACAGTCTGCCTGTCCCATTCTATCAGACACTGCTTCACTGGTTTAACAAAACAAAGAGAACTAGATCTACCACTAGACTGTTATATGTCGCTGCATGGGGTATAATTGTTGTACAACAAAAGTACAGTGGGGGGTCAAGAGAAGGGCGGGGGTGGTATCTGTGGAAATTTGATGGTGGATACTTTTATATTCTGTCTTTTTTAAAAAAAGATTTGATGTCTTGTGGCCTCTTGAGTCAGTGTGGATATTTCAGCAAAGACTGACAATAATCCCTCAAGATTTTTTTGCACGCAAAGGATAAACATGAGGCTCTATGGCCATGACTGTTGACCTTCTGACTCCAAAATTGATTCATTTCTAAATCAGAATAGACATTAATACAAATTTTAAACAATATCCCTAAAATACCCCTGGGAATAAGTGCTCATAAGCAAGGGATGAACATGAGGCTCAATAACATGACCTCTGACTTTTAACAACTAAAGTTTTATCAGTATATCTTTAAATCAAAATGGACATTTATGTCAAGCTTGAAGAAAGTCCCTCATTTACTTTATGCTGTTATCATTCATTTTTTTCCACTATTTTCATCATATTTTCTAAAATCACTAATATCAATAAGTCATTAACTTTTCTTACCTTTTCTGTCCTACTGGCATTACTGTTATTATATTCCTATAGGCGTTACTCCAGGAAACATTTTTTAATTTGCTGTACTTTCTCCATTATAACACACACCCCAAATTTTCACAATATTTGCCTGAAAACCCTGTACTCGAATATAACGCACACCCAAATGTTGCACAAACCTTTTTTTCTCTCAGACAACTCAAAAATGACTTATTCAAAGTTTTAATGAATGAAATTTCAGTTCTTTCACAACAAATACTCAATTTTGTTTCCCTCAAATGAACACAGAGACACCTTTTGCTTCACGTATGCAAAACTACTCCATTTCTGCCCGAGCATGCTCAGTTGTAATGAACAGACTAATCAGAGAGCAGCTATCAATATGCCGGTGTCATCGACCAATCACAGAGCAGCTTTTTTGTGTCCCCTTGCTCACAAGATGTTAGTGCACAGTGTTTGCCCGTGAGTGGTAGCACTTGAGAATTAAATGATGATTACACTAAGTTCAACAAATTAAGACCCAAAATACTGTATTTGAACAGTTTAACTGTCAGTTTAACAAGAATTATGCAAGTTTGGCAGGATAGAGAGAGTATATTTCAGCTATTGTATCAGATATGTAACAATCGTGATGTTGGCCAGACATAATATTTTATGTATTTTTAAGTGTTTTGCTTGGACTCGTGTATAATATGCGACTGGAAAATCAGAGCATAAAAGTGCGATGTAAGTTAGAAACGAGGAAATGTGCTTAATCTTTGATTTTGCCCTCACTTATGTGACTGCTTATGTCATTGTTAATGCCTCGCCCTCACCCACATTTACTATAATAAGGTGCCTTGCACTAGTTACTTGAGTTTGATGAAGAGCAGAAGCATGAAACATCACTTATGGACCTTTTCCACTAGCACGCCTTGGTCCTACTCTACTCGGCCCTACTCGATTTGCAGAGTGTTTCCACTAGCCCGGTACCTCCTAAAACAAGTTAGTTTTAGTACCTACTCCACTCTGGTTCCAAGCGAGCTGAGACGATACTAAAAGATAACGTCACCGACTGCCGGCTACTAATTGGTCAGACAATGTCGTCATCGATGAGTCATGAGCGCGACGACCTAGCATGCTAGAAGTAGCTACCGTTAGCTTACCCTCATACGTCTTTTCTTTGCAGCTCAATTGCTCTCGTCCTCGGCTTCATTCTGTTGTATAGCTTTCAAAACTGTCCTGTGCTTCTCAAAGGGTATTTCTTCTTGCCACCTGCAGCCTTCTTCTGCTTCTTTTTTTACTCTGTGACAAAAAGCCACCGATTGTTGTGTCGCACTCAAAATGACGTCACCGCAGTGCCGCTCAGCTGTTGAAAGCAACACTGCACCCCGTTGGGCAGGCGACAGGGGCTAATGGAGAGAAGCACAAGGCTAGTAGAGTAGAGCCGGGTAGAGTAGAGTAGGGCTCATGGAAAAGGGCCATTGGATTGGATAAGATTGTACTTTATTAATCCCTTTGGGATAAACTCCCTCAGGGAAAATAATGATCAGTAGCAGTTGATTATTACAGATTAAAGGATATATAAAATGAAATAGATCGCAATAAAGCTATTGATAAATAACACATTAATATAAATATACGTAAAATAAAAATATAAACTTGGTGCAATAAAAGAGTTAAAGCTCGGAGTCCTGCAGGGTGAAAGCCATTGTTTTGGCTCCCTGTGCTAATTGATTTTCAAGTGAGAGATTAAAGAACATCCCTCAATATTGTTCCTGAGACAAAGTGTTTCGAAGCTTAATGATCCCCCTTGGGACCTATGACCAATAAAAAATTGATGAATTTACCCTGAGTCATAATTGTTCGACAGAAACTCTCAAAGTGCTCTTTAAAGAACTATCTTGAGTATGGGATGAACATGAGGTCACAGAGAAAAGGGATTTTATAAAATGAAAAACGGGTATTGTGTATAGCTATAAATGCAATTCACAGCTGTCAAAAAATGGTTTTGATATTACAGAAAGAATGTTCCTGTCACCAAGAATACAGCATCTGTTTTTTTCAGAATCTCCATCTCAAACAGTCATCATAATTGGCATTAATTCAGTGTTAGCAAGCTGTGAAAATGTAATTTCCAGTTGAAGAGTCTCAGTTGGAGCTTAGCTAAAGATGGAAGAGCATTACACTGTCTGCTGAATTGGTTTTGCCAGACGGAGATTGCCCTGGCTCCTCTGCTGAGAGGGTCTCGGGTTAATAGATCAATGGCAGAGGAGGTAAAGAGAGAATAAAAAACAGAGTCAGAGAATGAATGTTTGGAGGTAGGAAGGATGTGTGAAGGAGGTGGGGGGAATGAGTGATTGGCTTGATTTCCCCCGTGTGTCTGTCATCATTGAGGGACCGGCTCTGGCTCCATCAGTCGGCCTCGAGTTCGTCTGCGGTCCCTAATGCCGCTCCTGCCTACATTACACGGCTATTTGCAGGAAGGCGCTGTGGTTTGATGGTCAGCCATTTTGGTCATCATTGCCTCTTTGCAGGAGATGAAGGAACAGAGGGGAAAGGCAATTTCTTATTTGGCTTCCCTTTTCATCTTTTCTTCTATAAATACAGTGTGAAGATTTGCTGCATTGTGTTTATTCATGCTGAAAATCTTTTATTAGACTCTGGTTTGCTATTTCTCTGTCTTGCCATGCCTTTGTTGCTTTGTTTCTATTGTGTGATTAATTCTGTTTGTGTGTGTGCTGCTTGTGTGTGTCTGCAAGGGCTTGGCGATACTGTAAAAAGCTAACATTGTGATATTTCTTTAGTTTTAAGATTGCTATTACTTTTTATTAAAAATTTAAAACACATGGGATGAATGCTGTTAGTTTTATATACATTATTCATTATTAATCAAACAATTATGTTCTTGTTTTGGCCTTTCAATCCTTTCAAAGTTTAAATATAAATTCCTATTGTCATCAACACTTGCTGAAAGTAGCTCCCAGCAGCCGCATGGAAACAAAGGGCAGGAAAAGAGAAAAGCAAAAGAGGTGTGATGAGCTTCCTTAAACTTATACAAATGGGCTTACTACTTTTTGTTGTGTTTCTGTAATGTCATTAGGGAAGGAATCAAAAACCAATTCTAGTTCAGAATCTATAGCCACTCCCTCAGTGAATCTATATTATTTGTCTTTTTGTTTTCCCTTCACTGAAGTGACAAAATGGTCACTTCAGTGAAGGGTCAGACGTGACCAAAATGTGGCCTTATTTCTTAACAAAAAGGTGTTTACTGCATCATTTTGAGTAAGTGGAACCTTCAGCAGCCCGCAAAAGCATTTACAGTGGGTATGGAAAGTATACATACCCCTTAAATTTTTCACATTTTGTAACATTGCAGCCATTACCTAAAATCATTTAAATTCATTTTTTCCTCATTTATGTACACTAGGGCCTGGCCAATTTAATCAGCTAATTATAGCCCTTTAGAAAGTATTCAACATCAGCCAGCAGGGCTCTCAAGTGCGACCAAAATTTGTAAGAGTGCGCCTAAAATTTTTTTTTGGTCGCACCGGTGCGCCTGACGCTCCTGGTATGAAAACAAGTCCCTCATCTCTCTCTTAAATCCAAAGTTTAGAAGTTGAGAGAGCACATATCGATATACCTACAAAGTAATATAGCCTATTAATGTTGACAAAAGTGACGGCAGTGGCGGAAAATCTGCCTAAAACTGACAAAACACATCGCCTGCTTCTCCTCCTCTGTCTCCGTTTTACAGCAGCGCCGAGAAGCACACACACGCACGCATGCATGCACGTCATATGCACACACGCACACACAGCCCTCAGTAATCATCCAATCAGCTGTCAGTATGCAAAAGAGCCCAGACTCTGTGGTGTCAGGTTACAGCAGAGATCGATAGACGGAGACGGAGTGGAGCGGAGTGCTGCCGAATACGTCTAAGAGACTGTCAGATAATTCATAATCAAATACAATTACAAGTAAAACAAAGTAAAGTTTCATATAACATCTATATTTGTGCAGTCCTTTCTCCTGTTAAGGGGAAAGTTTCTTAGTCACACAGGCACAGAGGTGTGCTCACACTCACTGAGGACGAATGAGCTGACTGACAGCCCCCGACTGAACATTAAGCTGGGCTGTAAAAAAAAAAAAAATAAAAAAATTGAAACAAGAGAAAAGAATAAAGATAAAAAGTAGTAAATGCTCTGCCCTTAAAGTCGTTTTCATAAATTAGTTTGAGAATTGTTTGTTATTATTGACCTTAGTTTCAGTTTTGTAAATATTGACTGTAGTGTGTGAAGTCTTATTCTATAGGTTCAAATTTATTAGAGAATAAGTCCGTCCAGTTAAATATTATGTTGTTGGTTGTTAAAATATGGATATTTATTTCATTTTCAGCTCAGTATAGCACATTAGCTCTTAATATTTTGAAATATTTTATTTAATTTGAGATGTTTGAAATATTAAATTTCAGTTCAGTAAAGCACTTTTATTTGGAGATGTTTTGTTCTGCTTAGTGTTTTAGCTTGAATTTGTAAATTTTATTCAGTGAAGCATTTTAAACGCTCTGTTTTTCTCCAAATGTATAATTTTGCTTCAAATAAAGACAAGCATCTTATTCTTGTTTAAAAAGCATTTACATGATATTAAAGTTATAGACGGTGATAAAATGGTGACCCTTTGGCGTTAAAGGCGACACTGAAAAATTTGGGTGCACCTACTTTTTGTTCTGGTGCACCATTGCAACCAACTCAAAAAATTAGTCGAGAGTCCTGGCCAGAGTTTTGCTGATGTAACGCTGATAAATTCTTAATTTCTCATAAAACGGTAAACGTTGTTCTGTGCCCAAGCCGCGCAGAATGATGACGTTGTGGAGCGTGGCGACCTGCATTGTTGAAGCGGCTCTTTGCTCTCTGGATGTATGGATGACTCGCCTACATTCACACAGAGTTGTTCTTTAAAGCCTGAAGGTCCGACATGACGAGCAACTTTTAGTGGTGCACAATGTCCCACTGCTGCTGGACACAGCGAGAACACAGGGCAGACCGGGCACCGCCAAACAGTTTTCCTGACTGATGCCAACTCTGCCATTCCCAAAACTAACCTGGACTTGAACTGGACCTTCTAGTGGCAGGGGATCAGTTTATCCGTGACTGTTTCATTGTGATTATGACAGAAATCTGGCTTTATCCGCTTGTTCCTGACAGGGCAGCTAAGCTAACTAGCTAGCAAGCTAATTATGCTGGCGTTAGCATTGTTCCTCGGAGCCCTACGACGTCATCAACAGGCTCATCCAGGGGAGACTTTAGTATCTGGTGACTTTAATTAGCCTCTTTAAGTAAGTTTGTGACATGTGCAGTGTCCCACAAAATATTTTGATTTCCTTACGTACATTACTTCATGTTTAAAATAAAAAATGGTTCTACCTGAACTAAAACCTACTGAAAGGAGGACTGAAAGGCAGACGTGACAAAGAGTTCATAAATAATCCATATATTTACATTTTAAAAAAGGTTATTTGTTTTATTTTGCAGGAATTTGCTGCAGTTTTGCACACCATTTTGTGCTTGAAAGCTGCAAAGAAAAAGAAAAATGCCTATGAAAAGAATGTTCAGTGTTTTTGTTGTTTTCCTCTCAGTTATCTGTTTACAACTTTTTAAAAAGTTGTTCTACCTTCACTATAACCTTACCGTTAGTTTTCTCTTTTTTAAGGTTATATAATTAATGTCCCAGAAGTTCAATGCTTTTTTTCCTGAATGTTATTGTACTTTAAATTTTCTCACTGTTGTAAAGTTGAACAAATACTAAAGAACCAAAAACTTAAAATGTCCTGCCTGTAATTTATAAATTCATTGTTGTGTTTTGGGACCAATTTTTTCAAAATTAATTTTATATTTATATTTTAAATTACTTGGCTGATTAATTGGCAATCTGTATTTTTTTCTGCCAAATATCTGCATTGGCCTCAAAAAAATCCATATCAGTCAGGCCCTAATAACTACATTTAAAACCTATGTAAACAAGATGCTGTGTCTCAAGGGGTTATCTACTGCTAAATTTCTATCCATTAGAGAGGAATGTAAGGGAAAATCTAGTCTGGAAATCCATATGCTGTTAAAAATCACCAGGTTTCCACATGTTTCTACTGTCAGTTTTCACAGTATATCATTAGAATTTTGTAACGGGTGAATATTTGTAAAATTACAGTATTTCATTGTATCACGCATATTGTATATTCATAGGAATTTACTGGCTACAGGTTAGTGAATTGCAGTGGTTATATGGTACTGGTGTTAAATTACAGGTGACTATTGTGAGTGCTAGACAGCTTCATACTGTAGTTTTACAGCAGATCGATGGGATTTTACAGTCATTCCTGTATAGATTACGGGTGCAGTAAAATTGCAGTAAGGTGTAAATCTGTAGTAAAATGTTTGTGAATCCACAATACCCTGTAGTGATTTTACATTTGAATACTGTGAGTTTGCAACATTTCCACTGCTGTTAAATTACCTTAAGGTGATGTGAAATCAGGTCATTACTCTGTAAGTTCCTTCATATAAATGTATATTCACAACGACTTACTGTGATTTTACAGCATTGTAATTTAATGGTATTTATTTTTGTCCCAAATGACTTTAAAAACACAGATTTTTCTAGTCCTGATCTGTGTAATTGTGAACAACTATACTGTAATGTGAAATCACCACAGTTATTAACCAGTAATTAACTGTGAAATTACAGTGATATTTTTAACACTGCAACTTAATTACTGCTCTGATTTCTCATTTAGGCTCTTTGTCTCTGCACGCCTCTGTCTTTCTGCATCTCTCCGTTTATAGAAACCTCAGCACAGCCAAGGTGTTCAACTTGAGTTGGGTTCTGCCCAAGATTATGCCTTCTAATTGAAGGTTTTCTTGCCATTTTAACTTTTAGTAGATGTTGCAAAGGACAGTACTCATAGTGGATTCATGTTGGGTCTGGATCATTTGTTATTAAATAAATGAAAAAAAGAGAGAGAGAAAGACTGACACGGGCCTTCTCTGTTAAGTGTTTTAAGATTATCATGCTTTGGTGCTGTACAAATAAAAACTGATTATCTGATGATTTCCTTTAAGTCTTTGGACAATAAGGTGATTTGTTTTTGTTATTTTTGGCCTTAAGATCAAATTAACCACTGCATTGTGGGATGTGTAGTTCCTTTTTAACAATAATGGCAATGCACTAACAATACTTCAATTAATTAAAAACTTCTATTTGAATTTTTTGATGGTAGTTTAATTTTTATTAACATCAGTATCTCCTGTTGATACCAATTAAAAGACTCAGCTTTTATGATCAAAGAGTCCTCCACCATTTAGTTTAGTCATGTTAGGTTTATTTTGTTCTAGATATCATCTGTTTTTGTCACTGGAAGAAGAAAGTTGCTAACAATTTAGGTTATACTCATGTTTGTTCTCAACATCAGTTTATTGCTTTTTGGCTGGAAAGATGCTGAGCTTTAATTTTTGCTGTGTATGCCCAGCCCTAGTGTCTGTGGGATTTACTCTGTTGTTGCCCGCCTGGTCCCGCCCTGTACGGTTTGGCTCTGTGTGATAGTTGGACGTCTCTCAGGGCTCTCATGCAGCTAACTGGGCAACGCTGGCACGTCTCTGTGTTTATGAGACAGCGGGCATGTGTTTGCTCCCACCTGGCAGAGGGAGATAGGGAGAGAGGAGGGGGCTTGAGGGGTGTGAATGAGAGGACTGTTGTGGCACTATGGGGGAGCGGGTGTGCATATGGGAGAGCAGCAGGTGCTCAGCCAATCTGGGAGGTGGTCTGATCCTCCAAAACGTCCATCTTAAGAAAAGAGTGGTCCCTGATTGGCTGCCGATCAGAAGTGACAGGAGCAGGGACGTTTCTCCTTTGCCAAAGACCCCAGTCTGAGTGCACCTGGCCTTCAGTCAGAGGACCGGAGATGTATCAGACGGGACGCTGTGTGTGGCGTTTGTGTGCGGCCGCTTTGAAGTCCTCATTTTTGGCTGGTTTGTGGAAAGGGGTGTGGCTCTTCCTCTCAGGAGAGCCGACAATGGGAGGGGCTTTGTCTCTTTGCCAACCTGCAGAGATGTGGCTGCTTTTCAGTGGGGCCTCTTTGTATTTCAGCTAATTTGGTTTTATTCTCACATCTCTCATTTCTCTAGGGGAAGCAGGTCAGTGTTCAGCCTCTCTGCTATTAGAATACCAATCAAACACCCACCAGTGCCGACTAAACACTCATCAAACCAAGAGCCAATACCCTCTGCTTCCTCTGCTTGTGTCTTTCAAGTATCTACTTAAAGGCCTGCAGAGGATCTGTGCCCAGATTACAACTGCTGCTGCCATTGCTGTGGCCTGTGTACATTGTGATACCCCCATGTTTTGTTGTCAAACAGCAAAGCTCCCCTCTTCTGTCCAGAAAAGGCCAGAGGTATACAAAACTGAAGGGCAAAGAAAATTTCATAGCCATTCTAAGTGGGCCATTTAAGGACATTTAGCCCAAGCAGTACAATGAGCCAGTTGCAGGTCTGTATGCACTTAAACTGTCCCCTAATGGACAAAATAACACTCTCTCTGCTTTATGTCACAAACAAGTGGACAGTCTCAGAGCCAGATTATTGTTTTGATCAGGAAAATTTTATGTTTTCAATGAGAGGGTTTTGTTCATCATGACAATATTAATTAACAGATTTAGCTTCACAGTTTTTTAGGCTTAACCATAATCTACAAGAGGAAGACACTATCCTATAACTAAAACATGGTGGTTAGAGTTAAAAGCATCTATCACTTCTAAAGTATAATGCCATGTTGTCACCCATTGTTTGAGGGTCTTGTTGATTGAATGACCAGATCAAGTTGGTGCCCATGGTTGTGGCTATGCTGTTTGTATTATTGCTAATCAAAATGAGCAATAATGATTGCATCTGTGGTCATTTTTGTAATCCTTTTTAGCAGTTCACCGCCAACTTTTTCTTTTAAAAATCCAATAAAGCTCAAAAATTCAAAAGTAGGCCAACACTGGATGAACTTTATGTTGGAAAATCTCATTTACATCTGTTCATCATTGATCTTTTTCAAGTATTTATCCCAAAAGCTATTGTAAAACTATGTTCACACCGAACGCAGATTTCGGTTTGTCACAATTGTGTGAACAGTGCAGATTTTGCCTCTTTCCCTTTAGCTGAAAATATCCTCTGCAACAAATGCCCCTGAAGCCCTGGCGTGACAGTCAATCAGCAAATGTGACAGGGGTGACATTACAGACTGGCGAGGAAGTATACAATTCTGTATGTCTTGAAACTCCTCTATACAGTTATATTACTGTTCAGAGACCAAATTACAGAGAAGACATGGGCAGTAAGTCTCTGGAGAGTTTTGAGTAGGGCTGGGACCATTCACTTTTCTCCCGATTCGATTTATTGCGATTTTTTAAGGTGTCGATTCGATTTAAATTGCGATTCTATGATATTGCCAATTTTTGCAATCTTTAGTTAGCTTTTTTAACACCAGCGAAAAAGATGAACAATGATGATGCCTCCAGTCTATATCAGGAAAATACACATCACATGTAAGTCAGTTTTAAGGTTTATTCAGCAATGTGTTTTAAATGTTTTTTTTTTGGGCATTTTGTGCCTTTATTGATAGGAGAGACAGTGGACAGGCTTGTGAATGGGGGTGAGAGAGTAGGGGAAGACACTCTGCAAACTGGTCACAGGCGGGATTCGAACCTGGACCGGCAGAAGCAAGTACATGGGGTGCCTGGTTGCTAACCATTTTGCCAAACCAGCACCCCCAACAATATATTTTAACCAGCTGTTTATACTCTCTCTTTTCAAAATCCTGGATTGCATATAAAAGTGGCTTATCAACCCTTTAGTCACCAGAGCTTTTTCAAGAAAATATTCAATTTTTCTATCAAGATTTAAAAAGGCTATAGTTTAAAAGTGGTTACTTTTCCCACCTTCCGTCACTGTACTTTACGGGCCGAGCATGAAGGCCTCTGCTGCCTTGACTGTGCTTTATACCCCCGGCTTCTCCCTCGTCTGCCCAGAGCTCCGTGGTCTTTCTCATTCCCAATATCACCATCACTTTTCGCGGTGTTTTGAGCTTCCTGCATCCCAGACCACGTCCCCTCGGCACTTGCCGAATACTTCCACCCTGCAACGGATCGGTATGTGCTGCTTGGGGACTGTAATGGCGCTTGGACCCGCTTGCGCTGCCCGCACATGCGCTGCTAGTTTCGTCCTCACTGGACGACTGACCGTCATCCTCAGAGAGTAAATAATCCTCAGATTCAAAGTCAGTCAATTTTTGAACAAGAAAATCGATTGAAAAATCGGCAGACAAAAAATCCCGATACTTATGTGAATCGATTTTTTTCTCCCACTCCTAGTTTTGAGTATCCAGTAAGTTCAGCTTGTACACTTTTCATAGGCTGAATGCATAGCAGCAACTTGGCTACTGGTGTTTTTTTTTTTTTTTACTTTCTTTGAGTGGTTATTATGTTATTCACCAGAGAATAGGAATGGGTAATTGATAAGATTTTATCGATACCAATGCTATTAACAATCCTAATGATCCAATTCAATTCTTTAACGATTCCCTTATTGATTCCTGCAGATTTTCCGTGTGGTCAAATGATAGCCTGTAGATTTTCAGTGGCAACAATGTCAAACACATGTCACAGCATAGATAACTGCTTCTGCAAGTTGCAGGTGTTTCTGCCCACTTAAGGTTATGCAGTTGGCACCTTTTGTTAAAAAATATTCACGATTCTAACTGCTTCTGAACCTTGTCAGTGGAAGGAATTGATAAGGGAATTGATTAACAAAAAGACTCATGATATAGATTCTTTGATGGAGCTGTTCACGCTTCTCAACTGGAATTGGTTTTTGATTCCCATCCCTACCAGAGAAATATGGTTAACCTTTTGGAAGAACTACTGAATCCACAAGAGAAAGAATTTCCCTTCTCTTGTAACCTTTAATGAAACCTGAAACACTGCCGCTTTTAAGGAAGAGACACAAGGAAATACCTGAGATCCAACTGAACACAAACAGAGCATTTCCCTCAGCACACTATCCTCCTTGACCCTGACTGACCCCCGAGTGTTGTGGTCTGTGACCCAGGAAGGTAAAACGACCCGCATGAAATAGAAAACCCCACCCCTGACTGCCACTGACCCTGATCTGCAGCCTGCAAAGATCTGCAGCTATTATGTCATTATTTCAGCCACGGCGGTAAACGCCTGTAGAGGAAAATGAAGAGAGATGGTAGCAGAGGAGTGAATGGGACTGTCTATTGTTGCGAAATTGTTCGTTTTCTGTGACGGCACAAAAGGGAAATCAATCGCAGATATTGATGTTGAGCTCAAGGCCCAATTGTATCGTTGCTGCTTTGTCATCTTTTCCTCCCTCTGCAGTGTTTTTGGAGGTGTGTTTGTGTGCGGGTGGCTTGATTTCTTTTGCTAAAACTGACATTGGGTGATTGTTTTGGGAAAACTTTGGTAAATGATTTTACATAGTTTAACTTTTTGTTGCTTTGGAGCTGAAAAATTACATTTCATGACTGCATTGCTCTAAATATGAATGGAATGATCCTGTTAGAGTATGATGTAAAATGCTCACCTGTCAGTCAGGGCGATCCTCAGTCCTCTGCTGCTGTTGTGACCTCCTGTGAGATTCAGTGACCCAGTCCTCTAGAAGAGCGTACATGACTATACGAGCATGCCTGTGGGGGCACATGTGCGTGTGTGTTTGTGTGTGTGCTGTTGAGCCCTCGAGCAGATGGCAGAAGGACACCGCTGTGCTCAGCAACATGTCTGTCACTCACCTCTCTAAATCATCAGTGTACATGTGGTGTGTGTGTGTGTGTGTGTAAGGTCGGGGCAATATATTGAGTGCTTGAATATATCAGTTTATTCTAGATCATTTGGGAGAGTAGGGGTCATTCCATGTAAACTCTCACAAAGTCCAGAAGTCGCCTGGGTCACAGACTAAGGCTTGGCTTAAAAAAAACTGTGTTGGTGCCTCTGCATGTAAAATGAACTTGTGCAAAGTTTAGGAGGAAAATCTTCTCATCTATAGGCCTCCAAAAAGGGTTGTTTTGTCTATTTTTGCCCCTTGAGTGGCCAATTTTGGATGCCAATATCTCTGAAACAAGCAAAGATTTGAAACTTGACTTTCCTGGGGAAATGTGGGCCCAAGCTTTCAGATTCTGCCATCAGAAAAGGCCTGTGTGTGTTATTGCTCTCCAATGTGGTTATGTTTGTATGCACAAAAATGGTGTCAGCCCACAATTATTTACATCAGGAAATTAATGCTAGATTCCTTTATTTTGTCTGCAAGAGGGACCTGACTTTGCAAAGGTCTTAATTTAGAACTTAAAGGATAAGTTTGGTTTCTACAGCTTTCACATTGTTTATAGAATGAAGTAGAACAATATACTCACCCAGAAGGCTTTCCTGATCCAAACAGTGCTTCAGGAGATATTTAGATCCAAAATCGAGCGGCGGACATCCGTATAATGGTAGCACATAGGGCATGTATAGCGCCGCTCCTATAACTGCATTAATCGTCCAAAAACTCATTAGTTTCACAGATATTTTATCATGGTCCGCTCGCGCTACTCCAACAAGACGGGCGGGGTCGCTCCACCCATGTTTTTGTGACTGTACTGACTTCTGAAGGAAAGTCTTCTGGGTGAGTATATTGTTCTACTTCATTCTTTAAACTATGTGAAAGCTGTAGAAACCGAACTTATCCTTTAAGTGACTCTAAAAATGGTTCCTGTTTAAAATAAAAAATATACATTTTGACCAATGCTTGACTGGGAAATTTGCCATGTGGGGCAACTATACATGTGCGTGAAACTTTCATGAGCTGTTAGAGCACGTCTAATTTCAAATAGCATTATATACGCTTTTTTAAAATTGTTTTATCAGTGTTTTTAACCACAATTAATTTGAGAACCTGCAGCAGGAAAGTTGACAGATTTTTTTTTCTAGTTAATCGTAAAAGTTGCTTTTAGGTTTTATTATCAAGGCTAATTAATTTGTTGTTAGCTGTTAGTTGAGTAAAATTCCAAAAATGTATTAGACATTCAGTGATTTTTTTTAGAGCAACACAATCGGATTTAAACAATGTGACAAACAAACAAAGTAACTTCACAAGACCCTTTCATTTAAGTGGCAATATCAACAAGCACCAACATTTTGGAATTTATGCTCATAAAAACTTGCAGAACTGGGAAACCAGAGTTTAGTTTAGATTTACATCTCAATATATCTCTGCAAGGCTTATCAACCTTATTTCAGTGGCCAAGGCAACCTCTCCCCTAAAAACAAAACAAACAAAAAAAAGCTTTAGTGTCCTCTATAGTTCGTCTTGAAAGAAGCCATTTATACAAATGGATGGAAATAAAATTTGTACCTATTTGCACAATCCTCAAACTTTTTCTTTCTTTCTTCTGGTAATTTTTCTATGTCCTTCTTTCTGCATCACTGTTTATCAAAGCTTCCAATGTTAAAGAAGCAAATTTCTGTAAATAACCCATATTTACATCACAAACAAAGGAGCTCCTGTCTTTGTTTCCAGGAGACAGACTGAAATCAAGCTGTCTTGAATAACTGTGCTCATCTTGAAGTGCCATCATTATCAGTGCCCACGCCTGTGCCATACTGCAGGTGATCTTCCTGTTTTCCACATTAGTAAACGTCGGGGGCCACACACACAAACATCTACACACTCCCCCAGCACACACTTGCACACTGAAGTAATTAAGTCTGAAAATCTAAAATTAAATCACAAACAGGCTAATTTCCTAGGCGATGGCACGGTTTGCATCTCCCTTCATAACTGGCCTTTCAAAGAGCGCCTGTGTCATTGTCTTGGCAAAAGAAGTAATCAGCGGGTGAGAGATAAAGACTGAATTAAAGGAGAGTAGACTGGGAATAAAAAAGGAGATGATGGAGGAGAGAAGTAGGGTCTTTGTGAAAGCAAGTGCAGGAGGTATACAGCCATAATCTGCTTAATTTTACATGCTGTTTAAACAGGCAATCCATTTTTAAATGCTGGTTTTTGCTTGGCAAGTGATTTCTGTGTTTAGGTGAGAAAGATTCCCTTCACTGCTGTGTACTGCTAGAGACGCTGAGGAGAGATGGAGGCACTGAGGTCTTAAATATTTAATTTAACATCTATACTTTAAATATTAAACTTACAGCAAGAACGGGTGTACATCATTTTGACAAATATCTGTTGGTTCTTTGTTTCCTGGGTCTTTTTCTTCTGTTTATCCCATGTTAAAGGGACACTTGAGGCCCATGCCACTAGTAAATATAACTGTCTTTAAAGCAGCTTACCATCTCCTCCCTGGGGGGACGATAGCTACGTATGTATGGTAGCTGATATTTAGCAGACAATGGAGCAGCCGAAACCTTTGTAGTTACCCCACATTTAAGTTTAAAGTACACAAAAAATGTGTTGGCTTGACGAGACGCTGCTGCAAGATTCTTTACTGCGATTCATTCAGTTATCCTAAAAAAAGCCCCTGTGTGTGGATTGGATCTATTTCAGGACACATTTAGATTATGCACCCTTGAAAAGATAATTTGTTGCTTAACCATGCAATGCTTTAAAAAAAAAAAAAATGCATATATATTAGGGGTGTGCGATATGAGGATATAAAATCGTTAAGGATTATAACGTGAGAATGATCTCATAAAGCAGAAAGATGTCAGATCGTCTGTGTGGGCGCAGAGACTTTGACGCGCACCCGACTAGCCAATCGTAGCACATTACGCTTAAAGATGTCTGAACAAAAATCTGTTCTAAAGCAGCTGTATTATTCACTGAGGTTATAGACATTGCAGTTCGATAACATTTGTTTTAAATTGTTGCACTTTAAGAGATAATGTTGATATTGTTGTTCATTACCTTTTATGTTTACAATTATTGAACATTTTTGTAAGAACTGCACTATTTAAATTAAAACCTGCTCAGAAAGTTTCTTTGGCTTTAATTGTCTTTTTTTTTTTCTTTTAGGGTTTTACATGTTTTATATGTTAAACATAGGGAAAAAATGGTCAAACATGCAAATTAGTCTAGAAAAATCAACGTAAAAAAGAATCGTGATAAAATCGTGATTTTATTTTTAAAAAATCATGATATATTTTTGCCATATCGCCCACCCCGAATATATATGTATAAAATATTAATTCCAACAATTTTACTGGGTGCCAGTGCAAATACATTCTCAGCAAATTGAGAATGGTTAAAATTTTGGTGTTGTCAAAATTTCAGCAAGTGCAGATTTGATAATACTCTGGAGTTTAACCCCTAAGAAATTATGTCTCAGTTAAAAAGGAGTTGGTGTAAAAATGCTACTTCACTGTGGGATCATTGACACTGAGCTTTCACTCTGTATTCTGGGCCTGCAAGTGACAGTTCAAGTCAGTCAATTTTTTTTCAATAATGTGCTCCAACCAAACATGGTATCTTTATTTCAGCCAATTTTTCCATCAATTTGCAATAAATACATATAACCATGTTTACACTTTGAAGTGTTAATAAATAGCTTGCACTTATGTAGTTAAAAAAATATCTACCCTGAGAGAGTCTTTTCCATCTGCATCTGCTTTTCCATCACTTGATGAGAGTTAAAGGGCCAACAGTCCAGAAAGATTGAAAACAACACTTTGTGGTGTGGACCCATAGAGACACTGTAAAACAGTTCATATCAACTCTGACAGTGTAAATTTCTGTGTGCAGATTTTACTGTGTTGGGGTAACAGGAGTGTCGGATGCTTGACAACAGTATTAGCAAGTTTGGACATTTTTCCCATAAGATATCAACAAAAACCCAATAACATGCAGCCTGAGTTACCTCCGCCAAAGAGGTTATGTTTTTGCCAGGGTCTGACTGTTGTCTGTTTGTAAGATTATGCAAAAACTACTGGTTGTATTATTATGAAAATCTTTACCAGTTACACGGGCAGAGGCCATTACATTTTGGTGCTGATCTGATCCAGACTGACGCTACAAAAAACATTGAAGTTTATAATGACAAATCTCCTTCATTATATCATTATGGGAATTCTAGTTTATTTGCAAACTAATGTAAATGTTTTTCAAGTCTATGTAACTACACTTCCCAGCTTCTCTTGTAATGCCAGCGGAGGACTTCTGCTAACACGGCTAACAATAGTCTGGTAGATCGGCACGACCGAGCTGCTTGGCAGAGGTCTGCGCTCCCATGCTTTTCTAGTTTCAATGTGTATTAATCCTCTCTAAAGTATAAGATTAAAACACATAGCCACAAGTGCCACCTCCTAGCCTGTGGGCTTAATTTTTGTTTCCCTTTAGAATAGCCATTCTTGGTCCCCAGCTAATGTCACAAGTAGCAAAAGAGTCTCAAAGGTTGACCTATCACATTTCACAAATTGTCCATGCATCCATTTCACTGTTTAGAGTGTTCCCACAATGCTCTCAAACTGTGCTCCCAGTGTTTTCTTATATATTCTTATCAAACTAACGATCCTGTATTGTCAATGTGGATTTATGTGAACAAAAGATATTCAGGCCAAAAGTAATGACAAAATGTCTTTGCTTTACTCAGACAGAATAACAAGCAAGAGGCATAAAGCTGCCTTTAGCTGATTTTTAGTGACTTTTGTTTAATAAAATTGAATAAAAAGCCACGGCCTGAACATGAAAGCCTCACACATAAAAGCACTGTAAAATAGAGAGAAACAGAGGCAATTAGAAGCACTAATTTAACAGTCATGAGTTTATCCTTCAGCCTACCAGTTGTCAGCTTTGTACCTGCACTTCCAACAAAACCACACATTTTCTCAGCAGCCAGCTTAAGCAAGCAAACCTATACATGTGCTTGTTTTACTGCAGGGAATCTCCCCAGTGTGAAATGCTTTTACGCTTGTGTTGCTGCAGCTCTGAGAATTCAGTGTAGTGCATCTTTCTCTGCCTGACCCTGGCTCCAGGCCCAACCCGGGGGGCACAAGACTCATTTTTAAGCCAGGGTGACATTCTGGTTGTTGGAAGCAGCTGAGTTTGTTACTAACATGCCTGAAAATTTCATCAGGAAGGCCACACGATGAAACTTTCTTGTTGCAGTGACATGAATGGAGGAAGAGAAACTTGTGGTTGCAGAGAGAGCTAAGCTCGAAATGGAATGAAAATAATGTTGTTGATGCACAAATCTGAATTCCAAATTTGCTGGCACATGTGCCGTGTTGCTCCGGACAGATTTAACTGATCTTCACATCTTTTACACGAGTACAGCATAACAGATACTTTATTTTAAACAAATATACTTTATTGTTTTAGAAAATCTCTGCAACAGATTCCAAAAACAGTTGGGACAGGAGCAAAAAAAGGCTGGGAGAGTTGCGTGAAACTCAAAAATCACCAAAAATCTTGAAATGAGTAGGCTGTATAGACTGGAAAGATGATACCACCTTGAGTGGGTTTACAGGAGCACTCCTGAAATGCTCAGTAATTCATAATGAGCAATGACGCTTGGTTTCCCATTTTGAGAGAGACTGTATGGGTAAATAGTCCGAGAGCTTATTTAAACTTTCCCTTATGCCCTGCTAGAAATTTAGGGATATTAACGTATACAGTCCACAATAAATGGTAAGCGGACTTCAGCTTATATAGTGCTTTTCTGGTCTCTGCCTACTCAAAGCAGCCTTATGCTGCATTCACACCGCAAGCGACCCAGCTACCAAAATCGCGTTGCACACAGACGTAACGTCGCGCGTCCATAAATACCTAATTTTGGTCACCGTTGCTGTCAGCAGTCGCTTGGTGACATCACGTCCACTCGAGTTTCACCACGATCATATCATATATCATATACTAGGATGTATAAGTGGACATTATTCCAGCTGTATCCTTTTCATTCACTTATCAACCACAAAACACTGCAGCTGATGCCCTGCAGCAGCAGCATCTGTGAGTTTACCGCGGTCCGTCTTGGCGGAACTAATATCCTCACTGACATTAGTTCCGTGTTTCCCACACGGACATGGATTGTTAATCTGTAGTCCGTATGAACAACTGTCTGTGGAGGATACTGTCACACATGCACACTAGGGATGTGCGCAACTAGTCGTTTAATCGGTTAACCGCCTACTGATTTATTAATCGTTTAGTATTTTACTAGTCGGTTAAACGCTACATTCAGCATCATGCATCTTGTTCTTCACGCATCTGCACATAGCTGTTAAGTCTCCCGTTTTGGCCGGGAAACTACCGTATTTTATCCCTCTTTCCCGCCGTCCTCCCGTATTAATACTTTCCCGTAATTCTCCCCTATTACAAAAAAACAGTCCTCTGCCTCTTAATGCCACCTGCAGTAGCCTGCATGTTTGTTTTCCTCCTCTTTTACTACCAAAGAAGCTGAATGTGAAGATGGCTCACTACGTCTGTCTTTCTTAACACCGGGGTGCATTGGTTCTATAGCGGATTTAGCGGATTTATAGCCAAGTGAGCATCTGTCAAACTTGCGATCTTTGGAGTGAAGACGGGGCCGCTCGCGCGGACACACGGAGAGAGCTGAAGTGAGCGTCCTGAGGAGTAACGAGGAAACAAACGCTAATATGAATGATGGCACAAAAGATACGGTTCTTAAGCCGGCTGCCCCAGTGTGAGAAAGTGTTGGTTTTAAACAGGATGAACAAGGTGTGAGCTCATGAACACCTACTAGCAGATATGTCGCATTTGTTTGAAAGTAGTGGCGACGAAGATGTGCAGGTGCAGTAGAGCCTTTGTCCTGACAGTCAACACTTACTGAGGCATTTGGTCGGCAAAGAACATATAGATAAAAGCCCAAAATGATGCGCTCACAGACAGTGTCGTTCGCTACATTGCGAGAAGTGCAGCCCTTCAACACGGTTGAAAAGCCAGCAATTACAAAGTTTGACAGATAGTACGAATTGACTGGGAGAAAGTAGGCCTACATGTCACAATTCCTGAACTGTATAAACTCCATTTCATTTAGGCCATAGTTTTTATTGTTGTGTGAGTTTTGTTTTTTCTTTACAGAGACAGGGTCTATTTTTTTTGTTTTTGACTAGTATAATTATTTTTATTTACATGCAATTTTGCTAAAAGATAGGCCATTTCATTTTCATTGCTTTTTTTTCTCTTTTTTGTTTGTTAAAGTTACAATATTTTTATTCAATTTATTTTATTTAAAATATCCTGACCTTCCAATTACAGTTAAATATTCTTAAGAAATGAAAGTTTCTTGAATCGTGCACTAGTCTTAAGTGCCAGAGATTTCAGGGAAATTCTATTCTAGGCTATGATGTTGTACGTTTGGAATTGTCATGCTGCTGCATCTAAGTTTCATACCAAAGCAGTATTTATAATAAATGCCATGCATTGCATTGGCAAACGTATCAGAAATGTATTTCTCTTTAAATTGTTCAACTTTATTCAGTCAGTTGTTGTTACATCAATAGAATTTAGATTGACAGTTTGTCCTGAATGTTTGGGCTAAATAGTTCCGAAATACACATTTGCATGTTATACTTTTAACTTAATATGTGTATTAAATTGCGAGTTTTCTTGCTTATAGACTAGTCGACAAGTCGCAAATAAAATTTGAGACTAGTCGGCGGGGAAATTAGTCGAAATTCCCATCCCTAATTCACACACCTGCTGATTGATCAATTTTTTTTACTTTGACATCGCGCGACAAGCTATGTAGTAGTGTGAAAAGCAGCTGTTGCATCGCGGGAGGGTTAGCCCCGCCCCATCGCCGCTGTACATTGACTTTGCATGGAGAGTGATCACCGAGGTAGTACAAGTAGCGTGCGGTGTGAACTCAGCATTACACTGCAGGTCACATCCACCCATTCACACCCATTCACTCTCGCATTCACCCACTGATGGTTCAGAGTTCTTATGTGAGTTGTTTATCACTTTCCTCACATTAACTACTTTCATACCCATTAACACACCACCGACAACTGCAGCAGTTGGAGCAACTCGGGGCCAAGTGTCTTCCCCATGACACATCTCCATGTGACATCTTGAACCTCCAACCTTCCATCAGTGCCCATTATTATACTGCAACAATGACACAATTCAATGATTGAGAGAATCTTTAGAAATCTCTCAATATTTGCAAAGACCAGAACTAAAAACTAACATTGTATGCCTGTGACTTTTGTTCTGAGAAATTACTGCATAGAAAAATAAGCTCATTCTGCAATGTAGGTGCAACGTGGACTCATGGATTAGTTACGGCAGTGTCGCTGCATTTACACATTTAGGTGGGCTTTACATAAGTACAAATTTGTAAGACTCGGGTAAAATAAACTATCGATCTGGTGATATCGACTCACGGAGACGCGTATTTTTCCGTGACTCCGCATCTCTTTTGAAAACGGGTCTGCAGGTGGATATCTGGGTATTTGTCTTCATGCCGTAGTTGGTATAAACAGAGAAGTCCGAAAAAGACGGTGACCTCATAGCACCCCTCCTCCCCCCCGCCCCCCAGCCCACATTGTCACACACAACAACAACAACAATGGCGGCAGCCGGGCTGATTCTGATAATGTTCCAGTAGCTACAAATATTGCTACAACTTTTATACCAACATTTGCTCACAGAACACCAGAAACACCAGCTACGGCAACAACAAGTGCTCATGCAGAGACGCAGCATGTTAAGCGTGCATGAGCACTATTGACGTGGAATCCACCTCGGAGCAGAACCAGACGGGAAACACGACAACAGTTTTGGGTGGAACCTGGGAGAACGAGCATGGACTTTGCGTTGTCATCTAAATTCACAAGCCTATGTACAATACGATGTGTTAACAGCGATAAATGTTTTGATGCCGACGCCAAAACAATATGGACCGTTTGCGTGTGAGAAGGGCCTTACAATAAGACCAGAGTCAAAAAACAATTTCAATTGAGCATCGATAACTGCTCCCTCAAGGTATCAATATTTGCTTAGCAGTTCCCTTACGACTTTCTGATAGGGTCAAAAGTGGATGAATTACAGCTTAATTTTTGGTGTAAACTTAACAACTTTAAGTCATTGGAAACATCAACAACTTCCAGAAGCATTTATCCATGCAGCACAGCATAGAAGTTTCCTCTATATGATATTGTTGCCACTAAACACCTTCAGGCCAAATTTTGCCATCATAGAAAAACAGCAGGAATTGTTCAATCGGATCAACTGAATAAGATCAATAAGCAGAACTGAATTGGCATCGGTAAAAAAAAATCTTATTACCTATCCCTTAGTAAGACTCTACCATGCAATGCAGCAGACAAAAATCAGCAACATTTAGAGATTCTTCCATCTTCTCTGAGGCAAAGCACATCTGAGAGGGACTGAACTAAAACTGGAAAGTGTTCTGTGGACTGATGAGTCCACTTTTAAGTTGTTCTTAAAAATGCAGGGTCCATTTATACCAAGCTTTTAGCACTGTGCATCCAGTGACAACCTGCACCTGGGACTCATTTCCATGTGTCTGATACAAGGTAAAAGGCAACCAATTTATTATTTACAGATAATTTTCCCCCAGCAAATGGTAGTATTCCTTTCCTAACACTTTTAGAGTGCCTCATCAGCTGGAAAGACATGGAGAAGAATATGCCTGTACCATGTTAATGTTTAAAAAACAGTAGAAGAAGAATCCTGTCATTGGGAACTGTGTCTCTCACTTTTTTCTGTCTCCTATAATATTTTTTGTAATTTTTTTTCCATCTTATTCATGCAGCTTCAATTATTTGAGAGGAGATCCAGAATGAGAAGAAATCAGAACATGAGGTGAACAAGGACTTTCCTGACAGCTGTAGTGGTGAAGGGCACGTCTTGTAGGACCAGCTGTTGGACTTCTGCAGATCACGTCAGTGTAGGGGGCAGTACTTAATGAGCTTCTATGCCTTTGGAGTCAGACTAATGCAGAGGAGGCATACTCCTTATGTATTCTGAGGCATCAGATGTCATCTTCTTCTCAGTGTCTATTGAAACCAAAGGGCATCCTCTGACCAGAGAAAAAAACACCATGGAATTGCCAGAAACTAAAGTTTTTTAATCTGGCTTCAGTAAAGTTGAAAGTTGCATGACTGTGTGGGGAGCAGATGATTTTACAGCATAAAGAACCTTTACGCTGTAAAAGAATACAGTCTGGTTTAACAAATGGCTGCTTTTTGACTGTATTGGGATGAATTTGTCGATATCATGCCTGTCTTTATTTTCTTAAGGTTTCCAGGTATGAATAGTAAGAGACATGATTGATATGGCTACAGGCTCATGTGATCTAGCTATTGGTCAGATGGCCTACCTCAACTTGGCCTCAGTAGGTGGATTCATTGTTTTGTATAGTGGGCGTCACAGCTGCATGGTTATGGATTTGCTTCAAAAGCCTCTTGTCTTCATCAAATGAATGACGTCACACAGCTGTCCAGTGGTTGAGTGTTGAAACCTGAATGGACAACATGTAAAGGATCACCACATGATATCAGGCTGCACAACATGAGTGCCAGCGTACTGTATGAACAGAGCAATTCTGGCCTTCAGGGTCCTGAGGACCAGTCAGATATTTAGCAACACAGCAATCAAAAGCCAGCATGCATTATAATATAGACCCCTAGGTCTATAGGCATGGGTAATTTGCACATTTGTGAATGCACTAGGGGTGTAAATCACCAGTTTCATGACAATATGATACGATACCGATTCTTTGGACAACGATACAATATTTGCCGATATCACAAAGTCTGCCACGATTCGATACGATACGATATGATTCAGGAACCTTCGATCTATTTAAGACAATATTATGTCCTCACTGAACACAATCAGCTACATTTCACCTGAAGCAAGAAAGAAATACAAAACAATTTTGATAGTTTTATTACTGAAGTGTGAAACGATGTGCTGACCTTTGGTTATGGTAGTTTATAGAGGATTATAACCATCTGTATGATCTAATCATGTTTAAAATTAAAACTGGTTTAATGTAGGTAAGGTGCTTTTTTGCCCCCACTATTACCTTATGGGTCTATTGTCACATTGTAATGTTTGTTAATTATATCAAGTAATGATGCAACACTTTTATAAAAATTATTGAATTGTTATTTAAATTTCATTATATTGACCTCCAACATTTGACCATGCTCTATCAAACCAAAAATGTGTAGCTTTAATTTGAATTAAATCCAAACATTTCTCATGTTCAAAATAAGAGCTATTAACTTAACTAACTCACCATTGATGACTTTGTTTTATTGTGATGACTGGTAACCACAGATTGTTTGTCAATGTGATCAGACTTTGTTTCACTGTTTAATGGTCGATGTGGAGGAGGAATGACATTAAGCTCTCGCTGTTTTACTTTCTAACTATGAAATTTCTTTAATCAGTGCACTACAAAATCAAATGAGATAACTCACTGCAGTTGTGTGATAACGCTCTCCTGTCGTGCGTGCAGCATGCATCCTCTGCTGTCAGGTCAACCGTAATTTACCCAGATACAGCAGAGCTATATTCTGATAGGCTGATATGTCTGGCTCCCGTTTAGCTCTGTGATGCTAACAGCGTCTTGCTACACGTTCGCCTACAGCGGTGTTACTCGGTGGGCGCTTCACAATGCATTTTACAGCAGGAGAAATATCAGGCGTGGCGTGTCAGAGAGTGAAAAGGTTCAAATGTGTGTCTCATACGCTACGCGTAAGACTTGAGAGGAAACTTCAGAACGACGCGCGGTTGGCCGGAAACACACACGCATGTCTGGTCGGGATTTCAAAATAAAGGCGTGCATTAAAGACCACGATGTTGATCGATGTTTTGAGTTTCCATCAATGTGATTGGATCATTGCTTAACCAATCGATGTATCGATATATATCGATGGATCATTACATCCCTAGAATGCACCACAGGATTTTCTCGACAAGCACTTCCAAACATATGAGGTCTTTTAAAGGGATTTCTGATTATTGTAGCAGGAGCCACATTCTGTGCATGATACAGCAGCAAGTCCTAGCAGTAATAGAACACCGGTACAAAGGTGACCTGTCCTCAATCCAGAACTCTATCCTAGTGGAGATTAATGGTATGTCATGAAGCTGAGAACACAACAACAGAAACACTGCTCTGTCAGGATGTACAGTGCTTACCAGATTTATTAGAGAACCACCAAGTGTAACGTTAATGCCACATCTGTCCTAAAATAACAGGTTTGGTCTTTATCAAAATTATTTTGGATGTTTCTGTTATGTTAATATGCCAGTATGTAGAAGCTCTTTAATGGAAACAAACTTTATTTCTAAAGCTGAAATATCATTATCATTGTTATTCATGAATTTTCAAATGTATTGCTTTACAAAATACTGAAAAAAAGTAAAGTACTTAATTATTCCTTTGGCTAAGATGTCAAATTATGCTATTTACCTACATCCCTGAAAAATAACATTTGTTTTAGTGGTCAAATGTTGTGCTTTTTTGATTTTTGACTTCTTGGAGAGGCTCAGTGAGCTGACTCAAATTTGAGTATAAAAAGGTAAATCTAGTTTGAAATTATTTAGTCGCGTTCAAATTTATCTCCAATAACAATAACATTTTCATTTTTAAAACAGTTTTTGATCTCTAAGGTATTTATGTTTTGTCATTATTATGCCCAGTGGTCTTAAACATTTGTTAACACTGCACATTACTCAAGAGTGGAAAATAATTCTTCTAATAACACTTCAACAATTAGTTTCTTCAGTTTCCAGACACAAAAACTTTAAATGAAAAGGTGATAAAACAAGCTGTAAACAAGCTACAGTCCCATCCTTGTTTGAGATGTGCTGAAGGCTTCAAACGTTCGTACTGTGCGTGTGATTTGAAAACACAGCTTGAACATTAGATGTCTAGTCTTTATAATCTATTCCATTAAATATATAGGATGAACAGATTCATACATCCATTGAATGCTGCTTTTATTTTTTATCCCCTGAAGCACAAGTGGCAATAGAAAAAGGCTTTTAATAAGCTATCGTAGAGATACAACGTGGTGGTTCAGCTTGAAAGCAACTATAAAACTCAAAACCAGTGAAGTTGGCACGTTGTGTAAATCGTAAATAAAAAAAGAATACAATGATTTGCAAATCCTTTTCAACTTATATTCAATTGAATACACAGCAAAGACAAGATATTTAATGTTTGAACTGAGAAACTTTCTTTTCTTTAGCAAATAATCATCAACTTAGAATTCAATGGCAGCAACACATTGCAAAAAAGTTGGCACAGGGGCATTTTTACCACAGTGTTACATCGCCTTTCCTTTTAACAACACTCGGTAAACATTTGGGAACTGAGGAGACCAATTTTTGAAGCTTTTCGGGTGGCATTCTTTCCCATTCTTGCTTGATGTACAGCTTAAGTTGTTCAACAGTCCGGGGTCTCTGTTGTTGTATTTTACGCTTCATAACACGCCAGACATTTTCAATGGGGGACAGGTCTGGACTACAGGCAGGCCAGTCTAGTACCCGCACTCTTTTACTACGAAGCCACGCTGTTGTAACACGTGCAGAATGTGGCTTGGCATTGTCTTGCCGAAATAAGCAGGGGTGTCCATGAAAAAGACGTTGCTTGGATGGCAACATATTTTGCTCCAAAACCTGTATGTACCTTTCAGCATTAATGGTGCCTTCACAGATGTGTAAGTTACCCATGCCTTGGGCACTAATATACCCCCATATCATCACAAATGCTGGCTTTAGAACTTTGCGCCTATAACAGTCCGGCCGGTTCTTTTCCTCTTTGGTCCGGAGGACACGACGACCACAGTTTCCAAAAACAATTTGAAATGTGGACTGGTCAGACCACAGAACACTTTTCCACTTTGCCTCAGTCCATCTTAGATGAGCTCGGGCCCAGCGAAGCCGGCGGTGTTTTTGGGCGTTGTTGATAAATGGCTTTGGCTTTGCATAGTAGAGTTTTAACTTGCACTTACAGATGTAGCGACGAACTGTAGTTACTGACAGTGGTTTTCTGAAGTGTTCCTGAGCCAATGTGGTGATATCCTTTACACAGTGATGCCGGTTTTTGATGCAATACCGCCTGAGGGATCAAAGGTCGCAGGCAGTCAATGTTGGTTTTGGGCCTTGCTGCTTACATGCAGTAATTTCTCCAGATTCTCTGAACCTTTTAATGATATTACGGACCGTAGATGATGAAATCCCTAAATTCCTTGCAATAAGTCGTTGAGAAATGTTGTTCTTAAACTGTTCGACAACTTGCTCACGCATTTGTTCACAAAGTGGTGACCCTCGCCCCATCCTTGTTTGTGAATGACTGAGCATTTCAGGGAAGCTGTTTTTATACCCAATCATGGCACCCACCTGTTCCCAATTAGCCTGTCCACCTGTGTGATGTTCCAAATAAGCGTTTGATGAGCATTCCTCAACTTTCTCAGTCTTTTTTGACAGTTGTGCCAGCTTTTTTGAAACATGTTGCAGGCATCAAATTCCAAATGAGCTAATATTTGCAAAAAATAAAGTTCACCAGTTCGAACGTTAAGTTTCTTGTCTTTGCTGTGTATTCAATTGAATATAGGTTGAAAGGGACTTGCAAATCATTGTATTCTGTTTTAACTTCACTGGTTTTGGGTTTTGTATAATATTTCCAATATATAACATCTTATTGTGACCTCGTGTTTGAGAGTTTCCACTAAATCAAGTGACCTTTACAAGTTTGTCCTCGTGGCTGCATCAGTCATGTAAGAATGATTGTTTGCAAAACAATTCAGAAATTGCTTGCCTTGGGTCCCTGTGCATTTTTGCCCTTCTTAACAGTAAGTTAGCAACCTTCATTTAATAAACAAGACAAGGCTTTAAAATTCCAAATCAGGCAATTTTATTATTTCCTTTTAAACATTACAAATCTTAATGTGTGTGTTAATCACAAACCTTATTTCAGGCACTTTTTCTCAACCAATATTCTAAATCCCATTTACTTTGGGATCTGGGAACCAGGAAGTGCCAAATCCTAACTCACTTGCATGTTTTTAGACCCATTCCTGCATCCTTCTGTTCTTTTGGAATATGGGCCTCGGCAGAATTTCACAGAATATTTATATTTTTACAGATTTCTAACCCGGCAAGCATTAAAATGCAGAGAAGATAAGGCTTACATTCAGCAAATCTATTTCTGCATGCTGTTAAAGAAGTATAAAGATGTTTGGTTTTAGAGTTTTTTGTTGCTTAAGCTTTCTTTTCTGTGGTCTTTCTAGAGTGTGTGTGTGGCTGTGCTGTAAAGTCAGTCAAAGGGAGAGGCAGTGATTTATGTGTCACACAGGACGGGGGCCACACATCTTGCTGACACAACTCGGCCATCAGCAGGAGTTATGTCCTCACCAAAAACAGAAGAAAAGGTGGGCCTGAACAGGCTGTATGTTACCACGTGACTTTACCTCCAACTCTCTTTCTCACACACAAATACACACATGCATGCACAAAAGCCTTGAGGCCGGCAATCCTTCACATGCTGTTTGTTCATCTGTTTCCCTCTTAGCCCACAAAGAAACGTATGCATTTCTACAGAGCATAAATAAACAGAAGCACACAGGCACACAGTGACGCACACTTTCACATGCAATGTGTAAATCGGTCTCTTCAAATGAGCTGATTTCGGCACACATTCAATAGAATGCCCTTAATTTATCAAAAAAGTGCAGCAATGTAAAGTAAAGTGCTGGAGGGAAACATTCCAATTGCTTTTTATTAATTGGCTGATTGTCTCTAAACAATATGTTTGTCTTTAATTAATGAGGTTTACATTATTTTCTTATCAGACACACACAAGCTCACTGATGAAATTAACACTGAAAACAAAGTGGACCAGGTCCTAAAGCAGACAGGAACTGCTGTCTTTGTGCAGGGACAAAGTGCAGAAGAAGAATTCAGTCCTGGTCTTGATGTGTCGCTCTGCTTGACTTTTTCCATCTTCAGTTAGAGCCTGCTGGGTCAGGGCACCAAAGTATAATTCATTGTTGGCTTATAATTGACCAAACAAACAAACAAACACATGTAGATACTGATCAGTTTAAAATGTCCTTGTCTTAAACTAAAAAAGAAGGAAAATTTTTGCTCATCTTTTTATTCTTCATTTATCTTCAAAATCATACATCCATCCTATCACCCTTTCATTTGTTTTCCTTTTTTGTTGTTATCTTCCATTCTTTCATCCATCCATTTATCTTTTTCCCTTCTTTTTCCTGCTACCTCATATTTCCATCTATCCTCATCAATCTCCTTTCCTCCTGTCCTATCCATCCATCCTTACAGTAATTCATCAACCCATCCTTTTGTCCTTGCTCATTATCTCCTTTTTACAAATTTTCTTTCCTTCTATCTAAAAGGCCTGTGCTCAAAACATCGTCATGCACTTCTCAGGGACACGTATCGATACAGATTCTACAGAATCAATACGGCCTCAATGTTTGGACATTTGTTGTACAATACACTTTGGGTAATAACAATGGCACAGTTGGAAGTAGAAGCCAAGCTACACGATAAAAAACATGTTCCAAATTAAACTTAGGTCTATGATCCTTGGGGATGTGAATTGAAGTTCTTAAGATGAAGAATTATTTAAAACTCATGCTTGTTCTTTTTCTTGTTGTAGAAAAAACAAAAGTTGCTGGGAATTCTGTTAAAAGCATAGTCAATGTTCACAATTTATGAGTATTGAGATACATATTGTATTGTGGTCTCAGTATCAGGATACGTATTGTATCGTGGAGTTGCTGGAAATCCTCAGCCCTACTATCTACCCATCCATTTTGCTTTATCAAACTATCCTTTTTTCCTTCCATCATCCATCTTTGCATCTTCCATTTATCTATTCGTTTGCATCTTCAGTTCAACCTTTAATACATCCATCTATCTATCCAACAATCCATTTATTCATTCACCTATCAAACCTTCCTCACTTTCTGTCTAGCTTTCATCTATCTGTGCATTTAACTATTCATCCATCAGTTCATCAATCAGTTCAGTCTCTTCTGCCCAGGGCTTTTGTCGTGACATTATCATTTACTATCTTGTCATTTAACTGTAGTTATTCAATACAACAGAATCAAAACAAGAAATGAATGATGAAAAGTTTTGCTTTTAGTTTGAAATTTGCTATGCTGTTTTTAGTTTAGTACCAAAAACAAGAATATAGGACTCAGTGTCTGATTGTTTGTTGTTGTTTTAAATGTTTATTGAGAATACTATCAGACTATAAGACCATTTTCATTTGAGTAAATGCTCAAACAGTAAACTGTTTTGCTACCCTGACCAAATAGCTCCTCCAATGCAGAATCAACTCCCAAGAAGCATCAGCCGCAGCCGCAGCAGCAGTCCTTACAACAAAGTTACCTTCTGTTTCTCGCTCTGAGTCTGAGTTTATTTGCTGCCAACTTGGTGATTTGCCACACAAATCTGGCAATGATGACAGAGCTGGAACTGGACTGCGGCCAAAACAGTCGCCCCTTTTATAAACTACACAGAATAATACACAGCAGTGCTCACAGAGCCAAAGGAAAGTTCAAAATAATATACAGAAACTGTGATTTATAGACTAACAGCATATACACAGTCTGACATAAACAGAAGATGAAAACAAAGCACTGAAGTTGGTCTCAGAGGTTTATATAAATTATTAATGACCCAATTTAATAAGCACTATGATTGAAGGGATAAAAACATCTTCATTTGGTCATGAAACAATTTCTGCTGTTCCTTTCAAACATCTGTCTCTGACAACAGGAGCTCTAGCCAAGGACATTAAAGTTGTTAAAGTTATTGCAGCATTAAAGTAGGTGACCCAAACTTTAACAACAAGTTTTTCCCTCTGAAGAGGAAAATGTTACTTTATCTGGATTTAAAGAATTTTTTCACAAACTGTGTTCAGGATGTCATTTAACCCATAAGACTGATTTGCTTTACAGGCAAAATAATTTCTGAGCTTTATTTTTTACCTGTTAGGGAGCCATAGATACAATCAATTATTTTGTTTTATGCAATGGATAAAAAAGTATCGATGCCAATGTATTTGTGTGAAGGCTAGTTATTCAGTTAAGGCCAGGGTACTCTGTGGAGTTCTGCAGGGGTCCATTCTGGGATCATACTGTTTTTAAACTATCTTTTTGTTTTATTCAGGACTTTATTCAAATGTACAGATTGAAAATGGCCTAGCTCAAGTTTTCTCTATTTGAAATGTGAACTCATTGATTAAGGATGTTAATTCTAGTTTAACTGCCTATGTGAAATGGTCCAGGATTACGTATATATCTTAGAATGTAAAATAAGTGAACACTAAATACTGTTAGCACTGCCAAGTTATAGAAGTTTGGGAGAACAAATTGTCAGAGTTAAGAGAAAAATTATTAAAACTGTTGATACTATATAAATACTCTGTGATATTGTCAACACTAAATGACTGTTTGCTCTTTACTATTGGTTGATTAATTCTGACGTTTATCCTGTAACACTTTTAAGTAGTATTTTTCCTTTGAGGCCAAACAGCACATTGCCACCCATCACTTAAAATGGGTCAGCTCATTCATACAGGTTAACATTAACTAGGGGTGAGAGAAAAAAATCAATTCACATAAGTATCTGGATTTTTCGTTTGACGATTTTTTAAATCAGTTTTTTTGTTCAAAAATCATTTTTTCCTTTTTTAAATGCTTCATTTTAGTCTGTGTTAATACGCCACTTTTAAATGCAATCCAGGCTTTTGAAGAGAGAGTATAAACAGCTAGTTAAAAATATACTGCTGTATAAATCCTTAAAATGGACTCACGTGTGATGTGTATTTTTCCTGATATAGGCTGTGGACATCATCATTGTTCATCTTTTTCGCTGATGTTAAAAAAGCTATCTAAAGATTGCAAAAATCGGCAATATCATAGACTGGCAATTTTAATCGAATTGGCACCTAAAAAATTGAAAAAAAAAAATAGAATCCAGAGAAAAGGACCATCCCAGTCCTAACATGAACCGTAATAGTACATCATTTTCTATTAGCTCATTTTTTAAATATCTATTTGAAGAATTTATGAACCGTTTTGCTTTATGTCATTCATTTCAGAAAAGAAATACTCATTCACCATCAACATGAGAAAAATCCTTCCACTCCCTCAGTTACTTTCTCCACCTTTGAGCAAACGTGCTCAAATACTTACCTCATGATGCAATTTGAGGATATTTCACTTCCCCTTGATTGGACCTGAGCCAGATGTCTGTCGGTCCACTCGGACCATGTCCTTGCAGTCATCATAAACATTAGAGCACAACACTTGAAAGCCAAAACCATATCCATTTCTACAAAGGATCATGGTCAGAGGCAGCCTGCTCTGAGCAGTGCTGACACAGAAAGGTTTATAGGCATGCCAAAGTCCAACATATGAGTACATTTTTGAACTTCCAAAATATCCTCAAGCAAAATCAGGGACCAGAGCAAACTTGTTAAAAAAATGAATGAAATATGGAACTTTCAACTCTACCTCAAGTCACAATATAGCTGAATAACTCCCATCTTTAATATTTCTTTATTTTTCTGACTGTGCTGATTTCTGAGCTTAAAGTTTGTAATCTTTATGATTTTTGGTGGCAGCATAGCATCATAAGTTTCATGTGAGGACAACAAGAGTGACCTTTCATAAAGCAGAACCCAATGAAGATGGATGAGAGGAGAGGAGGTGGGAAGCCAGCTTAACACACTTCCACCAGTGCGTCATGTTGAAGTGTGTGCTCAGGGCTACACAGGTCTGATTAGGGATGGCTCAGTGCTTTTTTCCGTACCAATAAACCACCCATGTCTCCCCCTCCCGACCTCCTCAACGGCTTGTTTTTCCTCTCTTCTCCGTCCTCTTCTTCGGCCGTCCCCGCTGAACACGTTGTACTCTCTGCCTTCCTGTGTTGTGCTGTTTCCTCTGAGTGACTCACCTCTGCCAGGTGACTGACAGCTTGTCTTGGACATTGGAGGGATTAAAAACATTTGGACTATTACACTCACTGCAGAGCACCAGTCTGATGGGGTGGATTTTTTAACGCTCCCTAGGCGTTCTGTGATGAAAATGTCCCTGTCTGTCCCATCTTGAATGGGTACCATGACGTCAGAATCTATGTGGAAACTGGTGTGGGGATCCGGGTTAGAGTCTCACTCTGCAGTGATCATGTTTCCATTCATCCTGTCGACATGTTGGAGATCACACACTGAATGATATGTGTATTTCTTTCCTGTGTTGTGCGTTCATTGAAACATTAATGCTCTTTGCGGTCTGTGATAAATAATGTAACACACCTTAGAAGCCTGCAGCATTGACTTTAGAAAAAACTAGAACTACCCCCTAAGGGTTTTATTTCTCTTAGAGGTATACAATTGCTAGAAGGTGAAAGTGGGTTGTTGGGTCAAGAGGAATGGTTAAAGTGGTCTCTGTGGATGTGTGATTAAGAGGAAACTTTGAGTCCAATTGACATTTCTTTCAAAGTTTCATGAAAATTCTTCAAGAATTCTTGAGATTCATTTTCCCAAGGACCAGAGACTGTGACCTTTGGCGTGTGAACTTAAAAACTTACCAGGACTTCTTGGAAGTTTTTTCTCAAAATGTGTCAAATTCCTGAAAGATCTTTGAGATTCAGTACTTACAAGCAAGAGATGACCATGAGTCTCCATGATTTTGACCTCTGATCTATGCACTCCATATCTTAATTTGTTATCTTTCTGTCCAAAGGGATGTTTTTGCATTGATTAAATTATACACCAAATAATGTTCTCAAAATTTAGTGTTTACAAGAAAAGAATGAACACAAGGCTCTGTGGCTTGACCTTTTTCTTTCAAAATCTACTGAGTTATTTCTTGAGTTTGAGTGGACATTTGTGTTAAGTTTTTAGAAAAATCCTCATAAAGCTTACAAGATGCTACATTTACAAGCTACTGCTAAACATGAGGCCCAACTAGGGGTGGGCGATATGGCAAAAATATCATGGCAGGATTTTTTAAAAATAAGATCACGATTTTATCTTGATTCTTTTTTACGTTGATTTTTCTAGACTAATTTGCATGTTTGTCCATTTTTTTTCTATGTTTAACATATAAAACATGTAAAACCCTAAAAGAAAAAAAGACAATTTAAGCCAAAGAAACTTTCTGAAGAGGTTTTAATTTAAATAGTGCAGTTTTTATAAAAATGTGCAATAATTGTAAACATAAAAGGTAATGAACAACAATAAAGTGCACTTTTGTAACATAAAAACTAAACACACCAAATAGCTTATTGAAAAGGGTCAAATATAAATGCAAACTTAAGTAACTGGTTATCTCTTAAAGTGCAACAATTTAAAACAAATGTTATCTAACTGCAATGTCTATAACCTGAGTGAATAATACAGCTGCTTTAGAACAGATTTTTGTTCAGACATCTTCAAGCTTTTATCTCCTTTTTTCTTTCCGCCATGGCTTCACGGTACATAACCAAACAGGAGATCCCACCATGCACTGAGCCTAATGTGCTACAATTGGTTAGTCGGGTGCGCGTCAAAGTCTCTGCGCCCACACAGACGATCTGACGATCTTTCTGCTTTATGAGATCATCCCCACGTTATAATCCTTAACGATTTAATATCGTCATATCGCACACCCCTAGGCCCAACTACGTTTGACTTATGACCTCCAGCATGTGAGTAGTCCATCATTAAGTCAGTGTTCACATTTTTCAAACTTTATAGAAAACCTGTTTAAGTGTCCCTCATGCTGAGGTCAGACTACATGATTTATGAAACATTATGGCCCAACAGTCATAAGGTTTCAAGACTTATTAGTTGCTTCATCTTGAAAAGGGTGTCACAGTGTAATGACAACGACAGGCCAGTCTGGGATGCCTCATGACTCTATGACTGACAATTTTCAGTTTTGTCCTACCTCCTCTAATTTGTTGCCTCACAGCAAAAACCTTGACCAATAAGAGCATAAATAGCTCTTCATGTGCTACAATTATGGATGTTTACTGACCCAAGTTGTTGCTTTGAGAGCTACGAGACAGAGGACAATCTTAGTAAAACTGTGAAACTACATCCCTGTCTTTGGGATATTTGTAGAGGAGCTACCACAAGACTGTAAAATGAGACATTTTGGAGTAAAGCAGCAGAGGCACCTTAGTACCTTAGTTTGTGACTGCTTGCATTTGTCATCAAGCTGACCTATCATTCATTGCAGCATTTGAAAAGACATTCAACAGTGTATTGCTTTCCATAGTGTGTTTGTTTGCTGCCTTTAGTGTCATCGCTCCTTTTTCTAACATCATATCGACAGTTACATGTAGTCCTTTTTAATCATGTCGTCCATTATGCTTGTTGGACATGCCAAAGCACAATTTTATGGCTATATGGTTGCCTTATCTGACATAAAGACCATCGTAACCAACAAACAAAAACATGTATTCTGACCATGGCAGAAGACATTCCATCTAGCAGGGTTAGGGTTTTTCCTTGGGTCATTTTGAGAATTTATGCAAAGTCTGAGTAACATCTCTTGTAGTGTACCTGAGTTTTTATTATTCATTTACGAAAGATAATCATGAGGCTCTCCGACATTAACCTTAGACATATAGCCTCCCAAAACTGTCAGGAATCCACATGAAGAGCATAGTTTTGGTCTGTGGGAGGGAGCCAGTATGCATCGAGAAGTCCTGACCAACCTGAGGATTGAACCAGGGATCTTCTTGCTGTGAGGGACGTGCGCTACCTTTCTGTTCAACTTTTGACATGCCTCCAAAAGTAGTATTTGAAGTATTTGTTTAAGCCAGAGAAAGATGCATGTTCATATTGCAAAGAACGACTAGCAAAATATTTTTAAAGGAGACATATCATGCTGATGCATGATTTAATACTTACATATAATATAATAAATTTGAAAACAAGACCTTAGACCCCCTTAATTTTCAAAAAATGAGATATTGTATTTTTTCTGATATCCTAGAACGAGATTTGATGCCTCTGAAAATAGGTCACTGCGAGATGTCCTCGAGATTTAAATCGTCGTGACGACACGAGGTACCTTTCTTTTTATTGGAGTAATCTTTTTTTTTTTTTTTTTTAATGTGTATTTTTGGGCATTTTTGTGCCTTTATTGATAGGAGAGAGACAGTGGATAGGCTTGTGAAAGGGGGAGAGAGAGCAGGGGAAGACACTCTGCAAACAGGTCACAGGCGGGATTCGAACCTGGACTGGCAGAAGCATGTACATGGGGTGCTAACCACTACGCCAAACCAGCACCTCCCATTTATTGGAGTAATCCGATAAAACACTTCCTCCTCTGTGATGTCCGTTAGCCACAAAACCGTCACAGAGGAACACATCCACCAGCAGCAGTATATAGATCCCTAGCTCACATTCACTCATTACCTACTCTGGCCTGTAGAGGGACTCAATACGCGGTCGCTGCTTTGAGCCTGCCGGAAAATACAGTAGGAGAAGAAGGACAGGCTGGCTCTACCCCCGATAGAACTGACCAATCAGAGCACAAAGGGCTGTGATGTTGCGAGGTAACTGTAGGTCATCCTGAGATCCGAGCTTTTCAACGAGAGCTTGATAATGGCCTAAAATGAGGATTTTGAGAACGCAATTGTGGGGCAATGAAGGAACTAAATGACTTGTACTGAGGGCAGAAATGCTTTACAGGCATCCTAGTCTGGCGTGGTGAAAAGGAGAAACAAGCATGATATGTCTCCTTTAAGAACTTGCCTCCCCAAGCCGAGTTTGGGCATGTACGTAGCTCTATACCATTGACATTTGATGTGTTCTCTCCAAATTCCGATAAGCTCATCCTCAGTCAGATTTGGGATGGGAATTGATAAGATTTTATCAATATCAGTGCTGTTAACGATCCTGCTAATCGATCCAATTCTTTCACGATTCCCTTATCGATTCCTGCAGATTTTGCGAGTGGGCAAATGTTGGTCTGATTTTCAGTGGCAACAATGTAAAACACCTCACAGCATAGATATCTGCTTCTGCAAGTTGCTGGTGTTTCCACTCACTTAAGGTTGGGTAGTAGGTGCAATGAAAATTAAGCTACAATTCTGATGCTTCTGAACCCTGTCAGTAGAAGGAATTGATAAGGGATTTGATAAGCAAAAAGATTAAAGATATCGATTCTTTGATGGAGCTGTTAACGATTCTCAACTGGAATTGGTTTTCGATTCCCATCCCTAAGTCAGATTGTTGATTTGTGCAAAGTTTGATAACTGCCTGATTGTTTTTGAGTTTTAGCCTTCAACGTTGGACAGACAGGGACATTTTCATCACAGAATACCTCAGGGCCAGGGACATTAAAAAAAAACCCTAACGCCAGACTGGTGCTCTGCAGCGGGTGTAATAGTCCGAACCAAGCTCATATTGTGTCAGAAATCCCACTGCCCGGTGTGTCCATGAGGGGGATTTGAGCCTCAGATTAGTCTGTCTGACGATCCTGTTCTACGACACACAAGTGCACTCGGGTTTTATTACTCTATAATCACCTGGACTAAGCCTGCCTGAGGCTCAGAGACTTTCTCTCCAGAGGCTCTATGGATGATGAGCTTGTTCTTGCTGACATTATGTTTGAACAGCCCGGGTTGCATATTCTCATATCCAGAGGTGGAACGGGATCATAATTATCTAAAGTGCTGCTGTCATGCATATTGTCCTCGGTGTTACATAGCAATTACATGGTTTTAGTACCAAATGGCAGCACTAAAGACGGTAGTAAGTTGCTTTTTGTATAAAAGCCTTTATTATGTCAATTAAAGACACTTGAGCCTTAAAACAATAAGGGCTTTGGAGTTATGGCAATTAAGATGACCTGCTGTGGCTCCAACTGGCACATGTGCAGTGTTAGTTCATGCTGAGAGTTATGGCCCCATTACTCATGCCTGGTATTTCTTACTTAGTAGCAATACTTGCAAGAAAACATTTTGTTGGGTGATGATGACCATAGCATCGTCATTGAATGGCATTTTTTAACTTTTGACCCGTTTATGAGTGCTGCTTATGTTTCACCTGGCTGCAAGTTTCTCTGAATTTTAGACAACATAAGTACTCTGGATGCTACTCCAACTTTGATTTTACTGTAGTGTTTAAACCAAGTCTCTTCTTGTTACCATAGTGGGAAACTGTTAAAGCTATCCTGTTGTTTTTTGTCAAATACTGTGTAGTACATCCCAAATCGATAGCTTTCTATAAACCTGCCCCAGTGTCTGTATACATGAGTATGACTTGGGAGTAGGGATGTAAAGAAAATAGTCAACTCACGAAACGATACGAAATACGAAACAGGGCTCACGTTACGAAATACTCACGATACAAAATAAAGATTATAGAAAAAGTTGCGCAAAAATCTCATTTTTTTTTTCTTCCTAATGCAGACATACAAAAAATGCTGCTGCATCAATACAAAATAAATGCTCTTTGAAAAAAAAAGTAGTTTTTTCCCCCTTATTTAGACTACAGTGGAAATACAAACATAAAATCTCAATAAAAAGTGCTTTGTTGTTGTAACAATCAGGATAACTACATTCTTGAATGAAAAGGAAAACAAATAGCAGTCCTCAGAGCTGCAGTTTAGACCTATAAATGTCTGAACTGTGAACTATAATATTAAGCCTATAACAGTGCATATACTTCTGATCTTCAAGTATGATCCAATTCTGTCAACTCAACAGTAGATGCAAAAATCAAATATTGTTTTTTATACAGACTTGCACAAACATACAGTTGCTGCCTGTCTCTAGTTCAAAGTAGTTGTTAGTTGGTAGTTGTACTCACCGCAGTATACACCGAACTGTAGCGGCATATTTTGCACACGGTTGTTGTTTTGTCCGCAATCTTCTCACTGTTCTCTCGTCTTTTACATAGGAGGCCAAAATAGGTCCACACAAGCGATTTATTTGACGGAGCGTCAGCTATTTCCTCCACTACGTCTTCCTCCATATTGAAGCGAGTGTTTTGCTACGGTAGGCGATGAGGGTAGACATCACCAGTCGTTTCGCGCTTTTATTTCGTACGAAATTTCGTGGCACGAAATTTCATTTCACCCCTACTTGGTAGGGTATCAGTTAGGCATGGATGTCATCAGCAGTCTAAACAGTATGATGTATGTTGGATAACCAACTTGTCTGCATCAGACTGGCATGCTGACAAAATATTAGTTTTATACATGTTTCAAACACAGGAACTTGGTATCAGTCAAACACTCTATCTTAGCAGTAATGAAGCAAACTACTACATGTGACCATTGAAGCGATGGTCCATGGCAGCTGCCATGTTGCAGCACTCTGAAAACCTGGATGTAAACAAGGACATTAAAAGGCTATTTGCTCATCACACCTCATATAGGTATCACAGTTCAGCAGTATTTCGACACAGAAAATATGGCTGCCTCAGGCTGTATTGATTTGATCTACAACCTTAATAATTTCCACCACATCATCACACCCATAACCATTAAGCTTTAACTGCAGATGAAACAATACTATGATATCACACATGTAGGTCTTTCATATAAGTGCTCTGTCATGCAAGGGACTTGTAACACAACAAAGATCATGTAGAACACAAAAAAACATGAAATAGGCTCTTTAAAGTAAAATTGGGCATGATGAGTTTCGAGTTGAAATGGTATCTAGTTTATGAAATATTGCTTTTACCTTTGACCTTAAACAATCAAATACCTTATTCTTACATCACATCCAAGCAGACAGTTGTATAAATCTGATTAGTTTTTTTTTTTAAAGCAGTCTTGAATTTACTGGTAAAAATGACTGTAGATAGGCCTGTCACAATAACACATTTTGCTGGACGATAATTGTCCCCCCCAAAAAATTGATAAATTATATTATTGTCAATATTATTTGGAAAAATCATTTTTTTCATTAATGTAATTATATGTTGTAATAAAGTGAGTACACCATATCAAAAGCAATGAACTTTAATTTCTTAAGAGTATTAAACTGTAACTGGAAGGTCAAGAGCTTTTAAATAAATTAAATGAAACAAACAATATAATAAAGTAATAAACAAAAAAAGAAGAAAAAAACGCAATGAAAATTAAATTGACTCTGTTTTGGGAAAACTGTATGTAAAAGAATCATTGTAATAATAAAAAACAATTAAGAAAAATAGACCCTGTCTCTGTAAAGAAAATAAATCAAAAATCCAATAAAACAGTAAGCGCTGACTGTCAAGGACGAAGGCTCCACTGTACCCCCCCATCTTCATCGCCACTACTTTCAAACAAATGCGACATATCGGCTAGTTGGTGTTCATGAGCTCACATTTTGTTCATTCTGTTTAAAATCAAAATATTCCTGCACTTGGGCTGTGGCATTCGGCTTAGGAACCCATCGCTTCCATGCCATCATTCATATTAGTGTTTGCTGTTTCTTTGTTACTCCTCAGGATGCTCACTTGAAAGTTGCACCAAGTGAACCATCTTCTCATCCAGCCTGTTTGGTACAAAAGAGAGGAGGAAAACAAACATGCATGCACGAGTCAATTTATCGCGGCCGCCAAACTTACCGAGGATGTTTTTATCTATTGTGCGGTTAATTGATTTATTGATTATCATGACAGGCCTAACTGTACATCTTCTTTATCATGACCTTGACGTTTGAAATGTAATCAGCTCATCTATTGGTGAAGAAAACAAACATGCAGTCTTAAGGAGAAGTAATTAAACTGTCTTTGAGATAATGCCTCCACAAAATCACATTTAAACCCTAAATTGACTTTTGACTATTGACTTACAAAATCAAATCAGTTTACTTTTAAATCAGAACGGCATATAATGAAGTTCTAAATTAAATCCCTTGAGGAATTTTGGGAGATGCATATCTCATTCATAATGCTTTGACCTGCATAGAAGAATTTGACAACTTGATTATTCGACCTTTTTCTTGAGAACATAATGACACCTTCACTGGAAAGATCTGAAAATATAAAGTCACAGTGTAATGGATGGGAACAAAAGTGTATGGTAATTACATCAAAGTTCAGCCAGTTACATAGCAACACACACCTGGAAGACTTTCTGCAGTAAAGGTCTTGCTCTCTTCTAATAACTTCATCTTGTGCGGTGAGATTGATAGAGACTTGCTGCTGCCACTTAAAAAAAATATGGAAATGATCTTCATATCAGCCTCCACACATTGGTTTTACTTTCTTAAGGAGCAGCCTACCAAATACATATTTTCCAGCCTGTTTCCACTGAACACATTTGTTGGATTCCTAGAAAAATCTTTTAACTGTGGTGACATTTACCTTAAGATCTTTGACACATTTCAAGATATAAAATTAAACTCATTTTAAGAGGTTTTCCCTCAACAGGTCAGACTGTAACAGGAGTGAGTGAAATGGTGTAATCGTATTGGCAGCAGTGAATAGATAATGCCCCCCCTCTGTGTGTGTGACAGTGATGTGACCTTTATTAAGGCTCTAAACCCCCACAGGCTCCCGTCAGGCTGCTTTGCAACCAGACAGCGAAACACTGAAAGGGTATCTCCCTAATGTGAGACTATGTAAATGGGAAACACCCTGCAGCAAACATAAAAATTGCAAACAAAGATGCTGAGAAGCTGCACAGGATTTATTGACCTCACCCAAACAACACAAAAAGGAGACAATGTTTGTTTGGAGGGATAATCTAGCTATAGCAGGCTGAAATTGGAATGTCTAATGTGGTTTGTGTGCAAAGGCGGCTTTACATGACATGCAGGTGTGCACCCCAGCCACTGTATAGTTAGTTTTGTAAGATGAATAGTCAAAAAATCCTGATTTAAGTGTTCATGACTTGTCATTTATAGGTTTAATATCCTTGCATTTTTAAAAGGGGGTGGGCTCAGTATTTGCCCTCTTCAGAGGAGTTTAGAGTTTTTGTTATACCTCGTGTATGTTCTTGTTTTGAGAGTGTTAGAAGTCATTTATAATTAGGGACATATAAGACTCTGCATATTGAAGCTGTTAATCAGGGCTGTCCCAGTTCTATGTCTTTGTTTCTAAGTTGAGTAAGGATTATGCTGTGTTCAATTTACATTGGTGGTTCAATGTGGGTACTGGGGATGGCATCACATCCGAGTTGAAGTGCATTCCAGTTTTATCTGTGAGCAGAAGTCAGACAGCATTTTCATGTCAATAAAACTTACATTATAGCATAACAACTATTCCTGTAACTTTGGCGTGGAATCACTTTTTCCTAAGATCAGATGTAGGAGATAAAATATAACTTTATGATTAAGTTCTTATATTTTCTGTTGCTTTTACTATATGAACACCAGCCAACTGGAGCTCCAGGTGCAGTTTAGCTCATAACCGACATGAACAGCACTCTACAATATGATTTCGCACAAAAGTTAACATCACAATATGTCCACATGTTAACATGAGCACATTGTGATGTTTACTGATTACAGTTCATCAAACGAGCCCTAAGTGATTGCTTTGGATAATAATGGACTGCTTTTAATTACCATTTATGCACTGAGCAGCCATGTTTGTTGACAAATTCTGGTCCACAGCATTTCCCAGAAGTACCTCAGACTTCTAGACACGTTTAAGATGATGTTTTCTGACATGGACATCAAAATTTAAGACTTCCGGCACAAAGGGAAACAAAAACATTTTAATTTTTTAAAAAATTCTCTGCAAACTTAGCATTGTTTTGGGAAATGTGGCCATCCACATCTTGATGCTACAGTATAAATGCCAGGCCTGTGAGTTGCGCAGTAATGCTGCTGCAGACATTCAACCTGAGAAGAAGACACATGCACATTAAACATGTGCTATGAAAACAAATAAAGTAAATTCAGAGAATGCTGGTCTTGATGTCCACTTGTTGCTCACAGTGGTGGTAGAGGAGCAGAAGATTTTGCTGTAAAAGCCATAACAAGCTTCTGCAGCACCAATGCAACATTGGATTTGACTATTTTTCTGTTGCTGTAGAGGTTAGCGCATGTGGCTTAAGGGAGAGGTGGGGCAATGAGATCATTTCAGAAAACTGGTAGTACACAGAGAGACAAGGGTGGCATTTTGAGATATATCTACACTGGGACCCGTTTTCAAAAAAGTACATCATCAGGCTCTCAAAATGCTCAAACTTTTGCAAATACTTCTAAACGTGTCCCTATGGATGGCCTTTCAGTTTGAGACAGCATTTCAAGAAGACTGCTACAGATTGGCTTTAAGAGACAGCTAATGTGAAACCACACAGTCTTTGTTCAATACTTTGTAAAGTTTGTAGTTTTTGTTGAATGATTGTTTCTTTCTGTGTCTTTTTATTTCAATTGTGAGAGTGTGCAAAGCCCCATAAACTCAGCAGCCATCTGATTTGTTCCCGTCATCATTTTATGCAGCAGAAGGTGCAGCAGATTGATGAACACCGCAAGTCTTCAAATTTGAGTGACATTTCACTTGACTGGATTGTCCCACACTATTGAACAGCTGTTTGCAAGGTGACAGAGTACTTCAACCTCAACTTACTGCTGAGGTTTTTTTTTCATCACATAATTAACTGCACACAGCTGGCTAGTGTTCTCCATCATATGGACTGAAGGAGGCGATCCATCAGAGTCAGTCTGGTAATGAAAGGAAGCACATGTTTCCTTTTCTCTGACACATTCCTTATCCACCTTGTGTTTTTTGCACTTAAAAAAAGTTGCTCCTGGAGGTGTTTGTCTCACTCTTGCTCAGAATTTAACTTCCCTGTGCTTACCCTTGGGGTGTGGAAATTCAGGTTAGCTAAGGCATTTTTGAATGTCATACATTAGTGTTATAATTTATGAATCAAATAGCCTTTAGAAAACATAACATGAAGTACTTCTATGAAGACACCCCAACTTGATGCGGATTTAGCTGAACCAGACCTGAATTATGTACTTACCTCATACCTGAAACATTGACTGTCTCCATACTTAATGAATATTTATTAATTTTTCCTTTTTTTTAGAATATTATCAGAAAATGTCATGGGTACTTTGGGGACTTTCTGCAGTTTATTGCAGAAATTAAATGGCTGCAGTCAGGGGTTTAAAGGTTTCAGACAAATTTTCATTTTTAATGCTCCTGTAAGTTTTTTGTGCCTTGCCTTCATAATTCCATTAATTTCATCATTAGAATAACAAGAGCAAAAAAAGAGAACACAGTCTGCCTTACAGACTGAAACAAAGCATGGCTTTCCCACTGATATGACATCTCTCCTACAGACAGCAAGGGTTGCAAATGGATGGACAACTAAAACGATAACTTCAATAAGAAAATAGCTAGCATCAGATATTCCAGTGAGTAAGACCGAACTTTTTTGGACACAGAGATTTAAATCCCAGTCAAATGCTCTGTTAAACAATGATGCACCCACCCAACTGTAGTACCTACTGTAGCTCTGTATCATGGCTGCTCGTAGTTACAAGTTAAGTTGAATGCTAAAATTACCTCAAATATGTCCTTTCATTTTCCTTAAATTGTGAATTTTAGTAGATGTCATTCCTATGAGAACACACAGTCATGCAGGCACCTGGACAGGTAATCAGGACCTGCTGTTCTATTTCTATATCTCATTCATATTTTGTTGTTCTTACCTTTGTTCGACCTTCATTATTTTCTGCCTTCTGCCACCTAATCTTTCCCCTGTAACTCCTTCCCTTAACCCACTTAAGTAGCTATGTAAAAATTAAATGGAGATCTGCTTTTGCCTTCATCTGCATTCTGTGTTGCTTCTGTTTTAGAAGTGATGACTGCTCAACAAAAACATCACTCTATGAAGTGTATACCTGCATGTGTTAGAATCTTTATCTCAAAAGAGGTTTCCTAGTTCAAGAAAGTTGAAATAAACAAGCACAACTCAATCAGCACAATGTCAATGACCACATTAAGCATGACAATATTTTCTTAAAACTGAAAGGAGAACTAAAAACTTGAGGTAATAGTAATGCTAACATTAGCATTCACCATACCCCATTCGCCAAACCAACCTGACTTTGTTTGGCTACTGTAGTTGTGGTAATTTTGATAAAGTATTTTTATTGGACTGCTCTATGACTGCTTTATTAACTTTAGAATAAATGTGCTGCTTTTGCCAACATTGGACATCTATACTGATGGCACAAATTATTTTTCCTTACCAGAAATCAAGCTTCCTGATGAGACAAAACTTGGATAATACAATTCTTAGTTCCAGGGGCTGTCACATCATACTCAATATTGAAATATCTTTTTGGCATTTTGGTTTTAAAGCTATACTCAACTGTAAATATACCTTTGAATTGAGAATGAACAGTTCAGTAGCATATTATGGACAGTGAATTGCCCAATCCAACAGAGGGAGCTCCCAGCGCAACCTGACCATCCATTTCAATCATGACCTTGACAACAAAAAGGAACAATAAAGGACAGGCAATGCCACTCTGAGCCAACAAGCTCCAAACCACCGATGGCAAAATAAACAAGACCAAGGCGCTGTGTAAATAATGTGCAAAGCAGCTGGCTCACACCTTATCCATGATTTATCATGGCTTATACATAGGCCTTCCACCCAAATGTCCAATGGTGCCTCATCAATTGCTCAGTCCCATGCAACTGTGCCCCATGTTGTTAAGCCCCCCTTGCTAGAGGGGAGGAAATAGGCCATTGCAGACAGAAGTGCAAGATTCATAAGAGAGGACATCTAGTGAGATAAATTGTGAGAGATAAATTGTAGTCCTAGTCCCGATTGACTCTAAACTGGTGGCTGAAATTAAAAAAGTTCAGGTCTCAGAAACTCAAAATTGAGTTTCAGCTACTTTTTCAAAGCAATAAACAATGTATTTTACTGGATATAAAATATGATTGTTTTGTTTTTTTAATCAGTGAATTGGGTAATACATACATAAGAGTCTTAAAACAGCTACTACAGCCAGTTATGAGTTTAATTTCTTTCTTAGAGCGTACTTTTTACCAGCAATCAAGTATTATTACGAAAATATGTTTAACAGATATGGGTGTTTTCATAACTGTTTCAGGGTCTGCTTTGTGTGAGGAGAGCTTTACGTGGTCCACAGGTTGCTCGATGCCAACCTCTGCTCCACTTAGAACTCCTAACTGTCTTATCTGTCTATCATAACTACATGCAAAGGTCTGGCAGAATGGTCTAAACTAGAGTCATTATATTTAGAGCAATATATTTCCTTCTTAGTCATGCACCAATCACAGCAATTCTTTACTTACCACAGCTCTCTAACAGCCCCAAAAATTTGGCTATCACAACCACAGATAGATTTTATTCTACATCAAGCATTCACAGATGTCTTTCATTCTGGAGTTTAAACTCAAGCCCTAACATACTGAGTATCATTTCCAAAGCACTCCATCTCTCTCTCGTGTAAGCAGACCTCTGTACAAACGGCTTGGTGAAGCAAGCAGCTCGCACACAGCCTGTAATCCCTGAGGGAAACATTGTGTTTGCTTCCACCTGAAAACACATGATGGAAAAAACAGTGCCTCTTGAAATATCAATAACTCTGAGTGATGGTCAAAGACATCAAAATACCTCTTCTCTGCAATAAGACACTGCCTCAGATATAAACCCAGACACACATAGAATGAAAGCGGACTTGCACAGATTTTAATTAGCAGCACTTTTGTTCAGAAAGCACTAAACCGAGGGATAATTAATCTCTACAGTCAGTGTTTTTATGGCTGAACCACTCCAGGGAAGAGTCCAGGTTGGTCTTCCCTGTGTTGAGATCATCTGCTGGGGAAGCAGAAACAATAAAGCCAGAAATCTTAAAGGCTAACAGGGGAAAGGTCATCAGATTAATATGCTGGTGAAGGCATTTGCTTGTTTTGTGCAATGGTCACTTTGTGCATCCTGAATGTACAAACCCATGACCAAAAGAGTGGGAACATTGTGTGAAATGTGAATGATAAATAGATAAATAAACAAATCAATCTGTACCTGTAAAAAGCCAAACCATCACAAACATTATGTTAACTTTACAAAAGAGTAGGTCCAAGCCAGGGGTGGGCAACATGCTGGCCAGGGTTTACATGCAGCCCCCAATTCAACAATATGGTCTGCTGCCAGTCAGTGTAAATTCTACAAAATGCATCACAACATATAAAACAACATATAAAATTGTGATATTTAATGAAAGTAGAGCCCACTGTGTTTGTGTCTGTGAAACCCCATTTTATTTATCTGGCTGACAGAAATAAAACCTTTATGTATCCTTCAGGTTTAATAGTGCCTTCAAAGATGTGCAAGTTACCCATGTCATGGACAATACGACCCCATACCATCACTGAAGCTGGCTTTTGAATTTTGTGGTAATAACAATGTAGATGGCTACTTTCTCCTTTAGCCCAGCGCCCCAACAACGTCCATGATTTCTCAAAACTATTTGAAATGTGGATTCAGCTCAGATGAGCTCTGGCCAGAGACGCCAGTGTGTTATGGTGTAATTTCTGGGGCTTATATTTACTGCATGTGGTTTTGGCTTTGATGGTAGAGTTTTAACTTGTAGATGAAACGACAAACTGAATATCTTGCAAAGCTCTAATCTACAAAACCCAAAACCAGTGAAGTTGGCACGTTGTGTAAATTGTAAATAAAAACAAAATACAATGATTTCCAAATCCCTTTCAACCTATATTCAATTGAATGCACAGCAAAGACAAGATATTTAATGTTCAAACTGGTAAACTGTGTTATTTTTTGCAAATATTTGTTCATTTGGAATTTGATGCCTGCAACATGTTTCAAAAAAGCTGCCACAAGTGGCAAAAAAAGACTGAGAAAGTTGAGCAATGCTCATCAAACATTTACTGCATCAAAACCAGCATCACTGTGTAAAGGATACCACCAATGGGCTCAGGAACACTTCAGAAAACCACTGTCAGTAACTACATCTGCAAGTGCAAGTTAAAACTCTACTATGCAAAGTGAAAGCCATTTATCAACAACACCCAGAAACACCGCCGGCTTCGCTGGGCCCGAGCTCATCTAAGATGGACTGATGCAAAGTGGAAAAGTGTTCTGTGGTCTGAGTCCACATTTCAAATTATTTTTGGAAACTGCGGCCGTCCAGCCAGAACCTGCCGGACTGTTACAGGCGCAAAGTTCAAAAGCTAGCATCTGTGATGGTATGGGGGTGTATTAGTGCCCAAGGCATGGGTAACTTACACATCTGTGAAGACACCATTAATGCTGAAAGGTACATACAGGTTTTGGAGCAACATATGTTGCCATCCAAGCAACGTCTTTTTCATAGACGCCACTTCTTATTTCAGCAAGACAATGCCAAGCCACATTATGCACGTGTTACAACAGCGTGGCTTCGTAGTAAAAGAGTGCGGGTACTAGACTGGCCTGCCTGTAGTCCAGACCTGTCCCCCATTGAAAATGTGTGGTGCATTATGAAGCGTAAAATACAACAATGGAGACCCCGGACTGTTGAACAACTTAAGCTGTACATCAAGCAAGAATAGGAAAGAATTCCACCTGAAAAGCTTCAAAAATTGGTCTCCTCAGTTCCCAAACGTTTACTGAGTGTTCCTAAAAGGAAAGGCGATGTAACACGGTGATAAAAATGCCCCTGTGCCAACTTTTTTGAAATGTGTTGCTGCCATTAAATTCTAAGTTAATGATTATTTGCTAAAGAAAATAAAGTTTCTCAGTTCGAACATTAAACATCCTGTCTTTGCAGTGTATTCAATTGAATATAAGTTGAAAAGGATTAGCAAATCATTGTATTCTGTTTTTATTTACAATTTACACAACATGCCAACTTCACTGGTTTTGGGTTTTGTACAACAACTATTAGCGGCCTGCAGCCCCACAGCCCAATCTCATCCTTTCGAGCAGGAAGAGGGAGCTTTGAGCAAGACAACAACAGACAGTGACTGCTTGTGCTGAGATTAGAATAAATGCTATTCATGTCAGAGGTGGTTTTATCAGATTTGGACTTTATTTCTTGATTAAATCAAAAACAAATGATAACACTGACAGCATTTCTCAATAGAAATGATATTTTTGCTTCACTCAGGACACGTTTTGGTGGCAGTTTGTTATAAGTGTTTGTTTTTTTTCTTACACTACAGAACTAGTGCCCACATACAAGACGATCTGATTGGCCCATTATGAATGTGACTGACAGCCCAATCAACTGATCACCTGCCAGATATGCCTTTGAAAGATTCTGCCCATTCCCAAACACTCTGTATGGGCTGTTGCCAAGATGGATTTAATAAATCTATAGAGCTGTCTATCTGCTCTGTCAGGTTAAGGTTGAAAGTCACAGGCATTCAGTGTTGGATTTTGGCCTTATCACTGACATGCAGAGTTCTCCCTGGATTCTCTTAATCTTTTGATTATATTATGGAATGTAGGTGATAAAATCCCTTAATTCCTTTTAACTGTACATTTAAAAATGCTATTCTTAAACTGCTGGACTATTTGCCTATGCAGTTGTTTATAAAGTGGTGAACATTGACTTGTCATTGTCTGTGAATGACTGAGTGTTCTGAATATGTTCATTCTATAATCAATCATGAGAGCCTGCTGTTTCTAATTTACATGTTCACCTGTGAAAATTTCCAATCAGGTGGATTTGATTGTTCCTCAACATTTTCAGTCATTTTTTTTATGTCCAAGCTTTTTTAGTAATGTCTTGCAAGCATCAAACTAAAAAAGGGTGAAGTAGTTTTAGTTTGAACATTACATATATATATTGTATTTGTTGTGTATTAATTCCATATTAGTTTTAAAGGATTTTCAAATGATTGTATTTGTATTTTTGACAGTGTCCCAACATCATTAGAATTGGGGCTTGTACAGTCCTACTCATCATTATTGGCACCCATGAAGTTTAAGTACACAATGTGACAGTACAGTTTCTTTACCAAGCTCTCTAACTTTGCTCTGCATTACTTTATCAGACACAAGCTTAGCAGAAGTAATGTTCACATATTAAGTTTTGTAAATTATACTTCATTACCTACTATGATCATGCAGTAATATTTAGAATAGGCAGTCTTAATTGCAACCACTTGAAGCCTACAAGGAAAAGAACACCCTACCAACAATTAAGCATGGTGGAGGTTCCATAATGGTTTGGGGCTGCTTTGCTGCATCGGGTACTGGGGGCCTTGACCTTATCACAGGAATCATGAAATCAGAGAATTATCAAGAAATTTTAGAGCAAAATGTCCCACCCAGTGTAAGAACACTTGGTTTGAGTTGAAGATCGTGGGCCCTAAAGCAAGACAAAGATCCAAAGCACACATCCAAAAGCATGCAGGAATGGTTGAAGAGGAAAAAAAATGCCTGTTTTATAATGGCCAGCAATGAGTCCTGATCTCAATCCAATTGAAAATCTTTAGTATGGCTGAAATCTGCCATTGGGGAAAAGAAACCTGCAAATGTTTAAGAGCTTGAAAAATTTGCAAAGGAAGAGTGGGAGAAAATACCAGCTGAGAAGTGCAAGAAGCTTATAGATGGCCACAAGAAACATTTGGAGGCTGTCATCAGTGCCAAAGGGTGTGCCACAAAATACAGAAGAGGGGTGCCATTATTGCTGCACATGCTTTTTTTCAGTTCTCTCTTTGAAATTACAATATGTAACATGTAAAAATGTTTTTTTTGTTTAAGTATTTTGGACCTTCAATAAAAAGATCCTGATGACAAAAGTTTGGTACATTTCAATTTATTTCTGAAGATCTTGTTAAAGCAATGAAAATAATGAAGGGGTGCCAATAATACTGAGCAGGACGGTATATAAACACACACACACATTTAAGTTATGTGTCAGTTTAGTCAGAGACTGTCTTGTCTTTGTGCAGTATTCCACTGAATACAGTTTGAGAACCATTTTCATGTCACTTCTCTCTGATTCTATTCACATTTTACACAAGGTCCCAATTCCTTAGAAATTGAGGTTTGTAGAATTGCTCCCTGGATGAGTGTGTTTGCGCGAGTTCATCTTGGTCACACACTGCTTCTCATTACAAATCCTCTCATGACCGTATGCAATTTGTGTCTCCGCTCTGAAGGCTTTTTGTCAGCAGGCGGGCCGAGTTCTGTCTCTCTCAGTGCTCATCACTCCGTCTACTAAGTGTGTCTCTGTCAATCTCTGCGTCTCCCTCTTTCTGTCTTTTTTTTATTTCTGCCATTTCTGAGCACACAAGCCTGTCTCCAAATTGTGCTAATTAGTCAAGAATGTTGTGCAGTCGCATACATCCTGTTTGGATGACATCAGGGATAAGATGACTGGGCTCTCTGTGTGCTTGTCAAAGAGAGAAGAAGTGTGTGTGGGGGGGGGGGGGACTCAAGAATGCAGAATCAGAGCGTGAACCGACAAAGGTACTTCTAATCCTCCCGGCGTCTCAGCGGTAAAGGGCAAACGGCTGATCAGATTGCTGAAATCGAGGCTCAACATCCTGCTGTAACAAACCTGCCTGTGAGCGGGAGAATGCTGAGATAAAACTCCAAAGCCGTTCTAATTTTACAAACAAGGCTGCGGCTGATTTTGTCTCTATCTCAGTGAGAGGAACACGTCTGTATCAGCGTCTGCATGGCTGCCTCTCACTGACGTTTATGCAGGCTGATGGGGTGATGCAGGCCAGTGCGATGGAAATGATGCTGCCCACTACCCCCCGTGTGAGACACACAAACACACACTGGCAGCACAAGCCCTAATCCTCTTTAAGTGTCAGACCAAACCACAGGGGCGCAGCAGGTCTCGTGGCCCCGCTGTGGGTGTTGGCCTCATTTCTACCGCTCACTTCCTGCTCGGGGCAGCAACTTCCCACTGCTCCTCACTGACTCCAGTGTCCATCTCACTATGCCCCTATTTACTGTATCTGCACTGAGGAATATATCAGTTAACATCCTTGAAAATGACCCAATGAATTCCTCAAAACTGAAAAATCTGTAGTTGTTATGTAACAGAGAGGACCATACTCCCACGGCGGCCGTGTTCCTAATGTCAAACTCAAGGTGGGAACCTCAGTTGTATTTGTCATGATGTAATGCTGATCTATAATTTAGCTGTTGTTAAATAGAATCTTATGGATTCTATTTTTTTGTCTTATTGAGAAGTGAGTCTGGCTTCTGTTTGTCTAGAGAGAGAGACAGGGTTACCCTTAATGTTTAACAGCAAAATACCGGTAGTCATTTTTTTTTTCTTTCCCCCCTTGTCTACATTATCTTTTCAGCTGAGCTCTGTGTCCGGTGGCAGCGTTGGAAAGGCCAATGCATTTTTTTTTCTAGCAGTGAGAGATAAGTAAACATGATTAACTGCTACAGTGACCATCACCAGCCCTTCGTGTAGGCTACTCCATCAAATCAAACTTTATTTAACCCCTGATGTGAGCTGAAGGGGAGGGCCATGCCACACCACAGTGTGAAAGAAGGGGAAACAGTGACAGACAGGACGAGACAAGACAACAGGGAGGAGGACAAACAGGTAGTGTAAATATTTTGAGATAGCAGTCCAAGTGCTGTGCTGATTTTAGTCCATGCCAGAAGTAAAGGCTGCAAGAAACCAGGGACACCAGAGATGTGGGACTTGATAGTAGGGGGTGGACCCACAGGGGTGTGATATGGAGGAGCATGCATCACAAGACGTGACAAGATATGTAGGAGTGCCCAACTCAGCATATTCTGACGGGACCAATCATTTCTCTGTTAGTCTCAACAGGAGCTTGAGTATCTGTACATGCATGCATGTGAGGTGGTCACCGAATACCCAGGGAGACCACAGCCAAGGGCTCCCCCAGAGCCACCAGGGGACCCGGGACCCACCACACGGCCGCCAGAGCCACAGGACCCAGATATACCGCGTCAACATACCGGTAGTTGTTAACCCATTAATTGCCATTAGATCAAATCTATTCTTAATATTTAGCCACCTTCTAGTTATTGTTTACATTTAGCAAATACAGCAACATTACAGAATTCTGACACTATTTAAGAATTATACACTTATTTTTTTTTATACCTCCCTGAAGAAAAAGGAGGTATTTGCATTTTCTAGGGAGTGTTGATGGTAGATGGTAGAAAACCATAAAGAAAAACGGCTGTAATAATCTCAGTCGAGAGGTTGAGAGGGCTTTTACAGTATGGCAGCTTCCACTGATTGACTTCAGCAACGTTCCATAGCCTCAGAGTTGTCACATGATTTTTCCCAGTTCTTTTATCATTCAGGGATGTTAGCTAAAACAGTAATTACGCACTTCCCACAGACTTTAATTACAATTTTTGCACAGCAATGTAAGAGTTGACCCATTTGTCTTGATTTTTATTCATAAAAACAAGTACATTGATGAATATTTACTATTTTAGTTTAGTGGCTTGAAATCTAAAGCAAATTAGACCGAATTTGGTCATGTAGGAAGAAGAGACCAGTTAGGAATCACAGTTACTTGGGTTGTGTGGAAAGGTTGTGGGAGTTGAGAGATTTTCATGCATCATTTAAACCTATCGCTTAAGCGTTTATTAGAGAGAGTAAGAGAAACAGCAGGAAGTGACTAAGCATTAGATGGGGGAGATGATGCTGATCTACAAAAGCATGTGAAAGCCCTAAACTTGGCTTCTCACAAACGTCTGGGAAGGTGCAGGAGCTTAAGGATTGAAGCCTAGTTTTTAATCTTTCGTATCTGAACTTGTAAACTTTTATCTCAAAACAAAACAAAAAGAGGAGTGTCTTATTGTCGTTTATTCATTGAGCTTTTCTGTTCATGCAGGTTGAAGGTACATTTAAAAAACAGTTTTGGGTGCCAAGGAGGTCAGTTTTGACCTTTGTATTACTGTTACAGATTATAACATCACTGGATTATTACTAGTATTTTAACAAATTCAAACTCTGGTTTGATGATGGCTTTAGCAGGGATGTTTCAGTAGACTGAGCAGACACTGGAATTTACCTCACCCAGGAGATGAACTGTTCAATATATTCTATAAGTCCACCTGGAAAAGAGCCCAAAGAAAGTGATAGGAATGGGCAGAAGCTTTCAAGAGGGACATCCAATCACAGCTGCCTTGGCTTCATGGTGGCAGGATCCAAGTGTAAAACATGACTTCAGAAATTCAAAATCCCTTACACTTTACAATTCATATTTTAGTTGACGAAATGTACTGTAGATTTTCGACGACTAAAAACTAAAACTATACTAAAATCACAACAATTAAGATGACAGAATTATGACTAAATCTAAAAGACATTTTAGGCAAAGGACTAAAACTAAATTAAAAATTTCTGTCAAAATTAACACTGTCTCCAAGAAAAATAAAAGCTTAAAACCACAAGTATACAGTATACTTGAGATTTGCCACTGTAATATGTGAACCATGTGTGTAAACCATGTGTGGTTCTGTGATTCAAATTTTGGATGGGCCTTATCCAAGTCTTTTACCTTTTTAGATAAACTCTCTAAAATATGTTTTTCAAATTATTTTTAGTCTTTTCCCCGGGCGACTGTTTAGTCCCTGTTCTTCACACTTATCTGTTGATCCACCTGAGCAGAGTATCAGGACATGATGAGCCCGAGCACCATTAAATCCTCTGATTTGACTGATAATACCTACTCATGACAGAAGCATTATATGTTTTCAGAAGGGGGAAACTCTATTTTTGGCATTACATAGTTTTGAGATATACCCATGTGTTTGTGGCTGTTTGCTTATTTGAAAGGTTTAAGTTGACATATATGACCCTGATTTTTATTTCCAATCTTTACCACACATTAACATGCGAGCAAACTTTCAAAACAAAGTAATTTACATACCTCTATCTATAAATTCTGCCTAGGCTTGTTCCCTCTTCTTTTGCCCCACACTCTCTGATGTTTTATCCATCACTTAAAAGATAAGTTCGGTTTCTGCAGCTTTCACATTGTTTATAGAATGAAGTAGAACAATACACTCACCCAGAAGGCTTTCCTGATCCAAACAGTGCTTCAGGAGATATTTAGATCCAAAATCGAGCGGCGGACATCCATATAATGGTAGCACACGGGGCATGTATAGCGCCGCTCCTAAAACTCATTAGTTTCACCAATATTTCATCATGGTCCGCTCGCGCTACTCCTCCAAGACAGTCTGGGGTCGCTCCACCCATGTTTTCGTGACTGTGCTGACCTCTGAACTGAAAACTGCTCTCTGGCCAGATGTTCTTCTCTTTGCCTCCGCGTCCTCCTTTCGATGAGCTCCTCATCTGTAAACTCTGGCTCAAAACTGTAAGGACACTCATCATATTCAAAGTTCTCCTCCACAACATCTTCATCTGATAGATATTCGTCCATTTTGCACAAAACTGGAAGAAGAAAGTTGTTGAGCAGCCGGCGGTCGCCCCTGAAACAATGAGCCGTACTGCGCATGCGCGGCAGCCGTAAAGAAAGTTTTCAGTTCAGAGGTCAGCACAGTCACAAAAACATGGGTGGAGCGACACCGGACTGCCGTGGAGGAGTAGCCTGAGCGGACCATGATGAAATATTGGTGAAACTAATGAGTTTTTGGACGATTAATGCAGTTTTAGGAGCGGCGCTATACATGCCCCGTGTGCCACCATTATATGGATGTCCGCCGCTCGATTTTGGATCTAAATATCTCCCGAAGCACTGTTTGGATCAGGAAAGCCTTCTGGGTGAGTATATTGTTCTACTTCATTCTATAAACAATGTGAAAGCTGTAGAAACCGAACTTAAACTTTAAGTTTATCTTGTCAGTGGTTTATTGTCTGGCAGTGGGGGCAGTTAAGTTGCCCGACACCTCTGACAGAAATGAAGGTAAAGCTTTCAGTATCTGTCAGAGTTTTTGGACCTACAGTAGATGAGCCTGTCTGCTCTCAACCCCTTCTAAACGCTGTCAGGGTTCATCAGCTCAAGCTGCAAAAACACCTTCAACACAAAGTCCAGAAAACTGTCGACACTGAAGCTGACCACCACACTCTTTTACAGAAACAGCTCAGGAAATAAAAGAAGTTTGGAGCTGCAGGATCAAGTGGACGGTCAAATTGTTCTCCTCGGATGAAAGAGCGCACATGTCATGTTATCTGTCACACTGAATGGACTTGAAGCTCCTGTAGCAGTATGGAGTCACTCATTTAAAAACACTACATTATGTCTTGCCGCTGCTGCACTGCAGTTCAATTTAACTTTGCCAGCCGAGGGGTCTGCACAGTGTGCACATTACCTTCAAAGACTGACTCATCCCTCGGTCTGCGGGGCTGCATGAGAGCACAGGATGACATTACAACAGGAAGAGGAAGGTTATTTACAGATATGACTTTTTAAGGCCAGTGAAGGAAAGAATAGAGGAAGTTATAGAGGGAATGTTGAGTGTTGTAAATAATTGAGTTCGTGTGAGCATGCCGGGAGTTCTAGCTGTTTTCTAATCACAGTCTACCAATTACAGCAATTCACTCATTAGTTTTCCTTTTCATACAGAACCAGCTGCATTTTCTCAAAATAAACTAAACAATACCTGTTACTTTGTTGGTCACGCTGATGCAGCATAAAGCGAAACAGTCAGGTTATTAATCAGACTCTGGTATTCTATTAACTTTTCTAAGTTGCGAAGCTTTAACCTGTCATAAAATGGCCGGAGTGTCTATTCAAAACATTATTCTAAAACATATTCAGATTTATATAACCATGTGCTGCAAAAATGTACAAGATATCCCCCTTTATAAGTCTGATCCACTTGAAATTTCTGCATATGAATTAGCCTCCTGATCCTCCCTCTGCATCCCCTCAGTGATCCATATACAATCAATGTAAAGCACCTCATCAATGAATATATTCAAACCCTATTTCTAATGAATTTGGGATGCGTTTTAGGCATAAACAGAATACAAATATTTGTAAATCCTTGATTACCTGTATTTAATTGAATACAGAACAAAGACAATATTTAATGCTCAAACTGCTAAACTTGATTGTTTTTTGCAAATATCCACTCATTTTGGATTTGAGGCCTGCAACATCATGAAATAGAGAATTCAAAGTGACACCATGCTGTGACTGCAATCAAGCGCTCCTCCTGCAGTGCCACAACATTTATAATTCATCGTTAGTCACAAGCTTAACTGCAGTTTATAAATGTTTGCAGAACACACTGATCTGCTCACTTAATAGTGGAGTTCCTGCTTTACACAGCGATCTTGGCTTATTGTAAAGCAGGCTTGAGAGAAGTTTGATTGATGGGAGGGATATAGTATTTATTGTTTTTTTTATCTGAGAGAATGTGGCTGTTAGTGAGAACACTTGAAATCTTTGAGTTTTTTTCCCCTTGCACTCCAAGTGCTCTTAGTTTAAAACAGTTTGACTTTTGGGAGAGTGCAAGATCAAGGAGATATGGAATTTCTGATATCTGAACAATGGTGGCAGTGAACCTAGGTTTTGAATCTAATGGGTAGTACAAAGAGAAGAGGAGATCAGCTCTTGGCACCTGGCATCATCACTGGTGAGAAGCACTATAAAACGGTTTAAGAGCAGTTCTAAGGAAAACCAAGTCTGCTGGTGGACACAGGCCCATACAGTGAAGAAAATACAGATCTTCATGCATCATTTAAACCTGTTGCTTAAGTGTTGCTGTTTGCTTAAGCAAAAATTTAAAAACATTTAAATTTTTGGCTATAATTTGTGTTTTCAGGCTTTTAAGGGTTAATGAAGGAATGCGGTCCAGACCTGATAAAATTACTGAAACTGTTTGCATCCGTGCTGCTTGAGCGCTCACTTCCTGCAGTTGTTTCCCTTCAATCACCTCGAGAGGACGTTGATTGGACCGTGATGCTTTAGGATGCTCACAATCGTAGATCAAAGCTTCGCAAGATGGATCTGCACTGGTTAGTGCGGATGGTATTTGACAATTTTCAGCTTCTTTGGACATGACTGATAACAAGCCAGTCCCTGTAAGTACATCTGATGGTAATATTTCATTTAATCATACGGGCTGCACTTTTACTGCTATAAGTGCAGCAACACACAGCTACCGTAAAATACCAAATAAACGCCTGGTCCCAAATAAGCGCCCGGTCCCAAATAGACGCCGGGTGTAGCAGTACATTTTGACAAATAGACGCCCGTTCCAAGTAAATGCCTGGTGTAATTTATTTGGCACAGGGTACGCGCTACGGGCAAAGTTACAGAAAACACATGCGAATGCTGAGCTCACAACTGACAGCTGACACTTGAAAAGAAACATGATCAGACTGAACCTTTACAGTTATTTCTCTATCTGGATGTCCTGTCGGCTCGCTTCTCCTCCCTCTGTATGTCAACAAATGCATGTTGATGTGAAGCACTCTGTTTCATGACAGTGCAGCTACACTCTACGTCCACAGAGGGCACTAGAGAGCAGAAAGCCAGAAACTTACAGACTAGGGCTTTGAAAATTCAACGAAGAAGACTGCCGCTGTTTGTTTTTTGTCCTTAACGTCAGGAGGCTGGACACGTCAGTTAGCAGTACGTTGCTGCTTATCTCCATGTCCCCGGTGCAGCCAAAAAACAGAAGTAAGACCTTAACTTAACTACTTACTACTAGTAAGATAGTTCATTACCAGTTTTAAGAGTGTTTAGAGAGTGCTGAGTTGAAAGAAGACAAGAGTGTAACAAGGGTACTGTAATTTTGCCTTGAAAATGTACAGGTGTTATTCATACTAGTGTAAATAAATAGTTTGATTATATTTACCGTATTTTTCATTTTTTGCTAAGTAAAATTTTTGTGCAAAAGGAATTAAACGCCCATCCCAAATAGTCGCCTGGTCCCAAATAAACACCTGGTCTGCTCAGTAATTGAAGCAAATAAATGCCACGGCTAATGTTTGGTATTTTACGGTATCTCCAAGGACCAATTACTATTGTCATAACTATTGATTATTATTGTATAATTATTATTATAATTATTATTAATCTGAGAAAATGTTTGCGAAAGACCTTGAAAAACATTTGATCGTGCCCCCTATAGCAGATGTGTTTATGCTTTTTGGTACAGTGATATGTGGTTTAATTTTATTCTGTCTAGGGTGAGAGAGGAGAAATACATTCTCACTGTGCAAAAACTTTGGTAGCAATGATGACTCATATTTGTTGGGTAATGTGTTTGGTGAAAGTTTGGTAGCACCAAGCCTCTGGTTTGAAATTCCGGGGGCTCATTCTCAATCAGCCTCCAGCAAACTCCAAAGAGTATAATAAATTATGGCTGCATTTGAGCATGAAGCTTTCACTTAGCTAATGCATGAAGCCAAATGGGAGTTGGCAGCAAATGGCACCAATCCTGTTCATTTTCGTCCCAATCTGCTACCATACCAAGGTTTAAAAAGCATATATGGCAGTCATTTGACTCATCTCCAAGCATTCATTTAAAGGTTATCAGCCTTGTGCAGTTTGTTCTTGTTTTGTTTCTTATTGTGGCAGTGAGCAATCTCTCCTCTGTCAAAGTGGCATCCATGTATTGTTCTTGGTGAGACAAGTTGGGAGACTTCTGGTCTAAATGGATACCTAATGCTATTTAATCTGGTATAACCATAGGAAAAGCAAAAGTAGAAGAATCTGTGCACTTGGTCATCAAGTTGGTCACTATATCAAAGTGTCAGGGGTTCAATCCCCAGCCTTGGCAGTCTGATCCTATGATATTATTAGGGATATTTTTTTTTAAAGCACACATTGACAGAGTATACAAAAGAGGATAGGGAGGGGTTGTTCTCATGTTATGTGCTGTAGACAAGACATGGTAACTTTTTTTTCCAAAAAACAGTTTAAAGAAATGTATTTTGTGTATAATGTTACCTTTAGTGAAAATACCACAGAACAGCCCTATCTTTTCACCACTTTATTTTCCACAAAGAACCATCTTAAAATAGCAACAACATCTTTAACTTCAATGAATCAAACTGGCACAGCTGGAGTGGATGAGGGAAAAAAAAGTCATGAATGAAACAAAAAATCAGATATGTAGTGACTGTTTTTTGTAAAATGCACTTGTGGCAGTTATGCCCACACACACCTTCACAATACTTCTCTGTTACGAAATTTCATTTCCAACTCTGAATGTTTGGTTTGAGCCGTCATTCGTCTAATCTCTAAAATCCCTTTTCAGCTTTTCTGTACATACAGGTTGCTTTCTCTGATTTGGCAACAGGAAGCAACTTTCCACTGCACAGTGAGGCAGTTAGTCATCATGTTTACTGAAGAAGAGAGTCTCTGTAAACAACAAGCTTCATCATCAGACGTCCTGATTCAACTCTCGCTCTCCTCGCTGTTCTCCTCCTCTTTGAGCTGTTCCAAGAAAATTAATTCTTGTCTAATACCGGGGACTTTAGGCAGCACTTCCACTATCACAGCCTCTTGCTTCCAGAGGTTTCGTCCAATTTGTTATTTCAAAACAACACAAATATGTAAACAGCTTGGGAAATATGCACACGCAGCAAAAAAATGAAAAAAAAAAATCCAAAGCATTTCTTCCACAGCGCAGTGTTTAAGTTTCCTCCTCACTCCTCTGCAGTGCAAAAAATCAAAAACAGGAAAAAAGAACAATAAATAGACCTCCTCTGTTATATATTTGTGTTTTTTGTATTTACATATATTTATATTTTCTGGTAAAGGGTCTCTACATGAGCACACAGCTCTTGGCCCGGTCCTTCCTCACAGCTGGGGCTTGGTCCATCTGTTCAGTCCGGCCCGGCAGCGGAGGCAGGGGCAGCTGTGAAACTCGCTTTAGGCCTCGGCGGGAACTGCTACGTTTTAACTGCGGCTTGTGCGGCCTCCGGACTGACGCTAGTGTGGTCACATGGAACACGTCCCGGACGCTGTTCTCAGAGACCTTGGAGGTGCACTCGATGTAGGCCACCGCACCCACCTGTCGAGCTATTGTGCTGCCCTGAAAAAAAAGAAGAGGAAAAGGTCAAAACTTATTTAGAGCATTGGCTGACATTTGCAGTAAAAACATCACAAAAATCGACATATCCAGCAAGATAATTCTAAACCCATGACCAATTCCTGCACCAATCGGGCATAACTCTATGACCACTGACAGGTGAAGTGAATAACACTCTGTTTGTCATGGCTCCTGCTAAAGGGTGTGATATATATATAGCTACAAGACAGCAAGTGAACATGTCTCCAAAGTTAATGTGTAAAAAAAAGCATTAAAAAAAACGAGCAAGTGAAAATGCTTGAACGAATTTGAGCAAGTTATATTGGCTAGAAGATGGCTCAGAGCATCTCAAAATCAGCAGCTCTTGTTGGGTGCTCCTAGTCTGTAGTGGTCAGTATCAAGCCAATGTGCACCAGTGAGCCATGGCTCATTGGTGCATATTGTGAACGAAGGCTTGACTGTGGGGTCCAAGCTACTGTTGCTCAAACGGCTGAACAAGTGTGACACAAGTGTCACAAATCAATTCAAAACAGCCCTAATGTTTATTTTGAGGGTAGCAGAAGCACAGTGCTTTCATAACCTTACAACTCTACAGTATACAGTGTTTCTACAGAATTATACAGTATCTGGGCTGCAAAGCTGGAGGTGGGTGTAGTATTAAGCCGTTAGCATCTACGCTAACATTCTAGAACTTAGCATCTATGTCAACAGCTTGTGTAGTGTTATTTGTTTTTTATTTGATAAAAAAATCTGGTCCAGATCTGATAAAACTGCTACTCAAGCTGTTAGCATCTACACTTATGTCTGTCATTTTCTGCTGTCGTCTTGCTTGTAGCTCCCACCTCTTCCTGCTCCAAAGGATACTGACTGGGCCATGGTGCTTTGGGCTGCTCACAGTCACAGCAGATTGGAGCTTGGCAAGATATATGTATCTACCTGATAATAGACACTACATCAGACAAATAAAGATGCTACTCAAAATTACAAAATTGATGTTTTAGCTTGACACAGATCAAGAGAGAAACAAACTACAAATACAGTTGCAACTAAAACGTGAAGGACTCCACTTTGGGTATAGAGGCATCTTTCTCTGATTATGTGCACAAAAATAGTTTGCTTCCCATCAAATGCTCTTTATGAAAAGAGTTCTGATTTAATGCATGATCACTGTAATTTTTATATTACTGCAATTTGATACTTTACCACAAAGAGCATAACAAAATGCCATGGTATGATACTCGGGTAACATCACCTCGCCCTTGGTAGTAGGTCTGTTACATAAATTGTGCTTAATCCTAGAACTTATTAATTTCACAAATGACTTATATTCACATTACATGCACAAACATGCATGCACACTTCCAATTCTTCTCTTTCAGAGACTTGTCAGCCCTGATTCGTTCCTTATCTCTTTTTTTTGTGTTGATTCATCATTATTCATGAGCAGTGCGTTAGAGATGTTCAAACCACATTACCAGCAAGTGAAAATGTTTGAATGAATCATAGCGGTTAATCTGTATGCATGGAGGCTCATTAAAAATATTAAAACCAAGATTATCAAAAAAGATTTACCAGAGGCACAAAACTGAAACTTATCTCTCTGTCTCCATCACTATCTATTGATACTTTTCTAGTGGACCAACAATGTATTCGAACCTCAGTGTTACACATTATCAAAAGCATCAGTTTAGTTGAGAGGGGCGCTGACACGCAGAAGTGAACATAAAGCAGCGTCACTATGTGCACAATGATTACACAGAGAAAGAACACTGCAGGGTTTCATCTCTGTATTCCATAGCAGCGTGAGACGACTCTTTGGCTGTGCAAGAGACCCAGTGGTGATTTTTTGGAGGGCAGAAGTACTACAGCGCTCTGATGATGTGCAGGGGAAACAAGACTTTGGATGTCCAGACACATATTTGAGTCTGTGTTATCCCCTTCCTATCAGAAAAACTTTTCCCACAGCAGTGGTTGTTTTTATCTGTCCTGTCAAGTCTGTTTTCCTGGATTGCGCCAGTCGCCCCAGATGATATCGTCATTCCTCTCCACTCACCTTTGAGAATTTCCCTGATAGCTCGCTGCAGCATCCAAACATGAGCCCAACCGGACTTTACACTGATGAAACACTAGGGGGATGTGAGGGAATTATTTGGTAAAGTGAGTGAAAATCTACGTTGTGTATGTTTACACATGCGGTTCGCCTGGATAATGTCCGGATGACTTCAGGGTTAGTTTTGCAATGGGGTTTTTGTGAGGGGAACACTGGTAAAGGCTGGTTAAAGTTTTCTGAAACTGATGTTGTTGGGAAAGGCAAAGAGCTTTATATGCGGCAAATTAGCGGTGAAAAAGGTTCATTTTTTTCCTTCAGAAGGGACCAAACTCAACATGAAACCACAAAAGAAAACCATGATCTTGGCAAAACTTTTTAAGAGCTACACCAAACATCTCTGTTTTTTGTTCCTGTCAATTGTTTTTGATGTTTTTGTTGTGGCTGCCTTTCCAAACAGTCTGCTTTCTCTTGTGTCCTGAGGCGTTCAGTGTTTTTGTTAGCTAGAGCTTACTTTACATCAAGGTGAGCCCTTCATAATGAAAATTCAAGTTTTAAAGATGCATGAAGTGTTTTATTGTTTTTTTTTTTTTTTTTTTGAAGGGCTAGAACTATATTATTGGAGTGGTTGGAAGAGCAAATACCTCAGAAACATTGAGGTATGACCTGCAGTGGTCTAAACAAGTCGGGAAACAAATTAAGCTTCATAGTCTGGTATGAATAATTTCGAAGCTCTGACTCCTTAGTGTAAGCAGAGTAAAAGCAGATACAGTATCCAGCCAAGAAAAGTGATTTAACTCAGCATTTAGTGATGCATTACTTTTAATTGTCAAAGGTTGACAGTTCTGTTAGTTAACATATGTCTTCCAGTACCACAATCTCCAGATGTTGCCAACCTGTTAGAGGAATTAAGACACTTCTCTTTTGCTTGACAATATTGCAGCTAATAGGATGAGAATGTCTTGCCAGTTCTGACAGCTTTTTCAAATGAGGCCAACGGCTACATTTACGACCCACTCTGATTGTGTTGTCAAGGTATTTGTGCAAAATGATTTCCTATTACAAAAGTTTTTAAAAAAATCTAAATTCACATATTAAGAACAAAAAAAGAGAACTCAACACATCCTAATGCTGGCCTTATGCCCTGAAATTTATCGCATGATATCAAAGTTAAAGATGTTTTTTTTCTGATTTCTGAAAAAGACCATAAGATTTTAACAGGAATTGGTTTTATTAATTAGTCTTCATTTTATTTTGTTCTTAGGCTGGTCTAGAAACATTCTTTTGCTTGTTTGTTCCAGCTTGTTCCTGCTTTGTGTTATGATAAAATCAATCATGTCAACTATTATACTAAGTTTAGTATAGCTTTTGAGTGCCAAACAGGAAGACACATGCTGGCAGTTACTAGTTTGTTTGTTACAATGGTTTGCAGGAACAGTCAAACGGTCAAAACAGATTTTAATGCGATTAACATGGGAAGTTGGTCATTGCACAAGAAAGTTGTGATTTGATTTTGGTAATGATCCAAATCCAGATGTGAAGTAGGGGAGCTTTCTACATTTCTGCTAGTAACTTGGTAAGTTCTCCACAGATTTTATAACATTTCCAGATCATGATAGTCATGGCACAACGGAGGAGTGATTTATTATTAGTGGTGTTCCAAATCCAGATGTGAATGTGGATTTGTTTTCTACATATTTGACTATAACTCACCCAAAAGTGTCGGAAATGCCTTTGGCGGAGGTTGCTGCTCTCAAAACACGTCTAGTTTTCAAAATGTTGTCCACATATTCTTTTCCATTCATGCAGTGCTACCTCTCTCCCTCTTTTGATTAAAACAATTACTGGATGTCAGTACTGAACCACAGAAGCCTCAAAATGTCTTTTAGTCACATTGAAAATAACAGACAGGGAGAATGGCCTCTTTTTTTTTGGCTTTGGGCATCTAAAAAGCTAAAAACCACACCTTGAGGTGTAAGACTTGGGTTATTATTGCTCTGGGCAACCAGTTAGAGAAAAAGAGACTAAACTGCAACAGAAGTCCTCCAGCAGCTGGGCGTCCCCAGAGAAATGGTACAATATACTCAGTTAATTAAGACCGTAAATTGTTTGCTTGAGATCAAATCAGAGGCAAATTAAATTTTAAACCCCTCTGCTTCTCACTTTCCCACAGCACACTCTGCTTTCTCTTGTTTCAGGATCACACCTACAGTACATCCGTGTTAAGGTTGTAACACACGAGATAGCACTGCATCTCCCATGATCCGCACTCAAACACAGAGAGCTGTTTCATTCCCAGTGGGCCATGTTTGATTTTTATCACGGCTTGTGCACTCGGCCACGTATAAGAAGCAATGAAGTCCTCATTAGGTGGAACCATAGATGTAGATCCAGAGGACGCGCTGTGTAGGGTGGGGTGAGGTAGAGATTGCGGTGACAAGCAGAAAAAAAACTTGATCGGATCTCAGGCAGATTAGTGCGGAAACGGCCCGAGTTCACCCAGTGGTCACTTCTCGGCGGCGGCTCCTCAGCTGTGCTGGAATTCAATTTAAGATCAGCGCCGGGATAACAAGGCGGGCTATTGGATTAGACCACCAGAATGTTAAATGTGTTCTGCTTAAGCTCGAGCTGTTCGACATACTTTTTTGAGCACGTTGGAGGGACAAACAGAGGAGGCCCCGGATGGACACAAGAGACAGAGAATGAGCAAAAACAATAGCTCAATGCAGGCCTAACCAAACGCTCCCCTGCTATTTTACATTAGCCCTAAGCTTCCCCACTCCATCTTTTGTTTATCCATCCTATTTACATGAACTGGCTGTTTTTTGGGAGGCTACATGCTTTTAAACTCCAGTAAATGGACAAAAAGCCTCCTTTGTCTAGGGGGCTTTTGTGTGTTGGCGAAAAAAAGCCCCCTCCACTTTTGTACAGCTAAATTGAACACGCTAAAAGCTGATTAAAATTCACAGATTTACAGAACAGTTTATCATCTTCTCCCTCTTTAACCCTCACTACCTCCCCTTTTTAGCTCGGAGGTCAAAGCAGAACACGACAAAAGGGCTCGCTCATTCATCAATGTCGGCTTTTCCATTCATCCAGCATTTTTAGAATCCTTAAATCTGCTTCAATATTCCATTTCAGGGAAAAACTAGAGCGGCCTCCTGGAGGATTTATGCCTCTGCAATTCTGCGTGAGCAAGGGAGTGAGTGCAGTGATGGGTAAATAGGAAGGGCTGAAGTTTAATTTTGTCATAGTGTGATTAATGGGAATCTGATAAGCAGGACGACTATGAGGTCCAATGAGCTTGACTTTTGAGGTCCAAAATGTAGTCAGTACAACCCTAAATAAGTGAAGTCAGAACAGAGTTTGGAAAATACCTCACAAAACACCCATAAGCTGTCACCTTCATGAGTAAAGGAAGGAAAGTGAGGCCCAGTAAATCTAATAACTGACCTAAAAAAACTGATAGGTTAGTCTTGCTAGGGTCTTTGTGGACTTAAATGTAAAATTTGGTGAAAATCCTTCTGAGCAATCTTGTGATGAAGAATTGACAAGCAAGTGATGAACATTAGGCTGCTGGACCTTCACCTTTGAAGTCTAAAATCGAATTGTTGCACAATAAAAAGCTGTTCATGAGTACCATTGAATTGCCCTTTGACCCAGTACCTCTTAAATATAATTATTACATCTGCCAATTAACGCAACATGACACAGCAGAAAGACCGTTCAATATATTTCACTATACCACCTGAATAAGAGCCCAAATAAAGTGTTTGGGAATGGTATAAACTTCAGATTGGATGAGCTTTCTGTCCATCACTTTTATTATGGGCCAATCACAATGTAGTAGGCGGGTACTACTGCTGAAGTGTAAAGGAAGGATCATGAGCCACTTTGTAAAACAAACTGTCAGGGGTGGAAAAAATATCATTTAATAGAGAAATTTATAGTTTCTTGATTTGTGTAACATTTAATAAAGAAATATGGTCCAGATCTGATAAAACTGCTACCAAAGCTGTTAGCATCGATGCTAGTTTCTGTGCATGCAGCCACTTCCTACTGTCTGCTCGGGCATAGCTCCCACCACCTCTGCTCCAAAGGACGCTGATTAGGCCGTCCCACAAACTTCTCTATTTTTATTTTTATTCACCCTCCAGCATGTTTTGACCAGAATTTGTTCTACCAAGTGCCTCACATTCTGTAGCTCAGTAGCGCCCGCCTGCTACATTATCTGATTGGCCTGTAATGAATGTGATTGATGGAACAATCATCCAATCACCTGCCTGTTGTGCTTCTGAAAGGTTCTGCCCATTCCCAGACAATTTCTATGGGCTCTTTCTCATATGGACCAGTGAAATGTATTGAGAAGTCTATCGAGTGTGTTAGGATAGAAGGTCATGGGAATCTATATTTGTTGCCTTTGTGACATATGAAAAAAGCCCAAAATCTAAAGTTTCCAAGTTTAAAAGAATATTACTAAAATAATTCTTGAAAAATCCAGTTAATAAGGGAGGGATGAGTATTAGTCATTATGTCCTTGAGTTTTCATCATCATCCAAAATCAAGCTAGCTCATCCTTAAGTCTCAAGGGACATATGCTCTAAGTTTGAAGAGAATCTGTCAAATTGTTCTCAAGATGTAGCATTTTCCTCTTCTGGCCTGAAATGATGATGAGTGTAACAATCATAATTATGCTTTTCAATTCTACACATCCGCTGCTGTTTTATGCATTTTTTTTTTTTTTCTTTGGGCTCTTCTCAACTCCAGAGTGAAATGTATTTTTTTCTCTCTGCTCCATGTTGTGTCATGTCTGTGTTCGTGGATGTTATTTGTTGCCTTTTGTGACTTGGAGAGCTCCTCCAAAAAAAAAAAGTTTCAAGTTTAAAGAATATTACCAAAGATTCCATTGAGCTAAATTCACCCTGCCACTGACATGATACGATGCATCACTGCATTGCCTTGAGTTTTCATCATCATAAATCAAGCTAGCTCATCCTTAAGTCTCAAGGGACATATGCTCTAAGTTTGAAGAGAATCTGTCAAATTGTTCTCAAGATGTAGCATTCAAAATGACTTAAGGACAACCTTGACACAACTGGCATCGATAAAGTCACACAAATATTTCTGCCTCGATAAAAAACCTATTATGAGAACTCTAAATGCCAACCCAAGCAACACGTCCCATGAGGTTTTCACACAGCTCTGATTCTGCTCTGTGCTCTGATTGTGTTTCCTGAGCCTCGTCTCACTCTCGCATCCTGTGGGACTTCCTCAAGGAAAATGCCATTTCTGATCCAAGATGGAAATGAAATCCAGTGTAATCACTACAGCATCAATATCTTTTCACAAAATATTTTAGAAGCAACATTGGTCCAACTCGCCTCATCTTTAGATTCACATTTCCGGCATGTTCTTGCTCTCACCTGTTCGTGAGTGACGGGAATGAGCCGCTGCTTGGAGAGCTCCCTCAGGGTGTTGACGTCTGTCCTCATGTCCAGCTTGCAGCCAACCAGGACCACTTTAGCGTTGGGGCAAAACTCCTGCGTCTCACCCTGCCACTGTAGAGACATGATGCAAAGAACATGCATCACTGATTGCATTAAGTTAAAATACTGCTTCCAATTAAATACACCTTCAATTTTACTAGCCTGGTGTTGCTTGAAAAATAAAGAGACCTCTACTTAGGATAAAAGTGCACTAAGTGTTTGCAGATTAAAGAGATTAAAAGAAAAATGATCAAAACACACAAATATTTAAAAGTATTATATATTATATGCCATATATATGTATTATATATGTAGTGCATAACATTTGTGTTAAAATACTTAGATGGTGATTAAAATGAAAAGACAAAGCATCAACACAAAATATTTTAGAAGCAACATTGGTCCAACTCGGGCCTCATTTTAGATTCACACCTGTTTGATTTATAAAGCTGGTCTTTCTAAGCTCTGCTGTTTTCTTTTTGTGACAAGTGTTCTTACACAGTGGGAGAAAAAAAATTACATCGCACAACCAAACTTTTTTGTATTACTATTGATTTCAACAAAAAGACCTTTATAAGAAAGAAAAGTTAGTCTCTATTAGAAGCCGCTAAACAATCTGTATTGGAACAGTTTCTGAATAAATAGTTGGAAGAATAAAACATTAGAAACACACACAAAAGGTTTAGATTCAACAGTTTTCCGAGTTCTGTGTAAAAAACGTAACAAATGATCTGCTTAAATTTATGCTTGTCTGAAATTACGGCCAATCTTCATTAAAAGTTCCTTTACTGTTACATATGTACTCCTTCAGATTAGAGTTTATTATTTCTCCACATTTAAAAACAGTTGGTTGTTGTATTTTCTTAATAGTTGTATGTTATGCAGTGCATGATTAGTGTCCTTCACAACAAGGTACAACTTGTGAGGATTGTGCATTTATGGAATGCCAAAACCCCCTGCAACTCGAAGCTGTTTTTCTGGTATGCAGAGTGGCAGCATTATTTGGCGCTTCCCTCGTGCCATTTCAAGACGAACAAGTTCTAAGAACGGCTGCAAAGTGGGCATCCCAGAAAGATTATAACCTAAGATGACTGGTTCCTTATCCTTGCTTAACTGAGGAACCAAAGGCTTTCTTTCTAAGTTAAGAAGGGTCTTTGGCATCTTTTTGGGGGCACCACCTGCACATTTCACTGCCTATTTCACAAAAGCACAATTCTTACAAGTAGTACCTTGTTTTAAAGGAGATAAAAAAAAAAGGCTTTACGATTATATGGAACCAAAACTATTTGGTTAAAATGACGGAGAGAGATAATCAGCAAAAATATCATTTTCAAACTTTTGTTTTTACAGCGGTTGGCATCCATCATTTCAGAGGCATTACCACGCCCTTCAAGGCTAGACAGAGCTCAGTACTTGGAGAGGTAGAGGTAGAGGAATGTTTTTATTATCATACTCATAATGTGTTCTTAAAACAGAGCGAAAAAATATCCGCTATCTACAGCAGGAGTAAAACAGGGAAAACCCCAACCAATAATCATGCCGGGACACCTGTTTTAAACCAATCAAATCCCATTATTCTGCCCGCCAACTACAGCCTCGGTGTAGCCGAGCTCATACGTATCATACGCGGGAGAATGCTTACCTTTCAAGTTTTGTCTTTGAAAAAAAGGGAAGCCCGCCGTGAGCCGTCCCACAACCCCAACCAAGCTCCAGTATCCCTCACATTTTAAGACAGATGTACAAGAAATCTTAAATAAACTCTTTGTTTTTCTAAGTTTGTTCTGCTGCTCTAATCTCGCGATAGCTGCCACCCAGGCTACTGCAGGTGGACGTTCTCGCAAGGCTTTTTCTTCTTCGGTTTTACAGCGGTTGGCATCCATCATTTCAGAGCATTACCGCCCCCTTCAGGCTAGAGACAGAGCTCAGTTTGGAGAGGTAGAGGAATGTTTTTATTATCATATCATCACACGGGAGATTTACGGGAGAATACTGATACAGGAGGACGGAGGGAAAGAGGATAAAATACGGAAAATACGGTAGTTTCATGGCCAAAACGGGAGATTTGACAGCTATGTGGAGAATGTCAGAGGAACTACCTATACCTCGATCAACATCTGCTGTGAGTACTAACTAACTTTACATGCCGCTTGAAAAATCCCCAGCTTCGAGCCACAATGTTCTGCCCCCAGACACAAATACATGACACCAGCAAGTGGCACTCAACATTTCTTACATAATGAGCAGAATGTCAAGGTGTTCGCTTCATCCTTCATGCTGAAAAACAACCTTAGACCTTTCTACCATCCCTGTTCTTATAATATCCCATCAAAGCTTGATTGTTTAACCCTCACTCCTCCCCCCAGCTGTCACCCAGAAACCCAGACCCGCTTTGTTTGCAGAGGTCAAGAGTCTAATTTGGGACGGTGATTAAAGCGACAGGTTTTCCATATGTGCCCTCGAGTTTTAGAGATTACCTCGAAGGACAGCTAGAGGCTTATATCAGAGCAGCCCCCAGCCAAGGGATCTGGTGGAAACCAAAGGCTTGACGGTTGCCTCATTCCCCCCATGTGTGACAGAGTCCACCAGGCATGTGGGATACTTGTGGGTTTATTCAAAGAAAGGGCTTTTGCAAAATAAAATACTGAAATAACAGACAAATTTAGAAAAATATGGTGGGAGTGTATCTAAAAAAAAAAATACAGATGCTGTCAAAACTTGTAATTGTGCTGTAATTGTCATTTTTTTGCAATTTTTTGCATGTTGCATGTACAATTAAAATTGGGATGGTCTTGTAATTTTCTCAAGGTGGTTCAACAGTATTATCATTGGATTTTTACTTTAGTTGTGCAAAGAAAGAAAATTCCATTTATGTGGTTTTAGTCTATCTACTGATATCTACATTTTCAGATTTAAATCTGCCACATTATCAATGAGCCCTCTCTTACAAATCTGTGTCAGGACCTGAAAGTCCAAGGTTAAGAAGTCTTCCTCCTCAAAGAACTTCAACAATAAATGCCGCTTCTGAAACTCAGCCGAGCCACAATGTCTCTGCCCTGTGACACAAATACATGACACCAGCAAGTGGCACTCAAATATTTCACATACAATGAGCAGAATGTCAAGGTGTTCGCTCATCCTTCATGCTGAAAAACAACCTTAGACCTTTCTACCATCCCTGTTCTTATAATATCCGATCAAAAGCTTGATTGTTTAACCCTCACTCCTCCCCCAGCTGTCACCCAGAAACCTTGGTGACCCGCTTGTTTGCAGAGGTCAAGAGTCTAATTTGGGACGGTGATTGTGCGACAGGTTTTCCATGTGCCCCTGAGTTTTAGAGATTACTCGAGCGACAGCTAGAGGCCAAGGGTCAGAGCAGCCCCCAGCCAAGGGATTCATGGGAAAACCAAAGGCTTGACGGCTGCTCCGCTCCCCATGTGGACAGAGTCCACCAGGCATGTGGGATACTTGTGGGTTTAAAAAAAGGTGTCTCGGGTTAGATCTACAAAGTCTGCAGCAGCATTTTAGCGGCTCCCCTCAGACTACTTAACACGTCAACAGGCCCGCCGTGGGAAACGTCCTCGCCCTCACAGGGAGAGAAGTTCAAAGAAAAACACTCACACATGGCTTCAAGATGAGACACTGCGAAAAGAAAGAAGCCTGTTTTACATGACATGCACAAAGTCTTAATGTTGGGCGTGCCTGAGTGTGCAATAAGTAACTACTGACTGTAAAACACCACTCTTGCCTGGGATCTAAACTCTTTAGCCTCTGCCTCCATCTTAACTCCACATTACTTTACCTGGGGTGTGAATGTACATGACGTAGAAAGCAAAGAGCAAAAATACATGTTATTGTTAGTTTCATAATTTAAGGGGTGATAATGCTAATCAAATAATATCAACCCAGGCAAGAGCTACTAGCTATATATTTTCCATGACTCGGTTAATCTGAGGGTAGGTGGTTGCTTGAGTTTCAGCATGAAAATGAACCAAGATCAAGTAAAACGTAGACATCCTGATTAAGAATATGCAACTCTTTGACATAAATAATTATTAGATTTGTTGTCATTAAAAACATACACACACACCAAAAAAAAACACTGCAAAGATTTTATTAACGTTTACTTGTTTACATCCAGGTAGTAGAGAGGAGAGGAACCATTGACTGGCTGAGTGACAGAGCTGCAGCTTTGTCACATTTGTGGTGCTTCACTTAAAGCTGTGGTCTACGATTTGAAACCGCAGCCTGCCCCTCCTTCCCTCACCTCTCCCCTCCGTGTCCCAAGATCCCGCCCCCAGCTCGTGACGCCTCATAAAGCCCTCGGACTGAGCTACGAGCGACCAGCACAATATATCAGCAGCAAACTCAATCAAAAACAGCTCAGCTCAACTGAAAGTATCAAACACGAGATCAGGAATTACAGTGATATTATAGGAATAAATGAGATAAACAGGACTAAAAAAGGAAGGTTGGCCCCTAACAGAGATTTGGAGTATATTTCAGGAAAATTTTTTTTAGCATAATCTTGAATTAAACAGCCAGATATCATACATTATACTTGAGAATATCTATGCTATTCCTCAATCACATGCAGAAACACTGCACTGCTTGTGGCCACGCCCCTACACGCTCAGTGCATTCCCCCATCACATGAACAGATGATTCTAAATTCCTGGACAGCTGAAGTCACATTTTGGCATCCATGGACTACATTAAGCGAATATAAACTTGATTGTTTGATATGATAATTCAAATTTGGTAAAGTTCGACTTATAAATAAATCTGTTGAAATGTTGTTTATTTAATGTTATTGTTAAAACAGAATGTCTGAATTTATTTTTTGATATGATACAGCATGTTCAAAACACACACAATATTCAGTTGATTCCCATAAAGTCCTGTAATTCCCATGAGCTGCTAGCTGCTAGAGGGAGGTAGGCGGGACCATGGGCGGGACCATGGGCAAGAAACAAGAGGGAGACGAGATTGGATGGACTCATGGACTAACTCACGGACCAATTAATAGTTGCAGGTTCTTAGGCTTGATTGGTCAGCTAGTATGCAGCTTTTCAGCGGATATACTGCAATGGATTTTTTCATTCTTTTTGGTCTTTATACTGTGTAGATAGGACCATAGGACCATAACAGCCTTATAAACGGTGTTATTAATATGTACAAAGCTTCCAAATCGTAGACCATAGCTTTAACTTACTTGTAATTCTGGAGCTAACATTTTTTTGTAATTTAATTAGACAGCCATGCATACCCAGTTCTGAACCACAGACCACCTTTACAGGCATTAAGTCTCTCCGTCTGCCCAACTGTTCTGCAGAAAAACTATCATTTAAAATGCAGCCTGTGAAGTAATTGCAGGCCTCTTTAACAGGCTCTGCATGAGTCCCTCTTTGATATGGCTGCTGTGGCTAATCTGCGTATCTGATATTCCCCTCAAACCCACCCTGGCTGCAGAGCATCTCCCCTCATTCTTCAGTCTGACCTTCCATCCCGCAGAGGGACCAGGGTCAAGTATCCACAGTCATTTTGATGAGATAAAGGAACGCGGGGACTCCAGCCTCACTGCTGATTTGCTTTATTGTTGAGCTGTGAAAATGCAAGCTGCTGGCACAGAAATCTGAGTGGATGCTGATCAGGGGAAAAGTGCATTTTTTCCGGTTGGTTCTCTGGTGTGACAGCAGATATTAAATGCTGAGCAGGAGGAGATGAAATAAGGAACACTGACCTTCTTTATGACACTATCCAGAGTCTCAGGGCGGCTGATGTCAAAACAGATGAGCACGGCGTCCGAGTCTGGGTATGCCAGTGGCCTCACATTGTCATAATAAGAGGAACCTGTGGACACACAGTAACATATAGCATTAGGTCACAGTGTCTTCTTGAAAATTAACTTGTTTTTAACCCCATGAGATTCATCTCCACCATATGGTTCATCTGCCAGTTCAAAACATGCCACACATCTCTGAGAGGGGAGCTAAAGGTCATTTAAGCATGGATTATCTCATTACAGCTGAAGCTGGGACATGAACTTGCTTAAATACTCTCTAAACATGCAAATTATGTTTAATAGCAGTGGTCACACCGGGACAACTTTTCTAAATTAGAGGCCCCAGGCAAAGACCAATACGTGGCCCTTCTCCAAAAACAAAAGAAAATAAGCCTAAATAATATTGTTACCCAAAAAAGAGACAGCACTGTCTCAATTACAAAATATTTTCAAAATGTTTGAAAAAGTGAACTAACTGGCAAGCTGTGCCAGTTCTACCCATGTCTATTTGACACCCACTGTTCTGCAGTTTTTATGGTGAAAATTAAAGTAGCTTGATGCAGTATTTATGCAATTAAGACAGCTTGCCCGATTTTACACAATTTTAACAAGAGGAATTCTTCTAAAATGCACAGTTAGGTTGGCAACAGAAAGGTTATAAAAAAATTTTTGAAAAACAAAACAAAAGAAAAAACAGTTTAATTAGGAAAAAACTCCTGATGCAATACAATTCGCTCAATAAGTTGAAGTCGTAAGCAATGTTTGTCATTGTTTTTGGTACTTATATCTTTCTTGTCGAAATAAACCCTCTCCTTTTGCCGATCATCCCTACTTTTTTCAAACATCTTGCCATCCTATTTGTGTAAAAAATACATAAACAGAAATTAAAAAGAAATGTTTGTGTTAATCAAAAAGGCTAAACATCTTCTTAACCAACTAGAGGAGGTCCAAGAGCACCCCCATTAGCATTTCTGACATTGTTAGTAGAGTTATTGTGCAACCACCCAAACATGCAATATTTAAAATTTCTTAAAACAATCCTGGATCCACATAACCACAGTTAAGCCTCTTTATTTATATTCCCTAAAAGATGTCATAAAATCCATTAAAAGCTTTTTGTGTGTTCTTGCTCAAAGTTGGACAATCAAAAAACAGACTGGTGAAAACATGACCTCTTTGGTAGACCTAGTGATATTGATAATATCATTCCTTTACATGAGAAGTGATCAATTAAAAGCAGAAAGCACATGCATGTCAGCTTTTTGTCAGTTCTGAGCAACAAAAGAAAAATATCCTTGGATGCAGTTTGACCAAGTGCCTCCACGAGTGCTGTCTTTTGAGCAGGTTAAGGCATCACTCATTAATCAAATGCACAGAGTCCTGCCTGTGGGCTTGAACTTCAGTGGTACAATACAGGAATTTACTTTGTTTTGCCCAAAGGCCCTGAAAGATGACAAATGTTACACAACAAAATATGTGCAAAAAATATGAATGAAAAAAACCTTAAGAGGGTGTCTGTCTATCTATCTGTCCATCTGTCTGGCTATCTATATACCTTTCTTTCCTTTTTTCTGGAGCCTCTCTACATTGCCCCACCCCCACCCCCATTTTGAGAAAGAAAGCCCTCCTCCGTCTCTGTCGTTTTCTCAACCTTTCCGAAAGCATGTGCTTAAATAGTCTGTAAAAAAAAGGTTCCCCTAATGTCAGATGTAATGATGCCACCTCCCCCAGATGGGAGACAGGCCTGAGCTTAGAGGTGTGTTTTGCTCACAGTTTGCTGCAGCAGGAGTATATCTGGCCATGTATGAGCTGCTACAGTAAACATTAGAGCCAAAATTTCATCCATTTATAATGAGGGGTTTGATTAGGATTGAACAGTGTAGAATATGAGATGCCAGTACCAGTGTCTGAGTGGATTTGAGGCAAGCTTCTGGTGACATCTGAAAGCAGTGTAAACATTTGACTTTTATACGTTAATGTAGTTTTTGACGTCCCCCTAATAAGTGATGCCTATTGTTGCATGAGGCCCAAGGCGCTGTCCAACCTTTCCCTGATGGTAGAAATGCCAATGTGCGCCCATATTTGAGTGTGTTTGTCCCTTTGGGCTTTCACAGCTGTGGCCCCCCTTTATCAAAATGCTTCATGAGGAATGTCGAGGGGCTACTCACACACTCGCACACACAGATTTAGAAAGTGAATTATAGAGGAGCTCCGAACCGAACGACTTGTGCACACAATCCATTATCAACCTGAAACAACAGTGAATGCCAGCGCAAAGGCCAAACCAAAGGTTGGACCTCTTAATTCTCTCGCTCATCCCTCTTCCTGTCTCTTGTGCGGATGGACCTTATTTTAAAATCTTTCATTTTTTAAGAACCGCGTGTACCTACAGTCCTCTCCTTGGCTTTTTATTTAATTTCTGCCCCTTGATCAAATGTAAAGGCAGAGTGGAGCCTTGGTAACAGCAATCCTGCTCTCTCGTGGAACTCATTAGCAGGCTTGTAAAAAATCTCTGGGTTTTCTTGGAAATGTGGTGATTCGGCTATGGTTGCCTGCCCTCCTGCCACCTATGGGAGGTGGAATGGACCTGAAATCCCCACTATGATTGCAGAAGCAGGACAATGGCAGCACAGATTTAGTATCAAGAAAGCTCTGATGACAAACCACCATCATTTCCACTTAGGGCTGCAAGAAACTACATAAATATGAATCACATTATGTAGGCACAGAAAAGTCCAATAAAACATGATGTCCTTTAAAGGCACACATACCGACTATAACAAATGATAGATTTTCTTTTGCAGCAGTGATTATCAAGTCTAAATCAGATCAGCACAATAAACGCTGGGCCTGTTAAATCTCTGCATGCTTTTGTCTGCAGAGTTAAATGGAGTCTGAACAATAGATACAGCCTGTTTGAGCATTGCTGTGTTCTCTTTGTTAATGATGGAATGAGTTGACCACAATAGCTGCACGCGGCCCCCAGCCCCTCGTTATTCAGCTGGATGTCCCACAGTGACCTGCCCCCTCCCTACTAAGGACAATGCAACAGGCTCCCTGTCACAGGATCACATACTGAGAGCTGAAGATTGATGCTTTTTGAGCCCGTGAGAGAATAAGAAAGTTCCGTTTTGGTCTTCTTTCTTGCCAAAATGCCTGTTGAAGTCAAAAATGACCCTGTTTACTTACAATACCAGTTCTATACTGAGGCATATAGTTAGCATATGCTGATAATGATTATTTATATATTTGCAGAAGGACCAAATACTAACTCAAGATAGGAAAGCCATGATTGCAGCCATTTTAGTCTTTTAGAATTGCTTTTCTACAAGGCATGACTCATTCCTAAGACATTATGAGGTACACAGAAGTGCTCAGGGAACACAAACCTCTGCCAAGATATTTCCAGCATTGTCGGGTAGCTATTGTCAAAAACATGGAAACCTGCCCTGTCTCACAATGCTAACAAATCATTTGTTCATATATGTTTCACATCACATTCCCACATCATCATGATGTCAAAAAAAATGTGTAAACAAAGAAAAGAAAAATTAGAAAAATTATGGTAACACTGCCCTATCTCGCAATTTCAATAAATCTTTAAAAAATATTGAGTCTGCATCATTATTGGGAATACCACCAACATATAACTGATCGATTTGTCCTTTGCCTATTTCTGATCCATCCTGAGATTCTCAAATTTATCCCATGACTTTTTTTTAGTTATCCTGTTAAAAGTAATGACTCAACAAACACTGTTAAAGACAAAACCTCCTTGTTGGAGATTATATATCATCTATATCATACCAATGAATATCAACTGATACTGACATATACTCCCAATCAAATTCTAAGACCAGTTAAAAAATTGTAAGAATTTGCATTTTGCGCTGTAGGATCTTACAAAGGTTCTAAGACGAGCTTCAAAATGAAAAAAAATTAAAAAAAAATAAATGGCTGTGAGAGTCAAAAGATTTTTAGCAGATAATTAATTGAAAACTGTGTTTAAACTTCAAAATGCTTTTGTCAGTTGGTCAAAAGTTTAAGATCACAGCCTTTAAAAGACAAAATCTGGGCAGAACTTTGTGTTCCATGTTGTCTTTTGTTAGGTATTCACACTGTCATGACCTGATGGCAAAAGCTAAAACATTTTTTTGTCTTTTTTAATATAATAGGATTGTTATGCTGCATAAGCAAGGCTGCCCACATCGTGTGTCTGCTGCTGAGGTTGGATGCAGTAAGATGATCATTTTGAATTGGAACAAAATAGTCTAGTGGCAGACCCCAAAAAATGTCACAGATGCTAAGCTCATGAAAAAAATCTGCAAATTGCTCCCAAAAAAGAGTCCACATAAGACATGGGATTGTGTGATCAAATAATACACAGCTATTCGATACGCTCTAAATACAGTCTGATCCAATGTAAACCGTCTCACTGGCCTAAAGAAAGATGATCAAAAATCTACAAGGATGTGAAACCCAACTGATGTGCAGACAATTTACCACAAATCAAACTCACATAATAATAATAACTCTATTTTTATTGCATTTTAGAGAGAGTTTTACAAAGTCCCTTGACAGCAGACAGAGAAATTTAGAAAAGAAATTAACAGCCAAGGCACTACAAAGCAATCCAATGACAAGGACACAGAACAAACTCGACAAAAAAATAACCACCAGTGTTGATAACCCAAGCACAATAACAACTGGAGTAAGCACGTCATTGTCAAAATTGTGGAAAATTGGGCTGCTGGTTTGGCAGAGTGAGAAACAGCCAGGCACAGCCCATGTGCATGCATCTGCTGGCTTGGGTTCTAATCTGGGTTCCTCCCTCTACTTTCTGTCATCCCCTCTCACAAGCCTGTCCACTCTCTCTCTCCCTCCTGTCAATAAAAGCACAAAAATGTCCCCAAAAAACAGCCTTAAAAAAAATGTGGAAAATTGTCCTGTCTGGCAGTGTTCACATAACCTGACATGCCAGATGGACAGTTTCATATTGGAAATATTTCACTAATAATTCTGGAAAGGAGCCCTGCAAAAATGTTTTCAGGGACAGAACCTTCAAAAACAACAGCAGCTTGTGATTGGACGATCGTTTGGCTCATCACACTCATCACAGACCAGTCTATATCAAGCAGTTCTGCTATGACATAGCATATGTAGCGGCTAACGGCTTACAAGGGCAAAAAAAAGTTAATGGTTGTTAGCCGTAGCGGCTAACTGTTGTTAGTGGCTAACTTGTTAGACGCTATGGAGAACGGCCATTAGCCAATAGCTTAACTCTACCAAAACTATCGTTTCACATTAAATTATACCACACCGATGTATCATTTAACACTTATATGTGACATGAACCTCGTCAAAGACAATCCCTACTAAGTAAACCTATGAGGAGAGCATATTTTGCCAATTATAACTGAGTAACCATGATGACCACAGGCTAACCGACATTAGCCGCCATTATTTGTACAACGGGAAGTGGCTTTACTTCCTGTTATGTCACTTTCTGTTGTCGTCATACCCACAGCTCCCGCCTCTCTTCCCTGATTTGGCCGTTAAGCATTTCGCTGAATGAACCTGTTGGACAATGGAGGCTGGCAAGACGGAGATGCATGATTTCAGAATCAGATAGGTCGAGCTCTGCAAGGCTAGTGTTACCAAATCCCTAAAAAAATCTGGATCTGCATCTGAATTAGGATCACCAGCCAAATCTTATCACTTCTTTCTTGTGTCAAGACCAACATTCCCTGAAAAAGTTCTCAAAATCTATTACACACTTTCTGAACTGGCAAAAATATGGAAAACTTCCTTACCTTGTGATGTTGAAAAATGAAATCTTTGGTGTATATTTGGGCTTAGATCACCACCAACATCAAATCACTTCATCCTTAGTGCAATGACCAACATTTCTGACAATTATAATCAAAATTCATTCATTAGTTTTTGAGGTATCCTGTTCATAAACTGACAAACTAACATACAGTGTCAAAACATTTTATCACTACCCTTGTCTTAACTGTATGTGAACGTTGGTAAAATTGCAGTGCAGAAGTGCTGCAAAATCATTGAACACTATCAAAAATGCACTGTACAATGTCTCATTTTTACAAAACCAGTCTAAGTACTCCAACCCACTGAAAACACAGTTGAAGTTCCACACATTCATTGGAAACAACTGTTTTTTTTCCCTTTTACATTAATTTCTGATCTTGACATTGCCCTGATTCCTCATTTTGGGCTTGACTGAAGGAGATAGTTTTTGGTGCCAGTACCAAACTCCATGCTATCTTCTGACACTTTTTTCCAACAACATTCATTACATCATTCTCCCATCATGAGGCAAGAGTTCTTTGTAGTTTGCTGCACAAAATGTGATCATGCAATTCCCTTCTTCACTGAATCCACAGCAGATCCATTTGCAATGCTTCAATGTGGGAAAAAGTGTCTCTGGGCTTATATATATAAAAAAAACACATGACTTGCATTTCCAACCTGAGAAACCACTGAAGAGTTACTGCTTGGTCTGGCACTGCATCTGAGGGCTTGGCTCTTGTGAAATCAACAAAATGACAGTCCCTGCATGTTGAGTGGTTAGAGGGTTTTACAAGGTGGTGCATTTAAACTGCATAGATTCCCATGGAACTTCAAAAACAAAGTAAGAAGTATTTCCTCCATTTGATTAAACATTTCAAAAAAGTCTTAGAGGGATAAACAATACTGCCTAATCTGTGCTCCAAAATGTATTCTTTCTTAAAATGTCTATATGCTGTTCTGCTCTACTGCTGAGGAAGCAGGGCTGACTACACTCACAAACACACTCTCAAAAAGCCCAATCGCACAAAGTCCCAAAGTCAGCAAAGCACACATTGTCCGACTGCGAACTCTGATTGGCTGCGGTCACACATGAGGTGCTGTAGCTGCTGAAGTTGGTTTTTAGTATGTATCACAGCACTTCAGACCTGGACTGAAGTTAGAGCAGGACAAGAAAGAGAGTGGGAGCATGTCGAAGTGCAGAGGGGGACAGAAGAGATTTAATGACTTTGACGCAGAGGTGAGGGCAAGGTGCAGCAGCGAGTGATATCAAGAGAGACGAAGCAGGGAATTAAAATCCAAATCCAGATGAAGCGGGAGGCGATGTCAGCTTGAGGAAAGTTAAGATGTCGCTGCATGCTTGACTTTAGATGTGATCAGACGCTGGGACGGGACCTTTGGGATCAATTTGTCAATCCGAGAGATCAGAATGATTGACAAGTCATGGTCACAGCAGGTCTTGTCCAATTCAAAGCTCTCCTGCCTTGAGCGACGGGGGAGCTCGCTCAGCACTTCTGCAAAGTCAGGGACAACTAGAACTTAAGCTGAGAGGTTTGATGCCTCTGCGATGTAAACAAGTTCCAAACAGTCAAAGTACAGTGAAGGGTCAGGGAGAGGGCCTGAGGAGGTTTTCGTGGTGAAATGATTCATAGAATTCTCAGGAAAACATGAAACACCTTGACCCTTGACTACCTACCTATGACCTCCAAATCTTATCAGTTCATCCTTGTGTAAAAAAGGACAATTACACAACTTTTGAAGAAAATCCCTCAAAGAGCTTTTGGATTGTTAACAATCAGTGATAAACATAAAGCTCAATGGCCTTAGCCTAAGACCTCAAAATTAAATCAATTAGTTCTTAAGTTAAAAAAAAACATGTTCATCAAGCATGTGATGAACATGGGGTCTATGACTTGTGTCCATTGACCTCCAAAATCTTCAGTCCATCCTTTAGATAAGTACAACCTAAAACCAATTTGAAAGAAATCCCCTCGAGGTTCCTGAGATGGGGACATTGGAGCAAGGAAGTCCTTCAAGCAGTTCTTGAGATGTTTCATTCACTAGCAAGGTATGACCAAGAGGATATATAACCTCTGGCCTTGTACCTCTTAATCTTGCCAGTTTATAGGTGGGCAAAACAGAAATTGTCTTTAAGCCCTTAAGGTACAATGAAAATTTTAAAGTACTGCATGCACCAGTAAAGGATGGATGTGAGGTTGCATTGCCTTGGACCACTGACCTCCAAATTATAATCCTACAGTTAGGGTGGACATCTGAAAAAGGAAAATAGCTCACATTTTCTTTAGATAATATCTCGAAAATCAAGGGTTAAACATGGCTCCATGGGCTTATTCTTTGGCCTACTGCCACTCAAACTAGCACACACATCTTTGAATGAGAGGACATTTTCTCAAAGAGAGAGGTTAATCCCTTAAATCTTAATCAAAAAGTCGAAGTCACAAGCATTTCATAATCACACCACCCAAGAACGTTGAGCTTTAACCTCTGGAATCACTTTATCTTTAAGGCAGAATTGAAATTTGTTCAAAGTTTGACATAAAGCACATGAACCATTAATGAGTTGACATTTTGTGCTGTGTTTAATGGAAATCCCTGAAGCTTTACTGAAATATCATGTTTACAAGCAAGGACTGAACATGGGGTTACATTACTAACATAAGTCTGAGTTGACATAAACTCCCCAGCCACTTCACTGGCTACACCCATACAACTGCTTGTTAACCCAAACACGTAACGCCAAACTCATGGGGACAACTATCTACAACGTTAACTGAGAATGGTCTGGCAAGGAGAAAATATCCAGTGACCAGTGTTGCCACAGTTACATTGAAAAATTAATTTGAGTACTCTTTTTAAAAGTAAAGCAGTTACTTAACTGATTACTTGATTTTAAAAGTGAAAAAGTTAGATTACAAGTTACTTTGTTAATTAAAGTCAATATATAAATACTGGAATGGCAGTGACAAACAATCAGGAATGACCTGCTGCATGGTCCTTCTTGACTTTATGTGGTCTTTCCAGCATCGCCCATAAACAGAAATGACATCAGTTAACATACATTCATACTGATAGACCATTTAAAACCATTTTAATGGCAGCACAGCTGGATACTGCTATATTAATCAACACCATTCCTCTCCAGGTTATAATCATTGTAGTTGTTAATATTAGATTGATCTCTCTATTTATGGTTGTACTGATTATACAACCATAGTACCTACTTTACAACCACATAGACATCAGGACCCTCTTGAAAATGAGATGCCCACACCTCAAGGGGCTTACCTTTTAACACATTTTTAGACAACAAATAGGGTGCTATATAGATCAAGATTGATTAAGTCCGTGTTTAGCAGAAACAAATGTGATTTCAGTCCTGTTGTCTCTGTCTGGACAGAGGCATATTCATACATCTATGGATGTATGTATGTGTATGAATGTATATGCTTATTATTTGTATTTATATGCTTGTATCTATAAAATGAATAGTATGGCTTTAGCCTGCTATCTTGTAAAGTGGTCAACCATATTTAAGAGCAGCATTTCCCCTACAAGATACTCCCTGGCCAACTTCTTCAACTCTCCCCCACATTCTGGTTTTGCACCGATGTCTTATTAGAGTAAGTAACACCAGCATCACTGCCAGCAACTGGTAGTTCTCAAGGCAAAAGTGCTTTGTTGAAGCCATAGGAAAGAGTGGTGGAAGGGGAGATAGTTTTTAGTAGCATGACATTAGCATTAGGCTCTATGACCTTGACCTTTGACTACAGCCTCCGATATCTAATAAGATTATCCTGTCCCCATTTATGTGAAGAGTGGAAAAAAAATCCCTGTAAACATTCTTGAGATCTGACAATTACAAGAATTGGATAGAATAATAAATGGATGTACATTCAGCCAATCAAAACATAATCCCCTGGCTTCGGTTATTGTTGAGGCAAAAGAAGTCTTCAGAAGGAGAGAAAATAAAGAAAAGTTCTGTATTTAAAAGAAGCAGAACAGGCAATAATAAGAAACAAAAACTGCATGATCGAGACCATGAAAAGTGAGAACAAAAAGACTGGAAAAAATCGCCTCTACCTCCAGAAATGCAGCGACCCTCCCCTCTAGCAAAGAGGCACGAGAAGAGATAAAAGAGGCTGTAGCCGCTGAGGGGGGATGCTGTGTGTTTGGGTTTGTAATGAAAGCACTGGACTCGGCAGGACAGATCAAATAAAGAAGTATGAGATCTCCGGGTTGGCTATGGGTGGAGGTGGCCTGTGCCCATTCACTGTGAGGTGGAACAAAAGGTCAATTGAATTTCAGACGGGGGCCGGATAAGATAGATGGGGGCACGACACTGGCAGCAACCTCTAAAAACCATCACACCTGGCAAGAAACGATACCCTGCCAAGCCGTGCCAAGGCAGGGATCACATAAAACACCCCTCTCAGACCCTCCGCCTCCTTGAGCATTAGCATTAGCCTGATTTAGCACTGGTTATCTCTCAACAGTGGAAAGTGGATTTCTTTCTTTATTACCGCAGGGCTAATTAGCGCTAAGCCAACTGCAGCTCGACGTGAACAGAGGTGACAGAAGTAGGAGGAAAGTGGTCCTCAGTAGCTGTCAGTCGAGCTTCATCAAGAGCCAGAATATCCCAGAGGATGATGAGGCGGGTGGGAACTTAGCAGAGCGCTAATATACAGTAATAAGCCTTGAGAGTTTGTGGTATGACTTCATTTGGGCCTTGTGTCCCCCAACACTTCGACTATCCCACAGGGATAATCTGTTTGATACATGACAGCTCTCTATCTGCTAATTTAAACCCTCTGCTCTGAGAGTTTCTGTTTAATGAGAACAAACAATGGACCATATTGAGACAAGGGCCAAATTCTTCTGACTTGATGCCTAGGGGGAAGCTCAAATGAAGTTTTGATAATGTGCAGCACTAAACAAAACTGAAAGTTAGATAAAGAAGTAAATATGACAACTTCATTGGATGACATTCAAAATACTAAACCCTCGTATTTACAACTTAACCCTTGTGACTGAGATTTTAAAAGTTACCGTACAAATCTTAATGTTGCTTGTGTTATCTACTTTTACACTCAATATGGAGGTATAACATGGTTATTAAAATGGAGTCAACAGCCAGTTCTTTTAATACCAATATGTGACTGGGTGGTATTCAAAGTACCTTTATGCCACAGCCACACCGGACACGAATTGGCTAATTTAAACGCGCGTAGTGCCTGTGACGCGCAGTGCGTAACGCCCGAGGCTGGACGCTGGACCATTTTGACCAGCTGAAGGGCAACGCGCGTCACTGCGCAGGCAGAGTAGAGAGCCGGAGCCAGTCGGACTCAGTGATGACCCGCGCAGGCAAATCCAGCTGGAAACGAATAGTTACAGAACTTACCTTCAAAACCTGTCTCCTCAGCAACTTTCGACCAAGCCTGCTCCTTTTTGTTCCGGTCTCTGTGGAGTACACATGTCAAATCGTGCAGATCAACCTCTCCTCCATCTTTCGGCGGGGTTTGAGCCGGAGCAGGTGGCCGCAGGGTCACACGTCATCAAATCAATGACGTCAGGGGGGGAATGTCATCGCTGATTGGCTGCCGCACCACAGCGTCACGCAAATTTACGTTGAAAGTTCAATATTTTCAACTCAAGCGTAGAGGCATTTGACGCCCCAAACGCGCCGCCCGGAGCAAATCTGCATCCAAACGCGTCTTTGCATTGACTTTGTGTGTAATCTCAATGCGCGTCTTTGCGAATTCACGTCCGGTGTGGCCATAACATTAGGCTTCCAAACAAACAGCGCTGTAATTGGTATATAGGATTGCAGGTGGTCATTAATGGCCCTCGTTACTATGCTGCCTGCCAATTTTGAAAGAGGAGAAGTGAAATAAATGCTGACAGCATCTATTATTCTGTTTTTTAGTCAAATAAAATAACCATGATTGATTGTTCCAAAACTATTGCTGCCAGCACCCGCTGTGGCAGATGAACTTACCATAGATCCCCACCCATCTATCACCCTGACATAATATTGGAAAGTCTTAATCTTAATTCTTGTACTCTAAACACAATGCAAAAATTCCGACATTTTAGATATAACCTAGGCCTGGGCGATTTGGACTAAAAATAAAATCTCCGATTTTTTCATTAAAAATTCGATTTACGATTTTTTCCGATTTTTTTTTTTTTTAGATACAAGAAGTACAAAGGACAGAGAGAACTCAAAATAAGTTTTGCTTTTATTTTATCAAATACTGAATTAAAGTAACCCCTTCTGGAATTTAAGTGCCAGCTGTACTTTTCTTCTCACAAATACACTTTGTAGTTACATTCACATTGAAAGATGCACCATTTTCAAAAACATTAACAAGGAATTCTCTTATTACTGAATCTGAATTTTTCATTTTTCCTTGCTTCAAATAATGCCACAACTTACAGGGATACATGGCATGAACATGCATTGCATCTTACTCATGGCAAAATTCAAAATGTTTATAGAGTTGTTCTCTTTCTAACATGTATAAATTGCACTTTGCATTGAATCAATTTTCAAAAAACTAAATGAAGACTAAACAATGTCTTAAATACTTCTGTAAACAAAAAATTAGCAAAGCACATTGTATGCAAATAAATAGTAAATCAACTCCAACACTGAGATTGATAAAGTGCAAACTTAAAACTTTTGTTGAAACTGTGTTTTAAAAGATAAACAGTGCCACTTGTATCCCTGAATATATGAACAAAACAAACATCACATTTTGATTGAGGTGCTGAACATGAGGTTTGTGCTTGTTGTCTATATCTTTTAGACATTTTTGGCAAGGAAAATCAGCCTGTCCACTGCCTCCGGCTTCAGGCATGCCCTGCTGCATGTAACAACTCCTCCCCCCACACTGAAAACCCTCTCAGATGGGGCGCTTGTCGCAGGGATAGACAGGTACTTCTTGGCTAGGTTACTGAGCCTTGAGAAGCTGGATTCGTGGCTCTTCCACCACTGAAGTGGATCAGTGTCTGGGTCTGCCTCTGGCAATAGCAGATAGGTTGCTAGTTCAGTCTCTATCTTAACTGCTTCCGACTGGTCAGAGATTGTTGCTTGATTCTTCTTGAAGAAGGTTGCTAAAGTTTTTTTCCTCTTGGGGTCTGGCTGAGGCCTGGCCTCTTCTTGGTCCACCTGCACAACTGAACCAGGCTGTGGTGAGCTTCTGTCAGTGGGGAAAGACAGCAGTTCATTGACAGCTCTTCTTTTGACTTGTTCCACCTTGTCTGGGTCAATGTAGGTTGTCCGGAACCTTGGGTCCATTAGAGAGGCCATGTCCAGGAGCTCATCCTTTACAGGGTCACTGTATTTTTCATCAAGGTATCCGAGTATGTTCCTTTTTATTGTTTTGGTAAGCTCTGTGTCATCTTCCTCGGGCTGCAAAACACTGGTTTTGAACAAATGGATGATGGGTTTAATGTAGGAGACACTAACATACATTTCCCCTGACAGTGCATCAGTAAAGTCTTGAAGCGGTTTGACGGCCTTATTTACTGCCTCCAAAACCTCAATGTCTTGCCAAGAGGGTACAAGATGGCGGCTCTTCATGTCAGACCCCAGGACACGGGCTATAGCCTTCTCCTGCTCCAGAAATCGCTCTATCATTTTCTGGCGAGAGCCCCACCGGGTTGGGGACTCTGTTGTTAGCTGATGAGGGGGTAGGCCAAGCTCTGACTGTGCTTCTCCCAACTCTCTTCTTTTTTTCCAGCTATAGGAAAAAGCAGCGACAACCTTCTTGCAAACTCCGATGGCGCGATCTATGCGAGGATCCTTAACACCATTCTCTGGATAACGAGAAGAATAAAACACAGACATCACTATTGGGAAATATACTGGTCTACATGTCAAAATGTTATTCTCTTGTTCTGTTTATTCAAATTTTATCAATCTAAAGATTAGACAGACAAACACAAACATATACTGTTTGTGTTTATTATATGTACATGGGCATTTTGTAGAGAACTATGAATGCATTTAAAATAATTCATTTATAATGACTGTGGCTTAATGGATCAAAAATATATCAAATATATGCCACCTTGGTTATTCTTGTTAGGTTCACACTAGGGCTGAACAATTAATTGCAAATTAGATTAAATGGCAATATGGCTTGTTGCAATTTTCAAATCGCAGAGGGTTCAATATTTTTAGCCCAAAATATGTTGAACATTTTAGTAATGTAATGTAGTTTTTTGGAATTTCATGCCTATTTTTTTACCTTGATTCATACACTTTTCCCACTTTTGGACCATTTTTACCTTTTTTAACCCTGTTTTTACAACTTTATGCCTGTTTTGCCCCCATTCATCCTTTTTTGGTGACTGTCAGAACCATTTTTAGAATTTTTACATGGTTTTTGATATTTAATTTCAAATTTAATTCCCAATTTTGCTGCCATAATTAATTTTCCTAAGCCACTTTTGGATTTTTTTTTTGCCAATTTTTCCCTTTTTTTTCAATTTCATACCTATTTTGCTCCTACTTATTAACCTTTTTCTGCTTTCATACCATTTTTACCCAGTTTTTACAATTTCATACCTATTTTGCTTCTGTTCTTCACTTCTTCACTTTTTCTCAAATCTTTTATCCTTAGATTAATTTAATGTCATATTGGTTTTACTATAAAAGCATCTACTGCTTATGTTTGTTTAAGAATACAGAAGATGAGGAACATTAAAACAATTGCAGAGTAAATCGCAATATTGGGGAAAAAAATTGCAATTAGATTTTCTCAAATCGTTCAGTTCAGCCCAAGTTCACACACATGTACAGCACTTTTAATTTAAAGTGTTTTAAACATTAATTATAAAAACAGTGTTATTTATAAAATAGTAGATGAGGACCACCAAATGTGATTAATTTATCTGACTTATTGTAAGACTTACCAATAGCGTTGTGCAGTTTGTGTCCAAAGCACTGGATGTTGGGCCACTTGTTCACTCGCAGAGCTTTGATCATGTTGGTGCCGCTGTCAGTGGTCATGCAGATTAAACGATGCTCGGACAGGTTCCAGGAACCCAGAGCATCCTTCAGTCCCTGGGCAATAACCTCACCTTTATGGTCCTCTGGAAAGTATGCTGTTTGGAGGCAAATATTCCGCAGAGCCCAGTCGTTATTGACAAAGTGAACCATCAAACTCATGAATGGCTGCATGGTTCGACTGGACCACAGGTCTGTCGTTGCAGAATAAAACGACACTCCCTCCAGCTCTCTGCTGATTTTCTCCCGAGTACTGTTGTACAGATGGGGCAAGGCAACTTCAGCGAAATACTTGCGGCTTGGTAGCACGTACCTGGGGTCCATAGTTTTGAGCAAGTGGATAAACCCAGTCTTTTCTACTGTGTATATGGGCACCATATCTTTGGCAATGTGCAAAGCGACCGCTTCAGTGATTGCTTTCCATCGTGCCCCTTTCTTATCATACGTGGTGCCGTGGGTAAATGATTCTGTCACAGTAAGTTGTTTTTTAGTTGGAGTTTGTTGGCTGTAGCGGTCCTGTTCTCCTCGCAAAGCATGGCATTTCTCCCACTCGGCTGGATGCCTCTGTTTAAGATGCTGAAATAAGTTCGTTGTGCTGCTGCCTTTTCTTGCAATGGGCCTCAGACAAACTTTGCAGCGTGCAGTCACTTGTTCCGCGTCTGTCGCCTCAAACCCAAACCAGTTCCAAATCACAGACGATACTACTCCTTTCTTTGAAACAAACTTTTCGCTCTCGTTAGCCATGTTGCTGCAGTGCGATGCGTGCGCATGAAGGAAACAGGGAGGAGGGGGCGGTAAGGGGGAAAGCTATGGAAGCTCCCGTGGGACAAAAGGTGCGCCATACGCGAAGGAGTAAAAAGTCGAATTTATTATTTTTTAAATCGTCCGCAACAAAACATTCGAATTAATCGATAAAATCGATACATCGCCCAGGCCTAATATAACCTTTTAGCATTTCCAGGGATACAATACAAACCAACATCCTATAAAGAGTCAGTAGATTACAAGATGCTCTTATATGTAAAAATTGTATATATTTAACAGTAGTCCATGAGATAATCATTATAGTGTGGTTGAGGGCAAAACTTGACTCCTCATATTTTCTTGTCTTCAAGTAGAGACACCTTCTGTTGACTTTCAAAGGTTATCAGTGGGTTTTGACGAAATTTTCAGCAAGCATTGGGTATCACACAAGGAGGAAGTGTTACAATTTTGGTGGTGATTGAATCTGGATGCTGATCCAAGAAATGTTTAAAGGAGTCGGTACCACTGAGAGACAGGGCCGTTTTCCACATTGCTGGTTACACAATAAGTTCTCAACAGATTTTCATAATATTTCTAAGGACTTTTGGTATAATAAGATTTTAGTGTTGATCTCAATGAAAATGCCATTACCTGAATTCTGGATGCAGATCCAGATTTTTTTTCAGGAATGTCTTTTCATTGCGAGATAGGGCAAACTGTCTGAAATGCTCTGACAGAGGTTTGTGCTCACAGAGCCCTCCAGGTGATGAAGCAGTAGACAGTTATGCATACATTAAGATCTCTTTAATGTCTTTCATGTTTTTTGGCTTTAAATACTGGGAATAGTACAAAATAAAAAGTATTTTGTTGATAAATGGTAGCAGTATTGACCATGGATGCACAGTATTATCAGCATAATGTCAGTATCATCAGATAACTACTTCAAAAGCTAAATATCAGTATAGTCAGATTTAAGTTTTCCTGCCAATACTCACCACCAATATTATGACTACAAACTTATGTATGTAGATTTGTTTTCTATGAATTTCTAATTCAGAATAAAAAGTATCTTTGGCTCTTAAAGGACAGATGATGCTTGATTTCACTTACTGTTGTTGAAAGTATTTTGTAATAACTGAAAGTGTAATCCATAAAAAGCTACTATAATTTAGTTCTATACATCGAAATTGGTATAAGATAAAATGTGCTTTCAAATATCAGCTGATCAAATATCAGAAAAATCCCAACATCCTTAGTATTGATATGAGTATTGATAAAATCCCAGTGAAACCCATCCCAATTTAGTTACTTTCAAAAAAATCCAGCCCACATCTATTTAGTGACTACAGCAAAAAATTAAAGATAATGATGATAACCCTCTGAGGGTGAAAACCCTGATACAACCCAAAGCTGTGATTAACATGAGACTGTATCTTCATGCAAAAAAGATCTGTATCTGAAATTTAATCTAGCCGTTACATTTTAGGACACTGTTTACAGACTGTTGAGACTGACAAGGGTTAATAATTTTGAATTGCCATTATTAAAACCAAGTATAATACAAGTCTGAACACTTCTCTTTGCTTTGAATTTTCCACCTGAAGTTGGAGTTCAATGTGTCTGCCTTGGTAACGAGGTCATGGGGTCCATGTGCATTACTTGGCATTAGATCCTGGATGTTGGACTGTAGAATAAAGCCCCTCTAACAGGTTTATACTCACATAATAAAACACACGCTGTCTGGTACAGCAGAGGGGAACACTGGGTCAAAATAACTGCACCATCTTCTCAAAGAGAATCTTGGCCTCTGTCTCTGTTTACCTCTGTTTGTGTGAGAGGAACTGATTTAGGAGAAACCATAACAGTTCACAGCTCAGAACCGACCATCAGCAATGAAAAGTCTGCTTGCCCTCTTAAAGGATGGAGCGCTAACCCTCTTCTTCTCTTGTTCGTCACCTCTAACCATCAATGCACCGCAGTCATTAGCCTCCACGATCCCCTCGCTCTCCTGCTCTCTTTCCTCCCTGCTTCCTTTCAGAACCGCACAATGAAACCATTTGCATCCCTCCAGGTTGCTACGATACTCGGCCATTCTGACTTGAAATGTTTTGCCGTTCCTTTGAAGGTGGATTTCAAGAGGAAAACAGCTGCATGGGAAGAAAAAGACACAGTGTATGCTGGCCGGGATGTGATGTGATTCTGAGGTTGCAGTTAACTCAGCCTCACTGCCTTTTTTTTTTGTTCCTTTTGTGACATTTGAGGTGTCTGGCATCTTGTTTCCTTTCTTTCCTTGTCTGCAGCTCGGCTTTTTCCAGACTCTGAAACAACTAATGAGGCTGTTAGATGCCTTTGTCTTCCCGCCATATGTACACGTACACATGAAAGCCTTGAGGTGAAGACGAGTCTGTCACTTGGAACAGTTATCTTATTGGCTGAATTTTATAAAAGCATACCACAGATATAATTAATGCTGTGATGAGAAAGATGGAAGCATTGAGCACTATTTGGCCTAAAAGAATTTTCTGGGTTAAATGCACAATTTTTATTATATAACATTTTCATATAGTCACCATTTTTTATGCAGTCACCCATGATTGTTGGGAGTTAATTTTGTCATACCAATTAGTTTTAGGTTAGAACATACCAACACATAAGCCTTCAATTATTTACTACTGCCTTACAGATATCTTATTGTTGGTCAAATGTTGTTGTCAAAGTAACACGGATATGTTAACCAGTAGCAGGAGCTGTAGCCCTAATCTCCCTGCTCTACTGCCCAGATGTAAACAAGCGCTACCAAAGGAAAGTATCACATGTAGCTGTTTAAAGGTACTGTTTTCTTGAAAACTGAGATTGTTTGTTGTGTCAGATGAATAGAGCATGTGGTCCAGAGTAATGCAAAACCACATTTACCACAGAAAGGCTGCCAGGAAGACAATTACAATGCTTACTCCTGATATCCACTCTGTCTGGGTCTAACAGGTTACACAGTTATTCATGACAGTCTGTAAAATATATGACAGTCAGTCAAGCATGAATCAAATTTGCAGCATTTGTGAATTTTTTAACAGAAAAATGAGGTTGGTTGCTATGATCATTTATATAGCACACAACAACAGATGACTTTTTGATTAAATGCCAAGTAAAGGAATAGATTTCCTTTTTTTTTTTTTTTTTTGCCATTTTTGCCATTTTTGCATTATTAGACACTGGATTCCCAAATGTGTGAAAAACAGCTCAAAAGTCTCCTGCTTTGTATTTGTCATGTCTGCTTGGACATCAGTGATCATTTTGAGCTTTCTGATCACAAGAAAGCTTGATGAAAAATTAATTGTGGAGCCTCAACATTTGTATGAGTACTGGCCAGATTTTGTGCAAAATACAAAATCATCACACAGCATCTATAGCTGTTATGTAGTGCACAAGTAGTCTTTCATAGTCTTACATAAAGAAGCTTAAGGCAGTGAATCTATATGTGAGAAACATCTAAATTCATGAAATGATGTGCTCTTTAGTCTCAGTTTGTTCATGTGGCTTAACCTTTAGGATTCGAAGTACCTTATAACACACTCACAATACCACACACTCATGAAGAGCTGTTGATCTGTAATAGAGACGGTTGTGTCAAGTTTTCAAAGGCATTAGCACACAGCTGGGACAGTGGAGGTGACACCAGGTTAAATGGCCATTAACCCTCCATGTCTGCAGCCTTCACGTGGGGAGATATTGATCAAAGCCCCATCGCTTTCCCTCTGGAGGAAGTGCAGCCTTTGAAGAGCGATGAGCACCTTCCAGTGATCTGCTCTGAGCCACACTGGTGAGAAGTTAATGCCCGAGTCCACTGTCCAATCACAAGCTGTAAAGCTGTAGCCGGCTGCTCTGCCGACAACACAGGCAGCGTGCAGAGCAGCATTACTGTCTGTCTCATCCCAGCCCGGGGGGGATGGAGAAGTCCGCTTTCAGTGCCTTCTCACCCTCAGCTCCTCTTTCATAATCGCACACACAGAGAAACAGCGACACATTTCATCTCTTGTCGTTTGATCTCCACGTCTGTCTGCGGCTCTGATTCATGCTACACTCTGCTTTTAAACATCACAACGCATCTCTTGTCGCTGACTTCCTCTGGTGATCTATTTATTCCCTGTCGTGTTTCAAAGAAAAACACCGATCACGTCTCAACTTTGGTGTTTCCCTCCAAACTATTTAAGACAGGGCCTCAGATTTGTCGAGGCAGCGTGTGGCACTGCACCCACTCCGTGACACTCTTGACTCCTGTGAGACGCTCATGTCTGATGATGTTGCAACACAAACACGACTCGGCTTTTGTTTGTGCAAGGAAGTCGAGGAGCTGCAGACAAATGCTGCCAGCTGTATACAGAACTTTTTAAAACAATTCTGCACTACACAAAGAACTGTTTAGCTGAGTCTGTCTGGACAAAATCTTTAAACCTGTCATTATAATGAAAATGGAAAGTTGGTGAGAAAACAGCATCTCTGACTAAATGATTGTTTTTACTTGCATAACCTCTTCCTCCACTCAAACCACTTAGTGTTTACACAAAGCTGAACTTAAAAACACAGGCTGCAAGTCTTCATGGTTCATGACTTCATTCCTGTTTGTCTGATAGCTCAGCTCAAAAATGCAGAAGCAGATTTAAAAATATCTTTTAAAGAAAATAACCCTGCTTAAAGTTCATCACAGTGGCCCCAGGAGGAATTCTGTTTCATTATACTGTATTTAAAGCATTGATTTGAATCATGTACAGTGTTTTTAAGATTAGAAAAACATATTTTGCTGTGGTTGCTGCAGTCTGCATTACAGTTTTTGAAAATAATGTGCTTTTTAAATGAATTAATCTCCATCCTAAAGATAAATTTTGGGTGGGGGCGCTGGTTTCACGGATAGGTAAGCAACCAGACACATCCCATAATTTGGCTGCTGGGGTGTGATTCCCACCAGAGGCCCATTTGCCGAGTGTCCTCCCCTACTATCTATCACTCTCTTGCACAGGCCGATCCACTTTCTCCCACTGTCTTAATTTCCATCGTATTATAAAAGCTACCCCCCCACACACATACAGAGTAACTGGTTCCATGGTCAGTTCAGCACTGCTCTGTGCCTTGTTGTCAACAACTCTGCATTCATTCTGTCAACACTCTGCAGTGGGTTGGTTATTGCAAGCCGACAGGCTAATTACCAACCTGACATGACAGATGGACAGTTCCATATTGGAAATATTTCCTAATCCATCTGGGAAGAGCCCTAACATGCTAACATGTTTTCAGGGGCAGAACCTTCAATAACAACAGCAGATCAGTTGGACGATCAGTTTCCTCATCACACTCTTCACAGATCAATCTATATCAAGCAACACTGCTAAGACGTAGTATACTGAGCGGCTAAATGTAGCGACTAACAGCTTACAAGGGCAAACAGCAGTTAATGGCAGTTAGTCTTAAGGTAGTAGAGCTAACGGCTATCATTTCACATTAAATAATACCACATGGATGTATCATTTACCACTTATATGTGAAATGAACCTTGTCAAAGACAATCCCTATGAAGTAAACTTATGAGGAGAGCATATTTCGCCACTGAGTAACCATGATGACCACAGGCTATCCGGCATTAGCTGCCATTATTTTCAAACACTTCCTGTCAAACCATTTCCTGTTGTCGTCACATTTGCTGCTCCCACCTCTATTCTGTTAAACATTTTGTCGAGTCAAACCATTGGACAATGAGGGCTGGCAAGTGGATATGCATGATTTCAGAATCAGGCAGGTCCATCTGCTCTGCAAGGCTCGCTAAATACTGTTTCTGAATCGAAAGTTATGTTGCAAAAATCCATGTTGTGGCACAAAATTGCTGGTGATGATTTTAACACTGGTTTACTTCCCAGCACACATGCATTCCAGTGCAAAGGAATGGAGCACTCTTACTAGTCAAATGAGTCAGACCTAAACATACTTGGGCATGGTACAGATCTGACACAACAGCTAATGATTGCCAGTGGTTTCAGAGACTGAATTTAACTAACTGGACATCAGAAGCACAGTGTCATCTGGGTTATCCAGTTCAGCGATGTTGACATGCCTTGCAGATCATAAAAATGTAGTTTCACTTGGGTTAGCACAGTAATTCACCAAAATGCCATTCAAAACCAACAGAAGTTTCTTGCCCACAGTTCCACTCCTAATGAGGTATAAAACGTATGGTGTGAAAATGTGCTTCTATAACTGTAATGACTGTGGCTTTTCAGGACTGCAGCTTATTAACAGCACCTCCATTTGGAAAGGATACCAATAATTGCAATAACCTCAAGCTGCTCCAAGAATGGTATTTGTTTTACAGCCCAACTTTCAGCAGCCTTAGCCAAAAAGGTTCCTGCCAGTGTAAGAAATCCACTCTAATTCATGACTAAGTATTGGTGATTTTCTCGCCGCACTGCTTTATTCCTCACAAAGCTCCCAGCCTTCTTTTAAAGACGACCATCCGCTCACATGTGCACAAACAGTCCTCGCATTCTTTTTACTCCTGTTCTCGTACAGAACAGCATACGTCACCTTCCTTTATCTCTACTCCTACACATCTTTCAATCTCATCCCCTGTTTTGGAAGCTTGTTCTGCCGCTCAAAGATTTTTCATTAAAACTTGTAATATCTACAGTTGCAGTTCCTCCTTCCAGAGCTGTCTGCCTGATATGAAAGAAAAAGTGAGAATACTCAGCTACGTAGGGCTCATGAAAGAAAAACTTGTGAGTGGAAAAGGACATCCTCTGCTCCATCGACTCCACTTCCTCCAGTGTGAAACCATCAAAACGCGCCCCTATATCTCTGAGCTATCCATCTCTGCAGCCACTCTGCAGCCCCCCGGGGAGGCCACCATCGAGACATGGCACCACTTCAAGAGCAATTTCACCTCCACAAAAGCAGCAGCCGGAGAGAGAGTGAGCACATTGGATCTTGTTTATAAATAAAGTCATCCATAAATGATGGGATGTGTCAGTGTGTGTGAGTGAAGGTGCAGGTGGGGGGTAGACGGGTGGAGGTGAAAGATGGCCTCTTCTCCCTGTATCCCCTTACGCTTGGATGGGCCGCAGACGGATGCTGAGAGGGGTTTCGCTCCCCTGGAGGTTTGAAGGGGGGAGGTGGAGGGATGGGGAAGGGTTGGAGCAGCAGAACCAGTCAGAGTGTGTGTTTGAAGTGGGCTGATCAAAGCTGGCGCTGCAGCCGGTTCTGGTGCGCTCAGCGGAGGGAGTGGATGGGGAGAAAACATACAGAGACACAGTTCCCTGGGTGGGTTTCCTGACTGAGCAGGTGACTGAGCCGTTCCCTGTTGCTGCTGAACAGGAGCACACAGCCGGTTTGGTGCTCGGATGCTTTACTCTGAGAGTTCTCCTTTGTTAAACTTAACCAAACAAATGGAGTGCTGATTTGATACAGTTTTCACATTGTGGGTGCTTGGGTCTAACCTTGGCAGATGGATCAGCCTGAGTCGATGTCTGTAATCAGCCAGATCCGTCTTGTTAAGTTCCAAGCTGCGACAACTGTTCTGGGCCCAAAGTGACAGGGCAATCAGCACCTTTTAGAGCAGGAAAGAGGTGGGAGCTACGAGCAAGACAAAAGACAATACCGACTACTTGTACAGAGATTAGCATGGATCTAGCACACCTGTGCTCACATACAGCTGTCAAATAAATATATAGTAGCATTAACAGACTATTATCTGGTCAGAGTATTGACAAATAACTGAACAAGGTTGTGATGATAGCAGAAAAACACACACTCAAGATCTGCCTAATTTTGTTGAGTGTCTGCCTAAAGCATTATTTCAGTGTATTTGCAATCTGAGCAGCAAAACCCGCTGTCTGCACTTGTTCATACTCCGATTGTCTGTAGAGTGGTAAGTTCTCTGACTTCTCAGGTTAATATCAGACGGTTGTTTATTACCTTCGCCAGGAAGTTATGTTATTGCCGGTGTCTGTTTGTTTCTCTGTTAGCAACATAACTCAAAAAGTTATTGACGGATTTAGATGAAATTTTCAGGAAATGTCCAGATTGGGACAAGGAACAAATGGTTAGATTTTGGGAGTGATCCAGATCAGCATCTTGATCCGCCATCATGAAAAATGTGATTTTCGTGAATAACTACTGAACAAAAACAGATATCATTATTAATCAAATTGCTAATGGGATGTTTTCATGGTCAATGAATCTAAATATTTAGATGAAATAAAAGTAGGAATAGTATTTATGGTGAAAATCACAATATGGGTGAGGACTGTGGTGCTGGCGGAGGTCTGCGCTCTCCGAGTGCTTTTCTAGTTTAGTTATTTTTTTTGCAAAAAGGGGCAGATGTAGCATCATGATATACAGCTTTGTTAATAAATGCAGTACCTAGTTGTGCTCTAAACTAAGCTGGGAGAATAGAGGAGGCAATAAAAAACAAATAATGAAAACATTGTTGAAATCCCAGTTTGAAACAGCAGGGGGCGATATGCACGTAACTGGTTGGCAACCTGATACGGAGGAGAACGAAGAAGAGGCTACCATGGTAACCATTTCCTACACCAAACAACCAATGTTTACGTTTCGCTCTCTTCTACATTTTCCTTCAAGTGTGTTTTTTTTTCGTGTTTCAGACGGCATCAGCGACCTTCTGGACCCTCGTAAATCATCGTAATCCTCAACCAGAATAAACAAATCGACAAATTGAGTAAGCAAAAGATTCAACCGTGGGATTAACAGGAAGTAATGCATCAAAAGTGGATCGGTTCGGACCACTTTGTTTCACACTAGTGAAACCGCACCAAATGTAGGGAGATGGAGCGGATCGAGACCACCCCTTCATGGAGGTACTAACCTACCAAACCCGGGCCAAAACTTCTTTGGTGCATACTGAATATGGTTGGCGTGAAAACGCTGTAAGTGTCAACTGGCCTGCTTCAATCCACCCATGTTGTGCAACAGGGCAGTTTGCCAACTCCAAATTGCAGGAGGTACCTTGGCTGTAATTTTGCACAGGAACATAACAGAGCCACGCCACCCATTATGATATAAGAAATGGCCTGTTAAAGCTCTTGACCAAAGTATTTGAGTTTTAAACAGCTGTAATGTAATCGACCAAAGCTCCAACTTCCATTGGTCAAGTCCATGTACCCTTGAAGTTTGCCCGTTTAGATCAATAACTTCCTCCTGTGTGAATGAAGTCTTTGTGCGGTGCGGTAGATTGTGTTACTTCAGGTCAATGAAGACAGAGGTCAAACGATTAAAGGCTGCCTCCTCCATGTCCAGAACAATAGACAAAAGCACTGCATTAAGTTGATAGTGCCATATGTAGCTCACTGTTTAACATGTAACAGGAGCACAGCGCTAGTTTGAAAGTGCCACACAGTTGGCGTTTGTGTGCCTGCATCCCCCAAAGACCTCAGTGGGTCAGGTCCCATGGGTGCCTCTGACATATCTTACACACAACAAAAAGCCTTGAAGGGTGGAGGGGTGGGTGATGGAGGGTGGGGGGTGGGAAAAGCACAGATGTACACTTCCCCTTCTGTCCCTTCCTTCTGTCCCCTCTCCTACTTTTTCAATCTCATGAACACTTGCTGCACTTATCACATGCTCAGGGGGCAGCATCCCCCCCACACACCCCACGCCTACATCCTCACCCTTCACTCCCCCAATCTGTTATCCTATTGGACAAAGCAGCTGTGCCATGCTCTCTGGTCTCATTGTGCCCCAGCTCCCATCCATGCGCCCCCTTATCAGCCCCCTATTATGCCTCTGGTCAGCTGAGAAACAATAGGAGAGGCCAGAGGTTAGAGCTGTTGGAATTTTCAAACACGGACACAGTGAGTTACACACATGCCTACACTCATGTAAACAAGCATTCGCACACATCCATCAGTCTCACATAGTTATCACCCTTTAAACCACTTTAGAAACTTCTTAATACATTTGATCAATAAATATCATAAATCTCAGTATGAGTCTACATTTCCTCCGAACAGCTAATCTTTATAAAAAAAAAAAGTGAACACAGTTTGTCAGTGGTTTCATTAACACCAAACCTACGGATCAATTCAACTTTATGGGGCACAATTTTGTGTTCCAGTTAATTGCTTCCACACATGATTTTTTCCAACTTCCACTGCAGCTGGAGCCATTTTAAGGGATGTTGTTAATCATCATTACACTGTAAATGCTCAAAGAACTCTAGTTTATTCTCTGAACAAGAAATAATTCTAATGAAGGCATGTATGTGCAGTTCATAATAGTATGTTGTTATCAACTTGTCTGTGACAGGTCATTTCCTGTGGAGCTGAGAATGTCCTCATTGTTTGCTCGGTAGTAGGTAATTGGGTGGGCAATATGGCAGATGCATCTTCACTAGTCTCACAATTTGATTGGACTAGGATTATTAAGTTAGTGATTCAACTTAATTTGATATCACGATGCATCATGATGCAATGCAGTGAGTTGTATGCTTGAGTTTCCATATTACTGCACCTTGCACATTTTAGATAAAAACACAAGCAGTCAGATAAATGTATACCTTTGTCATTAATTTGAAAGTTTTAGATCAACTGCAGAAAATAGGTCTCATCTTATTCATGTTTTTCATTTTTTTCCCTCCTTTGTTGTTGTTTACTGCTACTGATGAGGAAGAAGCATCTTTGATTTTCGAGGCAATAAGAAAAATGAGTAAGTTATTGATATGTGAATCATGAAGCATGAGGACTAATGATATTGATTCCTTGAGGCACTCGTTATCAATTTCCTATGCCTGATTGCAATGATGATATCATAATGATTAGAAAATGTTTCCTGTCGATGAATTATTGATGCAGGCAGCAGAATTCAAGTCAAAGCAAGACAGAGGCTTTTTTACAATCCTCATTTTCTATTTTTTTAACAATCAGCAAAATTGTTAAAATACATCTAACTCGAAGTGTGAATCTTTGGAAACTGCTTAAAGATATCTCATTTTTTATAGTGTGAAGCAAGTGAAGGTGTTAACCATATCATTGAGGAAAACAGCTCCAGGGGCAGAGCAATTTTCAATCTGGCCTGGTTATTTTAAAGACAGGCTAACAAGGCTGAGAGGCTAAAGAACCCCTGTTATGAGCAACCATATTATATGCTATAGACTTGATTAGTCATTGACTATTATGGGGAGTCATGAGCCTGTATTCAGTGAAAAATTGATGTGAGTATATCATGTTGCTCTCATAGCCAGAGGCAAAAGCATTACCCTAAAGACCTTGTGCTACGGATAGTGATGATTCAGGAATCACTTGGACGTTGATATTTAATTTGGTTAATGAAAATCCCTTTTTTGTTGGAATTGAGAATCATTTTTTATTTTGTATTGTGGAGCGGGCGAAAGGGAGAGAAGGAAAGGAGAGCACTAAAGGGTGATATAAACAGGTGGACTGACTTTTAATGAGGCAGAGCAGTCGATCACCAGGGTTAAAATTGGCACCCAGTACCAGCCAAATATGGGTGTTTTTGCCCATTGCCTGGTAAATTTGCTTCTTCTGCTAACCATGATGCAGGTCAAATAAAAAACATAAGAGACTGTCTGGTGGCAGGTAGATTTATGAATCCACCAGTCCCAATGGCAGTTAAGACAAAAGGTAACTCCAAACCCAGATGTTGTAATTATTTTTATGACTTAATATCAAAAGAAAATGTGTTTTTAAGCTTTTTAGACAATCTAAAGACAGTCAGGCCAAGTTTGCTGATGGTGTTAAAAGGTGTCAAAATGCACACTAACCAAATACTACTTTCTTTTGCATTACTCACTTCTTGGTATTTCATTACAAATGGGATGAACTTTTATTCTGCACCAATAAATCATCATCAACAAAAGTTGTGTGTTTCACTCGCTAAAATGTAAAGCTAAGAACTGTTCTGAAGAAAATGTAACATTCAGACTTTTAATGGGTTAGCTCTGACGTCAACATTTTAGGGGGCTAATGACAACACTACATGTGTAGAATTATTTGTATGTCTTTTGTTTGTCAACAATGCAATCAAAATGTCTGACCAATGTTTTAGGTCATTTTGGTTAAATCCCAGACTTTGTCGACAATAAGTATTGCTCAGGAAATCTTTGTCCCAGTCAGACAGCTACTGCCAAAATACTGAGAGAAGTGGGTAATGTGTTAAGTTGGTCCACAACTTTCCATTTTAAACTGACAGCAAGCCAACAAACTACTTTTATATCTCCATATATTCAAAGTCACTCATGACAATAATGCCATTCTGCTCTTCCTGGAGCCAACACAGGAAGGCTTAAACCCAGGGCCTGTAATCTGAGTGACTGTGAGCTCATCAGAGACCTTACACGCTCTTTTTCTTCACAACCTACTCAAAGACCCATCTTAGTGCTGCCTAGTTAATGCTCTCTCCCTAATAACTGATCACTTTGATTATTCCATAGGCACATTAACTAAGTAAAAGCCTTACCCAGCCTATCAGCGATGTGCAGTAACATTCAGCAGACATGCTCTTTAAGCAGATTATACACTTTTGCCGGGTACTCAGCAGAAAGCTGACGGTGCACAGGGGGCTGGGGGAAAGTGTGAAGGCTTTGGGCTGTTAAACGTGCACCCACAGTCACATTTACAGGCTCCTTGGACAGAGATAAGACATCACGAGGGCTGGGACACTGCATCCTTCGGCTTGTTTTATTGTTTATGGGCAGGTGGGAGGCTCAGACCATTTTGTGTGTGTGTGAAAATGGTTGCATGCCTCTGTATAGGTGTGTGCGCCTCTCTCTGTCACCAAGGAGAGCAGATACTTGGTGTGGTAATTACAGCCTGTGTGTTCCTGTCAGCGTGGCTGGCCGCCCGCCATGCAGTGCTTCAGCACACCCCCCTGCTTAACACGGCCCCCTGACTGCTGGTGACCTCAGTGCAGAGCCTCAGCCGCTGCTGAGACTAATGGGCTACAACATCTATGAAGGAGAAGAAAGAGGGAGGGATGAATAACAGCGAGAGAAGATTACCTTCAGATAAATTATGTCATGCTGTCGGAAGCAATTCTTCACTTTCACCTACAGTTACTTAAGTGATGAACAAAATATTTAGATCTAAAGACATATCCATACATCTTCAAGCAAGTTAAATGTAAGGGAATATCATTAACTTAAACATATTTTATGATAGATCTATTCTTTTGCTTTCAGCATTAGTCATCAATCACTTTTAAATGAGATCAGCTACACCAACAGCCAACATTTTACCTTTTTGTCATTTTATTACTGGACTTTTAACACTTTACTGATCAGCTACTGTACCATTGGACATTAACTTCATATCCAAAAAGTCATTTTACCAAAGGCCCCTTAAATGCACAGCTCACTAATTTTACCCAAGGACATTTAACACAACCTTTAATTGTCTTTTTATTGAGAGGTCCCTGATCGATCTGCTCATAATCATTTTATGCCCAAATATTCACCACAAAGCCTGACAGTGACTTTACCAAAGGACAGGGAACATTGCCGTATAATCATTTACCAAGCAGCATTTAACACAATGCCTATTTTACTGAGGGACATTAAACTCATCACCTCATTGTTTTTTTTACTGAGGTAAAACAAAATGTTTGGCAAAGGAGTCCATTTACAGAGAGGATCTTAAGCCCTTCACATCTCATTCGTTTCTATAAAATGGCCCTAAATGTGACCTGACACACCAGATGGACTGTTCAATATATTTCACTACTTCACCAAGGGAAACAGCCTGTAGAAAGTTGGCTGTGCCACTTTGGGCCACGCAAAATCTTAGCAAGATGGATCTACCTGACATTGAATCAGGCAAATCCAGATTCATTGCAGGGTTACCTTAAACTTATTTCAGCAAGGGATATTTACTGTGTAGCCTAAAAGTAATCTTACAATGTGATGCTATGTGGCCATTAAACAGAGAGACCTTTACAGTATGCCAAATAATCATTGTCATCATTAACTTGTAGCGATTTTAATGTGCCAAGGGACATTTAACCAAGAATAGAATAGAAGACTTTCCTGTCCATTGGTTTAAAACACAGTGGAAAATTGCCTTTGGCATCATGATCGCCAGCCACAACAGTAAAGCTCACAACTATAAAAACACACAACAAGTCCATAAATACATAAATAAATAAATAATCCACTACAATTCCACTACGCACATAGGTTACCTGAGACACAGCTCATAGTTCGTTCATTGTTTGGTTTAAAATATTCACTGCAGAGGGCAAGGGGTTCACAAACATTTTCAGTTCATGAATCCCCAAATAATAAAGCATTGCTAGTTCTGCAACATGCAAACGTACATTTAAAGGATTGTATTTATACATGGCTTTGTTTCTCATGACTATGGTTGATTGTAAACTCTATTCATATAAGTAAATATTGTTACAGAAATGAATTACTGAGTAAAACTTTTCATTTGCAGTAATTCAGAGTTTTATTTTGTTTTATGGATGGCAAGTTTTGACCCCCATTTTGGTATCTCACAACCCCCATGAGATGTTTGATGTTGTTAACTAAAGTGATTCTTGTCAAGGGGGCGATAAACACATTTTTGTCTTTTAAAAACCTACACCACATAATGGCAAAGGGATCCTTAAGTACATTTCCTTATGTAAACTTATGAAGGAGGCCATTTAAGACATTGCCTAATAGTAAATTTAACAAAGGATCATTAAGATCATGTTACAATCCAACCTTTAATGTATAACCTTGTCTTCACTTTATAAATGGACATTTAACCCATTGCCAGGAAGTACATAATAACCTTATTTCCCTTTGTTTGTCTGCTGGCATTGATTGACTGCCCAGTGTTGGGTAATTTATTTGTTTTGATCATCAAAACTGCAAAGCCCCTGAAAACAATCTTCATTGCACAGTTATGTTGGCAATATTTGATGAAAATGTTCCACTTTTTTATGATTGTTACTATAGCTGTGCAATGCAGACAATTTTCACCTTCATTAGTTAGAAATATGACTGATGAACATAAAGATTCTGCATTATTGGCACTGCTGATGGTACTAATGCTGCACAATTTAGAATCTGGTGGAAGCTGTCTGCAGTTTTTGTTCAACAAATAGAGAAAAGCCCATATGTGATGTCTTGGACTTTGACTTGTTTGTATAAAACTTGTCCACTCTTTGCGCAATACTTTCACAAAGTGCAAATCTCCATGGATGGAGCATGGCTGGCTGCCACTAGAAAAGATCCAGGCCAGCAGCTCGGACCACAGTCAGTCATCCAGACTTTCTATAATGTCAAACAATCCCTCTCAGGGTTCAGTGAAGTGCAGCGTTGTGCATAAAGGCATCATTATTCGAGACATTTAGAGCTGAAGAGGAAGAAAGGACGGACCACAGGGGGGTTTTATCCTTGCAAAGCCGAAATAATCATAGTTATTTGAAACGTGACACATGCTCTTCAAATTCACTTTTATACACTCGTGCATGATAGTAATTGTGCAGCAATTACAGATGACATGCGGCAAAATACATACTAGACATGGCTTAACGACTAACATGAGCATTAAAGCTCTCAACAGCTGCTTAATAGACCAAATGCTGTAATTTACAAATTAAATGAACAGATTCACAGTTAAAAATGAATTACTGTTATCATAATAATCAAATTTTTCACACTTTTTGAACTTTTTACAGCTTTTGCTTTAGTTCAGCATTGTAAATGACACCTGATTGACTGTTATGAATCATTTCCGAAACATCGTGGTTATACACTGTGCTCTCATTATACAGTTTGGAGCATCCCTCAACCACACACAGCTTTTCAGATTGAAGTGCTTGTATCTTGCCTTTGTGTGCTCTATCATTAACTTTTCTCCCTGTGATCATGATGTGAGGCCTGCCAGAAAGGCATCCGACTCATCCCAAACCCAACACCAGGGAGATATGAACGTGTCAAAATATACTCTCTGTTATTCTGCTGACAGGGTCATGAGGCCCCCAGGGGACAGAGTGGTACCCTTCTGTGTCCGAATATATCCTTTGACATTCAGTTACTGTCAGAAGGGAAAATTGACAACTTGCTACAAAAAAAGGCCCATGGTTGTTTCTAACCTTTAAAAACGTATTTTGCCCCAAATCAATACCATTTTGAACAATGCTGAAACTCTTGTACTTTCATTGCAACTGCCAAGTGTTAAATTTAGGTTGATTTTTGCACTTCTTCACAACAAAATCACATTTTGCAGTAATGATTGTCGATCACAATTTCACACAGTTTCAGGGATTACACTTTCAAAGCATGTTCAAGTGCCAACATCTAGTTTCCATTTACATTTATCTACAGAAGCAAGTCAACCAGAAATCCAGTCATTTCTATTGGAATGTCCTTGATATTCGAAGTGCAAGCAAAACTCCTTCCCTGTGATATTTTCATCTGGACTATGCTCCAACAAGTATGAGGAAGGTTTGAACTTTTTGATTTCAGACACTATATTGCTGTACCCTATCAAACTCAATGCTACTTCACTAGACTGAGAGGCTGATGTTAGTTTTCAATAAATTTTGCATGAGCAATATAACTTTTAAATATAATTACCATGTAGTGAATCTGAGTCATACTGTTCACGCCATACATGAACACAATGGCCTTACAAAATGTGAATTATGAAATACTGACTGGCCTCTACATCTATGTGCAGTCGTGTTTAGAAGTCTGATATTCATTAAAATAACTGCCCCACAGTCCGCCAGTGGGCCTCCAGTCCAGGCTGGAGCTTTACCTCAAACAACTGAGCATGTCCTCGCCCACTGGAAGCAGCTGAGTAGCATACCCCAACTCTGGGCAAGTTGAATTATAAGAGAGCAAAAAATTCACAAGAGCTCGCAGGATAACATCTGTGCATAAAGGAAAAGCAACATCTGAACAGTAGGGTTATATCACCTGCTGTCTGTTGATTTGCTGTCATCAATACTATTTTCAAATGCTGCCCTATTTTGAGATCACCTGAAAAATCCCAGTGCTTCTTTTCCTGTTTTGGGTCGATCTACTTGGTGAAGGTTGGTGCAAGGTTTAAGCGGCTCCCAATGAAAATGAATCAAAAATAGTCTTACTGCATATCTCCAGCAAACCAAAACAGAATGATACTGCCAGCACACACTGGAGATGGACCAAGGTGCAGGATATGGAAAAGAGCTGATTGATGAGGAAGGGGGTGATTTGCTACACAGGCAGACTTCTTGGAAATTGTGGGTTGTTCATGCAAAATAATTCAAAACAACACAACTAATAATTCCAAGACAATCAGTGGCTGAATTGAGAATAGGACATTTCTCATTAAATCCTTCTCCATACAGTATTTATGCATTTATTTTTTCATCTGACGAAACAGATCCAGTGATTTGCACTATCCGGTCATTAAGGGCATCATGTACTTACTTAAATGCACACCAACACTTGTAATGAATACATAAAGCGGCTTAAACTGATCCATGGATTAATCACACTTTGCGTGGCTGTGCGCAGAACTATAGAAAAAGCCTCATTTTTCCAGACGATGAAAAAAAAGAAGACTGTCCACAGGTTTCATCAGACAGGAGCAGTTTTGATTCTCCTTTGTACTGGGTTATGTCCTGACATGTGTATTAATGCTCCATGACTCAGAGTCTGCGGCTTTTGTTGTGGCTACGAGGATTCACTCAGGTACAGCTTAGTGAGCTAAGTACTGATGTCAAGCTGGTGACAGCATAAGAAAAAGTGTCACCTTACCATTAAAGTTATTTTTAGCACATGTACTATACAGGATTAGGGTAGAGGTCTATTTTCCTGATCAACAAATGGTGCCTGTCTAAAAATACAGTCATAAAAATTACATGTAGCATACATAAATACTCTTCTATATCTACACTGTGATGTATTGTATTAAGGAGAATGCAGAAGAGGAATGACTTAAGTTGACAAAAATAAACTACTGCAATATTTAGTACAGAATCATATCAAAACTCTATATTCTTTGACATAAAAAGTAATCTGGGACATATCTTAACGCAGGGGTTAGAATTACTTAATGTTTCACAATCACTGTTTATCTAAATACTGAAAGTATAGGAATACATGGCAACTGTAGGCAGTCTGGCCCCATTTAACAGCTTTTCTACCGCTTTAGGTCATAATATTTGACTTACAGATGATGTTGATACATGATTTAATCTTAAAGAGTATAGTTTGATTGACATTACTTTTTAATCAAAGCCTCTAAGTAACCACAAGAGGTGGGTTGCTTTGGGTCTGTACTTCAGATCTATCAATACATGCTGGAACTCAACTGCCATTTTTGTGGCTAGCAGGTTTGGAAACTTGACTTGACACAAATAGAGGTGCTAAGAAAAGCACCCAGCTGAGCAGAAACTGCTTTTCTTAGACTTCCTTGAGCACAATAGAGCTCAAAGCTGCACATCCAAGGGATATTGCTTCATGTGATTTCTCTTTGGCTAATTTGATCGTTAGCAGTATGGACAAATCCATTCTTATCATGAGCTAATTGGGTGTAAACTACAGTCTATGTGCCTGTAGAATCCAGTAGCTCATAATGATACCAATGATTCGGTCCAATGGTCCAACAAAAAAATGTCATTTTGAGGTTTTTCGTATAACAAAAACAACATAACAAAAGATTTTTATATCACCATAATGAACCATGGAACAGTCCACCATATTAGACAAAGACAAACTTCTCATTCGAGGAGAGACTTTCCAGACTCTGTCCCTGTTTGTGTTTGCTAAGTATGAGGTCAAAAATATTTATTTTAAGCAACAGGATTTCAACACTCTTACACTATCTTCTGTTTACTCATTACCCGAAACTGTCATGCAGGCGTTAACCCCCCTTCCCTCAGTGCAGGGGAGTGCCTCCCAGCCTGTTCTGCATCATCAAAACAGGTTTGGTTCAGGCAGTTATTGCCCTGGGCAGGTTTAGCAGAGAGCAGAAGCCACTTTGAGCACCTTAGGCTCGGTGCATACATACATTCGGGCTTCTGAACCAAATATGAAAGGATGTCGTCATTCTCCCTTCAGGATGCTGACAAAAATAAACAAAAGGTGTATTTATTTTCTGTCGTTTTGTATGCAGCTGCCTTTCCAGTCTCTTCCGACCCCGTTAGCAACGTCTCAGTCTGGAACTGAAAATTCTCACAAGAAAAGAAGAAAATGGAGACTCTTGACAGTATAATAGTCAGATGTTTTAATCCTCTTTGATCAGTTGTGCCAAGTCTGCTTATCACAAGCGACTTTGTGCTTGTTTTTCTATCAAGTCACAGATATTGTCAGCCACAGCTGTGTTTTTTTTTGGACTTGTATCCAGGGTAAAGGCACTTATTTGGGCTCACCTTGCTCCCTGTATGACACACACTCACTCTGGGCTTTTTCTAAGTTACAGTGATCCACAACATATTTTCTGGCCTGGACCAGTTTCCTGTCCGACTAGTTTTGCTGATGAACCATCACATAAAAATTGAGTACCAGTTAGCATGGTCACTCATTACATTACACCATAACACTAACATGTTACATCAGAGCATGATAGAAACTGTTCTCTAATAATTGCATTCATACAATGGTGTGTTTTCTGTCCACTGGTCTTCTGTCAAAACTGATCTGATGTTACCATTGACTATTGATTGTTATTACATTTATTGTGTTCTTTGAATTTCTCTTCTCTTCTTGCAGTTTGCACAACAGGTAATTGTATACAGTCTGAGCTCTCTCGTGCTGGTTGTATCTTCCACAAACACACAACACACATTGTCAAATACATTTACAACCACAAATTGTGATACTGATAGGGGAGTGTGCATACAGATGGTTATATAGCCAGTTTATCTCAGGCCTTACTATTTCAGAAACCAGACCTGTGATAGAGGCAGGGAGTTTATGAATCAAGACTTATGAAAAAAACTCAACCCTTGACTGCTGAAGCAAAATGATGAATAGATTGTGTGATATGTCATCCTGTCGGCTTCTATGGAACCTAATTCATTTTTCAGGATGTTTCAGGCCTAATAAGGAAGGATTTATTGTGTTCCTTTCAAAGTATACATTTAACCAGTTTTCCCCCCATGTTCTGATGTAGTGCTCTGGTATTATAGTGTAATGAGAGACCATGACAACTTGTGACTCTTAGCTGCTCACGTTTCTATTTTTTGTGATTTCAGGAGCTACTGAAGAACGACAGAAGTCCCAGATGTGTAATCTGCAGTCTCTGTTAGTCATACCATGTAAACAAAACCATTCCCTTACACACCTGGAGTAAACAGACACAACATTGACCAATAAGTGTAATCACTAGTCCATCTGGGGAAGAGCCTATAGAAGTGTTTGGGAATGGACAGAACCTTTCAAAAGCATTTATTTGCAGGTGATTGAACAATTGTTCCTTCAATCACATTCATTATGGTCAGATACAGTAGTAGGTGGCTACTACTGCTATGGTGAAAAGCACAAAGTGGAAGCCAGTTTTTGTAGAAAGAAAACACTCTCCAAAACATGTCTAAGTGGAGTGAAAATATCCTTTCCATGGAGAAGTTTGTAGTGTTTTATTTGTTTTTCATTTCATAAAGAATGTGGTTGGTATCTGTTAAAGCTGCAACTGAAGCTGTCAGCATCAATGCTAATCTCTGTACGAGCTGTCACTTCATGCTGCTGTCTCACTTGTAGCTCCCACCTCATTCTGCTCCCAAGAACATAGATTGGACTGATCCGCTTTGGGATGCTCACATTCATTGTAGATTGAAATTTGGCAAGATCGATCTGACTGATTGCAAAAATTGAAGCTAGCTGATCCATCTGCACTGGAGCCTGGCACCACATGATCTACGGCCCAGTAAACCTTCATAGAAGTTTGAAAATTCTGTTTTGTGAAACATGAAACATGAAAATAAAGAAGTGAAAGATTTCAAGTAAAAGTTTTTTACTAACCATTGGTAACGCAGTAAAAAATAAATCTTAGATGTATTTTGTCATTAAGTGGCCTCCGGCTAAAACATTGTGGTAGGTAATTAGGGCCCGAGCCGAATGGCCGGCGAAGGCCCTATTGTAATCGCTAAATCCTTGGTCCACTTTAACCCCAAATTGCGTGCCTTCACCTTGAGATAAACGCGAACGCGCCTATCCCCAAAGTTCAGTCACGGCGAAAAATTTATGAATCCAGTGTTTGCACAAAAATAAGTGCGCCACAGCGCCCCCTAGTGGCCTTAAACTGCACCCTATCTGGCTACTTTCACGGATCGACCTGAAATTTTTTGGGCATAACTATCATGCCCGGACCTACAAAAAAGTCCCTTGCGCCCATCGTCAAATCCGTACAGGAAGTTCGCAAATTAGCGTTGAAAAGTCGCATTTTGGCGATTTGCAGGGAATGCGTATTTGAGCGAACTCCTCCTAGGTTTTTATCGGATCAACTCCAGATTTGGATTGTGTAAACTACACACATTGATGATGAAAAGTTATTAAAAGAATTTTCGTAGGTCAATGGGCGTGGCCAGAAACCACGCCCAAATTTGATGAATTTTTCACTAACTCTGATTTGCATTAAATTTTTTGGGCATAATCCCCAGGCACAGCCGATCACAAATATATAAATTGTCATAGGGAAGTCAAAACAGGAAGTTCGTAAATTAACGTTGAAATTCCGATTTTAGCGATTCTAAGGCTCGCATTTGAGCGAACTCCTCCTAGGGTTTTTATCGGATCAATTCCAGATGTGGTTTGTGTATACTAGACACATTGACGATGATAAGTTATTAAAAGATATTTCGTAAGTCAATGGGCGTGGCCAGGAAGGGCGCCCAAAGTTCGCCATTTTTGGTAAACACGTAAACCTTAATAACTCTCTAGTAAAATGTTAGATTTGGACCAAAATGTGTACAAATGTTCACTGTGGATGCCTGGGTATATCTATATGCTTTGTTTCACTCTCAAATATAGCGCCCCTGCTGGTAACAGGAAGTCTTATGTTTTACTCTATCATTAAAATCGCCTCCGTTTTTCAACATTTTTCTCCCAAATTTTCTCAGAAAGGGTCTTCACACCTTCATGAAGCATCAGTGTTCAGGTCGTGGCCTTAGGTGAAAGCGGTCTGGCGATGGCGAAACCTCAAAGCTTCACTGATCGCCATGTACCTGGAAATCACTCTTATTTCCTTAATTTAAGGTCCAATCTGCTTCATAATCCACAAACATGATCAATGTCCACCTCCTACCACATCTATGAGCCCAATTCTCTGATACTGCAATCGCACCAAGCTCTAGAAATTACATAAATTACATATGTAAGTGATGAATACTCCAATCTTCCCCAAATTCAACCCACATGATCACAGCTCCACTCTGGACTTATTTTTTTCTTAAAACATATATTTGTGTTATAGGAATAGCACCATCTAATACACACAATCAGTGTTAATGCCAAAAACACTTAAACATGCTTTAAATCATCCTCCTCCCCTCCTGCTCAGACTGAGCTGAGGTTACCTCTCACACCAATTAACCCACCACCCTTCTTCACCCCACACCAACCTCAGAGATCTGTCAGCCAAGCTTCTACCTCCCTGCTTAGAGTGAGACACCATAGATTCTTGACATGTCATCATCTTTATTCACTGAGTAACACTGAGGTTAAAAGTGTTCAAGAGACATTTGTGATATTGGTGCATCACATGGTCTGATATAATGCTCATAGGCTCTGTAGGTTGCTGTTTTAAGTGGTGGACTCTGTATGTTGCTGTTTTAAGTGGTGGAAGACATTTTCTCATGCTGGTGATCTGACACTGTTAATCCTAATTATTGAGCCATTATTTTTTTCTTTTATTTACCAACTCTTCTTGGCCCAGCTCTACACTGAATCATTGCCATCATTCATCTGTATGCTGTACAGGCCTAACCATATCTATGTTGTGGCTATTTGCTGAGGCAGGTATTGCTTCACATGAAGTGCCTGCAACATAGGAACAGTGCCACTGGACATTAGCTGTGTTTCATATTTCAAATACCTGCTTGTATATGGTGGCAGCAACATGCAGCGGTTGTGACGTGGGGCCAGCAACATTTAGCAGCACCACCGTTTCGCAACAGCAGCATTTGGTGGAAGCAATATGTGGCGGAGGCAACAGGGCCAAATGGACGCAAGGGAGGCGAGGGCCCGATCATCGCCGCTTGCGGCTTTAATTTTGCTTGGTTTGGGATTTTGTGTTAGTATTGAGTTGAAGAGTCCGTATATCCAGGAAATCTGATGGCTAATGTCATGTTTTTTAGTGACCTTTTCAAGACCTGCGTCATACATTCTTAAACTCAGTAACATCTTCAGTTTATACATGTTACACTAGCAACAGCTACTTGTTTTAAACATAAGAAATAGCAGAACTTTTATGTGTTTGTTAGGCCTGATTGTAGAGTTCTCTCACAGGATCTGGCAACACAACTTCTGATTATCTAGCTTGCTCCTCTGGTCTGACAGCACTTTCACATCCTTTGGCTCCTGGCAGCTGTAGGTTTAATGCGAGGAGGGGGGGTTCTGTTGGTTTTATTTCTGCTCAGCACTGCTCTTGTTCCTCACTTATTCTCTATTAAAAATTAATCAAGTGGAAAGTGTCGAGAAATAGAGGGCCAGCAGACCAACGCTTGTTTTTACAGGCCTCTGGATACCACACACTGATCCAGTGAGTGGAGAATGTGGAGTTTAACAACACAAAGACACCAGGAATGTTGGGAAGTTGTAACGACAGGAAGGAGTGTGACTGGGAGTGGTGTAGCACAATTTTTATTGTCATGCTATTGTGTCGCGAGTCATAAACAATCACATGTCTAAATGTGAAAACACAGAACGCCTCTCACTGGAGAAAGCCTTGTTCAGACGCCATTAACTGTTAGTAAAACAGAAAGGATCAGGAAAGAGAACTGGTTTGAAAAGCTTTGGGGTTCGTGGTCAGATACCCCAGTATAATTATGTGTTGGAACTCAATAATAAACAAGTATTAATTCGACAAAATGAAAAACGCTTTTTCATGTTTATTTAAACCAATAATTAAAAGATGTTTAAGATTTTTTAGCTATTTTGTTTTTTGTTTTCATTTCCCAAATTTGGCAGAAAACTATAAAAAAACGAAGAAAATCCAATCCACAGTTTTGAAAACAATACAAAATACTGTAGAGTGACTACAATAAATAAAGTGCTATAAAATAAAATAATGCAGAGATAAAACCAAAAATACTTCTACAAAACACATATAAAACAATTAAATACATATAATGAGCAAAAATTAAATGATATGGGTAAAAACATGAAGACAGAGACTATATTAAAACAGTAACCAAACAATACATGGTCAATCAAAACACAACAAATAAAATTAGGTTTTAAGATGAGATTTAAAAGTCGTTAAATTGGGGGACATTCTGATTGGAGGGGGGAGAGGGTTCCAAACTTTAGGGTCCACAGTAAAAAAGGCTTGATCACCTCTGGTTTTTGACGCTGATCTTTGAGAGGCCATGAGGAAGCCGCTCTGCAGACCTCAAAGATCATGAGGGAGTGTAGACTTTTAAGAGATCAACAGTGTAACAAGGTGCAAATCCATTTATTAAGATGTTCTAATTGATTTTAAAACAAACCAAAAAAGGGAACCAAAAAAGAGTCAGGATGGGGATGATATGCTCCTGTTTTTTTGCTTTTTTTTTAGGTTAAAGTAAGAGTCAATTTAGTTTTTGATCGTCCCACCACCACCACTATTGTTTGCCCTTAAAAATGTGAGCCCCTGAGAAAACACACTGTTATTAAGAGATATATTCAGATTTACAGTACAGAATCATACATAAGTGTGTACTGCGTAGCTACAGCCATTTTGTCAACAATTTGAAAATTGGTCCTCAATACAGCAGCTCTTTTCCTCATACATCTATTCCAGTCTTGTTTGCCATGATAGTGGCTTTTGTTCTGGTTTGACAAATGCCATTAGCTTGATAAAGCCTTCTTTGTTCACAGAGCCTAAAGGGAGCATATCTCCAGTCTCTAATTCAATAATTAGCAGACAAAAGCTCTCCTATCTTGTTTCCTTGACAGCAATGTGTGCAAAGTGATGTTTACAGGGTTAGCAGATAAGTGAAACCAGGGTTAGGCTCATGGTTTACCACTGGACTGGTATGTTCATGTACAACTGATATCCTACCTATATTGTTGTGCATTCCATCTATCTGTTTAACTATCAATCTATTTCCATCCTGTGACCCCCACAATCACCCTTTTATTTCATAAGAAAACCAAGTGAGAAACTAACAAATGGACAATTGACTTTTTTCTAGGAAAAAAAAAGTCAAGAATAGTTTGTTACCCTGAGCTTTGTTTGCTGAATTTGATGAATTTGTGAATCTCTTGGGGTAAAAGTCTGTGACATTTTCAGTTGAATGGATGTTTTTCTTCTTTCTTTCGCTGACTGTGCAGCACAATAGAGCCTCAAACTGCAGCCAGTTCAGAAAAGCTTTTATTTTTGTTGTTGTGAACTCCCCACGTCAGGAAAAAAATCCTCCACTGCACAGCAGGTCTTGTGTTTTATTTTCCCAGCACAAGCAGATAGATTTTTAAGGGGAATAAATACTGAGGAGACATTGTGGTTGCAAAGGGGTGGCATGACAAACATAAATAATTAGGAATGTAACTCAAATTATTGTCAGAGGTCCTCAGTAACAGAGTGAGGCATGCATGGTTTGAATGACAAGTGATCATGGGGAGAAAAGTAACAGCCACAGTCTGAGCGATTAGCAGCAAAGATGTTTGCTAAAGCCCAAAGAAAAACAAGGTTCTTGTGGATTGCCACTTGAAAACGCAGCTCCAGCGTGACTGAGCAGAATGTGAGAATCAGGTCAGGAATCAGAGAGGCCACAAAGAAGAGAAACAGAGCGAGACGTGGGTGCACTAAGATGTTAGGGGAAGCCGGCCTGTCCTCACTTGGACTGAGATGAAAACAGTAGGCTCCCCCTGAGGGCAGTATTAGACTGCATCCACACTGCAGGGAAAAGTGTGTAGAGACTGATTTTTTCATGTAAGATCTGATTTTTTAGACAGCGTGAACAGTACAACACATACTAACATTATTACCTTTTCAAATCAAATGATAGGACAGGAACTTATGCAATGTGCCCTCAGTTTGATGATCCAAGTCCATTAACAGATAATCATGGTTACAAACGCAGAGAAAACTATGGAGCAAAAAAAGAAGGAGCAGGAACCGGTTAAAAAACTATGTCTAAAATATCATTTTTCATGCATATTAAACCAGAAAACAATAATAAATGAATCATGTCTTCATGCATTATACTTCTGACAGCTGAAAACATGTATTTGCTGCAGTTCTGAAGGTTCAAACTGGATACACTTGTCTACACTTGTAATAATAAAACTGTAAAGTTGGCCTTTAATTATGTCTAATATAAACAAAATGTCACTGCAGAGCTTTGTTTTGGCTCTGGCATGGAAAAAAACACTTTTATGGCTTATTTCTCCTATACATATTCAAAAGGAAATACTAACTAGAGGTGGCTAAACACCACCACGGCATTTTCAACATTGTCAGCAAGTGATTGTCAAAAATGTGGAAAAACAACCCTATATCTGTAAGCAGTTTACCTTGTGCTTTGACCTGCATTCCCTGCAAATTTGATTGACAGTTTTTTGAGTTATTAAACTGCCTCATCCGGCAATGCTCACAAGTTCTTTAAAAAGTTCCTGGATCTGCATCTGCATCCAGATCACCCCCAAATTCACATTTTTTGGCCCAGTTCTGACCTATCCTAGATGCTATCAAATTCTGATTATACCTTTTCGAGTTATTCTGTCAACAACCTAAAAAGCAAACTAAATTAACAAACACATGCAAAAACTCAACATCCTAATGCTGAGAAGCTCGAATTCTAATTTCAAATATTTAATACATAGCAGGTGGTTGCCATAGTTGGACTGTATGCTGTGGGCTTACATTAACTTCGACAAGTGAAACCCTGGGTCTGTGATTGTGTTATTTGTTATAGTGCTTCACAGTACATGTAGAAATGAATTTAACTGAAAAAACGTTACAGCAAGTCAAAAGAAAATGCATTAGTTCCTACTAGTGTAACACACAGCTGCCATGATGCAAACAAACACACATCTGTGTTTTCACCATCATGTCAAAGGTGAAGTCCACAGCATGTGCTGCACATAAAGGACTGATACTATGTGGGTCATCCTGGACATCTGTGACTTTCCTGTACACAGGATAAAATTCTGTATGTTTATGTTTACTGTGAGTCCATGCTGCTGAAAAGCTGCAGATGCTATTTATAGTCAGGTGTCCCTTGAAAAAGAGATATCTCATCAACCTGGCAAGCTTGAATGGACGGATGCACACATGCATGGATACACAGATAGATAGAAAATGGGCTAGTAGGAAATAAAATGTATTTTTCAAAATATTTTGTGGACGCAAGTCTTTTGTATGGCTTTTACAAAATCTGCAAGTAGTGTAATTTTCTAAATACCGCTTACCACACATAAACTCCTTTGTATTTTGTCCTAAACACCTTTTTCAAGGTTCAATGAAACAGCTGAAATAGAATAAATATATATATAAATGTAGTGTTGAACTTCAGATCAAGTTGAAATCTCTGTTACTACAAATACGATTGAAGGGAAACATTCGACAATTCCACCATCATAACACACAAAGAAGTGTCCTGACATCATAATTTCTAAGAAGAAAAGAAAGATGTTTGTCTTTATTAAGGATGCAATAAGGGATGCACATCTGCTGCCCCAATGAACTTAATATCTGTTAAATAATGGTATTGCACCTGTTTTTCCAAAATCATGCATCTTCCATTAAATTTGGGGTTGAATAGATATCAGTCTCAGATGTTTATCCATGCTTTCAGACCAATTTAAACCTAAAATCTGGCTTACTAAATTTATGATGTAGAGAATTGATCTCTTGGACAAACTGTGATCTGCTTTCATGATCAAGCAGTAGAAAAATATTGTCATTGTCGGAGAAAAATGCCAAAGAGGTGATTAGAAAAACATCAGAACTACCCTCAGTATTAGCTTAGATTATTATGTCAATATCAGTATCTACATCAACCCTAAATTTCACAGTAGGTTCATCTCTACTGTAAACCAGTAAATCCTCATCCCAAGCTAGCAGCCAGTCAGTGTTAACTTTGACAAGATGAAAACCCCATATCGAGTTACACAGTGAGCAGGTAGAAATTTACTGGTTCAGCTCCCTGAGTTGACTTAGGCATTTCTCTTTGGTGATTGTATGTTCTGTGTGGGTTTACTTCGGGTACTCTGGTTTCCTCCCACAAACCGAAAACAGGCTCATTAGGTTTACTGGTGACTCTAAATTGCCCTTAGGAGTAAGTGTGTGTATGAACATCTGTATCTCTATGTGGACCTGGGATCTGCAAGTGACCAGTCAAGGGTGTATCCCAACTCTCGAATAGATGCATAAACCACATGAAGTTAATAAAGTAAAACATAAAAAACATCTTTAGAAGAAATGTTGGATGAGAAATGCATGTGCTAAGAAATGATTTAGCTCTTTTGTCATGACTTATTCTATTTCTTAGCACCGCTTTTTATAGGGTACTTCTTTAGTTCTTGGGATTTCATTGTGTGAACAAAAAGACCTGCACTGGCTTTCTGTGTCAACAATGTCAGACACATGTAGAGATGGGAATCTGAAAAGCAGTTTCATAACAAATAGTCAGAGAAATCAATATCAGTAGTCTATTTTCTAAACAATTCCCTTATCAATTCCTCTAACCCAGTTTTGAGGGCCTTACACTTCAAGGATATCTTTCATATACCTAGGCCTGTCATGATAACAAATTTTGATTTTTGATCTTTTTTCTAATTTTTTCATTAATGTAATTCTAATATATGTCATAATAAAGTGAGTACACCATATCAAAAGCAAGAAACTTTAATTTCTCAAGAGTATTTAACTGTAATTGGAAGGTCAGGATCTTTAAATAAAATAAATAAAACAGACAATATAATAAATTTAATAAAAGAGAAAAAACCCAATGAAAATGAAATTGGCTCTCTTTTAGGAAAAAAAATGCATGTAAATAAAAATATACCAATCAAAAACAAAAAAATAGACCCTGTCTCTGTAAAGAAATAATGAAACTCCAATAAAAACAAAAAATAAAAGGGAGTTTATACAGGAATTATTTGTGACATGTACTTTCTCCCAGTCAATCCGTACTGTCTGTCAAACGTTTGTAACAATGCTGGCTTTTCAACCGTACTGAATGGTTGCATTTCTTTTGCAATGTAGTGAACGACACTGTCTGTGAGCGCACCATTTCACTCTGTTTAATTTATATTTACTTTGCCGACTAAACGTCTCAGTAAGTGTTGACTGTCATGGACGAAGGCTCCACTGCACCTCCCTTCTTCGGCGCCACTACTTTCAAACAAATGCGAGATATCGGCTCGTCAGTGTTCATGGGCTCACGCCTTGTTCATTCTGTTTAAAACCAACACATTCTCGCACTGGGATTGTGGTATTTGGCTTAAGAACCGTTTCTTTTGTGCCATCATTCATATTAGTGTTTGTTTCCTCCTTACTCCTCAGGACGCTCACTTCAGCTCTCTCCGAGTGTACGCGCAAGCGGCCCTGTCTCCCCCCCCCAAAGATTGCATGAGCGACAAATGCTCACTCCGCTATAAATCCGCTCAATCTGCTATAGAACCGGTGCACCCCGGTGTTAAGAAAGATAGACGTTGTGAGCCATCTTCTCATTCAGCCTCTTTGGTAGAAAGAGAGGAGGAAAATACACACGCATGCACGTGCCAGGTTATCGAGGCCAGCAAACTTACCAAGAACGTTTTTATATATCATTCGGTTAATTGATTTATTGATTATCGTAACAGGCCTACATATACCACATACTTTCATTGAAGTAAGTCAGTATAATTGACAACAGAGAAGTTAAAGGGGTAGATTTGTCAGACAGGAGACAGCAGCAGTCAAAACGGTGGATTAATTTTACACAGAATGAAGCCATCTGGACGACATCCAGTGTCTGTGTCAGTGTGTTTTAAGGACGAGTGGAAAAAATTCATAAATTTGCTGAGGCATTTGCCTGCTCTGAACAACATTAAAAATCAGGACTGCAATGTGTTTGACCTCAAAAACTCATGAAGGCAAAGAAAATCCACAGGAAATGATAAGAGAAGAATAATGGTAACAGTTTCACTGAATTCTTATCCGTAGACACATGGCACCTTTTGTGCTGACTGCCTCTTGTAGAATGCAATACGTTGTTGAGAAAGAAATATAAAAACTAAGTGTGAGACATTGACACAGAAATGGTTAATCATAAAAGTAAATTATGTCAACGCCTCAAACTAGAACTGGCTCTAGATTCTAATCCCCAGATAGAAGGTGTTGCTTCAGGAAATGTAAATACATACAGAAACTAGATCTAGCAAAAATCCCGAGTGTCCACCAAGCCTGCTGTGTGAATGCAGCTTTAGTGCGAGACTGAGGCTGGGGGGACTGTTTGCCAGGCATCCTCTCCATATCAGGAAGAGTGCTTGAGTGCCTCAGGCCCTGTGAAAATCTCCGCCTGGCTGAGGACCAACACGCCCTGAGAGCGTCGACAGTAATCACTAATGGCTCTCAGATTAGTTATCACCAAGTCACGCTGACATTTTGACTGCTTAACAGCTTGGGTTGCTTGAAAACTCAATTATGACACCGAAACAAGCCGCCGAGAAACAGACGACTCCATCTATCACTCATGTAGCATAACTGCAACGTTTCCCTCATTTGAATTCCCCTCAATCACCTCCTAATTGATTTAATTCTCCAGATAGTCTGGGGCAGAGTGCAGGGCAGAATACAAACATACCTAAAAGTTGTCCTCAGGTTCCCAGAGGCAAATGAGCTGTTTGGTTGTGCTTCTTAAAAAAAACCTTTCATTTAGAGCCCACATACACGTAGATTCACAGTGTTAGCTAAACGCCTCATACCTCTGCTTGTCCACCCTGCAAAGGCTAGACCTTCCAAGGAAATCAGATTTTAATGAGACCAAACGAATCAATGCTTGACTTCCAGGTTGCCACAAACGGATGCCAGGAGTGTTTTTAATGGCAAAACACACCTAACCGTACCAAAGAAACAAGAGGCAGGCGAGACACTGGCCGTTTTAAATAGCCTCACCTCAGATAGGGATCAATAACGCTTTGTGAGCAGAGCCAGACCACGGCAGGCAGACTTCAGCAGCAATTAAAAAGGGTTAGACAATACTTTATGTGGAGAGGGATGTCAGGAATAAACAGCAGCTGTGTGTCTGAGGGGGGGTCAGGGAGTTTTGAAGGGACAAAGTGGAACACCGAGTGATGCAAATATCACACTGAATTGAAAGTGGTGAATGTAAAAAGTGGTGAGGCACAGAAGTAGCAGGCACAGCATGTTCAGAGATGTTTTTGCATAAGTGCTGCCGGTGGTGTTTTATTCAAAGCAAAGAGTTAAGGTGCTAATGGGCAGTTTTGATAACTGCAGGCAAAGCTCCAGTGAATTTTAGGAGTCCTGTATTTGTGGCTTTGGTATTAGACAGATACCAATACGATTTAGATTTTAATGAGTAAATAAATTCCCCTAATGTTACAAAAATGTCAGATCCATTTAGAAAATGGCAAATCCTAATTTAGTCAGCTCGGGTACCAAAAACCTGCCTCCGGTTTGCAACTGGTACCAAGTTTACAAAAACGGGGATTGAATTAGGTGAGTTTCAGTTCCACTGTTTGGTTCTTAACAAGGATAGAAAGTCTTTTAATGATTAGACTTCAGTGATGATGCTGCAGTCCTTAAAACATTTATGTTTTGTTGAAAACCTGCTGTGTTACTGGAGCATTACATTATTTGTGATGTAGGGTGCAGACAATTAAAGAGAAGGATAATGGGTGACTACAGCAATGTAAAGTTTGACTAAACACCATTAAAAGACAATGGCAGCCCCTGCTGTAAAGACATGTTGTACAATCAAGAAAGCAAAAGTGACATGACGATACGTTTATCACACAGCACTGTAAACAAGCAAACAAAATGCACCATGGTCAGGGTATTACAATCTCTCATCAACATGAGCCATTACATCACTGGCCACAGGCAGCTAGCAGCTGTGAGAAAGCCTCGTCAGGCAATTGTTACAACTCACCTGAGCTTATGTACTCATTTCTGCTAAGCTAAATGAATAAAGTTGACAATATTTAATATTATAAAAATCAGAAAAATAGAGGTAACAGCATGTGGGACGCATAGTATGTTGATAATGGTAATTGTCAAAAAAATTTTCTTTTCACTTTTTTTTTTGTTTTGCCTTTTGTTTTGGGTATGGTTGCATGGCAGTGTTCACTTATTATTCTTACTGCCTTGCCATTGTATATGTGGAGTGTGTTGGACTGCAGTGTGTTGTCAGATCGGGCTTTGCGCAGTCAATTTCTGTGTCATGTGACCATTATGTTTTGTTTGTGTATGTTGAAAATGTACTTCAAAAATTTATAAATAAATCATAAACAAAAAAAAAGAGGTAATTGCTGATAAAGATGTATAAATCTCGAGCTCATATTTTGATCAGCACACTGGTGGCAGAGGGACACATTGGCTGTGATGTGTTCTGGAGTAATGCCTCAATAATACAGCTTAGTAATGGAAAAGTGAGATGTTGCTTCGAGAATGAAACCACTGCCCCATTTTAACGTACAGTTCTATAAATTGGTGGGTCTGAGTGCAGCTATATATAGCTGTAGCTTCAGTGCTGATTATTTCTGTACAGATACAGAGTTGATTTCTGTCACTGTGGATGGAAATAAAAATAATTAAATTCCAGCTGAGAATCAATAACAGCTACCTCAAGGAAATGATGTCGTTAGTCCACTTTGTTCTACATGCCTCGCAAATTAAGGCCGTTGTGGTCTTGTCAGAGTCACTCAGCAGAAATGATAGCAAAGATGTAAAAAAAACATGGCAGACAGTGGAAAGAAGTGGTCTACATTGGGTTATGATTTTTCAAAAAATTGCTTTCTGCACAACTTTCAGTGGAAACACCAGGAACTTGCAGAAGTATCTGTCTATGCAGCACAGCACTGAATATCAGGAGGGTCCCGTGTAAGTTGGTCAACTTTTCTTAACACAACAAATCAGAAACAATTAAGGAATTTTAAAGAACGTGATTTGTAAACAGAATTGTTAATGGCATTATTATCAATAAAATCTCAATAATTCTCATCCATATCCGTAACTAATATTCAAGCTAATACCATACAACCCTGAACTATCACTTGAACATAAACAACTCAATATGAACTAGAAAGCACTCAGAGAGCGAAGACCTCCGCCAGCGCCACAGTCCTCAGCCATATTGTCATTTTGAGCATAAATATTACTCCTACCTTTATTTCATCTAAGTATTTAGATTCCTTGACCATGAAAACATACCATTAGCAACTGGATTCAAAATGATATCTACTTTGGTTCAGTAGTTATTCACAGAAATCACATTTTTTGCCATGGTGGCCAGACACTGACCCGGATCAGCACCAAAATCGAGTCAGTTCTTCCTTTTCCCATGCTGAACATTTCCTGAAAATTTCATCCAAATCCATCCTTGACTTTTGGAGTTATTTTGTTCACACGCGGACGGACGGACGGACGGACAGACAGACGGACAAACTCTCCTGAAAACATAACCTCCTTGGCGGAGGTAATGATTTTGCCTTACTCTAGATCTCATCTGATAAATATGTAAACTTCTAAAACTAATGTTTTTTCCAGCCCTGAGAGTTCATATAAGTTACATCACTTTACACCAAAGGACATTGCACATTTGCTTCACCCCTGCAAGTAGATCAGCTGATCGCAGAGATTGCACTGAACTAAATTGATTTTATTGTGAAATTTTGCCCCCTTAAACGACTGCGAGACCATGCGTGATAGCCTGAGTGCTTATCCAGAGCTCCTGTAGCTGCTCAGAGAGAACATGAGAGAAATTAAGACCCAAACAGAGGTGGAGAGGTAGGAGCAGAGAGAGGCAGGAGGGGGGTGAAGCAATAAAAGGCGAAAAAGAGGAATAAAGGCAGACGTGATGTTTTTTCTTTATAGATGAAAGCTCCTTTTCATCCTAGTATGAGCCAATTATTTTCTTGTTGTGAGAAAATATGAACATCTGTGTTTGCTGTGAATCAGTGAATAATGGCACACAACAAGGACCTCTGAGACACACACACACAGACACACACACACGTAAACACACACTTGCCCCGTGGGTTGGGTGACGTCATGGTTGTTGTGGGGTAGGCGGCTCCTGGCTGAGGATTAAAGACTGCCAAAGGTGGTTTAGGGTTTTAAAGATGGACACAAGCGTAACATTCCCACTACATCATTACAGCCCACAGATAAGGAACTCTGCTAAGTCATGCCCGGGGCCCCAGAGGACCCTGACCCCTGACTGACAGGCTGAAGCAGATTTACTCTGTGGGTCACTATGCAGTTCATGAAAAAACAACATTCTCAGAGACTGGCCATGTCACATTAAAAAAAACCAAACTCTCCCACAGTGACAATTTTAGTTTGGGAATGTTTAGGGTAAAAGATTGAATTCCCCTCTGGGCAGATTTAGATGTGAGGAGGGGGACGTGTCACTGGTCTGATGGCAGCAGGAGCCTCTGGCCTGAGCTGATGAGATGCAGATCTGAGGAAAGCTCAGAGTAAATCCGTCCATGATGGCTAAACCGGGATGTGATTGAAGAGAGGCTCTTAGTGCACTAGTGTGACTGCTTGATGGTCAAACTGCTTCGACACACTGAGTCATCTCATGAGTCTTTGACCAGACAGAAGATGTTGTGGAAAGTCTAACAGTGCCACAACACCACAACACCACTCACATGAAGTCCTCTCAGTGCAACAGCAATTTTTGCAGATTATATCATCAGTAGTTGCTATTTTAGGCAACATGGCACGTTTGATTTGAGGTTGTTGATTACTGAAGGCATCACCTTAAACAATAAACTACCAATCAAAACATTAAAGCTGAGGTTGGTGATTTTGGAAAACTAGCATGAATTTGAAAATAGCATCTCCTCAGGGCTCCGCCTACCCCTTTGATTGGTTTAAAAACAGGTGTCCCGGCATGATTATTGGTTGGTGTTTTCCCTGTTTTACTCCTGCTGTAGATAGCGGACATTTTTCGCTCTGTTTTAAGAACACATCATGAGTTGATTACCATCAGGTCATAAAGACCATTTTAACCAGTATTACAAAAAGTGTATCTAAATCAAATCGCCAACTCCAGCTTTAAGACCAATAAAAAAAAAAATAGGAATTTTTATTTTGCACTATTGGATCTTAAGAGGGTACAAGTAGAGCTTCAAAATGTCAAAAGAAGAAATGGGAGCGCGAGACAAAAACAATTGAGCAGGTAATTTATTACCTCCACCACAGAGGTTGTGGTTTTTGCCGGCGTATGTTTGTTTGTTAGCAAGATTACACAAAAGCTACTGAACATATTTTGATTTGAAGATTTTGGTAACTTCAAAATTATTATATTTTGGTGGTGATCCAGATAACCACAATAAGGGAATGATCATTTTGCTCAATAACTGCCTAACTAATAATGATATCATCACGATTCTGAGTGCTAGATGTCAAGGAATCATAATATGATGCTAACTTTCTCATGTGACTATTGTTTGGAGATACAGACTCGGACAAAATTGTTGGTACCCTTCCATTAAAGAGAGAAAAACCCAAATGGTCACTAAAATAAGCTGAAACTAACAAAAGTAATAATAAATAAAAATTTACTGAAAATCAGCTAATGAAAATCAGACTTTGCTTTTGAATTGTAGTCCAAGAGAATTATTTTCAATTATTATTTCATTATTTTGTTTTTTAAAATATTTCTGCTGAACCAAAATTTAAAATCAATGTCTGATTTTCATTAGCTGATTTTCAGTAAATTTTTATTTATTATTACTTTTGTTATTTTCAAGTTATTTCAGTGACCATGTGAGTTTTTCTTTCATTAAATGAAGGGTACCAACAATTTTGTCCACGTGTGTATACAGTAATGGCAATATCAGAGCTACCTTGGCTGATGTTGTGCTCTGCAAGTGCTTTGTAGTTGAAAAATATATTTCAACTCAAACATGCTTTTATGAGCTGTGGTCAAAAGTTTAAGACTACAGCCTTTAAAAGCCAAAGTCTGTGCATAAATTTGAATTCCTTGTCATCTTCTGTCAGGTATCCACAGTCATGACCTCCTGATGTCAAAGGCAGAAAAGCTTTCTGTCTTTGAACGTGGAAGGACTGTCGAGCTGCATAAGCAACGAGCCCTCGCTGCTGAGGTTGGAGCGGTAAGACGGTCTTTTTGAATTTAAGATGAGAGGTATGAAGTTGCAAAACTATACAGATGTTTTTTTTTAAATATTAGAAAATAACATTTTATTGTGAACCTAGTATTTTGAAGCATTTTATGACATGAACGAGGGCCTAATATTCATGTAAGATTATTATTACAAAAATCTCTTTCTGATTCATAGACAGTCAAATGGTGAAACCTCTTGAGATGGCTGTTTCAGTAGTGGGTTGATTGTTGCTTTATCTGCTACAGCAGCAGTCAATGAATTGTAAAGAAAAATTATATTTAATTCTAATGATGAAGGTATTGTTTGCTTTCCAATGTCACAACAATACATCTGTGTGAATCTTACAATGTGTCAAACCAGGTAAAAATTCTCACACCAAAACTTGAGAAGTTAAACAAGCTTTTATCAGACTTGACCTCACATCTGAAAATGAGGTAAAGAAGAAACAACTTTTCAGCAACTTGACAATCTGTCAGATCTCTGATGTAATATTAGACAGCAGGGCACAGCATCTGTCAGACTCTGATGAAAACACTCCAACAGTAATTACAATTACTGGTGCCTTCAGGCGCATCCTGTCTCCATTATCCACACCCTCTCCCCCCTCACTCCCCCTCTCTCTCCCTCTCCCCCCAAAAGAGCCACCCGACCCCGGCCGGAGCCTGGGAAGAGGCAGCCACACACAGTGACAGGCCCGGGGAGGAATGCAAACGCAAGGCACTCAGAGACTTGACTGGCACCGAGACTTCTCGAAAAGACAACAATCATAAATAGCAGAAGTGCTTAGCTTAAAATAAAACTAAGGAATTATGATGTGGAGTTGGCAGGGTCAGAATGATTTGTCTGAGAGATGAGAGCTGGAAAAGTCCGAGGCAGTCGTCCCACTGTCGCAGAGGACGGCACGTGACCAGGCTGGGACTGGATGGAGTTCATATCAGAAGCTTAAGCATGAAGCTCTCTTACCTGACGTGTCCCACATGTTCAGCTCAATCCGGTGTTTCTCGATTTCAAAGCTGGCTGTGTAGTTCTCAAACACCGTGGGCACATAATTCTGGAATTAAAAGGATTTATTTTAATTAAAAGGTACAACATAAGCTGGTGTTTGAACAGACAGTGGCTTCACGGGAGTGGACTAATGGGCACATCAGACTTCGAGTGACGCAGCAGGCTAATAAAATGACTTGTCTAATGAAAAGCCTGATGGGGATACTTAGGGACAGTGGTTCTCGGATGGTCCAGCCTAAGGACCCATCACCACCCCCTTAATGAGGGGCTGCAACTCAAATGCCAGAAAATTTTAACCTGCAAAGTGTTTTGTGAAAAGTGTTGCAGCTCTGACCTTTGACGGAACAAAATGTGATTGAACAAAGGGACGGAGGAGACAAAATGTTCAAAAAACCCATTATTACAGCGGCCCTTGGGGGGCATGTGTGCAGTAAAGATAGTAATTTCAAGCAAAGCTTTCATGTAAAAGTTATTGGAAATCATTTAAAAAAGAGTTTGAGTGACCATCCCCATGCCCTGCCCCTTTACCTTGCTTCCAGAGATGCCATGATCAGGTTTTTCCTATCAATAATCTATGAAGAATCACTAATCATCTTTGAGTAAGATTTTGATACTGGTTACCAGTACCATTCATGTTTTTCTTTGTGTGTTTTCTTGTGAAATCTTGTTGAGTGTGTGCTTGACAGAGTAGAAAGGACAATCTAATTATTCATTTTTGATGACTCATGAGCCCCGTTCATGCTGACGTGTCAAGCTGTAATATTTACACCCTGTGCTGTTTTGTCTCCAAACAATAAGTTTTCTGAGCAAAAACCTATTTTCGTATTTTTTAAAACTCATTTAAACACATCATGTGCAGACCTTGGTCTCACAGCCATTGTACTGAGACAACATAAACACACCATAATATCTCTAATGGACCTTAAACACATGACTGACTGCCTTTGACAGCTCCTTTATTTAGCTAACTAGCTTTTATCCTGCTGATCACAGTTCAGATTTCAACACTGTATTGATATTTTGACTTATGTGACTGAATATACAGTTTAAAGGATATTGCCATTGTTTCAGTGCAATCTCTGCATTGCATATTATCCAAACATTATCATTACTGTAACTATAGGCATTGATTTTGGCATTTTTCTAAATATCTTCCAACACTGATTAACCGCAGATCATTCTTGGGTGGTGATATGATTTATCAAAATATACCACAATGCTATAAACAGCTCAATAATCACAACTTTTTAAAAATATAATGTATTTTTGGATAAACTTTTTATAAAGCTGGGAACCTGCAATATTGTATACATAAAAGTCTCCACAGACAGACTCCAAACCTACCTGTACAGGACTGCATACTCCACATAACTATAACCCATCATTTACATCCTCACACCTGTCATTATCTGTTGTGTTTTTCTATTGGTATTTGTATTATTATTGTTGATTTTATTGTTATTGTTATCGTTTTAATCTTGTCCAGTGACCTTGAGTGTTTTAAAAGGTGCTTTTCAATAAAATGTATTATTATTATTAAAAGCAGAGATTAAAATCAGAGATATAATGGGGGTGTCAATGGCTAAGTCTGATAGTGTGCTCTGCCAATAATTGGAAGGTTGCGGGTTTGAGCCCAGCTCTGCCTGTCACATGGCAATGTGTCCTTGGGCAAGGCGCTTCACCCCAAGTTGTCCCGACTACGGCGTCAGTGGAAGTCAATGGGTTTGAAAGGCTGTGGATTTGTTAGCTGATACTGATGGACTACACAGAAACTCTGAACCATCACTGAATGTGAGAGCAAATCGATAGATGTAACCTGGAGTGTAAAAGCGCTTTGAGTCGTCAAACACTAGAAAAGTGCTATTTTAGCTCAAGCTCATTTACCATTTAAGTGTAGTTCCTGCTACATTTATTGACATATTGAGTGTTCCACTGACAAAAATTGTAGCAAAAATGTAACAGAGGGCTAGAGAGTTAAAGACTGGATGCCTGAAGCTAAGTAGCAGCTAGAGGCTACACGACAAAATATTACAGTTTCTATAACTGATCAAATTTTAACATATTTTCATATTGCACTAAAATGAAAAATTGTGCTGCAAAATATTGATGTGTCATTTATTTTACAGTACCAACTTCATAACTTAACAGATAGTGTTATGGAGCCTTTGTTTCCCACGAGTGGTACCTTAATCCAGAGAGAAAAACCAGGTACGTTTTACACGGTCATTTTCCTGCTAATGCATAATAGAAACTGTCAGCAACAGGATAATATTATGAGTGATTTGGTTGTGCAAACTCATTGACATCCTGCCAATGAGTGTGGCAGTGATTCATAATAAAGTTTTTTCAGCATATTGTAGTCTTGACGTAGTTAAACAGGCGTGCCCTAACATAATAGTGGTCAGCGTTTTATGTTCTCCTGGTTAATATCAGTTGAATACTTCTTTTGATGAATGAGTAGCCACTTAGACATTTAAGGTCAGGACAGTCACACTCCTGTTACACCACACTGACATGTTTTGCATGTCTTGGTAAAGCCTTTACTGTGTATTTTTGCACTGTACTATTTATTTGAATTGTAACTATGGCACATTAGGTTTATGAGAAATGAATTGTTTCACGGGGCAGTCCAGTTCACGTTGGCCTCCACATTTAAAGACTGCCTTAAACCAACTTTAGGCAAAGCTAAAACACATGAGGGTGGGTCTGTAGGATGGGTCTAAGCCTCCTGACAAACAACAACACTGCATCAGGCCTTAGCTGTATCAGCTGGACACTTAAGAATGAATCATTCATACCTTTTATTACATCAACAGATACAAGGTATAAAAAAAGCACCCCATGTCCAGTGTTTTTATAAAGAAATGATCTATTGAGACCAAAACTTTTTATAAACCAGGCTGTAAACATGTTTACTTGTGTTGTTCAATCAGCATTTTAAAATGAAGAGTGGATGTGATTGTAATTTCATAATTATGCGTTGACTTCATTTTTATTGCCTAAAGTTGCATCTCATGCACTTTCTTCTTCATTTGTGAATTAAAGGTGGTTTGGAAACTGTGTGTATAAATAGCCTAACTTGATGTCAGTAGCCAAATGTAACAAAGAGATTGTATGCAAAATTAGGTTGGGTTTATAGTTGCATAAAATTAGATTAAAATTTTAATCTAACATACATTTTGGTTGTTTCTATCATCCTTAAGGAAATGAGCACATTGTCAAAGTAACTAGCCTTCTTACTCAAAAATATCAAAATAAATATGTTAAGCTTTGAGAAAATAAAGTAATTTTTGTCTTATTTATTGCAACAAATAGCATCAAATGTTTATGTCCATTTGTAAATTCTGTACATTGCTCATTTTCGACCACATATTTATCCCTCACACACATTAAAGTCCTCTGTAAACAGCCCTGTGGTCCACTTTTAGATCCCAAACCAACAGTTGAGTACCACTGCTTTGGAAAAATGTTATTGCAAGTTAGGTGCTTTGAATCATATTGTATCAAATTAAGTGTCTGCAAGACTCTTTCAGTAATTTTACATAAATTACTCTAAATTCTGTCTAGCAGGTTCTGGCATCGTTTCTGTCTCAAAGCATGTGGATCGACCTGCTGAACAAGTCCTGAAGTTCCCACTAATACATTTTTAACGCCTGTGCTTCCTCTCTCATTAACTCCAGATCTTCATTTCGATCAAGAGGGCTAAACTTGAGAGTTTAACAGACTCACCTCTGGGTAGCAGTCCTTCGCAAACACATGCAGAAGCGCCGTTTTCCCACACTGCGTGTCCCCGACCACCACGATCTTGCAGCGGCTGCCCAGACTGTCCATGGTTCGTCCGTCAGAGGTGTGCTCTTGATGCGGGTGCGGATCGCATCAAGGCTCCGGTGACACCCGCAGAAGAATCAAAGAAAAACGTCAGTAATAATGCGCGTTAACATGCGCCGAGCCCGTGCGTCTCATCCAGCTGTTCCGGTGCTGCACGCCCGGCTCTCAGGTCCCGCTGACTGACTGAGTGAAGCGCGAGCCCTGCGTGAGACCGTGATTACAGACCACGCCCTCCTCATATTCATGTCTGAGTCCCATCTCAGCTGTAACCGGCTGCTCACGAGGGAAATAAAGAGACAGTGATTCAGGACTCACTGCATGTGCTCTTACTTCACATGACCTCACATGTTTCTCTTTTCAACAGATAAACCAGAGTTTGAACATACAGGCACGTTAATAACACATCAATACAGCTCCTGATATTCAGTTTAACTGTAGGAACAAAAAAACATCAAGTAAGAAAAATGTCACAATAGACCAAGTGTGACCTGGGGGCTTCCTGCGGCTCCTGTCTCAATCAGTGTCAAGCTCAGTGATTTTTTAGGAAGTAAACATGAAGAAAACATATGCAGAAACTTGCAATCAAACATTTCAGGAATTCACCACCATGTCAAAGCAGACAGGAGTGGTGTTGGAGGGATTTTCTTTGTTTTGATCACTTCTCACGCTCAGCAGAACTTGTTTATCTGTTTGACAAAGCAGAGAGGGTTGGTGAGTTCAGAGAGTGAAATGATTTACTTTCACCGCAGCTCTAATAGAGAAGCTTTGGCACTAACAGAGCTGTGTATGTGCAGCCTTTGAGACCACATCATAGCAAAGCACTTTACATATGTTCCTCCAGTTGTACAGTAAAAGCACTTGATACTGTTCCCAAGAGGAAATGTAATGCAGAGTATTTTATCTTTAATGGACACAGTGAGGACAGCGGTCATGCAATGCTGCACATTGAAACATGCTAGTTATGACTCAGTGTTGATCTAATCATGGTAAGCCAACATTTTTCCACTTTTCTATCATTTTCTACAAGAAATACAACCATTTAATATTCTTGTTTTTGAATTTTCCAGCAAAAAAAAGAATACGATTGACTCAATTGGTTCCTGTTTCACTATTTTATAAAGAATTTGTTTAGGTATTCAAGAAAAGGTAACTGTAAATCACAGTCAATACGTAGCAAATGATTTGTTTATGGTAAACTAAAATTAAGCAGGTTGTATTCGAATGTTTAGCTTGTTGTTTTAAAGGTTTGAAATAGCCAACAAATTTTGATATATTGCGTCCTGAAACTGATTTATTCTTTCCCTTTTTTGTTAAACTTCATACAATTTTGAATGTCAACAGTTTGTTCCTCACGAATAGATTTATGTGGCTCACTTCACTATCTAAGTTGCACACACTTGCAATAAGCTGATGTTTAGCATGATGGACCGTTAAAATCACATGTTTTTGTCAAATGTGTTCTCTATTTTATTTTCAGTGAATGCACACAATTAGATTTACAAATAAAAATCCTTAACAGATAATTCGGAATATATAAGCTATACAGTAACATTATATTATGAGATGGAAAATTATACCTTAATAAGTGCTGTACAAATATGTGTAATTTAAATTACAAGAAATGTCAATAGACAATTTCTTCTGATTTCTTGTCAATAATTAATGAAGCACATTTTGTATGGTCAAACTACCACCACAGTTACAGTAACCCTTCGTAAGTGTTACATAGTCCACATTACAGAGTGTTGATTTCCATGTCTTTGAAGAGTTTGTGCAATAATAAAAATAGAGTTGTTTTTGACCCTTTTTGGACTTAACAGTGTGGCTGTGAGAAAAGTTGCATCTGAGTATTTTTTAACTATTTAAGTGTAACCTTCATATATTTTCTTTTTTGGTCTTTGTTTATAATGATTAAGAAAATCACCGCAGCAAGTCTAATGCAAAAAGCTAATATGCTGACATGTTTACCACAGCTACACAACAATGTAGGCGATGCACTCTTGGATACAAAAGATTCAAAATGAACCACCACTTCAAATAGCCTGATGTTAAAGTTAGCTTTGGAATGCTTTGGATTTTATATTTCATTAATCATGGCCACGGTCTTTGCTGCCAAGTTTTAGTAATTAGCAAGATTGTAATGTTTGCAGAAATTACTTTCAGTTCTTTCCAGGCATCATGCAGCTAAACCCAGACAGCCAGTGCACAGAGTGCAGAGGAATGTTACATCTTTTGTTTCATGTTCAGTACTGGGGGTTTGCTTGAAACTAGAAGCACCACATCCAGGTTCAGAGTTCATAGTACAGAGTTTAACATGCTGAAGTAGAAAAATGTAACACTGTTTTAAAACTCCAACTCCCTTCCACTTAAAGTGAATTTTCAGAGATTTAACTTCATCCAAGAGAGCAGTTGACTTTGCTGTTGCTGAAACTGTAACCTGACAAGCCAGATGGACAGCTCCATATATCTGCCACAGAAATATTTCACTAGTCCATCTGGGTAGGAGCCATTTAAATTTGTTTTCAGGGGCAGAACGTTAAAAAAAAAAACATAAGCTTGTGATTGGATAATCGTTCTGCTCGTCACATTCATCACAGACCAATCCACATCAAGCAGTGTTGCCTCCTATAATGAAGCAATGTTTTCATTTAATTTGTCATATTTTTTTTTCTTTTATATAAACATTTTATTTTATTATTTTGTTTATATGGGTTGCTGATGCTGCTCAGTGAGTTTTGAAGACTGTATGATGCAAAATGTGCCTGTTTGTTACTTGAAATGGCTGAATAAAGACTTGGAAAAAAAAGTAGCATAACAGCTAACAACAGTTAATGACTGTTAGCTGTTAGCCGCTAACTTAGCCGCTAATAGCTAGCAACAGTAAATGACCATTAGCCGATAACTTAGCTGCTAACAGCTAACAGCCTTATACTATCGTCTTACACTAAATTGTACCACACAGATGATTCATTTAACATTTATATGTGACATGAACCTCGTCAAAGACAATCCCTACAAGTAAACTTCTGAGGAGGGCAGATTTCGCCAAGTTTTACTAAGTATCTTTGAGGACAATAGGCTAATCGGCATGTCCGTTCTCAACTTCCGGTTTTCAACTTCGGGTTGTCGTCACGTCCACATTCTACAGCTCCCGCCTCTCTTCCCTGATTGGGCCGTTAAGAGTTCAGCCCCGTGAATTCGTTGGACAACGGAGGCTGGCAGGACGGACCTGCAGGATTTCAGAATCAGGCAGGTCTGTCTGCTCTGCAAGGCTACTGAAACAGTCCCACACCAAAATTTTATCTCCGCTCATTTTGCTGACTAAAAATTAAGCCCTTTATGAATGAGCTAGGGTATTACCAGATCAGCGTCCCATGCCTGCTGATGTCATTGACAATAGGATTGACTGGACAACTTATATGATGCTGCCATCTGCTCAAACTTGTTTAGTTTCTAAACTAGTAAAGCTTATTTAGGAAAACAGTTTGTATCTGTGTATGAATGCTAACTTGAAGAAATAGTCAGAGAGCTAGCTTCTGATTGGGTTAGGCTAACGCTTCTGTTTGTGTGCATGTTTCAAGTGGAAAGTGGAACTAATGTCTGATTGTTTATGTAAATGTTAGTGAGTAGTGGAGCAGGGGAGTTAGCACATGACAGATATATTTACGATATCTTTTCCCTTGAGTCAAATACGCGTTTATATGAAGTGGGGCTGTTTGGATATCAGATTTTCACTTCAAAATTACCTTGTCAAGAAACATAAAAATACAAATATCATGATGTATTGGGAAAACTCTTACACTATACACTGGGCAAAGTCAGGAGACATCAGCTGTTTGATTATCGTAGTAGTCTTTGGAACACTGTGGATGCCTTGTAATTGACACTGCAGCACATTTCAACTAAACTTTGGCTCAGTCTACCCACAGATGCAGAGGCTTTGTTGAGGTGGGACTTGGGGTCTTCTGACCAAAGCAGCCATGGCAGTCATGTCCCTATTTACAAAAACAGAAATCCTCAATGAAATAACAAGTGCTATAAAATTTCCCCCCTTCCTCATAGCGAGAGCACGTAGATATATAATGTATGAAGTCCAAAACATTTATTTCAACCCGACTGTAAACGTGTATTCAGGCCACTATGAACCACATGTCTCTTACACCAGCACGTCACCTCAAGGATTCCTGCAGACAGCCTCAAATGGACACTTGAGGAACTGCAGCTTTTGGACCTTCTGAATGGGTCTCCATTTTTAGCTTCAAAGGTTGCTACCTGAAAAAAATGCATTGACAGTGTCCAGAGATATCCAGACTCCTTTTTTCCATGGTTGTTTCATGAAAGGTGGAAACAGTCAAAAACAATCACCATCACCCCCTATCCTTTAACTTCCATGATATTGCCTCATGCCCTTTTTTAAACACAGCAGCCATACGTATAGTAATTGTCCAGACAAGCACATTGTGGCAGCCATAAATTAGCATGAGATATCAAATCAAACAAAAAAGGCACAAGATGAGATAAAACTATGTGTATATTAATAACAGGTTAAAACTAGGAAACTTTTACTGTTTAAATACAGTTTTTAGAAGCCAAAGTGAAAAGCCTTGCTAGAAGCCAAAACAGGCTGATCCTATCATTTAGCTAAGCCAATGACCCAGGTCAAGAAGAGACTAAATTCCTATCACTCTCAAAATCAAATTGATTGCTTTGGTAAAAATGAGGTTGTTATCCTTAGATAACTTAAAGAATATCTTAGGGGGGAAATAGCCAACGTTTTCTTTTGTTTTTCCACAGGAAAACTGAATAATTAAACAAGAATCGATGTCCTCTTTGGGCTTCTGTACTTTGAGATATTGCAGAGATAAAGGTAATGGGGGGCTAATTATCATTTCTATAGGCTTATATGTATGAAGTCAAGTCTTATAAACAATATGTTGTAACAAATCATCACGATTTTCTTTGTCTTTTTATCATCTGTATGGAGTAATTATGACTATAAAACCAGTATTGCTCTCTGGTAGGTTACAACATAATCTCTGCTTGACTAATAGATTCCCTGCTCATATTGTAACTTTACTTCTTAGTTGGTTAAAATCTCTCAGTGTTTCATTGTCATTGTTTAACTACTTATTTCAGGCCTACTATCCCCATTGCTGCACTGAGATCAGCATACATTTTCTGCACATTACCCACCAGATTTAGTGCCAGGCTGACCTCTTAATGGAGATACAATAAAATCAGCCTACACTGATAAAATAGTCCATCAAATTAAACAGCCGGGGCTGACTGGGTTCGTCTTTGAGGGACAAATTGCTTCACATTTTGTTAATATTCCCTGGATGTGCACCTCTGAGGAGTTATTGGTTTTTGTGAACGAGATCGTTAAATGACGCGGCAGCACGTGCACCTCTGTTGAGTCATGTTTTGTTGTATTTTTCTCCTCAGGGTGACACTGCCACCTTCTGGACAGAAAACGCTTCTACATGACAATCAGTGGGACCATGTTGTCAGAGGAGATTGAAAGCGTGCTGAAATCAATAATCTTCTGTAAGTCTTCTGGCCGAGACACACGAGAGCTAAAAAGAAAATGTGTGCTGACAAAAATAAACAAGCATAAAATTATAAAGGATAATAATTTACTAAAATAACAAACTGAAACAGCAAATGCAAGGTATGGTGAACAGCAATTCAAAGAAATTGCAGGGTTGAAAATAATTTTGAAAAATTTAAACCCTGGGAGCATTAAGAAAAACATGACCAAAAACATGGCAAAAACATATTAGACTGAATGAAACCTAAAACATATCAGTATGATATCGAACTGTACATGTATTTATCAGATAACAATATTCGACAGTTAAAACAGATTACGAAAATAAGAACTAAAAAACTAATTGTATTTCCACTTGAGCATTTTGTATAATTTCATCAATCTAGAATGTGATATAAGAAATAAATGGATGAATAATAATGTTTTGAATGTCATACTTGATTTTATAGATATACACACAAATATATTCCACAGTTTCCGTGCTTGGGATCAGTAAAGTACATCTAACTATCTAATACCTATCTTACTACCTGTCTGTCTGTCTGTCTGTCTGTCTGTCTGTCTGTCTGTCTGTCTGTCTGTCTGTCTGTCCGTCCGTCCGTCCGTGTATGTGTCTGTATATGTATGTATAGATAGATAGATAGATAGATATTGATATACATACACACAATACGCATATGTATCCATCAAGGCAGAGAGACAAAGGGACTAAAAGTAAGAATTATCGTGTTGTAGCTCCAAACTGTTCCTGACATTTATTTTTAGGATGACAGCAACACACTTCTTTATGGTAAAACAACAGCAAAGCATCTTTAAAAAATGTATTTACATATATTATAAATTGTCATGTACTTGAACTGAAGGGCTGAAGTTCTGAAGTTAATGTTTTTTTATTATTATTATTTATGAACAATTTCCGAGAGTAGGTGTGTTTTGCCTCAAGATCCAAGTAAAGTAATCATTGATTGTGTTATCTGTTGTTCCCTGATCGGGTAACAATGCACTTTTCAATCTCAAGTTTTGAAAAAAAAAAAAAAAGCAGGACACATGTGTTGTGTGTTATTCTTGTTTTGAAGAAGTTGTTGCTGTACATTCCCTTCAATATGGACATTTGAAAGTCTTCCTTTTTGCCAATGTGTTTATTATTTATCTGGAGTGTCCTGCTTAAGTACTTTTTAGAGCTAAGAAACACTAGATGGCAGTATCAACTTACAATGTGAATTCTGAAAAGCAGATAGAACTGTTTTCATTCCTTTAGAAGTGAGCTGTGAGAAACAGCTTGAGCTCCTTTTACTTCTTTGAAAGTGGCATTGTGTGATTATAATTTCATTATATCCTCTTCAGGTTAACACAAACTTTTATTTGCTTCAGCTCATGCCAGTGGTTGGTTGTGCCACCATAGAGATTATATCAAATTCAAAGGACAAGATGTTACCAGCATATTCAGTAGGGCATATATTCATGCACCAGCACTGAGAGCGAGGGTGGGTGGATGTCATGACTAACCAACAGTCCACTTTATCTGCCAGCAGGTGGGTGTAGTGTTCTGCACTCCCATGAGCTGTACACTTTTGAGTTGCTTCTGTGCAAATGAATCAAACAGAAGCCTGACCAGATCTCTTAGCAGAAGGATGAATGAGAAATATAAAACATAAACATGTACACATAATTACCCAGATACTGAATTGGGTATTAGCCAGTGTGCAGCTCTGAGTTTCTGTGAGCCTGCCAGGAAAAACTGACCCATAGTTTCACCTTACTGTGAAAGGGACAAATGCCTCCCAGGATCAGTATTTTAATTCAGCAGCTGCAAATGACTAAAGCATATGTGATGTGTATGAGCTTTGGCAAGCCTAAGCCCTAGTTTACATTTTCTTCATCTCAATTACAGTTCAGCTTTAGTGGACATGAAAAGTAAAACTAATATAACAAAGTATACATTTTTGTGCACAAGTTGTAGCAATTAATTGATTACTGATGGCAATAAAAACATGCTGTCTCACCCATGGGGAACAATCCAACTAACTTTGCAGTCTGGTGAGATAGATGTGAACCAAAGTGCAGTAAAATGTTCCAAAAGTTTACCATATAAACTGTATATTAAGATGGACATAGAAACACCTGTCTGAGAGTGAAGCTACATTTGAAGGCCACATGTGGCTCTCATCTTCACACAATGCTGCCAGCCAGTTAAAATACAGGTTCCAAAATTGCGACCACAAAGATGCAAAATTTTCCAACATTTTTAGTCTGATTGTGACTAAGGCACTGCATGCACAGGCAAATGGCATTACAACGTTCAAATTGAAAATATTTCAGCAGTGATCATCAACAAGTGGCTTTTGTTACTGACTTGTTAAAGGATAAGTTCAGTTTCTACAGCTTTCACATTGTTTATAGAATGAAGTAGAACAATATACTCACCCAGAAGGCTTTCCTGATCCAAACAGTGCTTCAGGAGATATTTAGATCCAAAATCGAGCGGCGGACATCTGTATAATGGTAGCACACGGGGCATGTATAGTGCCGCCCCTAAAACTGCATTAATCATCCATAAACTCATTAGTTTCACCAATATTTCATCATTGTCCACTCGTGCTACTCCTCCAAGACAGTCCATGGTCGCTCCAGACATGTTTTTATGACTGTGCTGACCTCTGAACTGAAGACTGCTCTCTGGCCAGCTGTTCTTCTCTTTGCCTCCGCATCCTCCTTTTGATGAGCTCTTCATCTGTAAACTCTGGCTCGAAACTGTAAGGACACCCATCATATTCAAAGTTCTCGTCCACAACATCTTCATCCAATAGATATTCGTCCATTTTGCACAAAACTGGAAGAAGAAAGTCATTGAGCAGCCGGCGGTCGCCCCTGAAACAATCAGCCGTACTGCGCATGCGCGGCAGCCATAAAGAAAGTTTTCAGTTCAGAGGTCAGCACAGTCACGAAAACATGGGTGGAGCAACACCAGACTGTCGTGGAGGAGTAGCTCGAGCAGACCATGATGAAATATTGGTGAAACTAATGAGTTTTTGGATGATTAATGCAGTTTTAGGAGCGGCGCTGTATGCCCCGTGTGCTACCATTATACGGATGTCCGCCGCTCGATTTTGGATCTAAATATCTCCCGAAGCACTGTTTGGATCAGGAAAGCCTTCTGGGTGAGTATATTGTTCTACTTCATTCTATAAACAATGTGAAAGCTATAGAAACTGAACTTATCCTTTAAACATAATTTGTTAGACACTTCCTGAAGAGGTTTTTTGAGTGAAAATAAGTCAAAATTAGGGCCTGTCCACATGGAGTCACAAACCACGAACTGTCTTAATTGTCTGTTAATATCATACTTATATATGTCAGAGAGTCAACTTTTAGAGTTGTTTTGTTTAAAATTTGGCTCAAATAAAAAACAGCAGATCTATTATCATCACAGATTTGCTAACCTGTGTAAAATCATTTTTAACAAGGCTGTAAGCATTTCTGTTTCTGCTTTAAAAGCTTGAATTTGGGTGTGTATGTGACATCTGTGCTTCTGCAGCCAGCACTTTTTTGTACTTCTGTAGTGGCTTCAGTGTCACTTTAATGTAATGTAAAGTATCAGCAGATTCCTGCACATGTTCAAGATTGTTCAGAAGAGGCAATGGTCTGGGGTTGGCAAAAGAAGTGTTAAATCAAACTGACTTGCTGACAGAAAGGTAAAGCAGTAAGAACTCTCTCAACATAGTGCCCCTGACGTTGCTTTTTGGCTTTGACTCCCTACGAATTAAATAAATTGCAACAGCCCTGTCTGCATAATGGTATAACCCAGCATCTGCTGTGAACTGCCAGTCCTGCAGCCTCTCCCTAAAGAGATGGATGGACTAGATAAAGAAAGGTATCTCATGTAACCCTAGTTTAAGGTAACTGAACTTTTAAACTCAGTTTTCTTGATATGATGAGTTTCTTGAAAGTGAAGGAGGAAGTGAAACACAAGTGTGCTTGCATTACAGACTCATACATCCTCAGAGAGCTCCTCAGACTCCCTGCAGACTCAGTCAATTTGCCTGGCAGAGTGGTGACACAGTACTTTATCCAGGCCAAATTACAGCGCCAAGCAGCATTATGCACCCAGTAACCTACTTAGACAACAGAGGAGGTCTCCAAATCTAGCCAGGTGTCCGAGTCTTTGTCTGTGCTCCTGTAGACCCAGCCATCTCTGACACTATTTTTAAACTCTCATTTTGTCACTGTAATATGTTCCAAAATACCCTTGTTTGAAACCACACTTTGAAAATATTGGATGAAATCTGGGAGGCACGGGCCATTTGGTTATTGAAAGAAGCTGTGAAGGCTAATTCTGGATGGATGTTAAAAAAAACACTGTCTCTCGCAATCGCAATTGAGCCTTTGTTGATTTATTTTAGGTCTTCCCCTATATACCCAGGATAGCAAGGTTGAAAATGGAATGGAAATTGTCACTTTTTGCAGAGGATTTATTATTGTATGTTTCCGATCCAAAGTCTATTCCTGTTCTTTAAGCGTTTAAAAAAACATCGGTCATTCTCAGGCTATAAAGTGAATATCTCAAAGAGTGAATGCTATCCGGTAAATGAGATAGCACTACGACTTAAACAATCCAATATTCTATTTAAATCAGCCCTACTGGTTTTAAATAGAATATTGGATTTGGTTTGGTTTTAAATACCTCGGGATTAAGATAACCAGAACAATATCTGCTCTCATTTCTGCCCGCTTCTCCCCTTTGCTGCCTAATCTTAAGAAGGATCTTCAAATATGAGAACATTTTCCCCATCACTAATTGGAGAATTAATATGATTAAAATGAACAATCTTCCAAAGTTTCTGTTCTTATTTCAATGTCGACCAAATAATTTCTGGCTTTTTATGGTGTGGCAAACAGCCAGGATTCAAAAAGATGTACTTCAGAGATGCACTTTTTTTAACATTTTTGGGCATTTTGTGCATTTATTTAAGAGAGAGACATGGATAGGCTTGTGAAAGAGGGTGAGAGAGTAGGGGAAGACACTCTGCAAACTGGTCACAGGCTGGACTCGAACCCGAAGAAGCATGTACATGGGACGTGCATGGTTGTCAACCACTCCGCCAAACCAGAACCCCCCAGAGATGCAAATTTAATGGCAAATTATCTTTACCTAGTTTACAACTGTATTATTGGGCTGCACATGCTCACACTTGTATCTAACAGTGTATCTGTACCACTTACTGGTGTACATCAGCAGATTTTATTTGGTGTAAGTTAGAATCGCATGTTCTACATCCTCCCTGCAAGCTCTGCTTACCTCTTCCACTCCTATAAACTCCTCTAGAACCCAGTGAACCCAGTGGTCCTTTCCATTCTGAGGATTTGGTATCAGTTCAAAGTTCTTCACTTTAAATCCACCCCTTCATCTATCTTAACTCCTGTATCAAGGTATCACTTACTCAAATCGTAATTTTCAGACTCATCCTTCTCTCCCTGCATGATAAAAGGCTGATATCTTTTAAATATTTTTCCAAAATAAGGTTTTATGTAGTTTTTCTGAGTTGTTAGTTGGGCTTCACCTCCCATCCTCTCATCATTTTCAAATTTGGAACTATGTAAAAATTTTATTCCCAGTGTTTCCTCAAATATCTCCAAATCAAATGTGTCAAGTCAAGTTTATTTATGTAGCACTTTTCCAACAACATATGTAACTCAAAGTGCTTAAAAGAACTTTCACAACTTGATCCTTTTAAAAACCCACACATTTCTTGGATATACAGTCATATGATATCTTCTGATGATACTCTCACTACAAAGGTCAAGGGGTCTTGTGAGAATGAACTTGGCTTGACATTTGAGGATGGTTGGTGGAACACTGCCCTCGATGCCCTTCACACAAGCTCAACATATGCACGTCTTACTCAAACAATTCAGTGCTGTTTAGAATGTGTTACTCTAAAGCTCCACTGTTGCAACTATATCCAGATAGCTGTGATTAATGTAACTCTTCTTGTAATCTAACCCACATGTTTTTTTCTTACCCCTGTTTGATTAACTTCTGGAAAAATATTTTGATTCTATGACAAAAATACTCTTGATCTCTCTAAATACTTCTCCCCATACTGCTATCTTTGGTGTCTCAGAAAAGTATACTTAATTCAGTCACAGACAAATAGAGGTTTTGACTTGTACTTCCTTTAAAACCTGACGCCATTTTCTTTTACAGTTGAAATATACTAAATCTCCCTTCAATGGCCCTGTTTACATGGGTAGTTTTCTTCAATCTGATTGAAATCGATCGAACTAAGTGAATCTGATTTGATCTGTATATGTGATCTTTGAACAAAGAGATCCACGTTCAACCCGCGTTTGCATGATCCCAGCTGAATCCGATTGTTTGTTTTTTTTTTACATGTGCAGAAGGTCACTCTGCCACTACCTGCAAATGTGTAAGAGAAGAAGAGGTGCACTTCCTGCTTCCTGTTTACCTCTAGATGGATCCACGTTGTGTTTTGTTGGGGGCGCTTATTGTGTTATGGTTACATTTATTTGAGGCTCTGAAGTCATTTTTAACTCTCACAGGGTTTCTATTAAAAGTTTGTTTCCTCCACCGTCCAGTTCTTCTGTTTGCTTGGGCACATTCTGCGTACGTCACTGCATGCCTCTTATGTACTACAGAGCGCTTTCTCAGACGGATCAATCCTCTCTGTCAACCCAATCCGCTCCACCCAGCCGTTCACATGAAGCACGAAGCGGATTATCAATCGGCGTAGACTACCTCTTACAATCCGATCCAAAATACAATCAGATCCATGTAAATCCGATTGGCTAAGATGTTTACATGATACATTTCTGATCTGATTGACCTTTCAATCTGAATGTAAATAGGATTTTTTTGACCCATGTAAACGGACCAGTGTTCAGTGGCTCAGAGAAGTGATGTCCTTTTTAAAATTGGTAAGAATCAGATACTCAGTCAGAGGTAATATAAACATTTTTCACAAGAAATGGGACTCTTTTATGGCCTGTTTTAAGTCTTTAAACATCTGTTAATCCCAAGCCCCCCATCACTCCTTCACTCTTTGCTTTCTTTCATTCTTTCTTCTTCATAACCCTCTGCTGCTTTTTTTCTAACTTTCCTTTTTCATATCAGGTGTTATATAGTAGTTAATTAAACTTGTGTCTGTGTGTGTGTGTGTGTGTGTGTGTGTGTGTGTGTGTGTGTGTGTGTGTGTGTGTGTGTGTTCTTTGCAAAATATTAAAAAAAAAACACTTTCAGTCAGAGTACAATTCAGTGCAGTAAGAAATTGTATAAACTATTTTTTACATTTTTGATAAGATTTTCTTTGACTTGTTAAAGTGATTTATATATTTTTATTTTTACACATGTATATGGGATGTAAAGAAGCCAATGTAACTGTTTCGGTGGTTCCTGTGCAAAAGTCCCAAGTAAACATATTAATAAAAAAAGAAAGAAAAAAGAAAAGCACTGCCTCAAAGTAACTTTTGGTCAACCTAGAGACAGTCAAAGAGATAAAGCTAAGGCAGGTTTCGAGCAGCATCATTTCACAGACATACAGTGGTTTAAACCATGTCCTTGATTATTGGTAGTTCAAATTGTTTATCAAATTAAATTAATGAATTCTAGAAAAAAAATCCACCCTGTCACAATGAGTGCCTATAAAGGCATAAATGATAAGCTAAATTGTAAACATCTTCATTTATATGATAGAGATTAACATTGTTACACAAGGTGTAATTGTGACCTAATGTACCACTTTTAGAGGGTAATGTTTCACTTATCCATAAGATTTATTTTCATTAAGGCAACTAACCTTTCTGTAAGTCAAACAGATCAATCTTGCAAGGCTCAGATCTACAATGATTGTGCACGGCCAAAGCGGCATGACCCTATCAGCAAATCTCAGAGCAGGAAGAGGTAGGAGCTACAAGAAAGGTAACAACAGGAAGGTACCGCTAAGACAGAGATTAACATGGATGCTAACAGCAAGTAAAGATATTATGACAACTCACCATAAAAATAGCAGCAAGTCTTGTCGATGGGGGAAGTACTGCTGTTGCCAGTAAACTTTAATTATTACTGGCCAATAATTATGTCCAAGGTGGAGCTATGAAGTAGCAAAACTAAAATCACGTTATCATACACAATACAAATGTCATTTACTCTGCCAAGTTATCTTAGTCACCTTGAGGATGACCTAAATCACATACAAAGAAACAAGGAAGGTAGAATAGGATGGTTTTGTGAAAATAGTAATGTTAAACTGTTAAAATATTCAATTCTATATCCTATTTTGACCCAATTTCTAATTAGAAGTTCAATTAAATATCTCAATATTCTTATAGTATATGTATTTTCATAAAAAAAATAATAAAAGGGCATTGGCAGTTCCCTCATGTTTTGAGAGTATTTTTGTGTCTCCATGAAAGAGGTCACAATATGCTTTTTCAGTTTTAAATGCCCTTTTGTGATTTTCATATCTCCTTTCTATGAAAGAGTTCTTCTTTGCATAGAAGCTGCAGCATCTGAACGTCTCAATGCCTGAACCACTTGCCCTCAAAAAGACTGACCACAGTAACATCCTACCACAGTTCCATCAACAGTTTGAGCCTAATTGGCTTGAGTTTGCAAGCCCAGTGCAGAGACTGCAGTGTGAATGCAGAGTCACTGACATCATAGGGCTTAGCTGCACTGAACTGACCAATTACCACAGTGAGACTGAGCAACCATTAGTACAGACTGGGCCCATGTGGGTACCTTGAAGCACCACAGAGCATCTAAGACAGAGTGGGAGCAGAGGTAGATCAAGGGTCCTCTGTATGTGAGAAAAGTTTTTTTCTCTTTTGCATTTACATTTGCAATCATGAACATACAGTATCAGTTATTAAAACAATATTTGCACCTGATTTTAGCCATATTATGGCTGTTTAAACAGGGTCAAATTAGCAATTGCTACAAATGTAGCCACTTTAGTTTTCTCCTTCCAGCCGAATACCTGCAAAGTTTCAGCCAGTTACCAGCTACTGGGAAACCCCCCCCCCACCTATCTGGGGTTGTGCCTAAATTCTACCACAGTTGTAGGGTGTTCCAAAGCCTTTGGTTGATCCCAGTTGCACCCCTAAAGCTGCCTACACCGAACATGACTTTGCGACCTCAGCGACCACTCTACATGTAAAGCCAATGCATAGTCAGGATGGGGTGGGGTTCACCTTCCCGCGATGTGACAGAAGTATTCTGGACGACCTCATTGCTCATCACCAAAGTTTAAAAGTTGAATTCTTCAGATGATGTTGCATGTGGCTGTGCAGAAACAGCCAATCAGTGTTTTGTGGGCGTGCTACCGTACCTGTGACGGACTGTTTTTATTCCGGTTCACAGAGTGACAATCCATGTTGGTGTGGTATACATCACTTAGTGAGTACATTAGTTCTCCCTAGATGGAAACGCAGAGAACTCGCAGAGGATGCTGCTGCTGGGTCATCAGCTGCAGTGTTTTGTGGTTGGTAGATAAGTGAAAAGGATACAGTTGGAGTAATGTCAGCTAATACATCCTACTTTATGATATGATATGATCGCGGGTTGACACTCGTGTGGATGAGACATCACTGAGCGACAGCGACCAACATGAGGTATTTATGGACATGTGATGCTACTTTGGGTGGGCGACACTATTTCAGTTGCAAAGTCACATTCTGTGTGAATGCAGTCAATGCAGAAAATTTAAAATACAACGAACAATTCAAAACATGATTAATGTTTACTTGATGATTTAATAATTACTGATAATTATGGGCTTCCTTCGGTCTCTGCTTTGCCTTCTTATCAGCAGGTGCAGTGTATAATGGTTAATAATTATGGTATAATAATTCTCTTACTCCTTCCTTTCAAGTGAGGTCCTGGTCTGTCTTTGTTTAAGGGCTGTGTAGCCCTTCATCTTAGCCCTTCCCTTTAGCCCAACAGAGAGTTGGGACTCCCCTTCACTAGACGTAAACTTGCAAAACCAAGGGTATGGGGTAAGACAAGGGTTAAGGGGTAGGATTGGGATTCACTCTTAATCAGTCACCACCAGAGATGTTTATCGTTGTGATTTTACCGATACAGATACCGATACTCCTTATCGCTATCGATACTTATTGATACACTTATCGATACTACAACAAGTAATTTTGTGTAAAAATAAAGACTTTACAAGATATTAAAAGATTCAACCTTTTTTTTTTTATTACCACAAGGTAATAATAAAGCTTCAACAGAATAGAAATAATGCATTACAAATGCTTCTCAGAGGCAAAAAGAAAGCTAAGGAGGTGGCAAAACTCCTTCATGCCACCCAACAGACTGCATGTACAGGCAGACCCATATATCTTGTGGTGCTAAAATTGATGCTGTAAGGATGACTACTAGGGCTCTCACTTTATATTAGATATTCGTATAACAGTTCGAATATGGGCATAAATGTCTGTAACCGAATAGTAAATAAATATTCAAATGTAAAATATTGATTGTAGCAGCACATCAGGGCACCTGGAGCAGTGGACCATTTCATCCAACAGAGGGCACTGTGAGCGCAGCTTGACCGTCAGTCACATCCGGTGCTCTCTTGACCTCACTAAACAAAGAGTTTCCGCTCCGAGCGGGCATTAGTAGCTCTTACTCATCTGAGGAAGGCTGGGCCGTCGGCTTTTTATTCAAGTTATACAGCCGAGTGCAGCGGAGCTTTGTCAAGAGTTTAACCCCGTGTGACTGTGTTTTTTTGGGCAGAGTTTTTACCGAAGGGGCGGATAATAGAGTCTCTGTCTCTGTTGGTGCTGCAGTCTTTTGTGTTAGCTGGGCTGCTAACTCTACTCGTGTTGCTATTGCAATCAAAAAGCCACACTCCTTTAGCTTTATACTATGCGCACGCTCCAAGTGTTTGGTGATGTTGCTAATATTTTTCCCCCCTTGGATGCAACTTCTCTCTAACAAAGATTGCATTGGGCTGAGTTTTCATTAACCTTCGAGCGCTTAGCCCTCACCGACATGCTTGAGCCGGACGGCGGTAGTGTCATAACTACGTGACAGTTAAAGAGACATTTAAGTACCTATAATGGTACCGTTTTTCCAGATTCTTAATGGTGTTCGGTGAGTACCGACCCAATTGGGGACCGGTACATGAAAGTTCCGGTCCACGGTATACATCCCTAGTCACTACGTGTCACGTCATAGCAGGGAAGCTCATCATGTTAATGTCCCAGCAAGTTCCAGTCATAGACCAGTCAATAATCAGTCCAGAACAGAAGGGAAGATTTAACTGGCTCTGTTGTTGGGCATCTAATTCTGACATTTAAAATTTTGTTTTAGCACTCACTGCAAAGAAGGAGACAACTTAGTTGTAGATAGGTTACTGCAGGGACAAATGCATTTATTTGGCAGTGACACCAAAAAGTGTCATTTGCTGTCCACATGGGGATGCAAGACTGATATGTTACAACCAAAATGATTAAAAAAAGGTTTCAATGAAATAGGTCAAGATGTTGAAAAACTAAATTGCTGACTTTGTTGATCCATCCGTTGTAGAACATCACTGGGATCCAAACAAATACTATAGAGCATAGAATCAGTCTAAATGCACATGGCATTCTTTGTCCACAAAATGTTGAATCTTCTTTACAATGGTCCACCTTAAAAAATAAATAAAAAACATCTCCAAAATCTCACACTACTCCATCAACTGGACCAAATCTATTGTTCAAGTACTCTGTTCATACAGTTGTAGTGTGGTAGTCCAAGGACTGCCAAAATCTCATTCCTTCAGCGCTGATATTTTTCCTGACAATATGGCTTTTTGTTTTATCATAATGATGACAGATATTCTTTAGTGTCTCATTTTTCTTATCTCATACCCTGAGACTTATTGCCAGCTTTTGCATCTTTATCTCTTTTCTTGCTCCATCTTTATATCATAAACTGTCGTCCAAGTGATTTTTCTTTATTGCTGCTTCATCATGCTTCATCAGAGTGAATATGCAAAAGGGATTCACTCTTCAGGGCACACACAGCACATTGATGGATTCTCAGAATGAACAGATAACCTGTCTTATAACATTTACCTCCATCAAAAGCCAAATCGATAAATGTCTGAATTCAACATCATTAAGCCTCTGTGGGATATTGATCAGGTCTGTGCTGACTTTGGCCTCGAGAATGCTGGGTAGCACCGAACAACCACAAGGTGTCTCAGTGCTTCTCCTGTGGTCATTCAGCACCTCTGTGAATGAGCTGGAAAATCACAGAAGTTTAACTATTTGTGTGACAAAAGCCTCACACATTTCCATTTGTGATTAGGCTGAAGGAACCATATGTGTCATTTGTGGAACTGTCCGTCAGTCTTCCATCAGTCTTTTAAGAAGACATATGTTTCTACGTTTCTCTGCTTGTCTGTCAGTCTGTTAGCAAAATTAAAAGTGTGCACAAATTTCAAAAACATTGCCAGGGAATGTTGGTCATGGTACAAGGAAGATGTGACAAGATTTTGTCTTTGTTCCAAATCCAGATGCAGATCAAGGAATTTGCTGAATGATTTTTTAACGTTGGTAGACAGGGACACATTTTTGCTAATAACTTGATAAATTATCAATGGATTTGGCTTCCATTTTGGGGAATGTTGGTCAAAGCACAAAGAATAGGTGATGTGATTTTGGTGGTGATCGAAATCTGGATGTGGATCAGGGATTTTTTGAAGGATGTGTTAACATTGGCAGGTAGGAGAGTTTTCCATATTTTTGAAGAGTAACTGACCCAACAGTGTTGGAAATGCCATTGTGCAGGTTTGTGCTCTTGGAGAACTTCAATTTTTAAGATAAAGCTCACTTAAGAGACTTAAAGAGAGTTCTGGATCACATGTACTCTAACCAGTGCAGGACATCTTTAGATTTTGAACAACATAGGCAAAAAAAATGATATTCATGTCTTATTTGAGTGAACAGCTTAATGAAATTCAAAATACTTTCTTTAGACTTTGCACAAATGTCGACTCATTCTTATTTTGAGTGTCCAAGGGTGTAACCTTGAAGTGCAGATGGGCTTACTTGGTTTTAATGTCTGTCTTTTGGCCGATCCATCTTGCCATCTTGTGAGTGGCCTAACGCAGCATTGCTCAATCACCGTCCTAAAGAGCAGGAAAAGGCACTTAATCTTGAATCAGAAGGTCTCAGAATATTTAGCACTGAATTTTGAATGCTTGGAATGTTGATCGATGTTGTTGACTTGAATTTTTGTTGCTGACTTGAAATATTTGTTGTGATAAGCTGCATTATAAAAAAAAAAAACAAAAAAAAAAAACGGGCACTTCTTCTGGCCCTAGATGGCAGCACCTGTGGCTGATTGACTTGAAGCACTTCGATGCACTTGCTAAGGTTTTTCCCCTCAGTCTGAGCTCTTGCTTGTGTTGTACGTCGCTTTGGACAAAAGTGTCTGCTAAATGAAATTGTAGAATTGTAGAAGAGGTGGGTGCTACAAGTGATAAGACGGCAAGAAGTGAATGTACATACAGAGATTAGCATAGATGCTAACTAATTCAGTTGTATTTTTTTCTGAACTAGGCCGCATTTCTTTATTACATGGCAAACAAGCAACTGCACCTAAACTTCTCTATAGGAAGGATATTCTTTACTCTGCTTCCAACATGTTTTGACAAGAGTTTGTTTACCAAAGTGGCTCTCATTTAGTTCTTTGACCGCTGCTGTAGCGCCTGCAAGCTACATTTTCTGATTGTCTTGTAAAGAATTTGATTGATGGATATGCTTTAGAAATTTAGGTCCATCTGGTTTATCAGGTTACCAAGGTCATTGGGTGTCATGGTTTTATTTTGATCGTGAAGGTTATCTCTTCGGAAAGCTGTGAGGAACTTTAATTTTGAAACTATGGTCCACTTTGACCCACAGGTTAAGTAATTATATTTTGGTGTCATAGGTATCTTGGTCTCTTGATCATCTGTTGTTTTTTTACAGAATGCTTTGACAGATTTCTGTCAGATTTTACATTAACGTCCACTCTAGCCCAACTCTGCTGCTCATAGGAAAAGGGTATTTTACCTCATGATCATCCCATTCTTGTGAATCTTGAGATATTACCCAAGAGAGTTTGGTGGAGTTCTATCAAACGTTTAGCATAAGTGTATTCTGAGTGTGTTGATTTGATTTTGGGAATTAAAAGTCAAAGGCCAGCTGTGCAATGATTGTCTCATACCTCTGAATGTGATGTTTCAACCCCTTTTGATAGACTTGGCACAAATAAACTCAGTAGATATTTTGGCCATAAGTCAAGATCATTCGTTCTCCATGTTTATCCCTTCTTGTTAATGAGATATTTTAGGAATGCTTCTAGAATTATCTCTCAAACTTGGCACAATTGTTCATTCTGATCAGAGGACTGACTGGGTCTAAATTTGTTAGTTTGTGGTACTGGTATGCCAGAGTAGATAGCAACCACCATATGAAGCATGCGGCCTTGGTAAGGTTCCTGCCTTTGCCGCGTTTCTTCCTCTATTCTCTCTCCCTCCTTTTTTAGTCTCACAGTAAAATAAATACAAAAAAATATATTTACATAAAATAATTCGGTAACATGACCATCCAGTGCTTGTGAAGGTAGTTAAAAAAAACATTTGAGAGATCATTGTCAAACTTTGCACACTGTCCTAAGGATTGAATGATTAGATTTCAGAGGGCATAAGTCAAAGAGTTTTGTCATAACGTTCATATTTTGCTTGTGGATGTGACATCCAAAGAACAGCTTTTGAAAAACACGAATTTCTGTCATAATTCGATCATGAATCAAATGTTTGCTTTTAAGAATTTTATTTTAACCTTGCAGAAGTGTTCGCTCTAGCTTTTGGGTGTGCGGATTTGGATTGGCGGTCTAATGTTGAGAGTCATTTCTCCTGATGGTCAGCCATTTTTCAAGACTGCTTCAGAGTGATATCTTGAGGTGCATTTATGAAATAGCTTTCGAACCTTTTTAGTGGGAGTTATAGTTCTTAGAGCTTTCTGAGTGCCTCTGTCTGGTTGTTGTTGATCTTGATTAAGAGGTCATCCTGCCCCATGCTTTCAGCTCCCCCTACCAGCCCTTAGTTACACAAAGCCGGTTGTAACGTTTAATCAGGAGCTGGCCTGACCTCAACACAAACTCATATTTTTCTGAGCTGCCTGTGCAGGGAAGTAACAACAATGAGCTGTACGCAGGCCCAAAGTTCCTGCAAATCCTACTGTAGAATAGGCAGCATAAACAGACGTTTCCTCTGACACAGAGTGTGCCAGCTCCATAAAACTCACTTCGATTGGAAGCAGTAAACATCAGGAGATCAGAAATACAGGTCAATTTATTAAAACATGTCACCTTATTCAAAGCAACCCAGGGAATCTAGAGGTACTTTGTAATCTGTCGGTATCTCACAGCACAAAAAGCAATCACATTTTAAAGTTTGTGCTGACTAAAATAACTTTTCTGAGTTTTTATGTAGATATAAAGCAAATTAAAATATAAACTGACTTTGCTCTGTGAGCTATGAAGCAGATTAGAACATAAAAAAGATTATTATATCTATAAAGATACTTTTTATATGCTCGTCACCACTGTCACAGGATGGATGTCATATTAAAAGTGATTTACAGCAAAAAAAAAAGTCAAAAAGACTCTTAAAATTTTCATCACCAAGATTTATTGTGAGATTCTTTTGAAACATACTTTTTTATATCACTGTTTTTATTTAAAGAAGCAGTGTCTGTTCAGGCATGCAATAGTCTGCAGATAATGCTGTTGGCAGGGGCTTGTCCAAGGCAGGCATTTTGTTAATATTTTCAGAGTTTGCCTGCATTTTTTCATTTTCCTGCTGATCTAATAATGTTTAGGCACAGTTGGCAGGCTTGGGGGAATTTGAAGAGACTGGAGTAACACATTGGGATTGTGTGGTGTTTGAATTATAAGCTTTTACTGGCTACACCTGGGCTCACTGAATGCACATGCATGTGGGCAGATGCAATATTTTACGAACATGCAACCCTAGATGCAAAATGCTGGACAAAAGAGACTGAATTAATGTGATGAGGCTTTTACTGCATCATTACGGTATGGATTTATGCTGCACTGAACCTGAACAATCAGCAATCAGGACGGAGCGGACTGAAGGGACCACCACCAGTACAGCCTGTCAAAGCATGAGATAGTCATGACATGGACTAAACTGTGGTGTGTTGAGTCAAAACAAAGTCTACATTTGACTACAATTACCACACTGAGCCGAGCTTAACTGGACTGCTTGGTGGAAGTGAAGCATTTGTGTATTAATATAACCTCAAAAGGAATCCATCCAATATCTATACTGCTTATCCCTTGCAGGACCAAGGGGCTGGAGCCTATCCAAGGTGACATTTGGGTTGGAGGCAGGGTACACGCTTGGACCTGTTGCCAGCTGATCAGATGGCAGCATAGAGACAGCAAATCACACACACAGTCACACATTAAGGCATGTTGCCACTTAAAGCGGGGCACACTCATAAGGTCTTCCTAATTCTGAAGGGACTTTGTATCTGTTAGAGTACCCTCAGGTGATGATAAAAAATTAGGCATTGAACAGTTTTGATGGCCGACAGCGTGTGGTGTGCTCCGATAATCTCAACATTGCACACCACCCACCACTGATCTAGAATTCAGTCCTTAAAGACAGAATTCTCACTTGATCAAACATGATCTAACAAAAACGTTGAAGAAGAAGCATAGCAATGACCACAAACACTGTCTATGGCAACAACCGGAAAACACAAAAAGCAACATGGCAGAGAACATACAAGAAGAGGAAATGATGGTCTTTCGACTAGTTTTGACAGAAAATTTGGAATTAAATAAAAAAAACTGTGGAAAAAACCTGGAGACTACGTGAAGATGTGAGCTGGTCCTCTGTTTCTTAGGTCAACTGAACTTTACAATACATTTCAGGTCAGCCATGCTTGTTTATTATACCTGCTTCCTTGTTCCTCAGTCAGCTTGCTACCTAATTGGTTACATTCTATTTCACGTCACAATTCAGAGTCATGACATGGGAGTTGTCGGCTTTCCCCACACACATGAATATTTTTGTTGAAACATTGAACAAGTTTAATATTTAGGGTTGTTGGCCCTGACCCATTTTGCCGCCAATTATCAGGACAAGTTCACTCTTCACTCTTAGCACACCTCAAACCACAGGACAATCTTACAGAATAATCTAACAAGACAGAAGATAATCAGGCATTTGCCATCCTCATGGGGAAGGGGGAAGAGTCAGGACAAAAACAGCCCAATAGTCTTGTGTACCCTGTTTTACATAACTACCATGTTTTTGGTCCATGGGAGGAAACTGGAATTCCTGAAGAACCAACCCAGGCATGGGGAGATCATACAGGCCCCATCCACACAAAGCCCAACCGAGGTCTAAACGCATACGTCTTTTGCAGAATCTGCGTATCATCCATGAAGACGGTGTTTTGGGGGTCTGTAAACAATCATTTTTGAAACCAGGTTCCAGAGTGGAAAGATTTTGAGATGCCGTATACACAGCTCAGTGATTACTGGCTCTCCGCAAGTTTTCAGATATGCTTATCTCATAGTTTCATATCTTCATTGACACGCATGCGCCACACGCAGCAACAACAACAACAATGGCAGAGTACGGTGTAGCATATGTGCTGATGAAGCTAGTGACCCTACTATCCCTGTTGCTGCAAAATCTCCTTCTTCTCAATCACCACCGAGTTGAACAAACAATTATCAAGGACACATTACTTCACTTTATGATCACTGTATCACAATCTCTGTTTACAACTTTTGCCGCAAGTGCGCATGCCCACTGTTTTTTCATCTGTTTCCGCTTGTTTCTGTCATATCATTGCAGCGACCCTAGAGGTCTGGCATGTGTTTTACAGTGTTTTGATGCGTATTGAGTGCATTTATATAGACGCACACATTTTCGGAGACGCCTTTGTCTTTATGATGATCGTTTTGGAAACTTTTAAGCATTTTGTCTTCGTTTGGATGGGGCCACAATCTCCACACTAAGGACCCTGATCACTGCAGGCATTTTAACCAGCAATCTCATTGCTGTGAGGCATGTGCACTAATTTGCTGGGAATTATGTTTCAGTTGGACAAGCTTGTGAACATCAGTTTAAAAGTCAATCTCTATCAGACTCAAGCAGAGATTTTACTTTTCTAAGTGCATGTAAACCCGCTGATTGCTCCAGTTGTGCCTGAGCCTAAAAAGTCTAGACACACCCTTGCTGTCTGCTGGCTTCAAATGCCCTCACCTTCTTGCAGTACTGTGCTTTTTTTTTTTTTTTTTTAAATCACCCCACCACTTGATGCAACAAAATGCTTAACCCTAAAGCCCTACCCAAACCACAGCCATCCAATCACAAACGCCAGTCCCTGAGTTTCATCATCTCTCCGTGTTTTCCAGCCTGCCTGCGTCTCGTCCCACTCACACTCTCTGTCAGAGCGCGGCGTTGACAGCCACTGGCCACTGAGCAACCCACTCTGTCGGAGTTTGAGTCTCCATGCAAGAGTGCTGAGAAAGAAGCTCTGACTCTCCTTTTCCTTTATTTGCGAGAGCAACAAAGCGGCGCAGCCTGTGTACGGCGACAGAAGCACAACAAGTGAGAAGAAAAAGTCCTCTCTTTCTATCTTTCTTTCTCAGACTCATCACTGTCTCTCAGCTCCCTGCACAATGTCTGGAGAGGACGCACCTGCCCAGCAGCAAAACGCTGTGGACCAGAAGCAGGAGACCAAACCGGCCGAGGAACCCAAAGCCGACCCTCCAAAGACGGACTCCCCTCCCGCTGCAGCCGCGGAGGCAGCGGCCGCCACCACACCCGCGGCGACCACCGAGAAGGTCCCCGAGGAGGAGACGTTCACGTACCGCGCCCTGGTGCTCACCGGCCACGGCGGCTATGACAAAGTCAAGCTGCAAGTGAAGAAGGGGAAACCCACACTGAAAGCCGGTGAGGTGCTGGTCCGGGTCAAAGCATGCGGGCTAAACTTCGCAGACCTGATGGCTCGTCAGGGGCTTTACGACCGTATGCCGTCCCCGCCGGTCACCCCAGGGATGGAGTGCTCTGGTCTGGTGGAGGCTGTGGGGGAAGAGGTGACGGACAGAAAAGTAAGCACAAATGGCTCTTATACTTTTCTTCTTTGTGTGTTGTTCATTGTTTAAGTGATGAATTATTGACTGGCTTGATTTTTGGTGCTGGAGTACATCTGGGTATGGGCGTGTCAGGCTGTACTCGCAGCTTTGAGAGTATTACCGGTGCAATTACAGCCGATTTTGTGACTTAATGAATTAATTACGGATAAGCTCTTTTGTTGGACTTTCCGCAGGCTAGTATGTTGAAATTATTTTGTAAACTATTGACAAATTTGAGCTGCCTATGGTTTCTATCCATTCATTCAGTCGTGCGTAAAAGACGCATCACTTGTGCCAAAGCGCAGACAAATAAAGCCCCACACTGCGCTCAGGTTTTTATATAGGAAGGAAGTACGCAGAAAAAAAGTGTGAGAAACTAGAATCGAGGCGTCGCCCCTCTTGTCTCCCCACTTGACTGTCTTTGCGCACGTCAAGTTGAGCCACTTTTGGTACCAGAATTATAGTTACCAAAATGGAGGAGCAGTCAGTGTTTATGCTGGGGTGTTATAAATGCAAAAATAAAAAAAATAAAGAAAAACTGAGCAAACACGTGTTAAATCTCCTGGATGCTTTCCACTCTTGCAGCACCTACGCCGCTCTGCTCTTTCATGTGTGCCAACCAAGGCGCGGGGTGCTGCGTCAAGTTAGCTATAAAAAGACCGGAAGTAGGAGTGTTCGGCCTTCAAAATTAAGGCCTCTGTGTTGGGGGTGGGAGTGGGGGTGGGGGCGTTGTTAATGAAACAATAAGCAACAAAAGGCGTGGATAGTTCTCCCACCCATGAATTATTTTCCAGTATCACAAAACTGCATTATTTTGCATAGCTTCTTAAATTGATGAGTAGTTAATTAACCCCACCCTTCTCAGGCCCTCCAACAAAGGGGTGGGCATCTTTGTCACCAGCAAAAGGGCCTCATTTGTCTTATTCTTCTGCTAAATGGACACTTTGTAATAAGTTCTGAAATGCTTTTAATTTGGTGATTATTAAAATTTCTTAAAATGTAAAGTTTATATGAGAATTTACTGTACCGCCCCTCATATATTTTAGGAATGTGAATGGGTAAGAATACATCAGTACCGTACATATTGTGATACATTAGTGACAACTGAAGCTAAAACAGGACAATCCTTTTTTTGTTTCCGAGAAAATATAGTTTTTTAATGATTAAGAAAACCCGATATTGTATACAGAAACAAGTTCTTTATTTGTTTCTTTTATCTGAAGCATTGTTAACGATTGGTTGCAGGATCAATTCTAATGACCAATTGCTCACAAGTAGTTTATTTAATTCACAAATAAACAAAATGACACAAAAATGTTCTCCACTGCTCATCTCAGTAACTTTTGTCTTTATTTGGGCGTTGATGGTAATATCCAGACAGCCTCATTATTGTAAAAACAATTCAATTTATTTTTAAAGTCCAGTCATTAAAGTTGATATTTTGTTACAGTCTTTAAATGTCTGAACAGACTTAAAAAAAAAATCTTGTGATAAATGCTTGCTTCATGCAAGACCTGCAACACAATTAAGCATTTATAATGTGTAAAAATGTCAAATGTCAATAGGAAACTGGTTGCAAAATCGGTTGATGTCAAGGAAACATCACACCTTATCTTGTGATTATGTTTCATCACTTTCGGGGTCAAACGTTATGCTCTTATATAAAGCGCTGACATTTCAGTGATGGAGGTGTGGTTGCAGAAAGGGTTAGTTTAGGCTCTGGTACATGAGCTCAATAAACATCATCCAAAAGGGAATCGAATGAGCTTAAAACAGACTCAGAGTAATTTGAGCTTATTCTTTAATACAATGACTAAAGCATAATTTACTGTTTAATTTGATTATGTTTTTTAAATTTTTGATTGAATGTTAAATACTCTCAAGCTTGCATCGCTCCATCTTTGTTTCTAACTACCCTCAATGCTTATTCATAACAGATCACACCTACTTACCAAAAATACACCGCATTCACACATTGATGGCCAAAGTTACTATGTTAAGAGAATCAGCCCATCACATTTGCAAATTTATACACATTTGCATGCCACTGATGAAGAAGTCGGAGCAAAATGGGGCAAAGTGTTAAGTGCTGTCTGCAAGTGATTCACTGTGGCTCCAAAAATGTGGTTAGAAACTACAGAGAGAGTTTCATAGGAACATTAATGGCACATGAAGTCAAACAGGGGTCATGTGAGGCTCTCAGGCACCCAGTTGAATACTCTAGTCTAAAGCAGGGAGGGGCAACTTTGGTCACTGAGTGGGACACACATTTTGTAAATGCAATCAGAGGAATATCCTCACAAATTTCGGATTACTATTAGACAAGAAATAACATAAAATATAAGAAAAGAAGACACAAATATCTCCTATATGTCTCTTTGCTCTGTGTTGCTGTAACAGTCATATTTTCCCTCTGGGGATTAATAAGGGTAACCATGTCCTATCTTGTCTTACCTTATATAGTTAGAATTAGTTAAAGCTGAATTAGCTACTTTTTTAGTTGTACAGAAAAAATAAAGTGAGTTATATCTTCTTCTTGGCAAGCAAAAAATGAAATAATCACATTAGAAACTTTTAAAGGTGTATAAAAATGAGAATAAAAGCAAATCATGCAGTCAGACTTTAGACTGAAAAGCCCCCTGGCTCACCCCTCCTGTTGGTAAAATTCCAGATGCTTCAGTGGCCTTCAAGGACAAGTGCCAAGTGCTGAAGGAAGCATCATCCATGACTGTCCTGTCGACTGTCCATTAATCATACCAAGCAATGAAGTCGGTATGAAGCAGATCCATTGATGTAATAAAGCATAATAGTGTTCTCAACTTAGGGTTGTGCAAGATGGCATCCTCTGTGGGTTTGTCCGGAGCAGACTGAAAAGGCTCACTGTAAGTTAAACTTCAAAATTTATACCGATGCTGTCCACTTTAAATTAGCAATCTCTTCAGTGAAACCTTACAAAGGTGTTTTTCCAAGACTATACTCCAGTATTTTTCATTGATATGTTTATGAGGTAGAAAGTGTTTGTTATAGTGGACTTCCTGGCTGGAGCTTGGAACTCCTGCATTTAGTGTGAAACAGGAAGTCTTCATTTAACAGCTTTTCTCCCTTGTAATGTACAATGAATCCACAAAATGTAAATGTTGGCAAGTTTTTATAATTTAAGCTTATGAAGACACATTTTTAAAGAGTCTTAAATTTAAAAAAAAGAAGTTTACAGTGGAGGGGGGCAGATGTGACAGCAGGTCTTTTTCTGTCCTTTTCAGAGTATTATGGTGGTTCAATACTGGAATGTAGCACAAAACATGAATGAGATGCAGAGACAGGATTGAGTAGATGTCCTGCTTCTCTATGTAGCAGTCTTTATCCTAACATCCAGTGTTTCCATTGGTAGAAGCAAGTTTATGTTTCTGTTATGATGGCCTGGTCATCATAATAGACACAAGCCTGCCAACTGTGCCTATATTATTTCTCTGTCTTTATTTAATTTTGGGAATATCTGATGTACCATGCACACTCCATTTACTTGTTCCTTTCGCATATTTGGTAGGGTTAAGATTTGACATTTGGTGATAAGACATATTCATACAAGGTGCTGATATTACAGCCAATATATGGGATATAAAAGGCAGATATGTTTGGCTGACATATTAAGCGTGAATATTGTCAGAAATGTTGATATCTGCTAATACTGGCGTCCAAATTTTTAAGCTATTATCTGCCGATACCTATATTGTGCTGATAATATTGTGTATCCATACATTGAATCAATCTTTTTTGCAATCAACTGACCCTTTGTTGGCCCTCTTACTGGCACAACACTAATCAGAGGTAGAGAGCCCCCTTTCAAAGCAGATTTTGCTGGGATGCTCTGGTCAGACAACTTTTGTGTTGACAGAGTCTAAGATGCACTGTGGTATAACTTTATTCAATTTTTTTTACTTCTACATTGAAAATCACAAAACTAAACTACATTCAAGGTTAGAGAAGGCATTGTATAAATGACATTTTTTATTGTTTTTTGAATATTAATGTGGAAAATTAAAAGCATTTCCTTTATGTAAACGGTCAGTGTTCGAGGACATCACTCAGGTCATTCATAAGTTTTATTTTTTAATGATTTTCAGCAGATTCACAAAGATTTTCAATTTCCTTCATTCACTCTACTGTATTTTTTTTTATACTTGCGCCACATTTCTAAAAGAATCAGCTTAAATAAACATGAAAAGTAAGTAAAAAAAAAAGGTTTATGCAATTCTGTCAAAATATAGCAAGAGACTAAGTCTAACCTAGTAGCAGCTACGGCGAAGGACAGAACTTGGTAGAAAGTCACTTCCTGCAAAGGGTGGGGCTTGACAAACCGTGTTCAGACATAATTTTCTTTGGCAATCCCCAGTATTGTATCTGTAACAAAATGCTTGCAAATTCAAACACACTTACTGATATTAAATATGTTTCCCCCTTAATTCACAGATATTTAAAACTAAGCCATGTCCCGTTTCGAGGGAAGCTGGGGGGCCACATTTAGCCCCCAGGCCACCAGTTGCCCAACTCTGCTCCATTTAACAAAAAGGAAATAGTTTTGATAAATGATAAATACAATAAGATCAGAATCAAAAGATCACCTTGATTATTAATGTCTCCATGCTGATTCCACTCCTAACTCTCCAAACACTGATTAAAATGAGTTTAAATTTGGAGGGGAAATCTTGATTTCACCCTCCTAAATGTGGCTACCTTGACTGTGGCTCCTGGTAACTGACGCCTTTTGTTACAGTGAGCGATGGTGGCGCACAGACTCACCGAGCAGAAAGGGCGAGGCAGCATCAGACAGCATGATGTGACAAACAGATCATCGTTCTCTCTCTTTGTCAACACTCACTGCTTCTTTTGTGTCCCGAGTAAAAAACAACCATCAATACTAGAGTTCATTTAATGACGAAGCCATTAAAAGAGCTTCTCTAATGTTTAGCCTCACAGTGTGAAGTGGTTAAGAGAATTATTGTCATGTTCTATCTTCCAGTTGGATGATGAGTCACAGCCTATACGTCTGCCTTGTGGCTGTGGCATCAGTGCCTTTTGTGGAGCATTTAAGCAACAAAGGCAAATGTTACACATCAGGCAGCTCTGACTCATGGTTTGTTGTAACATCACCATGTTCTCTCACATCAGCTCCTGTTAATATGTGTGCTTAACACCACGCTGATGTGGGATGCAGGATCAGAGTCGGTACATCTGTCTGGGAGTGGCACACATATGTCTGCTGGGCGTAAATCCATATGGATGGGGAATAAAATGTAGAGTAATGGGAGTGGGATTGGTGACATGTCAGCCCGTGAGAGGCACACATCGCAGGAGGCTGTCTTCCTAAATGACTTTTATAGCTTCTTTCCACATTGTCAGTGATGTAGATTGGATTTAAAGGTCAGGTACACACACATGCACACTAGGGATGGGAAACATGGGCAGAGAAATCACATCTAAATATTTTAGGCTTCAATATGAGTCAAATACAAATGAAACTACATTCAACCCTGTCTGATAACAAACCAACAGAAAGCCCTTTTCAGCCCTACGGACAGCTTTAATTTGGTGTCATAAACTCATGGAAAGCTCCCTGGGCAGACAAGAAACTGTTTCTTCAGCTTTACACCATGGAGAAGTTGAAAGTCTTGTTAGCCTACTCAGTGTTAATTGTTTATTTTTTAAGAAAACAAAGAAAATCTCCTCTGCATCTCATCAAAATCCTTCTGTCCTCATTACTTCTACAAACATGCAATGGGACGTTGAGGGAAAAATGTTACTCCCTGTCACATAGCATTGCTCTGTTTTGCTAGCAGGCAGTTAGGACACACACACTCACAGTCTAATTCAGTGTAATTCACCTGTAATTTCACTGTCCAACCAGCAGAAGTGATGAAAATAGATTAAAAAAGGCCCATAGGTCTGTGGATTATTATCTTTGTGGTGGTGTACAGAGATGGACTTTCCAATATGGATACAAAAGTGATGCTCTGGTGATGATTGTAAAGTATTACATGAGAAAAAGAATAATGTTGAGGGTGCTGTATGGAAGTCATAGTTCCTTATCTTAGTTTTCTACTGTTTTTTGGAAGGATCAAATGTGTGAAAATTGTTAAGAAGCCTGTGCCCCAGCTCCACAGAACAGTCTTGGCACTGGCAATGTGAATGAATTCTTTTGATTTGTAAAAATAAGACAGTGTTTTCTCTCTTTCTTGTTTAAAAGCATGACCCCAAACCACTATTATTCTGTGCTTTTTAATATTCACTTATTTTAAAATAATGGGAATATATCCTTTTGAAAGAAACAGAGTGCCTATTTTTTACAACTTCAGTAAAAGTGATATTACTGATGTTTTTGTCTAATTTAAATTGTGTTGAAATGTGTCTGCAGCATCATCGTAGAGGGTAGAAAAACTGTCGTATATAGTATGCATTTATTGTACTATACTCCACCACACTACACTATTGTTACTGTCTGGTACAAACCTATTTTTATTGTAAATTTTTATGAAATGAAACAAAGCACTTAACTACTGAATGAATGAATATCATATTTTCCACATAAGAAATTTTGTACCTCAAGTTGGTTTAAAGTTTGTTAGACCCACTTACCAACATGGAACATAGCAGTTAAAAAATCCAGTAAAAATCTAGAATTACATTCAGGATTTGTATCTGAAATCAGAGCACCACCAAATTTGTACCACTTGTTACTTGTGCCAAAAACAACATTGACTGGAAATATCATCAAACTTCATTGAGTGCGTTTTTTAAAGACCATGTTCATAGGCAGATACATCTTATGGTAATTTACAAAAAATGGAGAGGATTGGAAACTTGCAAGAAAAGGGATCCGAATAAGCATTTAATTTAAATTTGTAATGATGAATGAGTAAGCAACTTGGTTATTTTGGAGTAAGTTTTGTTTGAAATTTGTTTGAAATTGTGGCAATGTGATTATCTGATTAAATCTGTTATTCTGATGATCAGTAGTTTCAAAAAGTACAGAAAACTTAAGATCTAAAGTCTTATTTTCATGTAGAAGAAGAGAGTGAGAGCATGGTCCAAAATGCAAAAATATGTTAGCAACATCTGGAAAAGTGCGTGGAAGCTGTATATAAACTTATTCTCTTCGTAGGGTCCATTCATCTTTCCCAGAGTTGAAAACATATTTATGGCAATTAGAAACTGCATGTTTCTGCAAGTTTTTTATAATGAGCAATTAAAAATTTCCCCTTATCAGGTGTCTATATAGTTTTAATAAGATTGCTTTGTAATGCTTTTACAAATAGATAAAATTCTAATCCTCCATTTGGACTAAACATATATAGAACCCCTTGTGTCATGTTGCTGTTGGTAATAACTGCATCTTCCGGCTGTCACCTTTTCCTCTTTAAATCAAGATCAAAACGCACCATGTTCATAAATCCCATTATCCTATTTTCTAACAAACTGATGTTTCTTAAAAACTCAGCATATTGCCCGCCCCTGCTGCCTTATCATCAAGGCCGCACACTCCCACACCCCCTCCCCGTCCATAGCTTATAGAATTAAGAGCCAATCTTGCTAATGGATGCAGATGTCGGAGATGTTTTGGCAGTACAGCAGGGAATGTGCTGACCCTGATGGCACCACATTTTTTTGGCATGGCAGCACTGCCTGTCCACCCTAAAACACACACAAATGCATGCAACCGTACAACACTAAGCATGTCTTATGATTTATCAAACTGTGAGCACAAACCACCCACCCATTCACGTCGCATGATTAAATAATGCAACAGAAACTTGAGCAGCTAAGTGATCTTTATCCATTTTAATGTCCCTGTTCATCCTGTGACAGTCCATTCTTTTGTTTAGAAGAGTAGAATTTGATCAGATTTTGCCCTCTTATCCCTTCCTCCATGTTTATTGTTGTAGTTATGCTGTATTTCTAATGTATTTATCATCCTGGCTTGCCTTTTGCTGTATTTCAATGGCAGCTGCAATACCAGCATCCCTCGAGGGGGCAATAGATTTGAATGCTGCAGGGTCCTCCTCACCTCAAATGACCCCAGAAGGGAATGCAGTGAAGAAGTGGAATAGTGAGTAAGCAAAGCAAGGCAGGAAAGGAAATATTACACCGAAGCTCCCCTGACAATAGACGTAAGCACTTTTTTCATCACCAAGACTTTAAAAAAAAACATATAATTCTCATCCTCTGTGAGTTTTAGTCCAATCTGATCCATATGCTCTCAATTACCTCCCTCTGGCCCACATTGTCAGTCTGGTATTTCCTCCATCCCTCCTTTTCTGTTTCTATCTCTCTCTTCCTCTATCTTTTTCCCCTCCTTTTGTATAATCTCATGATTCCTCATTCTGCTGTCAGTGCATGCCTCTATCACGCTGCCCTCCTTTTATGTTACCAACACACTGTGCCAGAAAAAGAGAATCAGGCCCCTGACTGTTGCCATTCAGATTTTTATCCTATCATTTAAAGCAAGAAGTTGCATTCAGGTTTATTGTTGGTAAAGATTGTAACTAAAACAATAAAAAGTGTATTAGTGTTAACTAAAACTGAAATAAATATGAGGCAGCACTGATAACAATAACTAACTAAAGCTGTATTGTGTGTTTACAAGGGAGACGAAAATGAAATAAACAAAAAAGCAATGATGTGGCAATCAGAGCAAAGTGCTGCGTGCCATTTAGAGAGCATGTGTGACATATGGCATGCCACTGGCAGGTGCCATATTTTCATATGGTACATCTGTGATGCCACATGATATTTGAATTATGGATAACATTTGATACAAACCTTTCTAAAGACATGCCACGAGCCTAAATCTGTATTAGTTTTTGTTAACATGCCAAGCACTTTGTGTTTTCACATTGGTGTGTTTCATGAACCATGGAGCGTGAACATTGGTATTGGAAATTGCTTAACATCCAAGTTAAACAAGTTCCAGCAACAAGTTGGAAGTCAGGGCTTAAGTCAGGGTATCTGTTGATACCAACTTCTTGGGTAGTGATTCTGGTCGAAGCAGGCATTCCCAGTTATAGTTCTAATTTGCATCTGGGATATGCGTTTTCCAAGCCCGTCTTAAGGCCACAGGTTATAAGTCCCTTCATTTTGTGTTCATTTTATTTGTATTTTTTCCATTCTTAGAACAAGACACTATGAGATGTGAAACAGAGGTCAAAAAGTTGTTTTTCTCTTATCATAACACATGCTGCTTTTAAACTAGAGGCTGCAGGAAATGTGTTCTTAGATTTGATCCCTTGCTTCACTTTCTTGTTTTTGCATTTACTACATTTTATGTAGCCTAAGTAGTTTCTAAATGTAGGGCCACATGTCATACTATTTGCAAATTCTGTCCTAATGACACAATATTTTTTTTTAATCTAAGAGTTAAAGGGAAAAGGTTTCTTTTTATAGTCTTTGACTTGGTTGTTATCTTCTTCTTTGCCACAATGAGTGCAAATGCTTCCATAAAGACATGCCAAGAACATCTAAAACTCTTCTTACTTTCCTACTTACACGCCACATGCCATATTTTGATCCCGGGCAATGGGGAATATGCCAGGTTTTTATCTTGACCATGTTTTTTTTTTTTTTACTTTGCCACAAAGTAATTTACAAGTTACATGCCACATTCCACTTTTTGTGTGAGCACTTTGGCTGCGATATGACACATGCCACTGTCTGATCCTGAAGCCACAGGTTAAACGCCCCTTAGTTTTGTGTCCATTTTAATTTACATTTTTGTTCATGCTGCATTAAATGCCAGTGCTTCCTCATGACATGGCACGTGCCACTTTTACATCTGGAGGACACACTGGATAGGTGTCTAATTTTTGTGTTTGACTGAATTATTGTTCTGTCTTGGCCAAATTATCTTTTAGTAATGTCTTACTTACATGCCACATACATGTAAAGGAACAAGGAACTGTACACAGGTATTATCTTTGTCATAAGCATATTGAAGAACAATAGGCTCATTATTACAGTTTTGTTTGAGGCATGTCAGTTTGGTTTTGTATGAGCTTTTAGAAAACAGAAATTTAAACTCCTGCCCCTTAATGGAGTATATTTTAGAAGACGTCTTTGAATATGTTACATGAGATCTTTTTCTGAAACATTTAGGATAAAAATACAGAAAAACTAACTCTGATAATCTCCGAGACTGTTAAAACTAATCAGTTTCACCAAATGAAAATTAAAAAATAAATAGAAATAAAATATCGACTTATCCAAAGCAGTTCCAAACACAGTCATATCATTGTTTCTTGAGCTGCAAAAGGGGAACAATAAATAGACTTCTGTTGCCCTGATGGTGTCATTAGCATAATCAGGTGCAGTCATGTGCAAAAAGAAGCATGTAGAATATGTGAGATCAGGGTGTGGCCTTGACCACCCATCCTACAAACCATGTTGGAGCACAAGAACACCCACGCTCACACCAGGGAGATATTATGTTTCCCTTTAATCATATTCGTCAGAGTCATGCAGCTTACGTGGGCATCAACATCTAACCTTCACCAGGAATACTGTGTCAGAAATTCTTCTTTGCCCTCTGATAATCTTTTTTTTTTGCTGAGATCATCAAATGTCAAAGCCACAAAGGAGCTGAGGCCGGCATACCCCAAAATCGAATCACCATCTGATTAAGTCCATTGAAATACAGCTAACTGGAAGTGCCTTTGTTCAGCATGCCCCCCTCCTCTACTGCACTCCAGACCCCGACTGTGACTACATTTTCAGCAGCAGCGTGAGAGGAAACGCAAGATGAGTGTGTGTATGTCTCTGTGTCAAACTGTGAAGATGTTGTAACAGAACTGTCACAAGGCTTGTCGCTCGGCCTTGAATGTGTTTTTCTGATTGTCAGTAACTCACATGCTCGAACGTGGGTGCAGAAGAATAGCTGCAGATGCATCTGAATATGTGTGAGTCATATTTGTGTGTTTCCTGTTGCTGAACTCCTCCGTCTATCGATTTGTGCCACTCTGTAGTCCCAATTACAGCAGCAAGGGGGATGAGTTTGAAGATCCCAAAAAACAGAGGGAGGGGTTGGATGGGGGCACGGGGAGTATTGGGGACAAAGGGAGGAAAAGTGAAAGTTTGAAAATAAACCAAATGGCCAGGCTTGGGACAGAGAGATGCGGCTAAAAAGAAAAGAGAGAGAGAGGGAGATCTCTCTAATTGGAGTGGATAGACAGCGAGGCGCATGGCTCCCTCCAGACCATTAGAGAGGCCCGGGTGGAGCGGGTTTGTTCCCAGGAGGAGAGGGAGCTTGTCTTATGCTCAGCCATGGGGAAGAATCTGGCAGGGTCTCTGATGAGCAAAGCGAGGCCAGGGGAGAAGATGGGTCCCATTGTCCTGTCTCACTGATGATCAGGAAGAAGAGGGGATGCGGGACACTCCTCAGAGGGAAAAGAGGACAGAGTAAGACAGTAAGTCCACTTCGGACCAAAGATTGAAACTTGCAATCGCATCCACCACCATAAAACTTATCTCTTTCTGGGCCACAGGGGATTGACATTGGGCAGTAGGTGGGGCACACCCTGGACTGATTGATAGCCAATCACTGGGCCGCATAGAGAGACAAATAATCATTCACTCTAGAATCACCACTTAACCTTAAAAGCATGTTTGTTTGTTTATGGAAGAAAGCCAGAGTACCCTGAGAGAACCCATGCAAACTCCAATCAGAAAGACCTGACTGACGAGATTTGAACCAACAACCTTCTTGCTGTTAGGCACACCCACTACCTGCTGCTCCACCATTCAGTCAAAAACTAATATCCCAGCTAATGTCATGATGCTTTGCCTTTTCGCCTTGAAGGGAGACACTCCCTGACCCCGTGTATGTTTGACGTGCTAAATCCACCTCCCAGGAGCCAAGGGGTTATTCACCTTGCTAGAGCCAGAGCAGGGAAGAAAGTGTCTGTGGTGTCAAAGTAAACATTACAGCACAGAGCAGGAAAACTGAAGCAACTTCCATGTTCTGAGAGGGGCATTGTTGGACTCGGCAAATGAGCATTTAAAACAGAGGGGGTGACAGGCATTCCAAAATCACATAGCCACATGGTCAGTGGCATATTTTCAACAACTCTGCGTTCATTCTGCTGTCTCTGCTCTGCACTGGTCCACCAAGAGCCAATGTGCCTAAGCTGTAGACAGAATAATAGTTGGACATCACACTAGTTTTTGGAGGGCCAGAAGAATTAGTTGTTTTTGGCAGCAACTGCCGCCATAAACATTCAGAGAAGGAGAAGTTCTGATGCTGCAGACATCTTTGTCTTGTACAGATAAGTAATTAATCATGAAGAGGAAACATCTGAGTCACACTAAAGGACATATAAGCTGAAAAGGCCAATATGAGCATTATAAAAGGGGCATGTGGCCACCAGTGCTTCTACGGCATCAATTCGACACTTGTAGAGCTGCCACTTTTTTCACTTTTAATAGTTTTTGTTACAACTCTTTGCCTCAGTTTGCACTCACACTTTTAACCGTCTAGTTGCACACATGCAGAAGAATACAGTATAAGGTAAAACATAACAAAATATTGACTTTGGAGGCTTACACCACTTAATGCCATGACAGTGAGCTTGGAGTTGACCCTTTTTCTGTTTACCTTTATTTGTGTGTCTATATGCCAGCCTGTGTGCAAGATAACTCAAGGAGTTCGCAACAAATTTTGATGTCATTATCGGAGAATGTTGATCATAGCACAAAAAATTTGGGATTTGATTTTAGCAATTCAAAATTTGTTCAAGTATTTGTTGACATTGGGGGCACCACTGTGGCGCAGCAGGTAGTGCCTCACTTCTGTGTGAAGTTTGCATGTTCTTCCCGTGCATACGTGGGTTCTCTCCGGGCACTCCGGCTTCCTCCCACAGACCAAAAACATGTTCATGAGGTCAATTGGTGCTTCTAAATTACCCTTAGGTATGAGTGTGAATGGTTGTCTGTGTCTCTGTGTTGCCTGCGATCAACTGGCAACTGGTTAAGGGTGTACTCTGCCTCTTGCCCAACAACAGCTGAGATTGGCTGATAAAAAAAGTGAGTTGAATATACTTGTAATTTCACAAAGCAAAATATCTAGCATTTATGAGAATGTAAAAGTTGACATTTAGAACTCAAAACCAAAAGATAAATACAAAATTTAGAAGTATCATTAATTGGCATTAAAGTCAAATATAGGTACTTTTGTGATGTCATAAACCAATATAATCCATTTTAAGTTAATTTATTAATAAATTAATGGATTTTACCTTCATTTTACAAGAAGTTCCTTTGAAACAGAAAAAAAGAATTTCCCAAATCTAACCTGATCAAGGTAGCAGTGATAAAAACCTTGGTCATTGATGGTTGCCAAGATTCATTTGACCCTCTTTTTTTCCCCCAAAACACTAAATGCTTCATAAAAGACCTTTCACAAACCATAATAGCAAATTGCAATTTTTTTTAAGGAGTAGAATTAAACAATTTATTTAAGAAAGGACAACAGAATTTTTTCGTTTTCTTTGTAGTTATACATTTAGGTATTCAAAAGGCCAGCCTTATCTCCAAAGGTGCTTAAGCACCGGATGCTACTTGTACTAGGCGATCACTCTCCATGCAAAGTCAAATGTACAGCCACGATGGGGCGGGGCTAACCGTCCGGGGATGTGTTTGCTGCGTACAAGACGATCACTTCACACATTGCGCGATGTCAGAGTTAAAAAAGTAAATCTTTTCAGGCGATGTCGTGTGTGGCTGTGCAGCAACAGCCAATCAGCGGTGTGTGCATGTGGGACGGTACCCTAGACGGATAGTTTTTCATTCGGACTACAGAGAAACAATTTATGTCCATGTGGGAAACATTAGTCAGTGCGTACATTAGTTGCAGAAAGACTCACAGATAACGCTGCTGCAGGGCATCAGCTGCAGTGTTTTGTGTTTGATAAGTGAGTGAAAAAGATACAGTTGGAATAATGTCCGCTTATACATCCTATTATATTATATATTATATAATCACGGTGAAACTTGAGTGGACATGGCTTCATTGAGCAACGGCCGACAACAACGGTGACCAAAGTTAGGTATTTATGGACGCGCGATGTGACTTCAGTGGGCGACGCGATTTTGATTGCAGAGTTGCTTGCGGTGTGAACGCAGCAAAAGTCAGACTAAAATACCTAATGACAGTTTTTTCAGATTTAGGGTTGTTTTGGGGGAAATTTTAAGATGAAGTGGTGGGCTAAACTGAGTGATGAGGATGGCTGCGTTTGGTCCCTGGGCTGCCAGTTGCCCACTACACCAAATGTGCCAGCTGAACAGTGAATGGCTGTGACTGTTGGAACACCATAAGTTCTCAATTCAGCTTATGGAAGCCTGACAAACTGAATAGCTGACAACAGTTCGGTTCACACACCTGCAACCACCCTGATATTCTGAAAACACCGTCACATGAATCTTTGGTCTGAACTGGACTTCAGGAATGAAGAGACCGAGAGGAAAGGTGCAGACAAGATCAGACTGGAAGAAGAGGGAAGGAAGATGTTCTAAAGTTTGTCAGAGGAAAAAGAGTCAGGAAGTGAAAGAGAAAGAGGGGAAGAGAAAAAGTGAGAAGAATGGAAACATGGCGGGAAGGGAGAGCTGTGTTGATCAGGGAGGAAGAAAACAGGAAGAGAGTTATAAAGCTGCTGTCGTCTCTGTTTCCTGTGTCCCTCGAGCCGGCTCTTCTGATTGGTTAGTGTGGGGTAAGTTTGGAAGGAGGCTGGCGCTTTTGATAGAGACAGTCGTGAGTCGAAGGATCCTGCTTTGATAAGGACACACTGGAATGAGAAGAGAGAGAATGTGGTGAGCAGCACGTAGGGTGACGTCTGTGGCTTCCTCCTGTCAAAGCCTAAGTTTCTTCTCCTGCTTTTTTGTGTTGCTCTCCTTTGTTTTCTCAGATTTTCGAAAAGAAAACTTTCAGCTTTGCCTGCAGCACGTTTGCATGTTGCCATTGTTGTAAGCAAACATTAAACCACATCTTCACTATGCCTGCTGCACAGCCCTTATCATTCCAGCCGTGCCAAAGAAACTGTCAAGCTGCAGATGGTTGGAAGCCTCAAAACACTTAAGGATTGTCTGGTAAACCTCCTGAGGTACAATGCTGCCAGTGGATCCTGTTAGGGCTCAATAAGTGAATTCACTACACCAGAACTCAGACCTAACTCACTAACATAGTTTAATCCCCATTGGACTGCTTTTCTTCAATTCTGTTGTTGCTTTTATGACAACTGACCTCTTACATAATAATGTTTAACCTTTATCCGTTTATTTGAACTTTAGCTTTTGTGTAATGTGAGCTGTTTTTGGGATGATTGCAAAACATTTGGTCACCACTTTCCACTTCGCTTTTTTTGGTACCATGAGGCCATTTTTTTCCAGTCTGTCTGTCAGGTCTGTCATTTAAGAACCCTGGTTGGAAGTCTGATATGTGTGCCACTTGTGAGCCTCTTGTGGCACAGAGTGATCAAACACATGTGAAAGAAGCTTTTAAAGTCATATTTTACTCTCTTTATTCTCTCTCTCTGTCTCTCTCCCTCTCTCTCTCTCTGTCTCTGTCTCTCTCTCTCCCTATGTATGTATGTTCAATATATGTTATACAGAATATTTTACTTGTCCATCTCAGCAACTGCCCATAAAGTGCTTTGGAATGGCAGGACCAATTAAAACAATATCCAGAAAGCGGTAGGATAACCATACTGTCATTCCCAATCATTGCCATCCAATCAAATAACGTCTTCTATTGAGACATGCTTTCAGTGCTGTCATCTGACGTTCATTCAGAATAGAAATGTGGTCCGGATAGGATAAAACTACTCTTGAATCTGTTAGCATCTATGCTAATCTCTGTAAAAGCAGTATCATTCTGCTGCAGCTCTCACCTCCTCCAGCTTTTAAGGACGTTGATGGGGCAGAGCACAATCACTGCAGCTGGATCTGCCTGATTACACTAAATCAGGTGGATCCAGCTGGAGTGCAAGGTTAGATTATGTCATGATTTTTGAATTAAAAAATGAACTGTGAGGAACATGACACTGCCTTTGTAACTTTGATTTTACCCTATTGATTCATACATGCTGATGCCAAGACCTTATGTGAAGGGATGGAAATCGAAAACCATTTCCACTGGAGAACAGATAACAAATAGCTCAAGGAATCAATTAAATTTGTTGGTCTGCTTAACAATTCCCTTGTAAATCAATGACATTGTTATCTCATCAGGAGCAGTCATTGAAATGATGAAAAAAGTCAAAGATGTGGTAATAGCAGACAGTGATGTTGAAACAGTACAAAACATTCTTTCTCAAACCAGCTTTTGGAAGCCCGGCAAACTGAACAGCTGAATAATAGTTGAGTTCACACACCTGCAACCTCCTATGATATATTCTCAGTGTGTAGTCCAACTTTTGGTTACACAAAAAAACTGAACCAGACTTGGGAAAGGTATTGTTAAAGAATCTGATCGACAAGCATTGGTATCCACAAAATCGTATCAGTCCTCATCTCTGTTTTATTTAGATAATGTGCTGTCTGGTTTGGTATAGGATCAAATGTACCGTCTTCTCAATGTGCCTAAGGTTCCTTCCTTATATGCTTAAGGTCTGCCTTCAACTTAGACTTTAATATTCTCCCCTGGGAAATGTGTTTTGGCAGCCATCAGTACATGATAAAACATACAGGTATTAGAAAAATCAGGAAATATCCTGGGCACAATTTAAAAGGACAGTATTTAAATGACAAAAAGCCAAAAGCTAAAGAATCGGACAACCATAAGGTGTGTTAGTCAGAAAAAGTGCTATGCATTAGATAAATACACAGTCATGATGAATAGTTGAGGCAAATCAGACAAATAGAGGATCAATAATTAATCAAATAGTCAAGGATTATGATCTAAAAATCAATCTTATCCACAAGGTTCGTAAAGTAGACACAAGAAAACTGGTCAGGCCAATGAATCAAGGTCGTCAATGGCAAACGGAATAAAAGTTCTTGTTCCACTTGTCTTGGTTCTAGGCATTTTGTAACATTGGCCAGCAGGGAGAAGATCAAATTCAGGAAACAGAGCTTGATTAGGAGTTCAGATTTTGTTGGGCCCTACTAATGATACGTCTGCTCTAGATATCCTGCAGCTGAGATTGCTGCACTCAATCACCTTGCTCACTATTTTGACCTGATTCACAAGTCTGCTTTTACCAGACAAAGCAAGATAATCAAACCAGGCAACCATGCGTACGTGAGAGCACTTTCTATCAAAAACTGACAAAAGAGAGACATCAGAACCTTACACACCTTGAATGTTAAAAAATGAAGTCTCTGCTGGACCTAATTACAAACAGCATCAGTGTTGGGTTCAAATCAAAGTAAATCATCGATAATTGTTCCCAGATATTTGTGTTGAGAAACAAACGCAACATCCATTTCATTAATGACAGTGTAACTGACAATGGGCTATGAACTTATAAAACAAATAATCATATCTTTGGTTTGGAAACAATATTCTGGAGGTGGAAATCTAATGATCAATGATAGGACCATGTTCAGACTCATCATTACCTAAGAGACTCAAGATCACTGCATCTTCTGCAAATTTAGCAAAATGCCTGTTGCTGTGCATGTTCCTGCAGTCGCTGGTGTATAAGATAAAAAGCAACGGAGAGAGAACACAGCCCTGTGGAAGCCCCAGTTTTTTTATCTTTTGGAATATGCAAGTTTTCGGAAACTGATCATTTGTATAAGTATAGAGTTTTACCACACAGTCAGATATACTGTTCAATACTGACATATCAACACACTCACCATGACGTCATACTTGTATCATCAAATGCCAAAAATGCTGAAATTCTCCTGTTAAAGCAGCCTTTTATGGATAAACTGACCCACAATCCTTTACACACAGTTATGCACCACATTTGAGCCATGGAGAAAGCACTGACAGAAAAGCTATACACTGAGGATGATGTATAATGAAAGTCCAAGTGCAATATTGTGAGGAATTCTCAAGTGTATTTATGTAATAAGTAATATATATAAGCCTCATGAAAGGGTACATGTTGCTGTTGACACTGAAATTATTGCTGTTTGGTGGTCAGAGTAAGAGCGCTCCTGTAACACTAATTGTATAGATGGATAGCTATTGGAGCACAGCCAGTCACAGCATGGAGTTCTGGCTGATGAGTGCAGAATAACAGGAGAAATAAACAGCAAAAAGGTAAAATATAGTCTTCAAGAGCATACATGTGCTGGAGCTTTATCAGTTTATGCTACTTACTGACCTTTTTTAAATCAGCATGTCAGTTTCTCTGGTCATGTGGATGCAGCTTGTGGTCGTCAAGGTATGTCATCGTTAAAAGGGTTGAATTCAGGGAATCTTTCAGTTTTGTTTTCAGGATCAGGTTATCTATGTTGTCTTAGTTTTAAGAACAATCTGAATGGTCTTTACCTGATTATGCAAGGGAGACATAACATCACACACTTTGTCCACAAGGGGTGCCAAAATTCATACTAACAGCATCTTTTCAGTCACTTAAATAAAAAATCTAATGTTTGATGGTAATGTGACTGAATTAATTATCCTACGAAATCCGTCAATTATTTAAAGCTAGGGTCTACGATTTGAAACTGCAGCCTGCCCCCCCTTCCCTCACCTCTCCCCTCCGTGTTCCAAGATTCCGCCCCCAGCTTGTGTCGCCTCATAAAGCCCCCTCGGACAGAGCTACGAGCGACTAGCACAATATATCAGCAGCAAACTCAATCAAAAACAGCTCAGCTCAACTGAAAGTATCAAACACGACAGACATCTCACTTATAACACACGGCAGTAGCCATTTCAACTGGACCGGCAGCAATGCGGGTCTGGCGCCGCCAGAGCGGAGCCGAGTCTGGGGGAGGATTTATCTTTCTCAGCCTGTCCTCCCCAGCTCAGCTTACAGTGCAAACGATTAGCGGCTAACAGGCTAACCCGCTCCCCTACAAGTTATTAGCCCGTGCAGGCACAAACTAACCAGAGTTATTCAGCAGACATCTCCCACTGTAGTAAACAAAGCCATTACCTGATCAACCAGGGGCGAAACGGTCGATGCTGAAGGTCTGACGGCCGGCTGAGGCTATTCGTTAGCCATTAGCCCGCTAACAGGCCTCAACCCGCGGGCAGAGCTCCGTTGGGCCCCGCGGGAGAGGGAGGCGGCTTCGGTCTCGGCGCTAGGCTTTTCCGGCTCCATGATAGTTCAGTAGCTAACGCTGCTAGCTGCTCACCGGAGGTAGAGGGGAGGAGGCGGGACCATGGGCATGACGCTGCGTAGCGAGGGAGACGAGGATTGGATGGACTCACAGACCAACTCACGGACCAATCGATCCTCGCAGGTTCTTAGGTTTGATTGGGCAGCTAGTATGCAGCTTTTCAGCGGATATACTGAATGGATTTTTTCGTTCTTTTTGGTCTTTATGCTGTGTAGATAGGACCATAGGACCATAACAGCCTTATAAACGGTGTTATTAGTATGTACAAAGCTTCCAAATCGTAGACCATAGCTTTAAAAGGGGATTATTATTTTTTGAAAATGTCATCGAATATGTACTTTTTTGCAGAAATATTGAATTTTTTGTTGACCAGGTAATGTTTTTCATATTTTGCCTCATAATCCATCTTGTATGATAGCTCCTCTTTGTGTTCTCAACCTGATTTTCTATTAAGCAGTCTGATTCCTAAATGTATGACTGTCTTATAACTTTGAGCATTTTGATTATTATTGATCAACTGGGCCCAGGTATGCATTAGAATTATGTATTTTTTCAAGAAAAGTTGGTTTAGACAGCTATCATTGTCATTATTATTACTGTTTGAAGATTTATTAAATTAAGCTTTTTTTTCTTCCAACACCAATGACTCTCTGTCTGTTGTCATACATCATGTCGGCTGAGAAAATAATTAGATTGTCTTAAAACATCAGTTACCTTGATATGATGCTTTTTCTTGGACCAATTTTAATAGTACATTACCACTAGGGGTGTGTATTGGCAAGAGCCTCATGATTCGATACTATCACGATACTTTGGTCACGATACGATAATTTCATGATATATCACAATATCACAATATTGTGATACATTGCGATATTCTACAGTAAACTAGGAAAAACCTAGAGACAGTGAATATGTAACTTTTCCATTTTATTGTTATTGAAATATGTCAAATGCAGCATTACATACACGCACTTAACACAGAGTGCATCAAGTCAATTAAACCAATGTTGCAAAAAAATTGTTCTCATTTTCCCTTTAACAAAGTGTTGAAAGCATCCTAACCTGTAGTGCAGCTCAAACTGTAATCAAACACATTGGGGAACAAAGTGCTTTGAGTTACTGACAGCACAACAGTAAGTCAAAAAAAAGTCCCATATTTCTCTTGTCACTGTCTGAACTGAATAGACTGCATGAAAAAAAACCTGTGCATACATCTTTATAAGTTGTATTTTATTTCCAACTCTGATAAAATATGAGTTTTTATTTTTACAAAAAATATCAATACTAAGACTTGAAATATCAATATTATATCGGGAGTCAAAATATCGCGATATATAGCGATTGCGATATTTCTCCGCACCTCTAATTACCACTTGCATTTTTTGTTGTTTGGACCAGTGATTCTGGTCTGGTAAGGCACCCTGTTGTGTCTTGAGCAAGTTCAGGTGTGCTTGGTATTTAAAGACCATAACTCATAACGGTATGAAAACTGATGCATACATGTTCGACTTTCTCTGTTATTTGTCTGTTTCCATTATTAACCTCCGCCAAGGAGGAAATGTTCTTACTGGCGTTTTTTTATCCATCCATCCATCCATCTATGAGCAAGATAATTCAAATGGTTCTTGATGATTTTTGATGAAATTTTTAGGGAATGTTGGTCACAACAAAAGTAAAAAACAGTTACATTCTGGTGGTGATTCAAGTCCTCAGATTCATGATTTTTAAAGCATTTGTGCAAATGCAAGAGGGGGGAAGTTTAAATATTTCACTAATAACTCAAAAAATCTTAAATTAATTTTGATTACATTTCCAGGGAATGTCGGTCATAGTACAAAGAAAAAATAATTAGATTTTGATGACAAGCCAAATCTGGATGTGGATCACATTTCTTAAATGATTTGTCTATCTTGTCTGACAGTGGAGTTTGTCATATATCCACTGATAGCTTGGCTAATGATGCCAGAGATGCCTTGGCAGAGATTTTTGTTCTCTGAGCACTTGTGGTGTTGTGATAAAACTCTAAACTCTGGTACTAAATAAAACTTGAAGGTTTTTGCAGTGTAAGGAACTGCAGGTGAAGTATAATTTAAAATATGCGACCTGTCAGAGTTAAAATGTGTTGCTGGATTGCTTAAATGTATCAAAAGTTTAAACAATTTCTTAATGAAATCAGAAAATTGAGAATAACATGGTTGTTGGTTGAATTTTGTAAGGCATTGGTCGATAAAATTAGACATGAATGGCCTGATAAGCATTTTGACATGGCTTAAGAGGCTTTTTGTCATGAATATAGTGTGATATTTCCTGATCCTTTAGCAAAGAATATTAAAACTACTGGTCTTGGCTTGGTGCAACAGGTTTGGATACGTATAATCTGTTAACACATAACACAAACTCAACTTGATAGAAACCAAAATGGGATTATCTACTGTAATCTTTGCTATCATTTATTAGTTTATTTATCATTTTTAATTTAATATTGTAGTTGTGCAATGTAAGTATGTTACACAGACAGTGACTGTCCCGTGAACAAGTGACGCAGTGGGATGAGAATCACTTACAACAGCAAATCAGCAACAAGGACAACTGTAATAACAAAACACAAAACCAAGGCAGCTTGACAAATAAACAAGTTAAAAATAAAATAAGGTACTGCAAAATGAATGCAAATGAGTTTACAAGATACCATTATGCCCATATATTGGTAAACTGAATCATTGTTATTTCTATCATTTCTCTCTATTTCTCTTTTTTATTTTAATCTCAGTTTTTAATTAATTACCACCAAGGTCACTGGCGTAAAGTCCTCGCCCTCCACAGATGGACTCACTGCTCCAGAATCATATCAGATTGTTTTCAGTTACTGTGAATGAGTACCGACAAGCAGGAGGTTCACCATCCATTCTTTACGTCTTTCCTCCTCCAGGTGGGTGATAAGGTGATGGTGCTGTACCGCTTTGGCATGTGGCAGGAAGTGGTGGCAGTGCCCGCCAGCCACACTTTCCTCATCCCAGAGGGCATGGGCTTCGAGGATGCTGCTGCACTCCCCATGAACTACATCACTGCCTACATGATGCTGTTTGACTTCGGCAACCTGCGACCCAATCAGAGTGTCCTGATCCACGCTGCTGCAGGTAAAAGAAACAGAAACAGTTCAAAAGCTTACAGGCATGAACAGCATTGGGAAACTTGAACAGATTTATTTAATGGCAGTCTTTGGTGATGGATTGATTTAATACCCTTAAATGTGTTGAAAGGATAAGTTCGGTTTTTACAGCTTTTACATTGTTTATAGAATGAAGTAGAACAATATACTCACCCAGAAGGCTTTCTTGATCCAAACAGTGCTTCGGGAGATATTTAGATCCAAAATCGAGCAGCGAACATCCGTATAATGGTAGCACATAGAGCATGCAGCGCCGCTCCTAAAACTGCATTAATCGTCCAAAAACTCATGTTTTTCACCAATATTCCATCATGATTTGGTCCTGCTACTCCTCCATTGCAGTCTGTGTCACTCCACACAGCGCTGCGTGGCTGTGCCGACCTCTGAACTCAAGAGTTTGTTTACGTGCCTCAGCGCATGCGAAGTGAGGCTTATTGTTTCAGGGGAAGACGGTCTGCTACAAATCGACTTTCTTCTTCCAGTTTTGTGCAAAATGGGTGAATATCTATCGGATGAAGATGTTGTGGAGGAGAACTTTGAATATGATGGGTGTCTTTACAGTTTCGAGCCAGAGTTTACAGATGAGGAGCTCATCGAAAGGGGGAAGCGCTCCAGAGAGTACTGCGCATGTGCTGAGGCACGTAAACAAACTCTTGAGTTCAAAGGTCGGCACAGCCACACAGCGCTGTGTGGAGTGACACAGACTGCAATGGAGGAGTAGCGTGAGCGGACCATGATGGAATATTGGTGAAAAACATGAGTTTTTGGACGATTAATGCAGTTTTAGGAGCGGCGCTGTATGCCCTACGTGCTACCATTATATGGATGTTCGCTGCTCATTTTTGGATCTAAATATCTCCCGATGCACTGTTTGGATCAGGAAAGCCTTCTGGGTGAGTATATTGTTCTACTTCATTCTATAAACAATGTGAAAGCTGTAAAAACTGAACTTATCCTTTAATTTATTACAGATTGGTTAATGACTCATTCAAAAACTAAGGTCCTTTTTACACGAAAACAAAACCAGAGAGTTTTCATTGCATTTTCACCTCCGGCTTACACAAGAGCTGTGCCTGGAGTGCCTGAATCCACAAACTCTTGAAACCAGGGTCCAGAGTGGAAAGTTTTGAAAACTGATTCATATCTGACTTCATGTAGACGTGTTTCAGGACGAAACCATATGCAGTTTTCGTTCACATGAAGGCTGAGCGCATTCCAGGAACAACAACAACTACAAAAACAACAGCTTTGGACATCTACTGAGCAACATGTGTGCTGCTTACCCTGCTCAGTTTGTTATCCAGACACATTTGTTGTCTAGACAAATGTCTTTGATGGTCCACTAAACATTGTTGTTTGTGAAAAGTTTGTCAAAGGACAAACCTTTCAGCTTTTGGTGACAAACTGGGCCTCAAACACAAGAGAGCTGCAGTAATGGATCATAAAATATGTTTATTAATAAGTATTTAAGCACTGTAGGTCTCACTGTCTCAAAGTCAGTAATATTTTTAATGGGTTTTTCAGTTAGATGTCCTGAACGAGGTTTGTGATTGACACGTGTCTGAGAAACACAAAGTGCCTTTGTTGCAAATTTTATGGCCCTTTTTATCTTACAATAGGCAGTTACCAACAAGAATCCAACTAGGACTACAAGGTTTATCTCAGGTGTTATCAATTGACAGTGTAAAGGGGTTCATTTGGAGTCTTTAAGCAGTAGATTTAGTTGCTGGGGTGATAAGCAGGGTCAGTGCTGATGTTAAGACTTCAGGACACTAAGCCTCAGACACTGGAGACAATAAAGGGGCTTGGTCAGCATGATTGATTTCTGCCACATCAAAACACTACACTCCCTGTAGGCATGAACAAAGAAATATTAGCTGGGCGAGGGCAGACCACCACCACTGGTCCATCAATCGCAGCATTAACAGAGTTACCTGAAGGACACAAACACTCTGATGGGAGAGTCCCACTCTCAGTCAGGGAGGCTTTGAAAAAAACTTTAATGCTGTATGCAATAGAGGTGCTCAATTATGACAAAATCATAATCTTAAGTATTTGATTAAAACATATTCTCAATGATTTTACCAAAAATGCATCTATGGACAAATTTCAATGATCAGATTGATTAAATTGCCTTGAGGGGAAACCACAGATCTATAACAAATACTGCAAGTCTTTATAAATTGTGCTGAAAATGTTTGTTTCATTTATGTACATTTTCCAGTAGGACTGATTCTTCATGGAATAACTCAAGGAACTGAGTTCTTTGACTCAAATAATACTATTAACGTCAAGGAAATAGACTTTTTGTTCACTCCTCATCCTTGTCATATTTGGACAGAGGTGGTATACATTTTTATGACAGTTTCAGGAATAAAACTTTTTTTAAACAATCGTATAAACATTTGAAATGTTCTCCTAACTGGCATATAGGCATTAAAAATCATGCAAGCATAAAAGCATGAAAGTGTCAGAGAGGAAGGCAGAGAGAGAGGGCCCTGAAAATATTCAGTATTGCTTATAATCTCATTTTCAAATCAATGAAATGGTGATTGCAAGTGTCTAAGTTATTTGAAAGTATTTTTGTCAGGAAAGTTTAGGAGAAAGAGCTTAACATCTTTGCAACTTACATCAATAACTAATTAAGTTCCCTATTCCCAAGATATGAGTGCTAATGTCATGCTATTATGGTAAGTATTATATAGACTGGAGCTTATGTGTGCTTTTCTAGTCTCCTTGACAACGCAAAGCACTTAACACTGCAGGTCACATCTTCACATTCAAACCCATTCACCCTCACAATCACCCACTGATGGTTCTGAGTTACTGTACCATCAGTGGGTGATTGTGAGGGCAAGCAGATGTGAAAAACACTGTTTTTCACATCTGCTTGCGCTGTGAGCCACTAATGGTTAAGTTTCTTGCCCAAGGACAAATCAATATGTGATGTGTGCATGGCTCAAAGCAGCAACTTTCCTATTACAATCAAACTAAGCCACAAACACCCGATTATTATTGAACCACAACATGGCCGCTGACTTTAAAGCTGCCATTACCAAGATGACAAACAAACCCAAGGTGGGCATAGTTTACCTCTCCATAATCAATGCTCAGAGGAAGCCATGGGCTTCTTTCTAAAGCCCCCAAAAAGACTTGCTCTGTTTTCATGAGCTCCTAAACAATGATGTTTAGGAGCACAGGCAGCTAGAAGTCACCAGTTGGCACAGCTACTAATAAAGCCTTATGGGAAAATGTAAAATCAATGTGCACACAATGCTTAAATTGTACTTTGTAAGATCCATTCTTTGGTCATCAATCTGAGCTGTTTGTATGTTTTTTTTCAATACCAATGGGTATTTTATTAGCTCTTACCTCTGAACCAAATTTCCACTTTAGGAAACTGAGTGCAATTGTGTGCATCGTCACAAATCGTGCAGTCAAATACATTTAAAACTATCTCCAAACACAGAGTGCATTAGCATTAGGTATCACATTGAGTTTATCTCAAGTTGTACTTTTTCTGTTCATCACAAGGACAAAGAGTCTGAAGTTGAAGTAGTCAAGTTACACAGATAGATGTGGAAGAATGTGCTTTTTTTCTCAAAATAAAACATCCTTTGGTCACAGTTAAAATTTCATAAGGGGCAATGAAATTTATCTTTTGTATCTTTATAGCCCACAATCAAATGATAAATGGCCTTATGCTTGTCCACAGTCTGGTGGTCTGGGACCTTTAATGCAGGAAGGGGCAGTAGGCTATGGGTGCACTGGCTATGAAGCCGTACTTTACTCTTAAGCTGGGGTTAATGTTGTTGTGAAACAAGGACAATAAATGTCATCATACAAACATTTAAACTTTGTGTTGGTCACGTGTCAATCAACCTTGAGTTGGTTACTGTATAGTCTTGCATTAGCTTTATTCTTTCACTAATTGCATTTCTGCCAAACTTTATTAAAGTGGGGTTCATGAACAAAATGTGTGAGTGTTTTTATGCAATAACTAAAAAAAATCATCAAAAAAATCCAATTGACTTCTTTTAGGTGGATTTCGTGTGATGATGTTCAGCTGGCCAACTGTATTATGTTGTCCCTTCACTGCTTTTTTATCATGTTGAAGTTTCTAGAAATATGTGAGGAATTCAAGAATAAAATATAGATGTACATTGTAGTCCTGCAGCAGAGAACCTCAGGAATGAAAGTAAATAACTATTATTTGACACCTGAATCAAGAAATAATAATGTGCTTTGCTGTTTTCTGTGAAATACTAAACTTAAAAATCAATGGATAACAACAATATTTATATTTTAGAAGTAAGATATAATTAAAGAGTTAGTTAAAGAGACTGTGAGGAGTTTCTAAGTAATTACAAAAAAAGTCTCACTTTTAGATATATGCCTGATCAAAATACACACTTTAAGATGAGTTTTATAGCATCAAAATAGGTTATCTATAAATGCTATTCCTTGGCTTCGCGGTCGGGTCAGACAGGGCTGGACTGGCCTGAATACTCAACTTCGGGAACAAGACAATTAAAACTCAAGCAAATTTATATTATTTTATTATTTATATTACACGTCTTAGAGCACCGGGCTGTAAGTAGCGATATATAGCCGGCTACCAAACTACTATACTAAGTTTTCCAAAAATTGCTTGTTGTCACACATCAAAAACTACCGCTACGTAACTAGAAAGAGATACAGTACCTGGTCGCTTTGCATCCAGTAAGTTGTTGAAAAAAGAAGTTGTAAAGCAATGCAGAGTTCTGAGGAAGGTCCGAGCTGCATTCATGAGCATCACAACAAACACACGCTATGGCTTCAGTCACATCTTTGGTGCGTTCTGGTTGTAGTCAGAAGTAGGAATTTCCAGGGTTCCGAGTAGGAAACTGCAACTGGAACATTCCCCGAAGTCTGAATTTCGTAATGGGAACTCGGTGAAACCTCGCCACCCCCAAGTTGACAATTGAAGATGAATGCCCCCAGTGTGAACAGTTATTTAGCTCCTGTAATAATCAATTTTTTTGCACTTCTGACTGGGGTGTGTCGCTCTAGATCAGCTGTATACGTAGTATTGCTGGACTTATATTTACAAAAATGCTGCCATAGTGACAATCAAATTCTTCATGTGGTATTTGTGAACAACGCAGGGTGTGCTAACAACAGCTAACAATAGCATGGTAGATCGGGATGTTTTTTTCCGACTTCAACTGGAACGCTGATAAATCGGAGATGATATCACTCCCATTTCGGAAGTTACTGGAACGCAGCATTACGACAGTCGCCGCGCGTGCTCATGGGTAGCAGAGTCTTTATTTTGCCGGTAGTAGATTCTCCTCATAGCACCTTTAAAGTTAAAGAGCATCTTCACAGTGATGTTGGACGTTAACAGAAACAGAGAATGCGATTGGTGATTACTAATACTGTCAATTTGGGGCATCTGTGGATAAAAACCTTACATTGGGTGGCCGTAAATGTACTAAGCACTGTACATCCATCCAGCTCATTAGGATTTACACCAATACAGCCTGATCTGAGTAGGGCTGAAAGAGAGGGGTAATAATGCCAAAAAAATAGAATATATGAGAGAATTTTTAGGCACTTACACACTTCAACATCTAGAGGAAATCTGGGACCATTGTGAACTTGCTAAAAAATGCTAAATTGAAATAACAATTTCCTAGTGTTTAGTCAGACCTGATAAATTTGGTGTTGTCAGAAAAGCTTGTTTCTTTAAAACTGTTGAAAAAAATAAGATAAAGATGTACACTATAATATGTCAGCAGAAAACCACAAAAACCTGGAGCTGAATCAGTTTCATTGCACATTCCAACATAGAGAAGAGCACTATTAAATTCAATATTTTTCATCCAGTCCTCTAAACAGATCTAAATTTCCTTTCACCCACTCAACATAAAAAGATTTAAAGCTTGTTTTTTGGCACTGAGGCAACGCCCTTGAATGTTTAAAGTACAAGACATCCTCCTGCTCACCTCCTGTTTATGCATATCTTTTCTATATGAGTTATGACTGCAGAAGGTCCCTTGGTTCATTACTTTGAGCAGCGACTCAGTTTCTCACCAGCTAGGACTGTACATATACCACGGCACCTGCCACCTGCACTGTGCGGTCAGAGGTCAGCCTGAGTGGGTGGGAGAAAACCATGGATGGAGGGAATAAAAAAGCACCTGTTTTTGGGTGTGATATATTTGATTTTAGCTGTTTTCACACAACCAAGCCAGCTGGAGAGAATCTGGGAGTGCATTAGCCAGAAGGAAATTGTTCTCTCTCGTCATTTTTCCCCTCGCTATCTGTCGGTGTGCTGCTTTCACTTCTCCCGTTCCCACTCTTTCTGCACCGAGGGAGTCAGAATGGAATCCCTCACATTCGGGACAGCATGTGGGAGGAAGTGAAGTACGAGCAGAATGGAACCTGAGCCTGATTTCCCTCTGGGGAGTGAAAAAAATGACACCAAGCTCTAGGGAAAACAGCAAGTCCAGGTTGTTTCCCTTAGCTCAAAAACTATGCAGCAGAGAACGTAAGATTAGCATGACCGTGTGCAGCTTCCCCTCAGTTAAAAACAGCTAACACTCTCCTAGCTGTGCAAATTTTGGTCTGTAGAGGAATCAAAAATGATTATGTTTGTGTGTTTTGTATCACCCAGCTGATGTCACGCATGTTGACTTTAGCATGCTTCAGGAGGAATGCTGTGGATGTGCGGTACAAGAGACACTCCCCCTCCCCACCGCTTTGGTCCAAGCGGCGTCTCTGGTTTCTGGCGGCGGCCTGCCAGTATTGGCTCGCAGGCTGTCCGGACATCAGGATTGTAAAAGCACATTGCTGAGGCTCTGACAAAAACATTTGCTCAACAGTCTGCTGCACTGCACTCGGTCACTCGCTGCATGTGTAAATCATTATCAATAGCTGCTCCACTGAGGCTCCTTAAAGCTTTTTATATAAGAGGTAGCATATTAGCATGGTTATAGCATCTGGCTGAATTGGTGTAAAAAATGCTGTTTCGTTTCTCATTTATTTCTCAATTAAAAAAAAAAAAAAAAACTGTTACAACTAAAGTCTGAACAGTACATCAACAGTACAGGGAGTGATTTTTTTTTCAATATTTTGCCCAATTTTATTATTTTTTTTATTTTATTTTTTCAGTGAGTTTGAGTCATGGTTGACAGGAATACAAGTCCAGTTACTCTGCTGCACGGAATGTTTGTTTTTTAGTTGGTGGGACATCTTAAACAGTTAATTGAGCTGAGAAAGCAGACATGGTTTAGTATCATTGGTCTTACTACTGGATGAATGGTAAATGATAATCAGTGTTGTGATTTGTTATGTTAGTTGTTGGAAGGCAGAAACACAACCTCCTTGGTCGAGGTATTAAAGGTCTTAAGGGCCATAAAGAAACATTAGCTTTATTTTTGGTTTGTTTTGGTGCTCAATATAGATTTGTACTAGGAGCTTGATAATGCAGATATTTCAGTTTATTTTCATTTAAAATAAGCATCATATCAAGCAGCATGAAAAAAATCCCCCTTCTCCCTCATTTGCTAGCTTTACCATTCAGTATGTGTGCATTCAAAAAGTCTGTTTGAAAAGAATTCCCCAAATGACCTTATCAGAGATCTTGTCAAGACAGGTCTGTGCAACACAGTAAACACAAGAGCACAGAGCAGGAAAGATAAGGGCACACCTATTTTTCTTTTTTTTGTCTTTTACAAATGATGCAGTCAGACACAGCTCCTGAGGACTTACACGAAAGCCACCTGTTCTGTGCAGGGCTAAATGACAGGGGTTTATAAGCATGCACAAATAAAATATCTGAGAGGATTTTTGGGCAAGAAACTGAGAAAATGTATATATTCTGGTAAAATCTCTGACCAATGTTAAGTTAAACACTTTTTGCCCTGAGTTTTTATAAGACCTAACAAACTTTTTTATAAGACCAAAAAAACTTTGGAGAGAAAACAAGCAAAAAAAGACTTTTTCTGGTAATTCTAAATTGAGAATAAATAAATCAATGACAATTAACTTGAAATAGAAATGCAACTGGCACATCAATAATCCAACAATGCAAAAAAAGTGGACCTTAAAGTTATGCAAATCAAATCCTAAAGTAAGACAAAGTCTTTGTCCATGGGTGCAAAACACTTCAGAATACACTGGTGCCAGAAAGAGTCAAAAAACATAAAACTGAGTTATCATTTCAGCCCTTACAGTTTCCATTAACAAAAGAAAAAGGGATTTAGAATAGCTTTTCAGACAAACGCCTTCGATACAGTCAGTGGAGAACTTATGGGTATGAGACTTAAATGTTTTATGTTGCAACATTAAACGCATTTTGTATTGCTTTCTATAAAGTTTTAAGTGGAAGGATGGTTGCTGTCAGATTGCTAACAAGAACTACAAAAATGGAGAAGGACCCCAATGCACCCTGATTATTTTTAATGGACTACACAGTCATAGGCACTATCTTGATCAGGTTATTCAAATAAGAGTTCATTCTCAAACAAGAGGTTATGACGTGTCATATTATGTTGAAAGTGTGTTTTCTGCTTCTAACATGAAAGGCTGTTGTACTTCCATAATTATTTAATAGTAGCTTTTAACCCTCACGAATAATGTTTCATTTTTGAAGATTTTAATGATGAACAAGACTTGTAAGTTTAATTAAATTTTGTTAGCTACAGACCTCATTATCAGCAATAATCCAAGAACACACTGAAAAGTCCAATTGACTTGAACTGAAGGGGACCAGCTTAATTAGTAGTACTTTCCAGCCTCGGTCATGATTGCATGCAGATGACTCCTCTTATTATGTAAAAATGACGTATTCACTGTCTTTTTTGACTGAATGGTATGTAAGACCACAACACACGCTTTTATTGAAACTTCTTCTTTCAATTTAGGTATTCCAAAATGTAATCAAAGTTTTTTCCAATTTCCATTTTATCAATGAAAGCTTTTATTGTTTTTAGGCTGTAAAATAGTGATTTTTAAAAATCTGTCAAAACCTGGATTCAGGCATCTAAAAGTCACATATTCGTTTAGAGAGAAGAGATTTTGTGGGCTAGACATGCCTACACAACTCTGCATTCCTGCTGGATCAGTTTATGTAGTGTGAAGATAAAATAGGGAGCTTTTTTATCTCAGGAGTGGGAGTATCTGTGGTGCAGACGACAGACACTCACAGGGTACGCAGTCATGACTTAAACCAGTGTAATTTAAATTATAGGGCACAGTAGACAAATTGTTTGGTAACAGTAATAGTCTCTGTTTGAGTAGCTTTGATGCATATTATTGTTTTAATCAAAGCATCTCAACAGGAAACGCTGCTGGGCCTCATCGTCATTGGTTGAACTGTTTATTACACTATAAACTGTAATAATCGGTTTTAAGTATATTTGGAAAATACCATTCCCCTTTTAATTACTTTTACCTCAGCTTCCTTGAAACATCTAGTTAAAGATTTAATTCATCCAATATTTGAATGTTACTCATCTAATATAATCAACTTTAACTGAAGAACTTTGCCCTGTGATTTTGTGACTAATTTAAAGTGTAATACTGCCCTTTTCTTGGCACTTATAAACTTTTAAAGGGTTTGAGCACTGGGTCTTACTTATCCAAAGTAAAAAAATAAAAAATAAATCATGTTTAAAATGTGACACATTTTGTCCTTAGACAATTTAGCTTATCCTAAAAGTGTTTTAATTTCTTTATAACTGATCCGGTGTAGCTTCTGGACTAGCTTCTGTGCTCTTATTGGTTTCCAAGGGGCTAAACTGGGAGTACCTCGCACATTAACTATTGATGAGTCCTCAGTACGACTGCATTTACAAGCAAGCAACTATTAAAGAATAACATTTAAAAACACGTGGGAAGAACCAAAGAAAATAGTCCCATAAACTTCACGCTAGCTTACAGCAGGAGAACTTATATTTGATATAAAGGCTGCATCAAATGACAACAGCTTGCCTGGCTCAGACCTGATATGGTTTTTAAGAAAACATTTTTTTAGAGACATATTGTCTCCTCCTCCTTTCCTTTGATAATCAAACAACAGACATCATATGACTTTTGCTTAGTTCCGTCTGCAGTGGTCCCTAGCAGTAATCCTGGCACACTAGATGGACCATACAGTGTATTTCACTGGTCCATCCGAACAACTCAGATGCAACACATGAGCCCTTGTGTGGAACAAGGTGGGGTGAATATATCTTTCCATAGCAAAGTACTTGCAGTGTTGTTTGTTCTTGGTTTAATAAAGAAATGCAATCCAGATCTAATAAAAATGCTACTGGAGCTGTTAGCATCCATGTTAATCTCTGTATGAGCAGTGACTTCCTGCTGTTATATCACTCGTGGCTCCCTCCTCTTCCTGCTATGAAGCCTGGCCCACACATGCAAAACCTGAATCATCTTAAGCTGTCTTGAAAGCCTTGGTTATCCACACAGGTGTGAGTAAAAACTCTTGATTAGACCTCTTCTCAGGATTGTGTGGTTAAGCTTGTTTTACTGACAGCTCCACAACCCTGTGATATTTGTCAAACCTGTACTTGTAGGAGGACTTGTTCAATTGTTTTGATTTCGGTTGGTCCTTAAAAATTATGACATACCATAACCGCACCTGTTTTCAACCTCACCCAGGTCCAGTCAAGCAGAGTGATCAAAAGTGCATTAATGGCTAACCAGGGCCTGTAACAGCCAGCTGTTTTCTTTGAAAATGAGCAAAGCTAAGCAAACCCTTGTTCCAAGAATTGATCAAACTAAACTAATCCTAAATGTGACCAACTGTTGTGGACATCTGAGTTTTGAATCTTCATGCACTGAACCTTTGAACATTTAGTATTTCTGTCTGTAGTATTGCCTTAGCTTAAAGTATGATGTTGTTTTGTGTTTAAGGTGTGATCATGGAGTGCTTGTGAAATGTTTGAGCACTTAGATGTGTCAAAAGATTGCAGGTGTGACTTCAGCTCTCTATGTCAAACACATTTACAAATTAAACTGATAAAATTGAATTACAGTTTTTGGTGTCAGATTCAAATTTTGATGTGACAACACTGTTTTTTTTAGTTAAAATCTTTATCTGTTCAAAACCTAAAGAAAAAGACACACTGGGTTGTCATAATGTTGCTCCTTTGGAGTTATGCTCAAGAATGATGTCGTTATGCAAAACAACCTGATGGACAATGTAATAAGGGCCCGGTATTGTGTATAAATGTAGCCTTATTTTAAGCTCATACATCACTCAGAGCTCTTCATCGTTTCCTCAAAATGTACAGCGACTGAAGCAGCAGACCTGACTGGTACTTAGCTTAAATTATGCCTCTGTGTGTGTGTGGAAGTGAGTAGTCCTCAGCTGCCTCTCTCGTGGCTCCGCTGCTGTCCTCTCTTTCCAAACAATAGCTTGTTGTATTTCCTCCCATCGTGCCTCCCTTCCCTACCGCGCTGCACATCTGCATCCTCCGTTCTTCTCCGTCCTGCTCATTCTCCTTGTCCTCCTCCCCTCCTGGCCCTCGATGACCTCCCTCCATCCCACATCCCTCCTTTACAACTCTTCACCATTGGGGAACATATCGGCTTATGCTTTCTGGTTGTTTTCCCCAGAGGACTTGGGCGTGGAGGGTTGGGGGAGAGAGTTTGGTGACATTTGGATGTATCTCGTGGGTCTTCCTCTGCGTCCTAGCCAACATCCTTTCCTCTGACCTCTCCCTGAACTGATCCAAATGTTTATGAACCCGAGCCAGCACCCCCTCCACCACCACACCCACTCCACACATTCCTGCATACATATGGGGCTCTTCTGCGTCCAATGATGACGTCCACTTCAGATTTATTTATGAGTCCTCCTGTGACTGTGGGCCAACATTAAGTGTCCCGCATTGTGTCGCAGATGTGGAATTAATAATATGAGTTAGGTGGAGCTACAAAAAACTTTTGAGATCAATGTAGCTCAGTATTTCATTCCATGTGTATTAGGACTATGTGACATTTTAGCAACAATGCTGTGAGAATTTTAAGTTTAATAATAAAAAGTTGGTATCCCTAACAGCTGTAAGGCATCAGAGCATGTCAAACAGCATCTGTTGTTGATCCCATCCTCTTAAAAGTCCTACATATCCATAGAATTGTTAATTCAGGCTGATATTTTTAAGGTATAGCCACAAAGGATGACAATTAAGTGAGTTCAGTCGTATTGACTGAGTTCAGCTCATTGCCCTAGTTTCAGAACTAAACTGAAACTGAGAGTGCTTTGACCCCCAACATGCTTAATTCAGACCAACCGACCACTGGAATGCTTTATTTAAAGTTATTGAAAGCTAGAGAGAACTCCGGTGCAGATCACAGAACGAAACTCTGATCCGTAAAAAAAAAAAAAATTGGTCTTGGTTCCCTTCCAGGTGGACAAAGTGTTGAGTTTGCTGTAGGTGTGAAATCAATCCAAGCCAAACAAGGACCAAACAAGTCCAATGAACCAACAGGGAGTCGGCCTGAATTTAGAACATCACCACAGCATGCAAGCTAACGTAGCATTCACCGATAATATCAAGCAGTGTATGGCTAACATTAGCATTGCTAGCACTGCCAGCCTCTGTTCTTCTTAGTGGGTCAGCCTCTACAAATCTGTGCAGAATGTTTACACATTAACTGCAGCTACTGCCCCAAGAGTGGCAAGAAGTTAGATTAAGCAATATTCAACAGGCTTTTGTCCATTTGATAAAGAGCAGTCTGTAAGTAAACCAAATCAAGTGACGGATGAAATAATGTTGCAGCCAAACTGAACCAAGTCCACCGAACTTTAGGTGTGAAAGCCCCCTAAAATGGATGAGCTGTTGAGATGTTCCTTCTTATATTAAATTGGGACTCCAAAAAGATGAATCTAGAATGTACAGAGTTCATTGTTGAACACACTACACATGTTTTCTTGTGAATTTGCAGATCATTTGTCATTGCCATTACACCATGAGTAGGGAGGAATCAATGACCAATTTCGCTTGTGCATTGATAAACAAATACCTAAACTAATCAACTTGATTTATCTATATCTAAGAATTCTCCTGTCAATTCCTTCTGTTAGGTTCTGGGTGTCTTTCAAATCAAGGATATCATGCCCTCCAAGATGTAATCATAACAGAATAGAGATTGAAGCAGGCAGAGTGGCTAAGTGTATGATGTTAACTGTCCAACAACTAGTATCAGTGTGGTTTATAAGGAGTGCGTTTTTGATGCCAAAATTATGCATGAGTTGGCTTTACACAAATGAAATCCTGAGAAATTGATAGGCAGGATCGATAATGGAATTGACATAATTTCCCATCTCTTATAACAAGTTATTCGTAAAGAAAATCTGTTATTGTAATGTGGTTACCAAGACTGATGCAGCTTCACATTTTATTAGATATATACAGGGTTGAAAATAACATTAAGCCAAACCTAAATCAGAGAAACAAAAATTTAGATTGGATATCACAAAGATGAACAATGTATTATTTTAGCTTCAGAACAACATAAAAGACCAAAAACTACTACCTACTTAGTAAAAAATCAAATAACTCGGCTTTTTCTCCCATTGGCAGGGAGATTAGGAAACTTCATTATACAGACCCTCAGTCATTCGTTCTGGCGTATAAAGTTCATAAAGCAGAGCTTTGTTAGGCCTAGTTGTGGTCTTTTTGAGGTTATATAATGAACATGTATCAGTAGATCAGATCAAATCTTGAAACAGTGATACCAAGTACAACTCTTGTTTGCAGTGCTGACTGTATCCATCACACTCTCATCCAACCGTCCCGTCCTTTTAAAAAAGGTATAAAATCCCCCAAGTCATCTAAAAGCAACATATAAACAATAAAACTTTTCCAGCTTCAGGTTATTTAATAGTATGTACCATGGGTATCATGCAGTTGAATGCACGTATGTGTACTTGAGATGCAACAAGTTTGCAAACAGTGGGATTGACACAGACAGAGTCATATTTTCTCAAATATGGGTCATAGTAGACTCCACATGGTTCTTTAGCCTCTCACTACATTTTAGCTTTTTCCATCCTTATTTTCTCAACCAGGGCTGAACAGTGATGCAGTGAGCAGCACTGCTGCCTCACAGAAAAATGTTGTTGAGTCAAGTATCAAACAGGCAACTTTTCCTCATGCATGCATAGGTTCTGTCTTGGTTCTCAGTAGAGCTGGGCTATCATTCTACTTCTTAAATCAGTACAATTACTGACATCTATGGTTATAAACACAGGGGATCAGAGATTAAACAATTGTTTTACCAAATGACATGTTTAAAGTTTTTTTTCTCTTCTTCGATTATTACTGTGAGCATTGTTATAGTATTTTTACAAGTATTGATATATATATATATACATATTGTTTGGTGTTCAATGTGATATTGTCAAAGGAATATACATTCATGAAAGTATGTGGTGCATGTTTTAAAATCAGTGAGTAACTGTGTTTCATAATCCTGATCTCATCATCTATTAAAGTAGTCTTGACTGTGAGTTTTGCTACAGTTGAGAAGCCTTATTACTCCAGTTTCCCTTCACAGACAAAATATGCTCAGCTCAGGGTGCTTATTTGTGTTAGTGTAAGCTACATGGATAACGTGGTAGGGATTCACAAAGCTGGATTTTTTTCAGAATGAAATGCAGAAATATCCAAGCTCATCAACGCCACAACCAATACCAATATGTTTTTTGTCAAAAGTAGCATTCTTAGGGTGCAAGTAAGGCAGAGTGGACTGACGCGCAGTTACCATAAATTGAGGCTCTTATTCTGTGCATTTAACCTGACATGCTAGACGGACAGTTCCACATATCAGCCATGGACAGTTTTCACAAGTCTATCTGGGAAAGAGCCATTCAAAAATATTTTCAGGGGCAGAACCTTGAAAAACAACAGCAGCTTGTGATTGGACAATTGTTCGGCTCATCACACTCATCACAGACATACCCATATCAAGCAGCGCTGCTACATAGCTACCGTTAGCTTTAACTACATTAGACTATCGTCTTCCATTAAATTATACCACAAAGATGTATCATTTAACACTTATATGTGATATCAACCTCATCAAAGACAATTCATACCAAGTTTTCCCGTTAAACTTCTGAGGAGAGCATATTTCATCATTTATCAGAGTAATAATGGCGACCATGATCTGCGTGGAAGATTTCCACGTTCTCTCCAAGTTGCCCAGCAGTGATCCCTGGTCAGGAGAAGCGCTACAGCATGATTTCCCATAAGAGAAGCTTCAAGTGACGTTCTTTGCTCCTCTTTAAAGGAATAAAAATTAAGTCCATTTCTGATTTTTAAGAAAAGAAAACACAGATATTGAGACTGCTACAGAAGCCGACTTTGTTTTCAAACATGCAGTCACTTCCTGTTGTCGTCATGTCTGCAGCTCTCGTCTCTCTTCCCGGATTGGGTCTTTTAGCATTGAGCCAAGTAAAGTCAACTGACAATGGAAGTTGGCAAGACAGACATGCAGGATTTCATACCATGAATCAGGCAGGTCTGTCTGCTCGGCAAGGCTACTCTGCATTAGCCTGGGTGTCATTCCAACCTGAGGCCTATCTGCAGCTGTCTTCCCCTGCCCTTTAACCTCTTTCCAAGTCTGTCCACCATTTTGCCACTATCAATAAAGGGCTTGCATCAATCTCCACCTAGTAATTTGACTCAAAACAGGAAAACAAGCACTCTGATAGTAAATCAATGCCAGGCAGGCAAATATTAAATGTTAATTGCATGTTTCTCTTGATTGTCTTATTTACTTTTATTTACTTTGTCTCTTGAATTTGTAGGTCTCCCATGATCTTGTGTTTCCTTAAAGCCATGCTCAACTGTGCAATGCTTTGAATATGGTCCCAATAGGCAAGGACACAGTCAGCTCAAAGCTGCAGCATGGATAGGACACTTAGCAGGCAGACTGTGGAAATTGGAGGTTAGCACTGCGCCAATAAAATCAGAAGTATATCCAGGTGCTCCTCTCAGACTTTTGAATTCTTTGAATAACAGCCAGTTACTTTAAGAGAGTCCATATCCTTTGTAAAATGTGGATTAATCTAGCAGGTAGTTTGACCCGTTTTGAACTTTCCACATCTCAGTATGGATTTTTATCTGATCGCAGTTGGCAATCGCTCTTTTTTTATTAGATCGATTTTGCAAGAAACCTGTGAGCTCCAAAGAAGGAACTATAGATTTTTATGCATCTTATTTCTCTGAGGACTCTCTCTGTATTATTATTGTACTCATTCATTTTTCATAAGCCTACACAGAGCCCTCCCTTTCACTGTAGTTACATCTCTCACTTTTCCAGACCCATTGTTCCCAGGAGCCATGATAAAATGGTTTCCTGTCTTCTCTTCCTCGGCAGTCTGTCTTACCCTACTTTAGAGAATGCTAATTCAGTCTGACCACCGAGCGGGAGTCTGGGCTTCGCCGTTGAACCGTCTCTGTGTTCCCCAGGCCTGGCATGGCTGGCGGGCAGATCAGCTGCACTGATAGGAGAGCGAAACCAGGGCAACCTCCACCCTCACCCGCCAATCATGTTGCTCACTCGCGCTCTTGGAGCTGCAGCCGTTGAACAAATGACCCCGACCAAACCCACCCCCACCCCCACCACAAACAGTCACAGGTGGATGTCAGACACCTGCATGTGTTTATGTGCGAACCTCCTGAAATGCAGGAAATACCATTCTGCAAATGTTCATAGGCTAAATATGTCTTGATGCATGCTGTGTGTGTGTCCCTGCATGTTGTGTTTGAGTCAGTTTGCAGTGTAAAAAGTTGTTCTCAGGAAATCACAGGGACCACCTTCACCCACCAGCAGACCTGTTTTTTTAAATTCACTCACCCAGTAACTAAAAATGGTCTTCCTCTTTGCTGCACAGAGAAATTTTCTATCAGAAAGAGCGCATAAAAGTGCTCTCCAAGCCCACAGCGCACACACAGCCATCCCAGAAAAACATCAAGGTTACATAATTCAGAGTAATACCCCAGGAGTACACGTTCTCAAACTGGAAACCACAGCTCCTATCAGTGTGACAGGACTCAGATCTGAGCAAAGCAGCGATGAAGCCTTCATTCTTTCAGTTTGATTTTAGTTTGTTGATGTTGTAACAAAGCCATTTGAAGTTTGGGTGAAGGAGGGATGCTTGGGTTTGCATTTGTGTTTCATTCTTTGTCAGCCGCTGTGACCACAGGCTAATGATAGGTTCTGAGAGTCCTTGAGGAAATGTGGAAATAAATTCTGGAGATATTATACAAGAAAACTACATGACGCTTAGAGACAAGTGGCCGGTCATCTTAATATGAAAGGTGGGAAACTTATAGAAAGGCTGCCAGTATGTATGGTTGGTAAAGAAGCAGGTGAGAACAACAGGAAGACAAATCTTGCTATGAGATGGAAGAGCAACACATTTACCAGAATGCTAACAATGTCAAACAGTAACCCATGAAGAATGTACTATCAGACACTTTCTCAGCCAAAACTCATTCAAGTAACATCAGCCATTTTCACACATGTAACCCGGAAGTTTTCTAGAAATTACCTGGGTAAAAGTATCCCTGTAGTTTGCATGTCAGTCAACGCAGAGGTGGTAAAGGGGAAACTATAAGGGGGCAGCTGGGTAGTTTAGGGTTAATTTGAGTGAATATCCTTGCTATGACTAGCTATTTACATATTTGTTGACCTTGCATTTACTTCAGATTATCTTAATGGACAAATAATTGTGTATGTACTCCAGTAAGACACAGGTGTGTATTTAATGCAAGGTACCATAATGTACCTTGTTAAAATGTCTATGAAAACATTAAAGGTCTCATCTTCAATTTTTTTGCAACAGGTTTACACTGTACCCTGATGCTCTAGAACATATTTAGAAGTTTCATGCCAAAAAAGTCAGATATCAGTCAGATATTGGATCTGGTGTGCCAATGAAGATTTTCAAATGAACTGTTTGAGCTCATGTTTTCTGAAAGAGGAGGATGGCAACTGAATGTAAGGAGGAATTTTTTCAGTGTAGGGGGTGCTTTGTTGTTTAAACATTATAAACTGTTGTAGACCTTTAAGCCTGCTGCCATCCATGATTGGTCTTTGGGGTGATACGACTGAAGATAATGGTCTGTCCATTGAAAAAGTAGCGAGTCCCTGCTGATTCTTGTAGTTACAATGTTTGGCACTACAAGATCTGCCTGCAGAGATTATCCAATAGACAAATTCAAAGCAGCCACTTATTAAAGTATATTCTAATAATATGTAAAACTGAGGACTTTGGAATGAAATGCCAATGATCTGGACCAAATGAACAACCATCCATCCATCCATCCATCCATCCATTCCTCTTATCACTTTCGGGGCTGCAAGTTGCTAGAGCCTGTCCCAGCTGACAATTGGCCACAGGTGAAGAATACCCTGGACAACCATTGGGCTGTTGTACATCCATTCATACATACAAGCAATTTGAAGTCACCAGTTGACCTAATGAGAATGTTTTTGGTCTGTGAGAGAAAGCAGAAGTGCCCAGAAAGAACCCACGAGGGAGGAACATGCAAACTCCACACAGAAAGACCCTGACCAACACAGGGTTATTAACAACAATACTTCTAAATTTCTCTGAACATAGGCCTCTATCTATCTTTTATGTTTTGAGTTACTCTTTAATAAATCACCCATGAAACAGATCCTAGCACTGGAGAATTCAACCCAAGTTAATCATCTTCTGAAGCAGAGTTGTTAAGCCACTTACAGATAGTAGGGCCGCTTGTGGTTTTAAACACGGCATGTGACACCACTTACTCTAAGAGGTATCCTAAACAGGTTTTGAGATCCACCATTCAGGGTAAGGCAGACCTATTGTCTGACTACGTGTTATCTTGTATATGTTGTTTTATATTTCCCTGTCCTCGCTGACCCTTGCTGTTGAACTCTGGGTGTGGAGTGGTAACAGCAGCCTCAGTGTCAGTCTGGAATCCGCTGTGTTTTGGGGAAAATTCCTCTTCGCTCCTCACAGTCATGTCAGGAAAGCCAAGTCTAATTTGTGCCAAAATGCAAGTAAAGAAGGATTCAAGGGAAGACAAAACCCCTCTGTGTGTCCTGTTGCTGAGGAGACAAAAACAAGATGGAAAGGTGGTGATTTTTGACGTGTCCTAACTTTTTGAGTGTTAACAATTTGGAAAAATGTCTCTGAGAGTGAATGTGATTTGCAGATAGAGTCTGCTCAAGCTGTTAGTGTTAGTGGATGGTTTTAAATCACCCTCAACACCCACCAGGGAAGCCAGTTCTGCCCTTTATAAATGTATAGAGCTGAAGAAGGAAACCAAGGAAACTAAGTAGCAGGTCAATGAAAGGTTAATATTTTAATCTCTTTACATATTTGTGAAGATTAGTTGATACTAGTGGCTATTCAGGACTGCTCAAGGCTGCAGTCAGTTCCTCTCTGCTTTGTGATCTGTGCATGGATGTATAGATGTGTGTGTGGGGAAGAGGTGTGTATGAGAGAGTAAGATGGTGTTGGCACAGCTCTGCAGTCTTGTGATGTGAGATCAGGAGGTTGTTCTTGAGGGAATTCAGAAACAGGTACGATGTGTCTCAATGGGAAACAATGTTTTTAACTGAAAATACAGTTTTATGCACACATGGAATGGCTAGCATAAACCAAAGAAACACTAGAGCAACTCGACTGAAATTACTTCCCCTTATCACATAGTGATCAGTTGTTTGGGAAAAGAAAGACCTTTTCAGAGACAGTTGTTGTTTTTAATACCCTGGTTCATGGTCTAATTGAACTTAGAGATACACATAAAGGGCTTCATTATTTTGAAGCCCTAAATGACCTTAAATTGACCCAAAGCCTACCAACATGCAGCTGCCCTCATGTCCTGAAAATATGCATATAAACCACTGGCCTTGGCACAGTAACAAAAAAAAATCATCCACACATTCCACTAAATGCAGAATTCAGTACATTCAGATTCAGATACTGTTAACAGGAAGATACAATCTGCCTTGTTTTACGCTTGATTTCCCTGCATAAAGCACATATGAACAAGGGAAAATGTCAGCATTTCTACAACTATAAAAGCACTCGGAGAGCGCAGACCTCCGCCAGCGCCACAGTCCTCAGCCATATTGTGATTTTCACCATAAATATTAGTCCTACCTTTATTTAATTGAAATATTTAGATTCATTGACCATGAAAACATACCATTAGCAATTGGATTCATAATGATATCTTTTTTAGTTCAGTAGTTATTCACAGAAATCACATTTTTCGCCATGGCGGCCAGACGCTGATCTGGATCAACACCAAAATCGAATCAGTTCTTCCTTTTCCCATGCTGAACATTTCCTGAAAATTTCATCAAAATCCATCCATGACTTTTTGAGTTAATTTGTTCACAGACGGACAGACGGACAGACAAACAGACAAACAAACTCTCCCGAAAACATAACCTCCTTGGCGGAGGTAATGATCTAAAGAGCTGTGTACATGAAATAAGGAGACATGATTTGTTGTAATGTTTTCTTGAAGATCTTATATAAACATTACTGAATGTACTTTGATGACCAGTTGTTAATTGGCTTTGATTAAATGTCAGTTTGGCTAAATGAGGCTTTTCTGTTTAAGGTAGGTCTCAAATTATTTATGTTGGCATCTTAAATTTTGATCAGAGTTACATTTCTATGCTGTTTCTCAGGGGACCAAAAAAAAAAACACATTATGGGACTTGCAAAGAAAAACTGTAATTTTTAGATAAATCTATTGTTTGGCAATTGTCATTTATTCTTCTTAATTAGTCTAGTATTTATTTAACACACAATTACAAGATTACTGATTTGTGACACAAGTGAGCAGTGGAGCTAGGTGGCACATCAGGCAGATTTAGTTCATTAGGTCTTGAGAAACTTCTAATGAAAAATACTTTGTGTGTAAAACAGAGTGACAATGGGCTGATACATATTCACATTTTTGTTAATAGCAACAAGAACAATAGTTATTTGTTGATAAAATTGTACATTTTAGTTGCATGTAAAAATGTAGTCAGCCTATAATTCCCTTAATATTGAACTCGTTAAGCATTCAATTATGCAGTTAGAGATAGATATTCATTTACATGGATGCATCCCAATTTCACCAGATAGGACTAAATGTTTTGCATTCTCTGCAGTCTAGACCTTGTCTTTGATTAAAAATACAAACAATAGCCCCGAAGTCAAGCAGTATGCTACTACTAAGTATGTTACACTAGCAAGTTAGCATATCGCAGAGGCTTAGTTTTTGCTGCATTTAAGTATAAAGTTAAGCTAAAATAATCCTGTTTGTTTCTTATGTAACTAATGTTGAGAGTGTTTCTTTATTTTTTATAGAACTGTACATGTGTTAGCATTTTCAACTTACAATTACTCAGGGTCTTGCCAACTCATTAATAAGATCAACAGGCAAGGGGTACTTGGGCTAAAAAAAGCACATACTGCCAATCATCATATCACAGGTGTACATGGCTTTGTTACAAGTCCAGTTAACAGTTTATACAGATGTTCTCAGACCATATTCTCAATGTTTCTTGCCAGAAAATCTACTCAGTTTTTTTCATTTTTTCATGCCCAAAAACTCCTCAGTTCCTTTATAACTCAGAACAGGCTGCTTTAGTGTAAATCCTCATGAGCTTCACCTGATTGTGTCTCTCTCAAGAAGAGGATGTGGCTCCAGCACTGTGCTCTTATGTTTACTCTGGCTGCACAGACATGTGTTGACATGCTCCCTCCTCAGGAGCCAATGGGGGGGGGGGGGGATGTAATATCGCCAAGAAGTAATTTGTTGAAAATTTTAAGCATACTGTTTGAGCACACATTGTCTGAAAGGCAGAGCAAGCAGCAGAGAAAGAAATGAGCTTTGGGGGGATTGTGGACATGTCTTGGCTCTCTATTTTCATGTGAAACCAATAAAAAGGGTATTTCTCTGCTGTGTTTGAATATAGATTCAATTTTCCCCTTTGTGCACTGGTACAAAGACAGTCTTTCAGTTAAATTGTGCAATGTATAGCTAAAGCTTGGCATGTAGGCCTACAAATTGTTGTGTTGCTATGCTTACCCAAGATAAAGGGTGCAACCTGCCTGTGGTTAGCCCAAAGACTGTTCTTACTTGTTAAGTACAGTTAATAGAATTGTTACCTAGCTTCCATAATGAGCGCAAAGATATGCTGTCTGTGGGGAATTTGCAGGGTTTGGACCCATAGCCATGCAGCTCCATGCTACAACCAGCTTATTTACTGATCTGCCTGTGGTTGGCAATAATCTTTGGTCAGTTCGATCTTGGTTGTTCAGTTTTAGTACACTGATAATATGGCCCTTGGTGTGTTCTTGCCAAACAAAAAAAAAACCACACTTGGTCAAGGTGCTTGTCCTACACAAAGGCTCTGGAGACATGATATTGCTCTAGCTAGTCAGAATGGATGTAGCCAAAACAACTGAATTTTTGTAGTTTTGTTTTGTTTGTTTTGTTTTGTTTGTAGTAAGTTTTGAATACAGTATCTTGAAGCCATCCTGGACAGCCAGCCTAGCTACTCTGAAAACAGAATATATTTTTAAAAGATGCTCACAAACCTATTCTCCTCCGGAAACTCAATGGTGTAGGTATCAATAGCACATCAAGCATGTGTACGGATATGTTGTTGAGTGTCTTAACCCACAACCTCTCTGCCTGGAAAGGTCACTTGATCTGCAAAATGAAGAATAAACTAGATAAGACCATTTCACTGGCTGGAAAAATAGTTGGTCAATCACAAAAACCTTTTTCTGAACGTTTTACTGACAGAGCAAGAAAAAAAGTGTGGAGAGTCTTAGAAAGTTCCCTCTGGTAACCCATACCAAGGGCTATACATATTCTTAACCTCACTAATTGGCTGATGAGACCAAAACCACCACATGAACAGTTTTTAGTGTGTTCATTTAGATGCTGTTTTTGTCTGTGTTTTTGTTTGTTTGTGTTTGGAGAGCCAATGGCATATATTCCTACCTAAGGTGGACAATGAAGTTTTATTCTATGTAGCATACCTATAGCATAGCATATGTCAAAGGCTTGAATTGTAAATTATATCCCTTATTGTCTCCAGTGTCTTGCATCTTGGATGGGTTCTCCTCAAATCTGACATCTGTTCATAAACACTCTGCTTCGTATGATGTGGTCAATGGAAGCTAGTTAGTTAAACGCAGCACAATTCGTTACACAAATGTTTACAGCAGTTTCTCTATAGTTGTCTTGCCACATTAACACTTTTAGTTGTGATTGACGGAGTAACGAGATTTTTGTCAAAGAGATCATTGACCAACAAGCCAAAGTAAATATGCACAAACATAAAGGACAGTCAAAAGGAGTTTTGAAGTTTTGGTACTGCTCGCCAGGAGTATGAACCAGAGAGAGAAGATAAATGTCAATACTTTTGACAGCAGTAAAGTTAAATATTAAATTGTGAGCATCTGGGTGTTTGTACGCAGGGTTAATGGGTGCTCCTGTGCAGTTTTTCACACATAACAAAGTAATAGCAGGCTTTTACCTTTACTCAGAAAAAAACACATCCAACATTATATACCTTTTTTAAACTTCAGCCCATTTTACATTAAAAGGTGCTCATGTATTTTAATAAAGGTATGTTTAGGAGGAAAATGGATGCACCCCTGCTCTTTAAATTGCCTCTCAAGAGTAAAAAAATATATTCCTTGAAAGAGGAAACAACAACCTTGTCTGTCAAACATAAACTGCCCTTCTGTGTGAATCGCTTTATGCCCAAAGGAAGAGCAGTCAATGAAACAAAATGGCTCCCTTTGCTCAGTCATTGCCGGCAATTTGGACCAGGTTTCCTTAGCAACGCAAACTTGGTTTCTCACAGAGGACAAGAAGAGATGGAGCCATTATAACACAGCTGTAACAAAGCTCACATCCAGCAGCTTGCAGCCTTGATTTTGTTTTCCTCTCATCAGTGCTCTGTGAGGAGTCAGCAGGCGGGATTGAAGTTATGTGGGGGGCTCTCGCCATACGAGCTGGCTTCAAAACATTGAAATTGTACTGATATTGTTGAAAGTTAATGGGGTCTCTTCACATTGTTGTACTTACTCTGTTTCTTTGAGTTACTTTTTCTCTTTGGAAAAGCACTGAGCAGCTTTTCATAAGAATCAAAAGCTCTAAAATTAACGCTCTTTACTCTCAAAAAAGCCAATCTGTTCAGATGTTAAAACAGAGAGTGGTGTTGCCAGGCACTGATGGATGATGCTACATAGAAAACTTAGCTACTTGATGGTATATGGCTTCCAAAGCTATTTTGCTTAACGACAGAACTATGACTAACTTGTGTTACAGCGTGTTGGGCTTGTTCAAAAGATAGTGAGAAATGCTATTTTTAGTTCTGACATAATTAAGGTAACCAACAAAGGAGGAATTAGATAAGCATTAACAGCTGATATGGGCATTCAGATACCAAGTTGACTGCACCTAATATGTTTTTGCATGAACAATAGATCATCAGCAAGATCCTACATTCAGAATTCACCCTCTCCTCTTGTTCAAACAACAACCCAAACATCACACATGTGTTTTCAGGCTCACTGTGATTTACTTGCATTTATTTGACCTCGCTGTTCCTTTAAGACAGGAGTTCTTGTACAGTAAAAACCATGGCAATTCATATAAATGGGGGCAAATTAGCAACAAACGAAGAAGCTAGCAGAGCCTATTTAACAGATTTTTCCCCACAATTTTCAAAAATTTGTGTACAAAGGAAACTATGATGCACAAGTGTCTTGCACAAGTGGATAGGATGTGTGGCAACCAGGGCTGGGTTGGAATCCTTGACTTTAATTGATGTCAGAGTGTAGAACCAGGCTGACCCATTGACTCAAATAATAAGTGAAAGTGATGTTTCGTTTGTGAACAAGTTACTTGTAGGCATTAGTGTCAGGTTTGAGAATGAGGTCACTTGCACATATAGTTGGGGAGAAGTAACAACATTGTTGCACTTTTTCATTTGGTACAGTTTCCTCTCTTATTGCTCTTTGCCTTGACAATGAACAAAGTCTGTCAAATGTGTAATATGGCCCCCCATCACTGGCCAGTACTTTAGCAGGGGACTGTTGATGGGTTCCATTTGATCTCAAGAGTTAGTCTGTCCAAGTTACCAATTAGATACATCAGTTGAAACATCTCCTTTGGTTAACATTTTCCATTGGGAGGTCAGACAATCTTCAGGTATCCTGACTTTACCAGCTCATAACTGGAATGAGTTCAGCTGGGATGTCACACAATTCCAACCTCCCACATCCCAGTTGTGAGACAAACAGAATGCACCATTTGTTTCTGCCGTGCCGTAATGTTGCACCATGAGCCACAAATACACAACTGGGCTCTGAGGAAAACATTTTTTAGCTTGCAACAGGTCAGCTGTGTTTCGACAGTAGAATAACTATTAAGCTGTATTTATGCTGCCATATTCATTGGAGCAAGTGCTCATCACACTCGGCTCAGACTTGTAGACGTTAAGACTGGAGGCTGATGATACTAGCAATGCCGTTAGCCTCTCTCTGCTTCATATTGTTTATAAAGGCGATGTTAGCTTGCTCACTGTTGTGCTTTTCGGCCAAACTCAAACCACAATGTATTGCTTTTTGGTTTGCTTCCCCAGTTTGATTCAAATTGCTATCACAAACACCACAAATGGAAATCTGATACTCTTGGAAGCCAACAGAGACCCTCTATTTTCAGGCAGACCTGAATTTGGTGGTCAGCACTAGAGTTTGCATGGGCTATCACTCCGCCAAAGATTAATTGAACTTTCCAAAGTGGAAAGTCAGAAGAAAGCAGCCTTATTTTTTTTCCTTTCTTTTCTTTTCTTTTCTGTTTTTTTTTTTTTTTTTTTGGCAATTTTTCTATTGTTTTTAATAGGCAAGACAAAATGGTACCACATGAAGAGCTATATTAAAGCTGATTATCTGGACTTTGAACTAAGCTATCCCACATAATATAGATATCTTAAAATAAATAAATAAATTCTCATCACTGTGACTAAGTCAGACGGTTATAGATAAGCTCCACTGTCTTAAACCTATGCTTTTGCAAGAGAGACAGGACAGTAAATATGAGCAGACACTGGGTAAAGCAAGAGCAGGACATGACATGTGGAAAAGAAGCTTCTACATTTAGGATTTGGATCCAGGCTGAGGACTACAGCCTTGGTACATAGGTTGCTCAGACCTAACCAGGCTATTGGAATGCCAACCATGGATTTCTCAGATGGGATAATAGTGGTTTGCCAAACTTTAAATGCCAGTTACACCTACATTTATATCATTTCTGAAACGGGCAAAAAGGGGGAGCTGGGTTGAACTCCCACCCTCTGGCAGACTGCACAATCATTTTTTATATAATATGGTCATGCCCTACATTTTGCAAAT